>CM075453.1:13114180-14314180 GCA_037832335.1 Carallia pectinifolia
TTTAATATTTTTCCAATGACTTAATTTTACCTATTGTCTGCTCAATTAGACTATTTTTAATTAAGCTAATAATTTACCTATTTTTAACGCGCCCTCTTGATATAGACTAAGTTCAATTAGCGTGTGACACAAGGAAACTAAAATAAAATAGATCAAATAGGCCAAATTAAGGAGTAAAGATAAAAGAAGTAAACTAAGTTTTGATATTATATTAAATAATGATTAAGAATCTCAAATCTTACCTAAAGTTTAAAATGTAAGTAGAGGAAGATCAAAATCATTATAAATTATGTTATAAAATTATTTATTATTAATACGTGACATTTTGTTCTTAAAAAAAGATAGTCACGACCGTGTTTTTAGGGGTGAAAAAGCATCTTGTAAGACCACGAACTTTAATTCAGTTAATTATTAGTTTTTACAGTGAAGAGAGTGTCAGGGAGTTTGATCCGTGCTACTTCCCACTTCCTCCTCTCCCTTGGCATGGACAATAACCTTTCTCCAAAGACCCCAAGAAACATATAAAAAAAAAAAAGGCATCTTGAAGCGTGGGGTGGCGCGACAAGCAAATCAGAAGCGAAGACTATATAAGTGAAATGTGGTTCCGAAGCCAGGAAAGCACATGATTATGCCATATCTCCCTGCACCTCTCCGCAGGTGTTTTTGTTTCTGGGGTTTCTGCAGCATAGATGATTATGTATTCCTTACCAATATGACAATCTAAGTTTAAAATTTTTTAAAAAAAAGGAAAAAAAAATGCAACTCAACAATATGAAGGCACGTACCAATAAAGGACTTGAAATAGTGGCCCAAAAGGATGGTTAGATAGAATTTTTGGGAGAGGGTTGAATCAGACAAAAGAAAAACCAATTTGATTATGAGTTGTAAAGCAAAATATAAAATATTGCGGATATCTCCGCTCCCCATCTCAGATTCCGTGAATGGAAGTATTCCCTGAGGTGAAATTCTCTGGCTGAGAATTTTGAAGTTGTTCTAAGCCAAAGCTGGGAGTTGTAGACTTTTAATTAATTTTTGAACTTTTGGTGTATAATTGATCCATAATAATAAACATTAATTGCCGTTCTCATTACCTTGGCAAATGTTCTGTGAGAAAAACATTCGACTACACATTCACCCGTTTCCTGTTTTTATTTCTGTAATGTCTTGTTGGGTATCCAAATTTTGCTGCATTCCTATTTACTTCAACTAGAATTTAAGATTAGTGATGGAATTTCTATGTTTGATATTGATTTTTAAAACAGAAAAAACTGAATTACATTTTTAACCTTTGGTATCAAGATTTTCTGAATAACCCCTAGCCTTTAATGTGTTTCTTGAAAGCCTTCGTTCCAGCAGAGAGAAATGGTCTCTACGACCATAAGCTCTAGTTTAGTTAGTCATTGGCCTTTATGGCCAAGGGAGTGACAGAAGTTTGATCTCTAGTTTAGTTAGTCATTGCCCTTTATGGCCAAGGGAGTGACAGAAGTTCGATTTGACACCCTTACTTTTTCTTATTCTTTTTGTATGGGTAATAATCTTCCCTCGAGATCAAAAAAAAGAAAAAAAAAAAAAAAAAAAAGGTCTTGCATGCTTAAAAGATAGGAAAGGTAAAGATGTTTATTGTATGAGATTGAACAGCACAAAAGTAAATTCACTCTTTTTCTTTTCATTTCCTATTATTTGGAAGCAACGAAAAATCCTAAGAGGCCAAAAATTCATACCTTTTGGTTAGATAATACCATGGCAAGCAAAAGGTGGAAAAAAAAAATGAACGTTAACTGATTTGTTTTTTTTATTCTTTTGGGTTCAAAATTTCTAGCAATTCCACAGCCGAAAAAAAAAGGAAAAGAAACGAAAACATAATCAGTCAAAATTTCACCAATATATATATATATCTACATTTTTTGCAGTTTCAGTTCCACGTATTCCAAAAGAAAGGCTGTGATAAATGAAGCCTCTGCTGGGTTCATGGCCAAATGTGCTGAATATTCACTATGCTGTCGCCGTGGCCAATTGTTTGCCTGGTATAACATTCTGCGGCTGCAGACAGAAACGGAGAAGAAACGTGGAATTCTCTTTTGAAAAAATAGAGCATTATTTCCTGGATTAAAGGGGTTTCCCCGAAAACTCAGGCAGAAACAGTCACATTTAGCTTCTTACCGCTGCTAACTCCTGCTCGTGCTTTGGTATGAAAGCTGTGTCAACCTCGCCATTTTTGAAGTCCTACAAACAAGGGAATTTTTCATTGTCTCACAAACAGCAGATGCTGCAAAAACCGACATACATAATTTTTGGCATGAAAGGCATGTGCACGCGAATTAGAGAGAACTCTTCCTACCTCAATGTCAAGGATAAGTTTATGGTAATCTATTGTTGTGGGAACTCCTGTAGAGAGAAAATGCAAAGGCAATTATTAAAATCAATGAAATCGAAATGACACAAGCAGAGAGATGTGCCAGCTCAACATATCCTTTCAGCCACTGAAGGTGGCCTATCTCAATCTGCTATGATAAAATTGTCTCCAGGTGCGAAGATGATTGTAGACTTTCAAGCCCTGTGGCCAGGGTTGCATGTTGATGGAGGAATCCATGCATTGCTACCATCCCTCCCAGCAGATTCTCAACCCAAAGAAAAGAGCCACTGAGAAGGACCGAGGTCAAGACCTAGGTCGCATACCTGTAATGACAGTGTCGTCAAGAGCCCTCTTCATGCGCTCGATTGCCTTTTCTCTTGTTGGAGCCCAAACAATAAGCTAGAACAGGTTAACAATTTTACTCAGTAAACAAAACCATTTTGAACCTACTTTTTACATTTAAGATAATATCTCATGCAGAGGCATGGCAATAAGGCACCCACAAGGAACTAAACATAAAAACAAGAAACTATCCCATAAAAATAATTGACTTCATCTTGCACCCATTCAAATTCCTGTTGAGCATTTGGTTTACAACGAAACTCAAGCAAGCAAATAAAAACCAAGAAATTATTTCTTCCACCACGTAATACAAGCTTTACGCTCAACTAATATGGGATATTTAACAGTCTATCTCACACAGGCCTACAGCATGTAAACTCCAAAGACCAAGAACTACAACAGCAGCTCTAACACATAGGACAACAAAAATAAATAAAACGCACATAATAGTTGTTGGCTTTTATATCATGAACACAAAACAGCAATCAAACCAAAAGTTCAGACTATAAAAACAGAATAATTGTTGGCTTCGACTCAAAAAAGGAAAAAAAAAGAATAATTGTTGGCTTTAATAGCATGAACAGCAGCTCAAACCAAATGTCAAAACTGCTGTATAAAGAAATGACAGGCATAATAAGTATCCTTTGACAGCATAATCACATCTCATTCACTATATAAGAGAGAAGATACAAGCATATGAATACTATAATTTTTCCTTCACTAGATCATCTAGCCAACTTGTCACATAATCTAAAACACTTTGCAAAACCATGAAAATGTTTTGACAAACCTTTCCAAGTAGAGAATCATAGCTTGGAGGAACAACGTAGTCAGTATAAACGTGGCTATCCATTCTAACAAATGGACCTCCAGATGGCAAGTATGCTGTTATTCTACCTGTAGTTCAAAACAAAAATGTCAGTACATGAGGACCAATCAGCGATTCAGCATTTGGTGAGTGATGATTCAAAAAGTTCTCCTCTAGTAGTAAGGGTAGACTGTCCAGCAACAATTAACTTACGCATGATAATAAAACAACATGATGACAAAATGTAAAATAGACACACCTGGCCCAGGGCGGAATCCCTTGAAGGCATCCTCTGCATTGATACGGCATTCAATTGAATGACCTCTGAGCACAATATCTTCCTGCAAATAAAAATCAATAGCAGATCTTTCATTAAATCAAAAACAAAATACAACTAAGACAAATTCTGAGTGTTTTTGGTCACAATACCTGTTTGTTCCTGAGCTTTTCTCCCATGGCTACACGAATTTGTTCCTCAATCAAGTCAACAGAGGAAATCATTTCTGTCACAGGATGTTCAACCTGCATTTTTTTCTCAAAAGCAAAAATATTTAGCAGAACTATCATTAGCTTCAAAAACAGGTGAAAATTCTAGAATTTGCATTAACTCTTAGGCTAACCTGTATTCGAGTGTTCATCTCCATGAAGTAGAAGGAACCCCGTTCATCCAAAAGGAATTCAACTGTTCCAACACCAATGTATCCTATGGATGCTGCTGCTGCAACTGCAGCATCACCCATGGCTTTTCGCAACTCAGGTGTCAGCGCAGGAGAAGGTGCTTCTTCTAGCAACTTTTGATTGCGTCTCTGTATTGTAAGCCGTGTTTAGAACATGGCATCACGTACATATTCATCCAAAAGTAGAAGCAAGTAACAAATTGAGAAACTGAAGGAATTCACGTTTCTCCGTTTTTTTTAGGTTTTTTGGGGGGGGGGGGGGGGGTGTGTGCAGGGACAGGGATGTAGGTTTAATTCATGGTAAATAATTTGCAAATTTAACAAGTTCATGGGCCAGGGTTTCATTATATCCGAGGTCATTGGCTATAACAGAAAGAAAGTAGGTATACAATAATAAATAAGAATTGATTATAATCGAGATGTGCCAAAATAAAGCAATCAATATACCTGGATGCTGCAGTCACGCTCACCAAAGTGAACAACATTACCATATTTATCTGCAAGCACCTGTAAGACCAGATCATTTGCTCAGGTTAAACAAGACATTTAACAATAGTTTCATTAGAACTAGTGAAACATCACCACTGAATCTGAAAATCAATGGATAACACCAAGTGCATTACAAACTAAACCAACAAACGGTATCATATGTGATTCAAAATTTTCCCTTTTTATTTCAATCCCCAACTATTACTAGCATTTTAAAGTTAACTAGGCGAGCCAACTGAACAAAGTTCACAATGTTTAGTACAATTAAATGAAAAAACTCCTCTTTCAGACATCATAAATGGATTTCAACTTTTGACTATAGTAGCACACATCAATAGTCACTATCTGTAGCCAAGAAAATTAGTTAGGTAAATCTAAATCCACAGTAGTCATATGTATGAAGCTCCATTAGGATCCACATATTGGGACCATGAAGCCTAAAGAGAAATTACCTGGAACTCAATGTGCCTTGGGTTTTGAATGTACTTCTCCAAATAGACTCCATCATTTCCAAATGCAGCAGCAGCCTCACTTTTAGCTTGCTGTAAAGCAAGGACATAAAAAATAATTCAGTTAGAAAAAGCATTAGCTCTTTTACATTCATATGCCACTGCATTTGATAATAAATCATTCACTTGTGTAACAAAATGTGCACCATAAAATTTAATAAGACACCCAGGCCCACCTGCTAGCTCAATAATTTATAGGGTAGGCTGGTCCAGTTTGCTAGGAACTCAATTCCAAGCTAAAGTAACAGGCTGAGCACTCATTTTTATCCTTTTTATTTGATTGGGGATATTTTGGGGTAGTGATACAGTAACCGAAAGCCAGGTTGAAGTCATAATTTAGTATATTGTGAAAATAATTTCTCACCAGTGCCCTACATTTCTTTTCCTTTTACTTTTGTATGTAAAGAACAACATAATAGGGATTTCAAGCCAAGAAATTGGATGGCTTGAGTATGGCACAAATCTATTTGGTTGAGAAAATATGAAAAAACCAACCTTCAAGAGGTGAAGAAAGAAAATTCATGAAAAACAAGGAAAAGGAGAAGCCATATCAAGAGGAGCATCATGTGATGTGGGACACAGCTTATGCTATCTACCTGAAGCAACTTCACAAACTCGTCAGGCTCTTTAGCAAGACGCATACCGCGTCCTCCACCACCAGCTGTTGCCTAAACACATGGAATATTCGTCAGTTCACAGAGAAAAGGGACACGTCATCAACTTTATTATTCATTTAACTGATATCGCAATTAAAAGATGTAAATTTCTGGCAGACACAAGGAGCACTTATGAAGTAAAGGTAAGCATGAGAGATGCTTGGGACAAAAGTGACTAGCTGAGAATAATTTCCAGCAAATATAGCAGGACGTATGACTATCAAACATCAAACTGTAAATAAGGGAAGAAATTTTTGACCTTGATCATCACAGGAAAACCAATTTGATGGGCAAGCTTTACTGCCTCCTCTGAACTCTATAATAGAAATCAATGCAAAAACAGTTAATTGAAGCTGGAATAATTTAAGCAGTTATAGCGATTGAAGCAACAAATTACAACTGATATGCATACAATGATATTAAACCATGTAACCAGACAGATACCAAGTTGAATTAAATTTATAACCAACAGCAAACAAAAATTGGTAAGATGGTACCTGTAACAATCCATCACTTCCTGGTACAGTTGGAACACCTGCATTCTTCATTGTTTCTCTGGCAGTTGACTTGTCACCCATCACACGGATACTGTCGGGCTGCCAAAATATTAACAAGAATTTAGATCTGTTTACCAATGATGGAAGTGAGAAATGGGCATATGAATTTCCAGGATGCACACATGTTTGAAAGCTGGAAACAAACGGTCTATCAAGACAATCGTACAACACAGAAGAAGAGAGTGGTAACTTGTTTATGAACTTGGAGATACTTTAGCTATCCTCCCTCTTGCCACCATCCATGTAACATTGAATGCTAGATAGTCTAGCATAATTCTCCTCTTCGACCATTTAAGTAACTCAAACTAACTACTGACTGTCATAAGGTCCAATGGAAAAAGATAATCAGAACTACAAGCATAATGTCAAAAGTGATCACAGTTACATTCTAGCTGTGATCAGCAACCATTTTCATTTATTTCAAAAAAGATAAACACAATCCTCTCTTTGGTAAGAAATACAAATCACATCATACCTTTGGCACCAATAGTAATCCAAAAATTACTTATTACTCACTCTTACATGTAATATTGTTCTAGCAGCAATACTGCACTGTATTAGCTCTTTACGTTTGATTCAGTTGGCATTAACAGGTTGACATCTTTCATGCTCCATACTTATGGCTACTTCATGAACAAGATTTGTAATTGAGGAAGAAGCAAATCCAATTTATATGCAATTCAGCACAACTATGATGGTATTTATTCCAATGACTAAAATAAGTTAGACCTACAAAAATAAAAGGAAAGCTTTTTACTTTTTCAAACAAAAAATGAGTTGATGTCCACTAACATTAGGGCCAATAAAGTTAATTCCATGCTCTCTGCACATTTCAACAAATACAGCATTTTCAGCAAGGAAACCATATCCAGGATGCAGCATTGTACACCGACGACTGATGGCAGCGGATAAGACATTTGGAATTAGTAAGTACCTGAGGAAAGAAAATCAGAAAGTATACATTATGACATCATCCATATCTTCTTCCAAAGGAAATTGCAAACTTTGACTAGCAGTGGCCATTCAAATAAACAAGAGGAAGCTATTGACAGAAGGGATAGAATAAAAATAACTACATCTATCTACAAAATAATCAACACTTTTATATCCAAGAAGGTCTGATCCTTTTTTCTTCCCCGCTATTTTGACAAGCATTTATCAAGATAATGAGAGACGCAAATATTAGCTCCTGTGTATGCTGTTATGGTGCAGGAGAAAGAAGGTAGTTGTTGCTCGAAATGCTTTCATTGCAGCACATGAAGTAAAAGGAAATGATAACCACTTACGACTGACTGCTTGGTGCTTCACCTATGCAAACTGATTCATCAGCCAATTTGACATGAAGTGCATCCTTGTCTATAGTTGAGTAAACAGCAACACATGGTATCCCCATCTCATGAGCTGTTCGAATAACACGAACAGCAATTTCTCCTCTGTTTGCAATCAGAATTTTCTCAGCGCGGCATGTAGCCCCGAGAGATCCCCCATTCTTCTTATTTGCTTTACTTGTAACTTGGGAAGCCTTAAGCCTTTGTCTAGAAAAGTGAATCCTAGTTCCAACCATAAAGCTACATTGGGAACTCCTGATTCCCCCAGTTCTTCCCATGAATAAACCCTTGCATTCAATAACAATCACAGCATTGGTAACATATGGAAGACAACTGTAAAGCTTGATTTTTTTTTGTTACTAAACAAATAGGATACTGGCAGCAAACCAAACATAATCACGAAAATTTCAGCACTAATTACAAAGCCATGATCTTTCCACAGAGATTCAAAGATGCATGCAGGCCATGAAATTTGCGAGAAGCAATAAATTAGTTTCCAAAAAAAAAAAAAAAAGAATGAACACCCAAATGTTTAAAACCAGAAGATAGTCAGACTTTTGAGCTCAATTGGACGGTAAAAAAGCTACGAAAAAGACAGACTTTTGGCAGTGCCATCCCATCAAACGAAACTGGGTCTGAACTACTACATCAAGCAAACAAATCCCATGAAGGTGAGGACATGAAAAAAAACAAAAAAAAAAAGAAGTGGGGAACTTACGGGGGAGGGGGTTGGCGTAACGGATTTGCAGAGAGGCAATGTGGCCTCCATTTTTAGCTCTTGGATTGGATGTTTAGAGATGGGGAAAGTGGGTTTTTATTCCCAAAGGTAACGGAGGGGAGCGAAGGAGAAATGATCATAAGATTGGAGATGGAAAATGTTTGGGGGCTTAGTGTCTGTTATATCATATATGGTGGGTGGGTGACTTTTACAGAGAAAAGAGAAGAGAAGCGAAGAGAAGAGTGGGCAAGGCCAGCTCTGATTGACAAAACTGAGGTACAACTGCCAGTGTTAAGATTGAATGCTCCGCCCCCAACACTCACGCAGGGAGTAAAATTAAGAGCGTGTACATTTTTTATGGAAAAAAAAAGGTATTTTGAGGAATTTATTTTAAATTTTGTCTTTAATTAAAATTACAGTTAATATTTTTAAACAAAAATTATTATTTTTTAAATATAAAAATAATAAATATTTTTAAAATATTAATTTTCGTTATTAAAAATATCAGTTATAATTTTAATTAAAATAAAACTCAAAACAAATTCATTAAAACATATAAGTTTGCTCTTTTTTGATAGTTCCGTTGTAAAAAGTCTTTGGTAGCAGCTCATCACAAGTAAAAGAAAAAAATCTAAAAACTTATGAATCAAGCGATTAACAACAAAGTAAAATGAATCTAACGACTACACAAATACCTATAGAACTCTAACATCGCGGTACACACCCGGTCCCCCCCGTCCCTGTAACTTTACCGATAAATTAACTTATTCAGTTGGGCATTTGGCAAATTCCAAGCGCCAACTTGGCAATATTTGACTTTGGGTCTTTGCCTACTCTTTTTCGCTTGTTTTTAGCTTTCCTTTCGTTCTTTCTTTCTTTCTTTCTTTTTTTTTTTTTTTTCTAATATTATGATTTAGAAATGCCATGTTAGTTTAACTGGAATCCCTAACTGTCTACCCTAGTTAGACTTGGCCCAATTCGCATCTGGGCCCACTTTTCAATTTGGATTCTTCTCAAAGCAATATCGGGCTTCTATATGGGAGGGGAGACGACTTGTGTTAATTAAAAAGTGACAACTTGCCGCAAGGCAGCTCAAGTTTGGCGCCATTTAGTGCACCATGCGTAGCTGGCCTTCTTCTTTCACCTGCCAGAGCAGCTATGGGTGGCCGAAAACCAATTTTGGCTATGGGGATGATGCCATATGGCATGTTGTCTTTGGCATTACGATTTGGTGGCTGTGGTGCTGGCGAAATACTACAGTTTTTGGTGCCATTCTAATTGAGCATTATTCACTCCGTCTTATTCTTAGTCAGGTTCAAGATTGTGTGGGCGCTTGCCCAAATAGGAGTGTGGTGTGGAGCCACCCTTTAAAACAAGAGGTCTTAGTGCGTTGGGTTAATCCCCCACCGGGATAGGTCACTGTTAATACCGATGGCGCGGCGAATGGCAACCCTGGGCCTACAAGGGCGGGTGATCTTATTCGTGACCCCCAAGGTAGTTGGATAGCTGGTTTTATGCATGGTGTTGGGTTTGGATCAGCTCTACAGGCAGAATTATGGGTCATCCTACAAGGATTAACCTGTGTCTGGACGTTGGTGTTTCGACGTATCAAGTTGGAATCAGATTCTCAAGTGGCGGTGCAGTTATTGCGCAATGGTATGCAGCCCCTCCACCCTCATGCGAATTTAGTTGCTGAATGTCAGGCATTATTATAACGGTTTTGGTCTGTAGATCTTGCTCATATCTACCGGGAAGGTAACCGGACTGCAGATTGGTTAGCAAAGGCCACAATTTCTACAGAATTTGGTCTTCATTTTTTGGACCACGCTCCGCCTGAGTTGTTACAAATTTTGTTAGATGACATAGGAGATGTTTCCTTCCTACGCCTACTCTATATGTAATGGGCACTATCCCTCCCTTTCTTACCAAAAAAAATAAATAAATAAAAAGTGACAACGAGCAGAAGCGTCTGTTTTTTCTTTGGTCGGTTACGTTTATTAATCAAGACCCAAAGTAATTAATAAAGACCAAAACTAGGAGTGTACGGGTCAGTTTACGCTAGTTTGTTTTTATATTCAAATTTAAATCGACGAAAT
Source organism: Carallia pectinifolia (assembly GCA_037832335.1). Classification (NCBI taxonomy): domain Eukaryota; kingdom Viridiplantae; phylum Streptophyta; class Magnoliopsida; order Malpighiales; family Rhizophoraceae; genus Carallia; species Carallia pectinifolia. Next base: position 13,124,714 of record CM075453.1, read on the forward strand.
TAAATAATTTAGGGGACAAATTAAATAGTTTTGCACACACTTCACTTTTATTTTTATATTTTTCACTTATACTATACGACACACACCACACACAGGGACGAAGTGAGGAAAAAAATTTAGGGTGACAAATTTTATATGTATACTTACAACAATAAAATTAATTTATATAATAAAAATAAAAAATTTATATTAATTATTTTGAGTAATAAATATTATAATTATATTTTAGAATTTTTAATGTCATAAAACCATTTTTTAATTTTTTTTCATATGTAATTAAGTATACTTTTCTATATAAGTAATAATTGAATTAGATAGTTATTTATTTCTCATTTGATTGCATAATAAATTTTTTATGATTTTTTTTATTAAAAAATATAATTTTTTTGTAACAGTTGTAATTGATAAAACTAAAATCAATTTTGTAAATAAATACATTTTTAAATATGCAATGTGTTTCTAGATATTTATTCTTTTTTTATGTCCATTATTAATAATTTATTTCATTAAAATATTAAAATTTCTCAAAAGGCTTTAGAAAAATAAGAAAAATTTATTCAAATATTTTTGAGAGTAAATGAAACGATTTAAAAGAATAATTCAGTGGATGAGACTATAACATTTTATAAAATTTAATTTTAAAAAATAAAATAAAAAACTATGAAATTCAAGAAAATACATTTAAAAGAAAGCAAAAAAGCAATTTTAAGATAAACAGAATAAAGGAAGTTTCAAAAAAAAAAAAATTTGGTGTACAACGTAGAGCAAAAGCAAATAAAAGGTTTTCTATGCAATTAGGATCCTCAAAAAGTTATTAAAAAAAAGGCATTTGACCTAAAAAGAAACAATATAAAAATAACCATATGAACACTTTAAAGGCTCATACTTGGGATCTAAGGGAAGGCAAAATACCCCTTGCCAATTGAGCAAGAGGTTTACTTTGTTATGTTTTGGTAACAAATACTAATAAACTTCAAGTTGAGGGAAAGGGGGGCACTTGCCCCCCTGTAGCTTCGTCCTTGACCACACACCGCATAATCACTTTCATTAATTCCTTACAACACAACTGTTCATTCTCTCTCAACTTTGCACAGACCTTAAATTTTTATTTCTCTCTCCTTATCTCTTCTCATAGCACACAGGCACATGACTATTTATAGCCTTATTATGTCGGTGCTAGAAATGCTAGATTTGTATAGTTCTAGTGTGTCGGCAATATAAGAATCACAAAATTTTGCCGAAAAATAGAACATTTAGAATAATTAAACCATATTCACATGCTAAGTCTACAACTATAGAAATCAAGAATGGTAAAGAAGCTTCTGGAGAACTCTAGGCTCTTGTGTTGATCTTCAACTTTCCCCCTCAACACAAGTTGCTCTTCTTGTCATTCTAGAATTCGAGGGAAAATTATCAACGCTATCTTCATCGAATATTCAGTTGCACTTTGTGCCTTCTAATGGTAAATTATTCTTTTGCCCATAATTGAATGATGTACCTTTGTTCTCAATGGTTCTCTCTGTCACTGAACATGAAGGACTTGACCAATTGTAACTACAATCTTTGTTGTAATTTGGGCTTCGACTTTGGCTTATACCACACCAAAAAGAGTATGATCTTATCGGTGATTGTGAATAACTCTAGCCAGATTTTCGTTTCTTGGAATTATTCTTGTAATTTCTAGCTTAGCAATCTCAAGCCCAATGTCCATCTCTTCCACAGTTGATACAACGTCCAGGTCTTAAAAGAAGTCTTTTGCTTATGCATGCTTGTCTTGACTTGAACTGTCTCTCATCAAGTAATATCTTACTATAATGCACCTAAGCTTCATCATTAGGAGTGGCAGTCTTGCGTCCTTGACTTTCTTTGAGAAACTTCTTCTTTAGCTCATTTTCATTGATCTCCTGCTTCGCTGTTCGCTATTGATAACCTTTTCTAGCTTGCTCTCTCCGAAGTGTATCCTTCTTCTTCATAAGAGCATACACCTTTCTTGTAGTAGATTTTCTCTTCAAATCCTCAATTATGCTTTCAAATAATTATTTTCGTTCATTAATCTTTTAACCTTTATCTGTGTCTACCTTACAATACCTTGTAACATAGTTTTCAACATTTTCATCTCTATATTCAACTTGTTTAGTTCAAATATATATTCAATAGCATTAAACTCATCACATCCTTTACCTTGTCCATTAACCTCATCATGAAACTCGTTATCCACAAGAAAACTATTCTCAACTTCATCCACTATCATAGCGCTCAAGGCAACTTATTTTTGGTGGTAGCCCTACTTTCATTATTTGAAGTGTCCCTAGCTATTTCTTCACCGCGAACAATGCTTCCAAGTCCCACTCATCTTCGCAACAACATGCCTTTGGATGTTTGTTAGATGTTGCGATATTCCCTTACATTGTCTGCTCCTTGAACTTACACTCTCTTGCATAGCGTCTTCTCCTTCCGCAGTTATAGAACTTAATGTTCCACTTTCATAGATTTTATTCCGTCACCGATCTTGATTCCGACGCAATTGAACTCTCCTTTATTGGGTACTCCTATCTTGTGGCCGTGGTGACTTATCTTCTTCATCATTTTCTAATTTCATAAACTTTTTGCCTCTGTAAGGCGACCAGTAAAGAAAGCCTCCTCTTATTCTTTTATTGGGACTTTAGCCATTTATTTTGCCAAGGTTTCTTAACTAACAATTAAATTTTCTAGCTCCTCAATCGAAGGTTGGGTAGGCCACTCTTGAATTGCTGCAATAAAGCCTTTATATTTTGGCTGCAAATCATGAATAATAATTCTTCTCATTCTAACTTCACTTATTTTAAACTTGATATCCAATTCTAAAATTTCGCGGCAAATTAACTTAATTTTTATAAAAAATTGACTTATAATCATTTCACACTGAGTGGTGAACATTAGCTCATTCTCCAATAATTGAAGCCGCATATCATTTTTTTTTAGCAAACTACAAAGCTAGAAAATCCCAAGCTTCTTTAAGAATTTTAGCATACCTTACATGCTCCAATATATCTTCATCTATCATTGTATTAATGACAAAAATCACTTTTCTCACTTTTATATTCTATTTTTTTAATGTTGTGGCATCATTTGGTGGTGTGTTGTCATTGCTGCTGACCAGCTACTAGAGATCCTATCCTTAATGGTACGACTCCATACAAGTCTTCTGTGCACCATAATTTTGGTTGTTGAGCTTATTAACGACTCTCATATTGATTACATCCATTATTTTCATCTGGTACCATGCCAAAATTTCTCACAGTCCTAGACTACATGTGGATAGAATTTCCTCATAAACTTTTCGATGAATACGATCTCAGATTGGTAGTGCAAAAATGAAGGTCTTAGACCGCAAGCTCTGATAGCAAATTGTTGAGTTGAGAGGGATAAAACTCACTCTACAAAATGAAAAAGATTTATTAACTTATACACAGCAAAGATACAAATATAACACAAAATAACATCACTTTTTTTTTAATTTCTCTTATTCTCTCGATGCACACACTTAACTTTTTCTTTTATATTTTTCTCTTATAATTTATGACACATACCACACACCATATAATCACTGTCATTAATTTCTCACAACACAACTGCTCATTCTCTCTCAACTTTGCACACATCTCAACTCTTTGTTGGGCTCTCCTTACTCTCTTCTTTATGACAGTTTGTTATTTAATCGTTTACGATTTTGACAATTGTCGCAATTAATTACTAAAAATATGAATTTGATAGTAAGGGTAAACTCCCCCCATCTTTTTTGTTGTCACGCCACCATTGAAGGGAAGCACTCAAGCTTTTAGCTGCCAATTGATAATATCTCTATAACCACGGTTCTAATAATTGAGCATGCAAAAGAAACAAAAAAGAAAATTAATAATCGCTAATGAATTCAAATAAATACTTCAATCCTGGTAAATTCTTATACAACTCAAATAGCTCAAATAGAGGGGTTCATGTTACTGCAATTAATTTTTTTAATATGACTATTATTGTGTTTTCTTCAACAAACATTGCTAATTGTGTATAATATTATTGGGTTTTGAATTAGTTCAAAAGAAACGTGTGTGACATTTCATATTATGCAAACTTATGAAAAATTAGTAATAAAAATTAGAAAAAAAATAAATACATTATGAAAAATTAGTAATAAAAATTAGAAAAAAAATAAATACATTCAACGTGCTCTAATGCAAAAAGTTATTCTCGTTTCATTATATATCCACAAATGAAGGCTTGATAATATCTAGGTCCCCATACCTTATTATCGTGAAAGGACATTTTAACAATAAATTTGTTCGATCATGCTTCATGCTAGTTGCAAGGAGAGCGTGTTGACATTGGGGTTTGTTGGGCCATAATAAATCTTGTGCCAAGAGTAAGAGCATTCAATTTTACATCTTATCAAGCTTCCTCAACTGTAGAGCATTAAATTTTACATCTTACCAATCTTGTTTCTGATGGCTACCTACCAAATAGATAGAGAAAAAGACAATAGAAAATCAAATCACTATAAACCACTTAACTTCATACGAAACAATCAAAAGATCACTTATTGGCTTTTCACTACCTCTTCAAGCCTTCATGCAGCTTCAACATCTTCTATTTATCTTTCTATAATGCAGACATTTTTATTTCCAATGGTGACTGACCAACATTGAAACTCTTCATTTTTGGACATTTCATCTTCGATCATACCCAAATTCTTGAAAGAAATGCACCGCTCTTAAGATAGCTAATGTCTTTTGGGAAAAAAAAAAAAGGAAAAAAAATACTGGAACTTATATTTTTCACCTTCAAAGTTTTTTGTATTCGAAATCCAAAAACAAATTGGATATCAATGTATTCAACATTGAACATAAAATTAAGATACACTAATACAATTATTTTTAGTTTGGTAAATGAAGCACAACGTAAGAATAGGGAAAGAAACCTAGAGAACTACATAGACGTAAATGGTAAGCAAGTGTCCTGTATATGAATATATATATATATATATATAACCCGAAAGAAAATGGACGTTGGACGGATCATTAAAGAGGGAAATGATGACAATTATGATGAATTCAGCAATTATATACAATTTTAGGCATTTAAGTGGGTCAGAATGTGAACTTGGAAGAAAGAAATGATTTTAATCTTTCTTGGACAGTAACGTAAGGTTCGAAAAAGGAAATGGTTTTTTTTTAATAAATAGTTGCTAATTTTTTGGAAAAAATTAAATTGAGAGAAATGATAAAGTTATGCCAAGTGGCAGCTTGAGATTAGTGGAAATTTTCTCTCATCTTCCCTTTTGCTTCTTCTTTATATATATGGTATAAGTACAAAATATATAGATAAATAAATAAATAAATATGACATGCAATCAAAGGAAAAGAAGAGTTAAGTTTAAATATCAATCTCATTTACATTATTTTTAGAAATATAATTTTATAGTATTATTATCTCTTTCATTATTTTCATTCTTTTGTAGAAAAAAAACTAACCATGATTAATAAGAAATGACTTGTACATATTTTTTGATTTAGAAGCTTAGTAAATGATTAATACAAAACTCCCGTTTCATTTTATTAGCCAGGAAAACAAATAAAACGAAAAGAATGATGGAGCATTGAAATGGTTATAAATGCTAATAGATTACGTTTAAAATTTTATAAATTATAATTATGAATAAAAATATAAAAACAATTCAAGAGTTAAAACTCTTTAATTGTTTTTACAAATTATGATTAGAGATAAAAATATAAAAAATTACTAAAATTAAAACTTATGAATTGTTTAGCTACAAATAATGAGAAACTTTTTCTAAACTATTTATTTATAATATTACTAGAATTTAGCTCGCGCTTCGCGCGGGTTAAATATTTCATTTTACGTAAAGAAGTGTGTATTATATTTCTTTAATTATAGTTTGCGATATTTCATCATCTACACTAAAGAGGTGTATATTATGAAAATGTAGAGATCAAAAAGAATGAATGGAATATTATGGTGGTTAAGGACAACATGAATCTCACCATCATTTCCCGCAGCTGGAATAACATTAATGGTTGGACAACATTTTCCTCGGCAACTTTCGGAAAGTATCTTGCTCTATCAAAACTCTATAGAATCCAAATAATTTTTGTCCATAAGGTAAAGTATAGCAAAAGACGATAATCAGCAAACAATGAATAAATATGGGGAGCGAAATCAACGTGGGCTTGAAATAAGAGGTATTTAATCAGACAGTTACAACAAATATTAAGGTAGAATTTTTCTTAATTTTTTCTTATTAATTTTAAAGAGTGAAAAAAGAAGAGAATTTTTTTTTGCATTAAAATTAGGACGTAAAATAAAGAGAGTCTTTCTCTCAACTACCCATTTATAATATTGATATTAGATTATTATATTAAATTAGATAAATAGAGTCAATACTGACTCGGCTTTGTATAAAAAACCGAAAAGTGAGCATGACAAATTAAAAGCCGAAAAGGGGTAAAAGAAAAACGTGACATTTATTTGACTTTTAGAAATTAAAACCCAAATTTTCATTAGCCAAGGGTTTAACAACCCAAAGTAGGGTTCCTCATTTAAAAAATGCAAAATAGTAATTTTGAAACTAATAGCAAGAAAAGATAGACAAGGATGTTTTTACGTGTTGCTCAAAAATAAATATGACAATAATAATAATTTGCCTATATTTTCTTTGTGGTATTTTTGTGAATAACAACTTTGTCATATAACCACGACTTTCCTGGCGTTTACATTTGGTATCTAACGTTGTTCAAGCTTGAGGACAAATTTTCCTTCCTCCTCCTTTCTCTTAATTTTCTTTCTTTTTTAAGTCCCCTCTTTATACCCCTTGAAGCTTACCAAGGGAGGCAACCATTGTAAAAAAGATATAAGCTCTTAGCACTTTAACAAATTTGGAATTTTGTGACATATATATATACGTATAGTATCATTGCATCAAACTAATGGGTTATAATTCAATTACTATTAGAGTCGTCTTTAAAACTAATGAGTTTGAATATTAGTCAAAACTAATTAACCAACAAATAATATATCAGAGCATTATCAAATAGACCTGTTAAAATAACAATTGGTAATTATACCCCAAAAAAATGTAACTGTTGGTAATAAGTAACAAATGAAAAGATACCCATACCATAAATTTTAGTAATTAATAATATTCAAAGAGTACTGAAAAAAGGCTCAAGTTAAAGGCAAAGATGATTAATTTGAGAAGCTGTTGTACTAAGCTTTTTCCTCGTTCAAATTTACGTTCGTCAGAAATTGAATTTTTACAGTCACGACAGTGCTCCACAGGAAGAACAAAAACAATCACCTTTTTTAGTCAATGACCTTTTCATAAATTCCATGCAACTTTGGAAGAAGCTGCCGCTTTCCAAGTTGATGTGCCGACTATCGATTTGGATTTTGGACCTAGACCATGTTCATGTTCATTTATTTCCCATATTTTGATCGTCAGTTTAGAAAACCATGTGTTTAACATCCAATCCTGTAAAGAACTTACTTTTAATTTCCCATAAAATTTAATTATTTAAGAGACATTTCAGTAGTTAGTATTTAGATTTTTATTCTAGAGATCTTAGGCTTTAATCTAAGAAAAATATGCGAGATTTATGAGAAGAAAAAAAAATTACCGTAATTATATAATTCATTGCTTAACGAGCTTCATAATAAAAAGGGAAAAAAAAGGAAAATATGTATGATGGGTTCTTCGTTTGTATAGTCATGTCCACAGTGTCCATAATACCGTGTCCAATAACATGCCGTGCTTTTAATTAGCAGCCATATCACCTAACAAAGTTTAAGCATGATGAAATAAAGCTTCCCCTAAGAATCCTTACAAAGTCAAAATTCACATGCGTAATTGAGTGGAGACAGGAGGTCCTGGATGACTGGATTAAATTCACTTCATATGTGACTCGATTTAATTTGTATATGACTGAAAAAAACAATAACGTGAAATTTAAAATATAACATAAAGTTTATAATGGCTCAAAACCTTACAGGAATCCTAATCTATTTGAAATTTGGCGAACTAAAAGCCAATGATTTCGAAACTCAATATATCTGAAACTTGATGCACTTATAATCTAAGGAACCTATAACGTGATGCACATGAAATTCGAAGGACCTAAGACCTGAAACAACTTGTCCCGGATATGAGCTTACTCGATTGTTTGCTACCTCCAGTTCAGAGGTGTTCAATTTGAATAATTACTCCGTAATTACCGTTGGGAGATCATCACTTGTGATTAAAGATCAGAACAAGAAGTTTGATTGTGTGATCATTGTTATCCCCATCAATCACGGGTTTTTTTGGAACTTCCAAACTATAGATTTCCATGATCTTCTTGTTGAAAAATAGGTATACAACTGTTGAATTGTTTGTTTCTAATTAGCCAAAAACACGTCAAAGCTAAAACAAAAATGATACATTAGTTAATTGGACTGAAAGCGAAAGGTCACGTGCTTTTCTCAAAACATTCGCCAGTTTTCAATGATGCCTTCAATCTTCGACCAACACAATGGCCCATAATTACAACTACCCACGACTCCAATCTGCTTAATTTTAGGCCTTTGTCGTCTTTAATTATATATTTACATCTCCACTAACGCTCTATAGTTATAAAAACAATATCCAGTTAGAAGATATAAGTATAGTATTATTTTAAATTTCATATAGATAAAAAATAATATATATAAACTAAAATAATATCAACGTTATATTATATAAATTCTCACCAAACATTCTAGTCATATAAAAACACTTTATTTTCTGATGAATACAACTATCTCTGAATTGCTAGCAGAGGCCCCACCACTGCTGACTCTGCACTTGAAATACTTACTAAGCTTGATGTTGTTTGCTTTTGTATAAATCATAACATCCACTTAAAGGGTTCATTAAATTTTGTTGATTCTCTTGAGCTTAACGAGCTAAGTGATTACAAGCTATGGGGAACAGTTTAGGAGGGAAAAAGACAACCAAGGTGATGAAGATAAACGGAGAAACGTTCAAGTTAAAGACTCCAGTTAAAGCCGGTGAGGCGATTAAGGACTATCCGGGCCATGTTCTGTTAGAATCCGAAGCTGTTAAGCATTATGGCTTAAGGGCAAAGCCCCTGGAACCCCACCAAAACTTGGTCCCAAAAAGGCTCTACTTCCTAGTAGAGCTGCCAAAGGAGCCAACAATTGAGGCAGCTCCAAGAAGGGTTCAGTCAGGAATCAACATGAGTGCTAAGGACAGGCTGGAAAGTCTAATGCTGTCTCGGAGATCCGTGTCCGATCTTTCGATCATGAAGCCGAGAAGCATTGAGAATGGTGGCGGGGCAAAGAGGGTTAAAATGAGGTTACCAAAGGCAGAAGTTGAGAAGTTGATGCGAGAGAGTAAAAATGAGGCTGAGGCCGCTGCTAAGATTATGGATCTTTGCTTGGCAAACACCGGCAACAATAATAATAACAACAACAATAATGATGATGGCAATGGTTTGTGTGGAATTGCTCAAAGTGGACAACAGGGCGGCGTGCTGTTGCAGCAACAAGTCCATTGGAAGAGCGGCCATGGTGATGTTCAACTTCAACAAGGCAGCAGAAAAGCACGTGAGGTAATTTAATTTATAAATTTTGTAGTCAAGTGAGGGAGGAGGATTTTACTAATAGCAAGGTTGACAGTTTGAACTTTAAATTTCAGTTTAAGTTATAAATTTTGTAGTTATTAGACTATATCAAGTGATTTAAAATAATCAAATTTATTTTTATGGGATTAGGTTGGAGATGGGAAAAGTTTTGGATCCCGAGACTTGCACCCCGAGGTTCTAAACTGAGAATAGTTTATTATTTTTCAAAAAAGAATTTCAAAGAAAAAAATTTTTTTACACGTATTATTTAAATCTATACTTTATATTATAAAGTAACATATCTATATTTAAATTTTAATTTTATAAAAAAAATAATAATTAAATATTCATATAAATCTAATTCGATAAGTCCAACTTAGTGCTTTAGTTTGAACCTTTGAAAATTTGCTTAAAAATTATTCTACTTAATTCAACTAGAGGATCCACTCGCGTGATCAGTTCTTGGGAGTATAGCCAGATTAGAGAATGCCTACGGGAGTTGACATTTTGGTTTTTGACCCAATATAATTTTTTTTTTTTTTTCGGTCATTGGTTTAGTAGTTGAAAGCCTATACTTAGGCATTAAGAGAGATAACTGTAAATCAAGTAAGAGTTGGAATCTCTACCTGATGTAGTAAAAGTCATTACCCCCACCACTTAGTAACTACTCGGCCAAACTCTCATTGTTTTTATTTGTTACCGTCCACGCTTGTTTGAGCTGTGAAAATTGTCGATTAATAAGACGAGGGAAGCATTAATTGGAGTAGATTAAGTCGGTGACCCAAAGCTCAAAAAGTCTTTTAGAGATCCAAAATTGACTTAAAGTTTGGGTCATTGGAAATTTCAAAGCCCCAACTTAACTTTTTTTTTAATAATAAAATAATCATATCATTTAAATAATAATATCTAATTATTTATTTATTTTTTTAAAATTTAAATCATCTAATAATTTATACTATATTACTTCTTTATTATTACTTAGTTATTATTACTTAGTATTTTTTTTAGAATATATACTTTTTACTTATTTAACATTTTTCTATTATCCTATATGAGTACAACTAACAAACGAGATATATATATATATATATATTCTATTACATAACATTAATAATTAAATACAGTCCATATTGGATCTAGAGACAATTCAACATAGAAAATCTCTATAGATTTTCCAGTAGACCTTGGACAATTTGATCAGTGGTCGGCAGCAGTTAGCTCCCAAATTCAATGGAGCTAATAAACCATGCCCATTGTTGCTCTCTTATTCGACAAAAGCACGCAAGAATTAGCTTGCTTGCTTGTAAAGACAAGTCGCTGTTCTTGCTACCAACCCTCGTTCCCCTGACCCAGGCAACCACGTATCGGATGGATTGCCATTAGAGCAAGAGGAGGGTGCAGGTTTGTAAAGACAAGTTGAGGCCAAATTAATGGTTTAGGACGCCAAAACCCATCATTACAGGAATGACTTAGGAGACCATAAGCATGTGGATTGATGTCCCACTCTTCAACAACTCTTTTAAATCTTCCGAGGCCAGTATGTACACACACACGCACACAGAGAGAAGGTTGAACCAACATCAGTTCTTGGCATAAGGAACCTTGTCAAACCCTTGGACGAATTCTTCATCGATTTGGTCCAAATTGCTAGTAGGGTCACAATTTTGTTGTGCAAAATCAGAGGACTTAATTACCTCGTAACTCATTTTAATTCTTTGATGACTTTATTATCTAATGGTTATAAGAAGAAACGAATTTTGTTATTCCCACCTATAAAAAATCTTCAAATAGTACAGGCACAAATTATATGTACAAAAACTTAGATCCATATCACTCTTTGTACATATATGAAGTTTTTTTTTTGTACGTGTAAATAGTGTCTACCTAAGAAAAATATATATACTTTACTTTTTCAAAAACAAAGTCATTGTGGGAGACAAAGTATAGGTATGTGTCTTGGCTACTACAGCAATGTATTATTTTTTGTAGCTGTCTATCAAATTGGCCACAGTTGCAATGTTAAATCTTGACGAGTAAGAGGGTAACCAAGCTAATAATAAAATGGAAGGAAAAATTCTTCTCAAAAGTCAAAACCATCTAATTTTGACTTTAACCAAAAGCAAAATTGAAATTTTCAAAATATTGCTTCTCTCCCTTTGCGAAATTCTAAAGCCAATCCCTCGTGGCTCGTTTTCCCACTACGGGTTTTTTATTTATTCTTGCACGTTTGGATAACATTGTTTTACGAGTCATTGTTTGTTTTTGCAGAAGCGAGTGAGTTTCCAGCCATTCAGTGAAAGAGAGATGCAAATAGCCGTGGCTACTTATTAAAAAAAAAAAAAAAGGTAGCTTTAATATGTAACTCAAGCACTCTCTGATTTTAACATATGTACCCATCTCTCTTTCTTTGTACATACAAGGAAACATTTTGCATCGACTCTTGGATTGTAGAGCATGTTTTTGCTTTATTTTATATTCCTTACAAGAAATATGACAATGCGCGACGAAAATTTTACTTGCCAAATGTCACATTTTCGTCCCCAAAAAACATTTATCAGCATCTTCTGTCCAAAACGACGTGATATCTACGTGATTCAGCAATAGAACCTTATTGATGACAAACTTGAAGAAAAAAAAAAAAAAAACGCAAATTACCAGCCGAATGAAATGGCCTGAAAACAACTTTTTTTGAATCTGAATTATAATTAGGAGTTTAGGACTATAAAGCAGTCAGTCAATCAAACCCATTTCTAAGTAGCTAAGAAATGTTCAAACCTACCGGCTGCCTCTTTGAAACTCGGAGAAAGCTGCTGATAGCTTCTTTCCGCAGCGGTAAGATTCAATGCAAAATATTGGGTGGTATAGGATTACACCTTTTCCAATTTTTTTTTTATTTTAAACTAGCTGCATTTGAAAAATAAAATTTATTTATGAATATAGTATTAAATTTAAACTCTAAATCTCGTCCTTAATTGAAATTTATGACAATTAAACTATAGACAACCAGCACATGCCACCGCCACTCACAGAGCACAATTAGTTCTATGTCATTTGCATATGTATTGTGAAACATAAATACAGATACAGTGACACAAATATAATATAATATAGATATAAAAATATATAAATTTTTAAAAAATTAAGATACAAATACGATTAAAATTATATATAAAATAATTTTTTTTTTTAACGACTTATGGCTTATTTCTTGCTTTTTCATCCGAAAACAAAAGGGAAGAGAGAGGAAAAGAAAAAAATTAGAAATTTCCATCTTTTCTTTCCAAGTCTTTTTTGTGTTTTAAGTCTTTCTATGTACGAGATATGATCCCCTGACTTTTTTAGTTGGTTGGTTTACCGAGGTAAGATATGAAACGGCAATAACTCAAATTCTGATGTTTTTTTTTAAAATAAAAAAAGTATGTAAAGATATCCTACCCATATCCAACACTTTTAATTCTTATTCATTTTTTTTCAAAATTTTATTTACGAATACTTTTTATCATATCCAATACTTTTTATCATATCCAACATATGTCGGACGCGTGCCCATATTAAACATGTGTCCGACACTTCTCAGTCTCTAAAATTGCCGTTTCCGTGTATAGGAGCATATGCCCATTTTTGAATGAATTGATTTCATAACAAAGACATTGGCAGGAAACCTGTGAGCACCTTCGAAAACAGAAAAGGCAAACAATTCTTGACTGCAATCTTGCTCAACAACAATTGATTAGACATTTAAGGAGGGAATGCTCCTTGGCCCGTGAATTTTCAGCAACGAAAAAAAGACCATAAAGTTCAAGGAAATCATGTGAAAGTGGAACCTTCTTGGTGGTGACTATTGCACATGTATAAAAATGATGTACAGAGACCTCCCAACAAGAAATTTCTATTCCCTCAGTACAGAAGACTTCATGTTCAGGACTTTTCCCCCTACATAAAAAAGGGACTCTACCAAGATATCCAAAGGAGGAAAAAAAAAGAAAAAAATCATCAGGATTGAATTGCCTGCCTTCCCACTTATATCTCTCTATGATACCTATTTGCCTTATTACTGAACAAATGCTTTCTCAATCAATGAAAAAGAATGCTGCAAGTGATTCAGTTCATGCAGACCATTGATCAGGAACGGTGAGGAAGTATGAAGTCATTGCTTTTCGGAATCTTTTCTTGTATTGCTTTGGAGAGATGATTGTTGGGGAAGCATTTTTCGGACCGCCGAGGATCCCAGATGCCTTAACCCAGGTCTCCAACTGCTTGTCCCATGTATACTGTCTCATGAAATCGATGATGCCCAGAACCAGCTCTTTTTGCTCTTCGTCCACCCCAACCAGCAAAGAATAGTCCATAACGTCAACAGACTGGACAAGCATAACCCAGAATGTAAACAACCAAAAATGAACTGCATTTAATTATAAATAAATAAATAAACACTCCCATCCCCCCCGCCCCCCAAGCTCAAGCATATCATTGAAGCACTTGGATATGGGACTAAAGAAATTTGAAATCCCAACTATCATGGAATTGCAATTTCTCCCCCCAAAAAAATAAACTGTCATGGAATTGCAAGCATAATTTTCAGTGCAATTTTGAAACAATATCATGAATTTCTTTCCCCTCAGTTAAATTTTAAAATTTCTGCCAAGCAGGATCCCAATACATCGTCACCTCCCGAAGACAATTCATGTAACTAACATCCTACAAAAAATAAAACCGCGATGAAAACACTAAACCTACGGGTTCATCATACTAAATAATCTGTCCATAATTTATTTGTTTTATCTAAAACAGGGACCACTAGGCGTCCGAATGCACAAGGCTCCACATACTGTTTTCATAAAGAGGCAGGATTCCTAAAGAGGCCATTTTTGTGACTCAAACTTCGGTTTCGACAGAAGGAGGTCGTCAGTAGTCAGCAAAGAGAGAAAAAAGGTATGGGAAAGGTTGAATTGCTTGCCCACATAAGATAGTAAGCAAAAATATGAAGTTTAATGACATAGTGACACGATCCCATAGGATAAGGTGCCAAAAAAGTAGCTTACCGCCAAGAAATTTGTGTCATTCCATATAGCTCGCTCCAGACTTCTCTTCGCTTTGCTTCCTAAAAATATAGGCTCTGTACGCAGAGATTCCACCAGATTCATATCTAGCAATACTTTATTTGACCCAGTTGGATCTGTATTGTAACGGGACCGAACAGAACCCTTAAGATCGTAAACTCTCGCAATACTTCTATTGAAAAAGAGGTTTTCCATCACCATAAAATCCAATTTCATTTCCTTGCCACCTTTTGAGTACTTTGAAGTAACCTGTCATCAAATTAACGATTAGGAATCACGAGTGTTATCTCCCACACCCAGATTCAAACCCGGGCAACACACACAAAGATATTGAATGCACAAAAGAGCAAAAGAAAATCTAACCTGATAAATTCCAAGAACTTTAGCGAGGCAAGTTGGACTTCCCGAGCTTAGAGAATCTGTCAGATATTTAAAGTACTGGGGAGCAAATTCCTCAAATGATTCCAACTCAGTCTTTTTAACTTGTTTTATAATAAATCTTTCATCCAACGATTTGGCAAAGTAAACATTACTTTTCCCCCCTTGCGCACTCCATCTCTGGCAGCGACTCATGGAACGTACAAAATCTATATCACTAGGGCAGCATTTCTTCCTAAGGGAGTCAAACTGCTTTGCAAAATAACAAGTGACGGAGAACTTTACATTGCCCCAAGCAACAGAAGAATCATCGCCATAAGAAATTGTTAGGTGGGGAGATCTCTTGGAATCCATAATCAGGGAACCAATGGCAGGAGATGGGTCTCCAGACATGTAACCTCCATAGTGGATGTAATCCAAGTCCACAGAACCAAAAGATTGCCACGGAGTAGAGGTAGAAGCTGCTGAATCTTCTTTGGAGTGCTCATTTGCACTCCGACTTCCATCATTCTCATATGACTTATCAGCAATCCAGTCTTCATATTCCTTGGAACTAAGAGCATATGACACTATACTGGCAGGATCATCATCGTAGACGCCAACAACAATATCACTTTGACCCCCCTGAGGAAGTAGCAACCGAGCTCCTCCAGCCACATTAGATGCAGAGGAGATAAACGAGGGTGTGGAATTGAGTATCAACTTCTGTGCCTCAAGGGGCAATGTTTGGGAGTAAGTCCTCATTGCATTTGCAACAGGATCCCGCACCATACTCCTGTAATCTCCGGATGCATGAAATGATCTGAGTGTTGACAAGTGCAACAAAGAAGGAGGTATTCCTTTCCGTATTCTTTCTCGAACTCTCAAGACAGAGTCAAAAGAAAGAACTCTCACAGGTTTCATCAATCTTTTGTGGGATGGAAGAGCAGAAACACTTATCTGCTTGACCACCCCAGTCTGGAGACCATCAGCCTGAGATGGATGTAGAGGTTGAACATCAGCTGGAAGTTGATCAGTACCTGTCCATGCAGAATCTATTCTCTCTGACAGATTGGATGTATCAGATGGAAGGGCAAAGAATTTCATGTCAGCAGTAACTTTGCCATCTGAATTTCCTTCCTCCTCCATGTCGTGGTGGCACGAGTGTAACATTGAGCCTTCATCAACAAGATTCTCAACAGGCGCATTAGTTTCATTTTGCTGGGCTGGTACATCATTCTCAACAGATTCCTGTGCTTTCAAATAGCGAAAGGCATTATCCTTATCATGAGCATGTTCAAGCTTCCCATGGTGGCAAGCTATCTCACTTCTCGACTCCTTGTGCAGATCACGAGATTCATCCCCTTGTTTAGCATTTAAAAGAAAGTTTGTGTTGAGGAGGGAGTCTAGAAAATATAGCTGACGATCCCAAACATGTGAACCAATCAACAGAGCACGTCTCAAGCGATTAAGTTCTAGAATGTCCACAGTTGTCTGACCTGGTTGTGAAGTTTCCCTGACAGCTGGATTTAGCATGCCCTATTTATAAAAGCACCAATTAGAATCTTCACTGTTTAAAAAGCGAAAAATTTAGAATTTTAACAGACTATACCAAGGGTACTTTCATCATTCCACGAACATAATATAGCAATTCTTAACATCTCAGAATAGTCCCTAGGCATACTTACATCATAATCATTTCTTTCCTCCCTGAGATTATCTTTCAGCTCCAATATCTGATTCTGTAACTGGTTTGCATCAGAGCCAAGAGAATTACTTTTTCGTTCGAAAGTGTCGAGTACATTGGATATCTCTGCATAGTAGGTCTCCATTTTGCCCAGAAGCTGTATAAGACAGTGAATTTAGGAAGTAAAACCAAACTCTATAACATTCGCTGATTACCATTTTTGTTGCTATCAATCTCTAACCATAAAGCAAAAGCTAGGCACAGATTCTCAGAAGTACCTCTACTGCCTCTTTTCTGATCCACTCCTGCTGGACACTACTAAATTCAAGTATAGATGGGGGCAAAGAGACGTTAAGAATATCAATAGGTGAATATCGGAAGAAAGCAACCATGCTCCCAAACCTGTTGGATAACTTTCAATTAGTACCTTTATATAAAGCTTGAAAGCTAAAAGCTTAATCAATTCCAAATCTAAATAGCATTACCCATAGAAACGAAGGCAGTCCCTCTGCAATGAATGGCCACAAGGAGCTACACGATTGGCAGTTGCATGATTTGAAAAGCTCAGTTCCAGGAACTTTCCAAACGAAAGTCCCCAAGCAGCATCTGACATAACCACTCTATGAGTAGCCGGAGGGACTCCATCCACATGAGCACATCTTAAGCAGCGATGCCACATCCAGATCTTCCCATCCCGTTCCCCAGGTAGAGGTGGTGTTGCAGAAGCGAGTGATCTAACATTGATTGTAAGGTTTCCCTGTTGGTGAGTGTAACAAAGCACATGTGCTTCAGCCGACTCCTTACAAGACCTGCAGCAAGACATCTGGCAAAAAAAAAATCCCACCGAGTTAATAAGTTCTACTGTTTCAAAGGGGTTTACACATACATGAAGAAAGCATTAATAAATCACCTGATCAAACAGGTCATCACGAAGATATCTTCCCAGTGGCTTGTCAAAAGATCCATAGAATTTTATGCGCAAGAGACGAGAGCGTTCACATACAGTTCCTTTCAACACGCAGCGGCTTGAAAACGACACTATTATACTCTGATGTGTGTCGGCAGCTGAGAGGTATTCAGTGGATCCTTCCTCTTCATCAAACCTCTCACATTTTGTAAATTCAGAGGTAGTATCCACAAGTTGTCTCTCCGCCATGTTATCTTGAGATTTTGAATGTGAAAGATTTCTCACACCAAGAGGCAAATTATCCATTTTTGGATCCTCGTATTCACTAAAAGAAAATATACCCAATCCCATCTTAGATGCAATTTGATTCTGGTGTGCATTGGAGTGTACATTTCCACAATCAGTCAAACCATGAAACAGAGGAGCTTCACTGGTCTCAAATTTCTCAGGCAATGATCCCATTTCCATCTGTTCTGGATTGAGACTCATTTGCCCATCATCTTGGACCGAGGCAACACTGTCATTGCAACTGATTGTAGAAGTAGTTGAAATAACATTATCAGTGGCCATAAATTCTGGTATAGCAATTGATTTAAGTGTCATGCTAGGAAGACTTGCACCCTCATCAGCAAGGAAGGAGGTCTCAAGAGATAAGTGATAGGCTGCAAAAACTGCATATTGAACAACATGCTTAACCTTCTTTAATTCTTCACGGCACGTGCCTCTCAGCAAGACCTACAAGCAGACCAAAAAAATCCTCATTAGAGATGAAGACTAGTACAAAAAATTTGCACGACTGGAAGTCTTATTGCTTTTCAGTTCTGCAATATTGACAACAGAATTCTGACGAGATAAAAAATAGCAAAGAATCCCCTTAGAAAATAAAAAAAAATTAAAAAAAAATGTAAAGAGAAGGGAAAATTATCGAAATTCTTCATAAACTAAAACCAATTTAGAATAGAATAGACTACAATACCGTGCAACCTAAACGCCTTGGACATCCTTCAAAGAACATCAATGTTCTAGATGGTCTTTTGTTGAACTGATTGATGTTCTCGTGCTCTTCAGACACTCTCTGTACATAGAATAGTTCACAGTGTCCCAGCCGTGTTGTAGAAATATTATCAATTGATGGACTTATAAGAGCACCAGTGCACCGAGCTATACGCTCCAGCAATGGCTTTTTCACATTGAGAACCAACGAAATCTCCTTTGCAAGTAGATATTCTTGGGCATATGGAGAAACACTTTTTTCTACTAATAGAACATTTGGGCGAAGAGCCTCTATCTTCGAAATAATCATCTTAAGATGATCATTTTCCTGCGTAAGAGATAATTTCAAACTTCATTGCTGTAAACCTTCAATCTTTTGCCAAGAATAAAAAAATTAGCAAACTAATGAAAGTACCTGTTGCACTAATGTATTAAAAGATGCCAATGGATTTGCAACACTCTGAAATTCAAGAGCTCCTCCTAAAAGAAGTAATCGGGGATTTTTGCACTGTGTCGTCATGCGCTTATGCTTTATATTTTTTGTACAAACTATTCCCTTTACAAAGGTGCTGCAAATACCAAGGAATTGCAGAAATTAGAAGAAAATATTTGGAACATCTTGAACAAATCGCATGCAGGGGTTAAGTAGCAATACCTATCACTTGGACTTCCTGTTGCTATACATTTAACCTTTACATAATCACCAGGGTCCATACTGCCTCCTCTGCTAGTGTCTGGTTTCACAAAATTCGCAGCTTGCCATGCTATTGACGTAACAATGTCAAGCCAATCTTCTCTGTTTCCCTCTTTCTTAACATTAATGCCCTCTCCCTGTAAAAGCTGGGAAACAAGTGCCCTAAAATGCCCCTGTATCACAGCTCTAAGAGATTCTTTGTTATCCTCGTTCTGTTTTTCCTTTGATGGGAAAGTCGTAGAAAGGCTGCTACTGGATGAGAACATAGCACCCGACTCCCCAATATCGTCGTCATCATCGTCATAGGTGAAGAAATTACTTTCTTCCTCATCATTTTCATCTTCCGGAGGTGGAGGGAACCATATACGACCATTACTTACAAAATCCAATGGCTTTTGAGACCTGTCATATTGATTCCGCAGAATTGACAAATCTGCAGAGGAGTCATAAATATTACCCGGATCCTCAGTCCCTTTGTCAGGCCTCTTTAAAACAGCCATAGTTTCTTGATCAAAGGGACCATGATTTTCAGAAAATGGGCTTCCTTCTTGCCCTTGCTGTACAATTTCGCCAACCCTACAGGAAGAAAAATCAATCCTTGAAGAGCTGTGTAAAGGACTTGATCCCACTGAGTTACAATTGTATAACTCAAGTCTAGCACTAACACTACTTGTATCTATATCTGAAATGTCGTGACAGTATTCACTCGACGGGCTGTAGAATTGTTTTCCAGAATCTTCTGCCTCCTCTTCATCACTCCTGCATCAGTTATTCTTAAAATTAAGATGCAGTCTCTAGAAAAACAACAAACAGCAGAAGGAAATAAAAAGTGATAACAAACATAAGGGGCATAATATGCATATCCAAATGGCATGATTAGATGTTTTCCAACCTATAAAATAAACAGATCAAATTAAGCATTAAAACACAAGATGATCTCAATGAATCCCTTACCGGCTTGGAATGCGACGAACAGAGACTGGGGACGGGCGGATACTAAATGCAGACATACCGCTGGTTAGTGCAAGGGGAGAATATCCGCAATCCCGGGATTCAAGAAAGGGAGCGAGATGATCACTTGGAATTGATTCACAACTGAACGAAGGAGACGGTGGGTTGGGGCTCCCCCGGGGAGGAGAGTCAGAAGGATGCACTTTTTCACTGTTCTTCCTCCCAGCCTCTCGATTCAATCTAGCCCCATTACAAGACTTGCACGATATGGTACTAGGCTCAAAATCATCATTTCTTCTCACTTCCTTGGATTCAGTAATGGCAAAAGGAGATTCATAGCCCCTATTACATTTAACACAAAACCACTTTTTACAACTTTGGCAATTGTATCCATTGGAGAACTCAGTGGACTTTGCATCACACTCACAACACCTTTTGGCTCCGTTGCCAGGCATCTCGAATTCACTGGAAAAACAAGATGGTGATAGATCGCTTGACCGCCAAGAAATCCAAGACCTAAACTTTTCTAGTAGATCTAGTAATGAATTATCAGGTATTCCCATAGACTGGAAAAAGCCCCAACAAGATCCCAACCCAGAATATTATTCTTCTTCTCAGATTCTTCCAACCTTCTTAACACACAGCTAAAAAACACAGAGAAATCTACCGTTTGACTCTAATTAAACAAGATTTCTAGTGTTAATGAAAAGATTGGACCCAAAAAAAAAAGTAAACCCACAATAAAAATGGTGGGTGATCTGCGGTGTGTGGGTTCCTATGGGTTTAGCCTGACTTCCTATCTCTGGTTTGGAAAAGAAAGAGGGAGAAGAAAATCCTCCAAGAATTAATCAAAACATAAATCCAAGGAGAAAATCCCCCCACACTCAATAAGATTCCACGATATCCAGGATTATTTACAGCAAATCACATCACAATTAATACCCCACAGAACTTTCAAAAAAAGAAAAAGATTTGCTTAAACCACACCAATAACAACAGTGAAAAATTCAACAAACATCAACCCATTTCCTTAATACCCCAACAGAAGTTGAAAACAAACCCAGAAACAAAAACCCAAAAAAAAATAAATAAATAAACAAAAGATTCACAGTTTAACCAATCCCAGATTCATCAAGAATGTATCCACCGATCGATTCAAGCATAGCACGACCAACAGAAAACCCACCAAGAAACAGGAAAATGGCACAAACCCCAGATGGAAAATTAAAAGAAATCAAAAAAAAAAAAGAGTCTGAATGAATAGAAAAGAGGTGGCTTGATTCAAGCACAGCACAACCAACAGAAAAAAAAAAAAAAAAAACCCACCAAGAAACAGGAAAATCGCACAAAACCCAGATGCCAAATTGCAAGAAATCAAAGAAAAGAGTCTGAATGAAGAAAAAAGGTTGGGTTTAAATGTGAGGAAGAATGAGAATCAAAAGCAAGAAAAGTAAAAGTAGAGAAAATTTTCCATTTCCTTTTCTACCAGCACACATCTCTATGAGTCTCTTCCTCACCACTCCTCCTTCTTCTTCTTCTACTCCTCTTCTTCCACCACTGAGTTTCCTGACCATTATCTTCCCCAGTTCTCCAACTCTCATTACTATTTCTAATTCCTTCCACTTTCTTCCTTCTCCTTCTTGTTGAGGAAACAAAAAAAGAAAAAAGAAAAGAACTTTATTATATCATTAGTTTATTCATGTGGGTGTGTTCTTCAAATAAAGCAAAGTACCATTCTTTCTTTCTTTCTTTCTGGGTTGCTTTCTCTCTCTTGTTCTTTGCTTTCTTCATTTATTATCTTTCTTTGTTGATTCTCTCTTTCTTCTTTCCATTGGATTTAGGGTTTTATTTCTCTTTCTTTTGCTCATTGGCTGCTGCCTCTTAGTTGTTTTTAATGGGATTTTTATATTGTGCTTCTTTTTCCTTTTTATACTCTCTCTCTTTAATTTGGTTGCTTGTGCAAGCTTTCTCTGTTCATTGGTCAGCTTCTATCTATGTAATTAACAAAAAATGACATTTTTAATTCTTTTTTAAGTTCTTTGTAACTTTTTAGGTGTATAGCGGACAAACGTTGTTTTTTAAATAATAAAAAAACATGTATTATAAATATATTAATTTAAAAATTATTTTTTAACTTTTGGTAGAAGTGGGAAAATAAATTTCAGTAAGGCTAATTAATCAACTCTAAATTCAATTCAACCTAATTTGTATGATCCAAAAAAAATTAATAACTTATAATTTGAATTATTCAAATTTGAAATTAAAAAAACTTAACATGGAAATGAACCAAAAGTCTATTAATTTAGAACCTAATAATAAAAAATTAAAATAATATGAATTTGTAAGATTTAAAATATGAGTGACTGAAATTTAAAATTTAAAATTCAGTGTACTCAAAACTTGATGAATTTAAGACTCAAAATATATTTGAAATTCAATTAATTTGAAATTTGATTGGTTTAAAATTTAAAATATTTTACATGTGAATGACTTTAGACTTAATAAATTTGAACAACAGTAAATTTAAAATTTGAAATACCTATAAATCATGTAATTCAAAATTTGATAAATCCAAAATTGAATAAATCGCAATCCAAAACTTATCCAAAACTTGAATGATCGAAAACTTAAAATAATCCAGCTCAAATCCTATTCAATCCGCCAATTTCCACCTCTAACTTTTGGGTTATGTGTAGGACAAAAAAGAATGCGATTCATAAATAAATGAGAGCCCCCAAGTCAGCAATAGTGTTCTACAGGTATTCTATTGATTTTCAACTTGAGCAAAGGTGCGTGAGCGGCTAACCTCAAACTTGTACATTTCTTTTTACAAAAGCTTTATCATTTCTCTTATTCTGTTACAAATTTTATTCTTATTTTAATTATGTTTTCTCAATCTTTGATGCTGCAGAATTTCAAAAAAAATTAAATAAAAATGTTTATAGCCTTAAAAAGATGGCGTCATTTGGAAAAAAAATTGCTTCCTTTTCTTAAACAATAAAAGTTTTTTTATTGTTAATTGGCTTTCGACTGTAATTTAAATTCGAGACTTTTATTTTTAAAAATAATTTTAATACCAATTAAATTATAATTTACAGTAATTCTCAAAAAAAAAAAGGTTATAACTCATAGTAGAATCAAAATTTTGGAGTAACATATTATCTAATACATTCAATTCTCTCAACCAAGGATAAATATTGGTATACGGAGAACTAGAGATGAACTGCAGTATTCATAAAAAATAATTTTTCAAAAAAATATATCTTTATTATATTTTTTGGCAACAAAAAATAAATTTTTTTTATAGATTTCCTAGAATTGGTTTGGAAGGGGAATAATTAGGAAAATCAAAAGTTTGAACCCAAAATTACTTTTTTATTGATATATTGTCAATAATATTAAATTATAAATTCATGACAAAATAATTTTTTTAAACAAATTTAAATATGTGAAGTCTCCACTCTGGCATCCGCTGTCTATACTCGTGTTGCCCATTGATGGCCGTATCCTGCTACAAGTTGCTAACTCCCCATGGTATATTTTTCATCACTCGCGTGCGGTTCATGCTCTTTGGACAACCAATCTGGAATTTGCCTTTGGTTGTTTATGGACCGGGTCTAGTTTGCGGGTCAACCGTAGCCCAACTTAGATTTTTTTTTATTAATTAGTTTCGACTGAAACTCTAATTCGAGATTTTTAGTCTTATAGGCTATATTAATACCGATCGGATTATAGTTTGTTGTTTGGAATCTTCTTCCTTGTTTTTTAATACTAACTCATGTGTTTAATTCATTACCCATCAATCTTTCAAGTGTTTTTTTATTTATTAAAAAATCTATTAAGTTATAAATTATATAATAAAATTAGTTATTTTCTTTTCATAAATATCACACTCACTCTTTCGTAATCAAAACTTAAAATTTTTAAAATAAAAATTTAAGTTTTAATTATTGAATCATTTTACAAAAAACAATTAGCCAAGTTTCTATTTATTTTTCAATCGTATCACTTTCATCTTTCTCCTGTAGTATTAATAAAAAAGAAAATATTCCTTTCCCAGGAAAATGTGATGTTTGTTTGAAATACTTACCAATGTACTGTCGAAAAAGTACCTTGCAAAGCGAAAGTAATGTTCAATAGGAACAAAAAATTTTAGTCTTTGTTTATATACTAGTTATATTTAAAATTCTGCCTTTTTACGTTAGCAACCTTTTTTTTTTTTTTTTTTCAAAACAAAAGGTGCAATTTCGTTAATGAATCTCTACCTTGACTCCTATTGGATGACAAAGGAAAGCAAGAGCAATGATAACATAATGGGGAAAATGGTGACAGGGAAATTTGAACTTTTTCATTAATGTTAAAAATCCTTAAAGTCAACCATAGATCTAAATAAAATTCATTTAAGAGTGTTAGCCTAGCATTCATTTATTAATAAATCTTACAAGTAAGTCCTTAATTAAATATATTTGTCTGTGTATTTTAGACATTTTCAAACTATTGAAAACGTCGCACGGCCAATATGTCTCCAATGGACGCTACATCTATTATATTACGAACATCCTCAATTTTTATTTGGTATTTTTCAGGATGATTACGCATTGATCAATGTATTCTCATCTATGACGCATTTACTTTTAGACATAATTTTTCTTCACAGCCCAACACTTACTATTGTGCAGCATCGTTGATCTAACTACTGTTTGATGGAATTTAATTTTCTCCTTTTAACTTAATGAAAACTTTGCAATGGCACAGATATCTCCATTTTAGCTATTTTTGCTCTCGTTAAAAACGTCATTCTATGTGGTTTGTTATCATACGTAAATATTAAATGCATTCACTAAATTTGTTATAAAGTAGCTAAATTTATTATCATATGTAAGCAATAAATCATGTTAATTCCTCATTTATTTTATGGTCATATAAGGTAGTTTTTTAATCTACACACAATAGAACATTTGTATATGGTAGATGCATAAGGTAACATATAACTTATGATTTTGGTCATTCAAACAAAGGAAAGAGAATAACATTGAAGAACAATATAAAAAATTAAAAATACATAAAACAATCAAATATAAAAATTAAATACTGCAAAAATAAAAAATAAAAACGCACTATAAACTATTAAAATTGAAGTGTAAAAGGAAAATAGAATATTATGAAAGATTTAGCTTAAAATGCAATCATAAATCATAGAACACCTAACTTTTGAACTTAAAAATAAAATATAAAAACACATACTTCATAGGCTAGGCTCCATAAATTTAAAGGAAAATTTTACTAGTTAGAATTTAGATTTTTATTTTAAAATTTTTAATTTTGATCTTGAGAAGAGAGATGTGCATGCAGGCAGCTTATGGTCTTCTCTTTGTAGACAAAAAATCAAAGCTAGAAGAAACAACAATCTCATAAGTATTTACTGTGGGAGAAAAATAAAAATGGAAACGTGGAATGAAGGCAAAAGAGGGCAGGAAAGTCAAAAAGTAAAAAAATGACTTTTTACTAATGAAGGAATCTCAATTAATAGTTCAATATCATTAGAGATTTGTTCTTTTTATAATAGACAGATATACGTTAACAGGGGCACCTTTTTAACATTTCTCTTGTTAGATTTATTTGTATAAGAATTTTTATATTTTTTAATAAAAAACGCTCTTTAAAAAAAGCAGACCTTTACACTCATCATCTAAAGAGCAGGCACGCATGAATTTTTACCCTTTTTGATAGTTATATTATCATTTGGCAGTTTACAGTGTCGATCAACTAGTTAACATATATACTAACATACGATTAAAAAAAAAAAAGTGTCTCGTGCACGAAAGCACCAAATTCACGAAAAATTACTCTTCGAACAAGCGTAACACACTATATAATAAAGTCCCCTCACATTTCATAGAATGAAAACAAGGATAACCCCTAGTCGGCAAACATGCCGAATTTACAAATTTACAAAGCTAATCAGAGCTATTTAAATTAGAAGACATTTCAGGAGAAAATAATTTGAAATTAGTGGCACTAAAGTTGAAAACCCAATACCCAACTTGATAAGAAGTGTCAAATATGCTAAGGTGTTTAATAGGTTTAACTTTACGTCGTGGACATAAACAATTGTAGGACAAGTAGTTAGTTTTTTTTTTTTTTTTGGGTTATCATGAAGTTTATTCTTGTCGATTCAGCTTGTGACTGAATCCACTGCGAGGTGTAAATGTGTAATACTATATAAAGTATGGTAAGAATATCATCCCTATTTTTTTATTTTTATAAAAAATTAGAAATACCTTATGTAGTATCAGATGAGATGGGATGTCATACACTCATAACCCATGTACCAAAAAAATATATATACTTATAAACCCAATTGCGATTGGGTAGGCATGCATGTTAGGTAAGAAGACAACATCTGCAAAGGTATATTGGTGCTGCCAAAATGCCAATGTGGGTGTGCCGAAAGAGGTGCTTTTTTGCACATATTTTTCTTCTTTTTCATATGAAAACTTTTATCTTCTTCGGATGTTTCTTTGGGTTTAGACTTTAGATAATTGAAAGCTCTTTCAATGCTTCTAATTAATTTTTGTGACCCAATTGAAATACACACACACACGTTGAAGCACAAACAAATGACATTATAAAAAAAGTTACATCATTCTTGCACAAGTATAGTCACTAGACAAAATGAGCCGCCCCTCTAGACAATTTTCCATCATGATCATCAGTCATGACTCATCATCCATGTGAGAGTGCGTTATTTTTGTTGAATTATTTTTGGATTGGCTTAAGGGGAATCAATGGAGACTCTGCTTTTTCATGGGGAAAAAAAAAAAAGAAAAATAATGCTTGTCAAACTAGGGACGCTACATGGCCCCCACAATTGGATTCCTTGTGCCAGCGATTGTCCTTTGAGAAAAAAAAAAGCGGTCTTTCAAAGAGAAAAAAAAAATGTGCCTTAAGGACCCACTTCCTCTATTTAAAAAAAATTACATAAATTTTTAGTCATTAAATAAATTTAATTATTTACACTAAAACTAAAACAAATAAATCTTGACGTTCTATAAATATAACTGGATCATTTAAAATTTAGTAAGACTCATATATATTTAATTTTATTACTTAATTTGACACAATTTCAAACTTATAATTTTTTACAGGGTCAAGGCCGCTAACTATTTAAGACCGCCGGAGTGGTGGCATTTCGTCTGAGTTTTTTTTGGTCAACTACCTCTTCTGAAATTTGAAGAGCTCGTAGTTTCCTTTTTTTAGCTTCTAGAGTTTCATTTTGCTTTCTCTCAAATATTTGTACTTTTCAATTTTGACGGAAAGGCCACCAGTCAAGTTTATGTTAATTACATTAAGGAAAAATTAGAAAAACGTTGACCAAAAACAACAATAATAAAAACGATATCGTTTCGAATATTGGTTCGATTTTCTCTTTAGGCCAAAAATTTTCCCGGCCTTTAATTTTTCATTTTTCACATCAGATTAACGACCAACCCACCTACAAGACATAGCTTAGAAGAAATTGCAATATTTGTTTAATTTAACATGAAAAATTAAGGATTAAGGAGAGGAAATTTTTGGCTGAAAAAATTGTGCTGATATCATAAAATGACGTCGTTTTTTTAGTGAGATTAACAGAATTCTATGGAGGGGTAGAACAACCCTAACGAAGTGAAAAACACGAGTTTCGGGACAAAAGAAAAATAAATTCTCAACCTTTATAAATTTTTACAATTGAGTCTTCAGCTGTTTTGCTTTCTCATATTAATCCTAAATCTTTAGGATCCATTACAATCAAATTATTTGGTCAACAAAATTAGGATTATTTCCCTTAGGTCAATGTAGGGTATTAAATAGTTTGACCCAATTTTTTAAACAGAATAACTTGATTATAATGAATCTTGAAGATTTAGGACTAAAATGAAAAAGTAAAATAGTTTAGAACTTAATTATAAAAATTTATAAAATTATAAGACTAATTTTCATTTATCCCCACAATTGTCTTAAAGTGTAAATAAGAACCCTGAGGAAGTGGCATGCGACGAAATCATTCTGTTTAACCCAAATTCGAATTGTGAGATGAAACTCATATTTAATTATATGCAAAAGATTGGAGTGCAAGAGCTGAAAAAACAAAATTTGTGATTTATTTATTAAAATCACAATTGATTAAAACTAACAAGGTGTGATTACGTAAATGTTGAATCATAAATGCTAGGTTATCAGGTAAGACCATGAGCAGATATCTCATAGTGCCTAATGTAATCCATTTCCTTAAGTCATCATGTCATCACTCAATACTCATTAGGCTTATACTTTTAAAGGCACATTTAGGACCTATGTTTCGTGCTTGTAACACAGTGGAATGAAATAAGTTAAAAAAATGCATTCCACTCAAAGTTATTATGTCAATTCCCTTAGCCTTTATTTGCACAAAAAGAAAAAGAAAATACATTGAAGTTGTATGTCGTGTGAAAATATTATTTAGATAATTTGTACAGATACTCTAATAATTAAAAATTTTTAATATTCATATCTATCATCTCATATATAAACCTTAACTTTAAGAAAAGGATGTTACATATATGAAAAATACAACTCATATATAGATATCCTTCAAGAAATATTGTGGTGGTTAAGAATATACACTCATATTTTTAAGGCCTTAAAATTTAATTTTGAGAATGAAAGTATGAGATATATTAAAGTAAGGGTTAATATACAAAATATTATCAATTTTACTTAAAATAATGAATTTAGTACTAACTTTAAAAAGTAACAAATTTAACACTAATTTTACTTAAAGTAACAAATTTAATACGCAACGATTTTATATTAACAGAATCTGTCAATTTTGATAACAGATTTATACAAATATGTCTGTTTCGATAATATAATAATCATATAAATTAGTATCACATTATCAAAATAAATAAATTCTGTTTAAGAAATTTTATAGTGTGTTAGATTTGTTGTTTTAGATAAAATTAATATTAGATTTGTTATTTTTTAAAATTAGTGTTAGATTTATTATTTTAAATAAAATTAATAATATTTTTACATATTAATTCTTAAAATAAAGATAATTATGCTAATTAATAAATTTTTTAATAGATAAAAAAAAATTATAGTTTAAGGGTGAAATTATGGTCCATCATCCACCTTTAGACCAAAATTAGCCCATTAAAGCCACAAAAACTATCAAACGATGGAGGATCTTCTAGGTGTGTCTCTTATTTGAGATCAATTCCAAGAGTCTCACCAATTTCTTTTGTGTTCTAGTCTTTTTCTAATGATGTCTTGGACCATGCATATTATAATTTATAACTTGTATATTTCCAAGAAAATATCAGGTAAAATTTTTTAAGGAAAATCTAATAGAGTCAAAATAATATAAATAATTAAATAATTAAATTAAAAAATAAAAAATTAATATATTATTTAATGTTATTAAATAAATTATAAATTTAATTATATTTTATATCTATATCCGTGCTGAGTCTTCCATCACAAAAACGAGAGTTTCTACTTTCTAGGTCACACATCGTAATGATGGGACGGGGCATAAAGCCCCACTAACTTTAATGTCTAATCAAACCGCCATTTTCTTTGCTAATCAGTCTGTAAATATCTCAATCATGGAGTGATTGAAAACTTCGGCAGAGCTTAGTCATCTGACAGGGCCTTGGTCATCCGACAGAAGGGAATATGAAACCTTGTTGGAGTTTTGGTACAAGATTTTGGTTAGAGGACTACTACAAAATCGTAAAATTCAATAGATGTAAATAATTATAAAAATAATATAATAAATAAAATATACCATATAAATATAAAAATATATATATTATATCAAAAAAATATATAACTTATTTAAATAATTATATACTTTTTAAATTAAATAATTTTAATTATTAATAACTATTTATATAATTCATATAATTCTATTTAATATGTCGTATAATATTTTTATAATTATTTTATTATGATATATATTTTATTTGTTTACACAAGTCATATATTTCTCTTTAATATATTATATACTTTTTTTATAAACACAAAAAATAGTTATATAGTTTATTTATTATATTATTTTTATAGTCACTTGTAACTACTAAATTTTACATTTAAAAATTTTTTTAATTTTCATAATATAATGACATATTTAATTCAAAAAATTATTTTTTTTCCAAACCCACGTGTTTGATCTATGTGCCTTCTTTTTAATTAAAAATAGTGTGTTCATAAAGCCATATAATATATTAACTTTGTGAATTAAAGGCACAAATAGAACTATACATTATCACACGAGATAATA
Source organism: Carallia pectinifolia (assembly GCA_037832335.1). NCBI lineage: Eukaryota > Viridiplantae > Streptophyta > Magnoliopsida > Malpighiales > Rhizophoraceae > Carallia > Carallia pectinifolia. The sequence goes on from CM075453.1 coordinate 13,155,325, forward strand.
ATTTAACATATTTTTATGCAGCTTATTTAAGTTTGAATTTTCATTCCAACATATACTTTCTTTATAAGCACAAAAAAAAGTCATATAGTTTATTTATTGTATTATTTTTATAATCACTCGTAGCTACTAAATTTTACAATTAAAAAATTTTTCAATTTTCATAATATAATGACATATTTAATTCAAAAAATTACTTTTTTCCAAACCCACGTGTTTGATCTATATGCCTTCTTTTTAATTAAAAATAGTGTGTTCATAAAGTCATATAATATATTAACTTTGTGAATTAAAGGCACAAATAGAACTATACATTATTGCACGAGATAATAATTTAGTATATTTTTATGCAACTTATTTAAGTTTCAATTTTCATTCCAACAATCCTTCTCAGCACAAGAGTCTCGACATCCTTGTCTTAATGTTTGGATCAAAGGATCTGACAACGGTTGAATGTTGGGTCTAAGATACAACAATCGTTGGGTGAATTGTGGTACAACCGTATTCGGATTCATCAGTATTCGGGTAGTGATTTTTTCTTATGAAGAAGTTGAATAAGGACGTCAACAAATGACTCACAATTTTAATTCACAGATGCGATAGTTTACATATTAACGATATATCTTTCTTTTTTCTTCAAAAAAAAAAAAAAAAAGAAAAGGTAGATTGTACTATAATAATTATCAAGTTGCATTTTTTTTTTATTTTGTATACATAATTACTATTAAGAATAAGAATCTGAATGTGTATTCAAAGTGTGGATCGGGGCCTTGAATGAGTCAAATTATAAGTCCATATAATGAAATTTTAGGATTTTTGTTTTTTTTTTTGGTTGATATGCATGAGCTTTCTTTTTTACGATCGAATTATTTATATGCAGTGCACTATAATAAGTTCATGTCTTCAATCTGACTTGTTGGTAGTAAAAACATCAAATTATTCTTGATAAACCTACAGAATTTACAAGAAATTGTTTTACTACAGTTTGATCCAAGGATTCAAAAATTGCCATCTTATACTTTGTTTTCAAGTACATGGGCCATCATCCTTTTTAGGATTTTCTTTTTGTAACTATATATTTGTTAAGGCTTTGTGCAACATAATCGCAGACATACCAACGGCAATTGTTTCCATTTTCATTTCCGCTCTTAAACAACTGATGGAGTTAATATCTGTAACATTATTTTTCATGTTGGACCGTAATTTAGAAAGCTTGAAAATGAAAGATGAATCGTGCTAGATTGTCCGAAATTTCTAGTTAGAGTCTCGTTACTTGGACAGAAAAAAAAAAAAATGTATATAAAACAGTTAGAATGACATGACACATAGGACTCACGCCTTAAAAAATCAATTTTTTTTTTTTTTGAAATTTGAAGTGTTTTGCTTATAAACATTCAATATGCAACAAAATACTAATTTATGCACAACCATAAAATAATATGCAATGAATTTAAAATTTACAATTTTAATAACTCGTTACATATATCATCATGTTTGTTACACATTCTATTATTTTTGTTATAGATCTTTTTTTTTTTAAGGAAACTTTGAAATAATAAAAAAAAATCACAAATGTTGAGCCCACAATGCCGTGCCACTTCCCACAATGCCGTGTCACTTCTTGCCTCTCTATGCCTTTATTTATTTAGGCTGGATGTTTGTTCGAAATTTAGTGAATTCTATTAAAATTTTAATTTTCTGTAACTATATTAATATTTTTTTGTAAAGAAAATAATTAGATATATATATTTTTTTTGCTTTATAACTTATTATTGTGGTTGTAAGAAGTTTTAAATTTATTGTATTATAGACACTCCTTCAACAATAATTTATTCGAATGTCTACTTATTTATTTATTTATTTATTTATTTATTTTATATCCACTAATGTTTTCCCTTCTAATTAATACAAAACCAAAGAAATTGACAGTCAAACTATGCCAACCAAAGTTTGGTTTTGAATTGGGTCAAACATAGAACGGTTTCAAATCAATCCAGAGCTAACAAAAGGACAATTCTGTCAAGGTATTCCTCCTTCAAATATGGTAACTGGAATTGAAACCTGAACCATAATCCAATCTGGTTTCGAAATGAAAACTTTTTAAAAATTCATCTAGTTATTTATAAAATATAATAACAGAAGTATAAAGAATATTCACATATATTTACATGACAGCTTCTAATGTTAGAATTTTAAAAAACTCAATTTCTGGATTTTTAAATTTTTAAATTTAATAAATTATCAACAATTATACTTTTATTTAGTATTTTAATGAAATTAGGATTTTAATAATTATAGTATTTTTTAGTGTTTTAATAGAATTATAATTTAAATTTCAATAGATTTAAAATTCTAATTATCTTTTTTACAATATAAAAGCACACAAATATTCTTTATTTGCATTATTATCAATTTCAGATTTTTGATTCTTCAATTTCTCCTCAACGTCAGTATTTATAATTGATTATAAATTTTTCTTAGTTTTTTTAGCATATAATTATATAAAAATATATGTTGGCATAAGAAAGTTTGTTATTATTTTTTTGGTGATTGTCGTAAAAAAAGACCTTTGATTTATACTTATTAATAATTGTTTGATTTTGAACTCATTATAACAAAAACTTATTTATCACTTTTTAATTTTAGAAATTTAACCCGAAAAAAATTCGTATCATGCTTTTGGCGCAATCCTCCTCACCCGAGAAAAAGACAATAAGTAAATAAATTGATAAGCTATTCTAAAAGTTTGTAGTGCCAATTAGTAATGCTAAATATGACATTTAGGTACATTGGAGACGGCTTCTTCAATTAATTTGCTGCTGAAGATTCCGCATAACATGTTTAGTCTCAGTTCCTTCAAATTGATGCAAGCAGCAGAAGCAAGCTGAAACGGCAGATTCTAGCATGGCATAAAAGTATAGTTTAAGCTTTGAATATTCGATGCTTCAATATCAATGGAAAGGACATGGTCTGTGACTACTTTGTGGAGATTCAGCATATGAGCAGCATATGAGCAGTGGATCAAATATTTTCACTAAAAATTTGAGACAAAAAGTATCAAGCTGGGGCAGGTTGACATTAGTTTCTCAAGTTTTAATTTTAATTTTCACCCAAATAATTTCTTATCAAAATTTGTACTTATAATTAATTATAATTACTTTAGTTTTTCGATTATGATTTTTTCTTACTTTTTACCTAATATCTGTTGACATTAAAAAAAATTTTATTTCCCTTTTGTTAGTTTTTTTTTAAGTATATTATTTTAAATTTTTAAGCCATTTTTTTAGTTGGATTTATCATTGATTTTTATTACTATTTCTATGGACTGATCTATTATACTTCATGCATTAGTTGGAGAGGATATTCTTATAAGAAATCCAGTCAAATTTTAAGAAATTGTAGATATGACTGATTTAAACTAGAAGTTTTTCTTTTCTTCTATTCATGATTATTGCTTGGCTGTGTGCAGAACAAACAAGAACAAAGACTGTTGTGCAGATCAAACGTCATGCACAGAATTTTTTTTTTTTTTCAAAGCTCAATCCGCACTTTTTGTTAGACTCTTATATCAATTGTAATCGCCTTCTGCTTTTTTCCTCGACGTCTCAACCATTTTTTTGAAGTTTGGTTCTATATTTTTGTAAATTGAAAACGCCTGCTTGAAGATTTTTTTTTTTAAATCTTAAGAATTTTTTTTAGATTCCCAAATAACTTTTTTTTTTACTTTTTTTTGTATGTAGTCATTCTTACACTTTTGAAAGAATTAGACTTTTCATTAATTCTAGAATTTTCTTTTAAGACTCCAAACTAGTTGCTTTGTAATCTTCTTTAGTATTTTAATCTATATTTGAATTAAGATTCAAACATGCATGAGATTTGCTCAATTAAGTTTTAATATGTATGAAATTTTACTTAGTTCGTTGTAACAATTATTTACATGTGTCCGAAATCTACCAAACACAAACACTAATAATTAAATCTCTCAATAAAAATTTATTTGTGTGTAATTACAAAATATATAATTAACCAATCAAAAAAAATTATTAATTCCGCGCATCACCCGGGTTATTTTCTAGTAGTTATATAATTTTCGAAGACTTAATGAAAAATATATAATTCCTTAGCTAGTTTAAATGAAATAATTTGTACTTTTTTTAGTTTTTATATGAAATTGTTACTGCTTTCTTTTTTAAATTAGGGTGTCCAGACTGCTTCTGAATTAGAACCAAACGAAAATTGGAATTGACTTAAAACAAGAAACCAAATCGTCCCTAATCGGCTAGGTTTTGGTTCCTCCCAACCACAACCAAAACCAAAACCAACGATTCCAAATCGAAACAATAATCAAATCAGACCCTGGCGGGGACCAAGATCAAATCCAATCCTAAAAACTTAGGTGTGCGTTGGTTACATGATATGAAGTAAAATAATATAAGATAGGTCAATCTTATACCTAAAATATAATAAGATAAGACTACTATATCTTATACAATTTTACTTTATACTATATGCTAAATGCACTCTAGGTCTATATGCATTCTTCAGTCATTATCCCAAGAGTTAAAAAGGCGGTTATTTGCTCAACTAAAAGTTGTGGACCATTTTGTTTTTTTTTTTTATTCATCTTTATTGGTTAAAGCAGTGTTGAAAGAACTGAATCAGACCAATTAGTTTAACCAAATAAATTGGGAACTAGATCTTGAACCGTTCTGATTAGCCTTAAAAACCTTTTGATTGAAAAACCGACTAAGAACCGAGTGAACCAACCGATTGAACTGAGAGCCAACGAATCAGTCCCGATTTTTTCCACTGCGATGGTTTGGTTCAAAGAGAAAAAAAATGAAAAAAAAACAATAAATGCCAATAAATACCAACACACTTTAGTTAAAATTAATTAATATTTTATCTTATCAAGTATCTACATGTCTAATTTCTCTCAAAAGTCATTAATATATTTCAATTTTTCAAAAATAATTAATACTCTGTCATTTTCAAAAGTAATTAACATATTTTTATTTTACAAAAAATATTCACTACTTTGTAAATATATAAGTGATATATTTTTAAAAATAAATTAAATGGGTCATAGATATTTAATGGTCATTTTTTGAAACATATTTTAAAGCATATTACAAAAAAACAAATTTACAAATTGTAAGATAAGATAAATAAAGTTTTATTTTAGAATAACTTATAAATTATATATATTAAGGTTACAAATACAAGTATTTTGATATATATATATATATATATATACATTTATCTAATATATTAATATTTAAAATGTAATATTATATAACATATAAGTATTTTGATATATATATATATATATATATATATATATATATTATAGTACTTATAGTTATATAATATTACATTTTAAATATTAATATATTAGATAAATGTATATAACTATTTAATTTTTATATATTTAATATTAAATAATAATTTTACTGATTTAATCACGATTAATCCGATTAAATCAATTGAACTTTAAGCCCCTGAACGTTTTAATTTAATAATCAATTTAGTTATTAAAACTTTATATTGAAGTCTCTTAAGAACTCAGCCTTCCAAACATGAAAAAATGGGTCTTTTTTAAGGGCACTAAAATTGTGGTCAATGGCCAACCATTAAGGGCCGATCATATTTTTACAATGATCTTTTATAAATGTATTTCTAAAGATTAAAATTTCTCCCAGCATATGCCTATCACTAAGTTTTGAATTTTTGATATTATAAGTAAAGTTCGTCTAAAAATAATTAAAATACCAATTGAAACGTACTTACCTTTTATTTTTTTTGATGATATCGTGAATAAATTGCTTTTGTTTTTTTTGTCTGGACAAGGAAAATCAACTCAATACCATAGTACATATCATCCGAGATGATAGATAGTTTGGTGATTATCTAATGTATTTTTTTTATTCACCACTTAGGTTCGAGTTTTAATGGTAGTATTTGAAAATTTTGACTTTTGAATTTGTTCGATTTGACCGTTGATTACGCATCGTTAATTTCGGACTTGACAATCGTTATGATCAACTTAAAAGAGTCATGCTCAAAATCAATAGTATTCAAGTAGTGAGTTCTTTTTCATGAGTTTGATTGAATTAAACTTTCAAATAAAGATACTTTAGATTCCGTCTGCAAATTTATAATCAATATATTTATGATAAATTTTTTTAAAAGAAAAAAATACCATAGTACATATAAACTTACAAGTAATGCCCAACAAAAGACAGATTTGATGGTCCAAGTGACCACTGTTCTATGAGAATTGGGCGAATTTGGAGGATCAAATCTTCTCACCTTCTAAGAATCTCCACATTGAAGTGAGATTTAATTATAGTGTAAAACACTGTCTTCGTGATGTCTTCCAAGTTCCAACCAGCACGCTTCTCTGCCCACTAATAACTAATTATTAAGAATTTCACTCTTAAAAAACCAAAAAAAAAAAAAACCCAACTAAATGAATCATCCTTTTTTTTCTAACTAGCAAAAAGTTTCCTTTTGCATCACAATGAAATAAAGTTTTGTTATCTAAATTATATAGACATAACAACAAAGTTAGTATTGATATGTATATTTTTTGTTCATAAAATAAGAAAGCTGAATGATGTTGCATAATTTTATCAGAGAATTATATACCATTAAAAAGAGCAAATTCTAAAGACATACGTTGAATTTCATTAAATAACTTAACTAACTAACTAAACTCATGATTTTTGACATAATAACAATCAGGTGACATTTTCAAACATTGGCATCGCTTTTCTTTTTTTTTTTTTTCTCTCTGGCCAGCATGTGGTGGCATTACTTTTCATTAGTTTTAGGGCATAGGGAAATTTATCGTCAAAACTCGTTATATATTCAAAGAAGGTCTATTTTGATCACGAAATAAGTGATGCCTTGCACAAAGAAAGTTGCGTTTGGTTGGTCATAGTAATTTGTGAAAAAAAAAATAAAAAGTAGTTGATTGGATTAATAGAAAATAAATAAAAAAAATAATTAAAAAATTTTTAAATTTTTTTTTTCTTAAAAAGTAGCCAAATATGGTGTAAATTGCATAGTTGTTGAGTTTACGATGAAAACAAACAAGGACGTGAGCCATTGCTTTTTTGACGTGAGCCATTGCTACCAATAATTATAGGAAAACATCACATCTGTCGGCTCCTAACATCGTTAAATTCGATAAAAATTAAAAATATGTAATTAATAATTATAATAATGTAATATGTGTATTTATTATCGAAACTTGTCAAATTAAATCCTCTCGAGCGACTTGTTACCAATTTTTGTGTGAAACAAATCCAATTGTTGTCTTTTCACTTTCAAGTGCTCGGGAATTATTAAATGCAGTACAAAATGTCTCATTCTGGGACATTTTAAATGAATTAAGGACGGGTGGCGAGACATGAGGTCAACCATAGTACCAATTTTGTTGGGACCAAACTACCAATTGATCAACTCACAACAACGACAGATCCATTGCATAGGAAATGCGCAAATCAATTCCCATCTCCGTGCCATATTTAGCAAAAGAGACAAGCTGATATGGACTCGCCATTATCTAGATGAAGAGGCGTAATTTTCATTCAAATGAGGAAATATGCATGGCCAAAGTAGGATACAAACTCTGTTTAAAAAAAAAAAAAAGTAGGATACAAGCCCACACAAAACCTTGGTATAAACAATTACATGACTCTTTTCTGTTTTTTTAGATCTATACATATACGTTCTATTTAGAATTCGAATCATATTGATTACTAATAAAATTTTTTTATAAATAGGTAACACATAAGTTTTATTATAAATTCTTAATAATCTGTAAGTATTTTTTAATTTTAGAATTGAGACCTCTTATCTTTAAATTTTTATTCACCAAAAAAATAATAATAAAAGCAAAATTCTACATGTTTTACATGAAAAAAAATTTAAGAGGTGTAAAAGATAAACAGAGTGAAGACGCGGGGGTGAGAGAGGGAGAGGTTGTAAATTCTATGTGGTACCAACACATTTAAAAAAAAGTGAAGTGCATATTGCTAGGCAAAATGCACAAATAACTAAGATAATATATGCATATAGTCATTAGAAAAAAAATTGAGTACATCTCTGTTGCAGACCGCATCCCTATGTGGCGGGATCCTATTACATTTATCCCTCCCTCAATTTTTATATGCCTCGTGACTCCGAGTGTATGACTGTGGCTATAAAACATTTTTCTTTTTTTTTTTGATCAAAACAATTTTCTTTATATTCTTTTCTTTATATTTTAATTTGACTTATATTTTTTTAATAATTATAATTTATTCATAATTTTATATTATATAATAGATACAATCAATTTAAAATAAAAATATAAAAAATAAATTTAAATAATATAAAATTATAAATAAATTATACTAAAAAAATAAATAAAAATAACAAACAGCTACTATAGGCCGAGACCGAGAAATAGGAAAGACGAGGTAGCAAGTCTGCTGGCCGCAAATTGGGAGTCAAGCCAGGCCTCTTGGGGATTTTCTATCGTGAGTCTAGACTCTCTTCAAGGTCTTGATTATCTCATTAGTCTTATCTCTATGAAAACCCAACTTGCAGTACTCTACCACGGGCTTATGAATAAGTTCATGCCATCATTCAAAGGTTTCATTTCTAAGTAACTATTGAGTCAGTAGGTCATTAGTTCAACTTATGGGTCATTAATTTTTAAGAAAATGAATATATCAAATAATATATATAAATTTTTTTGTACAATTTAGCACAATAACTATAATTTTACAAATTAAGAAGTAGTTTATACTAATCAAAATTTTGATAAAAATTCTTTAAAAACTATTTTTTAAGGTCAATTGTAACATATTTTTTGATATATAAACAATGTTAAATTATTGTATATAGAAAAATAGATTATAAAAAGTAAAAAATTATTAAATTGTACAAAAAAAATATTGTGTAATACTATTTAGTATTATGAAAATATTATTTTTATCTTTCACACAGTAAAAAGTTAAAAAAAATTAATTTTAGTGTGTAAATATTATACAAATATTATTGTTCAAGTAGTAAAAAATGAAAAAAATTTTATAATTTTTACTGTTTGAACATTGTTTATCATTAAAAAAATATTATTTTTACTGTTTATACAGTAAAAAGTAAAAACATTATAACTTTTTTACTGTTTGAACATTGTTTATCATTAAAAAAATATTATTTTTACTGTTTACACAGTAAAAAGTGAAAAAAATAATAATTTTTTATTATTCAAATGACCCGGTTACTGTTCACTCGAATCGGTCTGACCCAGTGCCCGGGTCACCGGGTCACCGGTCCGACCGGTCGGGTTGGGCAAGGCTGAATAACTATGTTAAATACAACTTGAATATTAAGTGAATTATTGCTTATTAATTCTTTAGTAACCCTTTTTTTGACTGACTTGATTATTTGAGTGCTGTACAGAACATATTCCTTGACCCTTTATCTAATAGAGTTAAAAAAAAAAAAGATTATAAATTTAACCACCACATGTTGTGGTCTAATGATAAGTGTCAAATGTGTCAATCATTCAGTTCTAGGTTCGAGCGCTACTAGGACGTGCAGTAGTGTTAAACATATGCAACACTCTAAATTACAGACAGTTCAAGTTTGGGCTAGGCTTACAGAGTTTGCACCCTTGTGTATAAAGCGTGTACTAACCCAATTTATCTAAAGTTGATTAAATTACGCAATCTTCCCTAATGAATCCGTGGGTTGTGCCACTCGCTTACTCATTTCTACACCAAGGAAAAAAGAAAAAAGAAAAGAAAACATGAACTTAATGGAAATTCTAAAAGATTGGGAAATTAGAATAATAACCAGCTGTTTTATGGAACCTTTCCTGTCTTTGGAGGGGGGGGGGGGGGGGGGCGCCCACACATTGTCCAATTGTAATGTGCCCAACAGGTAAACGCACTTTTTAGTTGATGCCTTGATGGGCGGTGGTAGATGGGGACATAGAGTTTTTACTTAAACAGGTTAGCTCTTCCACTTTACAAACAGGTCAGCACTTCCACTTTACAACTCATGGCTGGATAGCGTTGATGTTGCACAGCGGACTAAGAGGCAGATCGCCTGACTTGGCTTGGAAGCATTTGGCTCACAGGCCACATAAATAGTTATCATAGGCTTTGGTGCTGTAGTATTGGCCATTAATAGCCGGCCAAATTTGAGTTATAAATTGAAAAGTTATGTGATTCGCTTTAAGTTGATTTTTCTGTAGCTTAATTGCATATTTTTCATAGTACTTTTTTTAATAAAAAAAGATTTATATTGAGTATATCGATCATCAGATTTATGAGTCGATATCAGAATATCTCTCGTTTATCTTGTCTCATTTAACTCAATTTATAAGAAAAAATCTACCAATCAAGTATTGTTGGGTTCGAGAGAATTTATTTCAAGTCGATCAAATAGTATTAACGAGTCTAAAATTATGACGCACAAGTTGTGATCAAATCAGATATTTGTGGAGGTCAAACCTCAGAATCACTATCTGTGAGACTCAAACTCAAATCATGAGTGAGAGAAATATACTAAATTACTATAATACTATTACTTCAAATGATTACAGTGCTCTTAAGTAATTATAGTGAACTCAATAATATATAATTTTAAATATATCACACGATAAAAATTAAAAAAATTGAAAAGTACACATTTTAATTATACCTACCAATTAGCTACACCCGTCGCGCTTACAAGTCTTGCGTGTGTTATTATAAATTATAATAAGAGAAAATGTTTCTGTGTCAACTTTTACTTTGATTGGTATTTTAAATGAAATAAAATTAATAGTTTTTATTATAAGATCAATAATATTTATAATAAAAATATAATAATATTTATTTTATATTATATAAAATATCAATTTTATTAAAAAATTATTAATTTTGTTGCATTTTGAATACTCATGGAGACATTAAATTTTACCATACAATAGTGTTCTTATAATAAATATAACTAAATCAGAAGATTGCATCACTCTTAAGTGAGCTCTTTAAAAATAAACTAATCTGCCAAAAATCAATCCATGCAATCCGCACAAACCTCATTCACCTAAACCGCAAGGGTTTGAATTAAATGCGATTTTAAAATTTTACAACCTCCTTTCACGAATTGAGTGCTTATTGGAATGTGCAATCCATCTAATTCAATCCGATCCATCGTATATATCTATATATATATAAAATCACGAAATAACAAAAGAGCGTTATAGCGGAGCCAACAGAAAACGCAAAGTTTGACGGTATGTTGTGCCCTCACCCTTCAACGATAACACACAAACTCTCTCTCTCTGGCAATGTCTCTTAATTTCAATTTCTAGGATTTTTTTTTTCGGTCATCAATGGAATCCTTAATTTTTTGGTTAATAACGTCTCTTCTCTGGGTATTTTGCTCCTTGAATGCTGGGTATTCTCTTAATGACCCCTTTCTCTATTTATTTTCTTCTTTTTTTTTTCAAAAAAAATTCTTTTGGGTCTGCTTTTCTTCACCTTCAAATTAATATGAACAAGAAAATAACCAATCACGAAAACCTTGCTGTTTTGCTATGACTTGGGGTTTAATTATGCCATCTTTCTTTTGCTGTATAACCTAGAGGATTCCTTAAAAGAAACACATAGACTAATAAAAACAAAAAAACAAAAAAAAAAGCCTTCTTTTTTACACTTGGGGTTTTCTAAAATAGATCAAAGAGTTGATGTTCAATACAATATGTTGCGTTTCAATGTCCACAAAATTGTTGTCTAATCCATTGAAGCACTTCCTTGTTTTCACTTTTTTTTTTTTTTTCATGTTTGGCTTTTCGAATTTGGACAAAAGGAGCCATGGGAGGCGCTAATGAAAACAGATTTAGGAGTAACAGTAGCAGACTTCTTTCACATCTGTCTGTTCAAAGTGTGTTGTTGGCTTCTCTGCTATTAGACTTCTTTTGTTGAAACATATTGAACAGACTTGACTTTTTTTTTTATCGCACAAAATTTGTCAAATCTGATTTAATTTAATCCGCTATCAATGAATTGGGTAGGATGGCAGATTGAGAACGGATGGAAAATCCTTCAATCTATCGATAACAGATTGGATGCAAATATAGCTAAAAATTGACCAATTTGACCCGCGGACACACCTATCCTCAAACGTAGAATAGGAACATTACAATTTGCAAGTCTCAACTTTTTTTTTTTTAAGTCCTACAAGTCTCAACTTTTTCATATCACCGTTTGCATCGAATTCCTATATATATATATATATATATATATATATATATATATATATATATATATATATATATATATATATATATATATATATAATCAACAGTTTCGGTTTGAATTAAATTGATTTAGTTGGGAAACGAGAGTATTGTGATTAATTTCCTACTTCTCAACATAAATAAAGGGGTAAGCTAGCTCGCAAGACTAAAGTTTATTCATTCTTTTTTTTTTTTTACTTTATAGAATGGAAAAGCAAGCGCGATATTTTAAAATTTTATTAGAGAGTGTGAAATAATACACTTTATTAGTACAAATTTAATTTCATTAAATATCTTAATAAAAATTTGAACCCAAAATTTTTGACTTTAAAATAGACAAACTTATTATTTATTGGTAGTCACAACAATTAGCTCTAAATTTCACTAGTTCTCTTCTCTATCATCGAGGGAACATTCTGAAGGCTTCTTGGTGTGGTTGTGTACAATCCTTCAGCCAAGAGGGGAACATGGGTTAAACCTACGACGGTACGAGTGTGACTATATAGTGTGACTATATAAACACACAATATATAATTTATGAAAATATATAATTAATTTAATAATTTATTTATTTTTTAAAATTTAATATATTTTTTATAATATAATAACTTAAATTTTACGTATTAATTATATATATATATTATTACGTATTTATATAACTTTTCCCTGCACGCACTCAATATCTTGGAAAAAATTAGTTGCCTTTTTCATCAAACGTTGTGGGCAGAATGATAACCATATCATAAATTAAATTACATAAATGTAATGTCAAATGCTAAAATCGAATGGTAATGGCATCATCTACCTAGATAACGTCACTTTTCACCAAAGCAATGAGTGCATACGAAGAGAAAATTCATTGAGAATGACATAAAGAAAAGAAAGGCAAGGAAAAATGGTCACTTCTCTTCTCAATTATACAGTTTGACACGCATGCGTTTGTTGAGGTTGATGCAATGAAATACGCCTTTTGCCATGGCAAAGTTCACTTCCTTAGGCCACCCCTCCACGCAATTTGATAATAGAATTGATGGCTCTATTTTTACAAAATAAAATTATATAAATATATTTAAAAAGACACGTAAAAAGTATAAAATTAATTTATAATATTTAATAGTATATTTATTTTTTTATATTTCAAATTTTATATAATTTTCATAATTTAATCATATAGATTACTGCATATTTACCGTGTTCTTAAAGTTGTATACCTAATAAATTTTTCTGTAATTCAATTGATGCCTTTTTTTTCAATAAAATAAGAAAATAGGAGTAATATGATAATTTTGTCAAAGATTATTGTACTTATTAAAAAATAAATTTTGTGAATACATATTTAATTTTACTAAATATTTTTCAACAAAAAATCAAACTCATGACTTTTAATATAACAGCAAATTATTTTTTTTATCACTAAATCATAACATTTAGTGACGTTCAAATCATATTCAACTGATATTTAGTGTCACAAATTTCATTTTAGTTTTCTTCACGTGTGTGTGGATATTATACAATTAGAGTTTGAACTCAATAACTGTGACTAACCACACCGATTGGTTAATTTATTGCACCCTCGTCAACTTTGAGATGTATAGTTAATTTTTTTTAACACAAAAAAAAAATATTGTGAATATGAAAGTCGTCAGATCTATAAGTCCAGACGAATTTTTAAATAGTTGACATCTTTATTTAATTTTTTTTATAAGAATAATTTATTATCGGAATATTATTAAGTTTAAAATGAGCCTTCAAGTCAAATTACAGTATTAACGAATTTTAAACTTATATATAATATTTATATTAAGTATTTCTAATTATAAGAAAATGATAATATGAGAATTTGATTTTAAATTAATAATACCGAATCTAAATTAATAATACTGAGAGTGACACATCGATAGAGCTAATTTTGCGGCCAAGTAAATTGGACAATCTATGCAACCCAAGGCGTACAATTTCCTGTTCTTGGCATCGGTCTATGTCTAGGCTGAAAGTCTCAAAATCATCTCTGCAAATAGGTTTACTTTTCATGTCAAATGGTAGAACAGTAGCCTGATCAGTCACGAGGTGAATTTAATGAATGACCAATCCCTCACCAACTTCTAATCTGCCATTTGAGTTGGACCCATCGTTGGAAGAACAGGACCAAACCGGATGGTTCAAGCAATAATTTTAAGAACCGGTCTATGGTCTGATTTGATTGCGCCTTAGAATCAGACAAGCAGTGAACCGGCTTTTGAATCAAAGAACTACTCGGTTTGATCAGTTAAATCGGTGAACCGGAGTCTGTTTTTTCAGTTTAAACAGGCGTACAGTTGACTTTGAAATTGAAACATAAAATCATAAGAAGAGGAGGAGCAAGTTGGCACCAAAGCCCGCAACCTACTTGGACTAGCCATACTTGTTAAATGTACTACTATGCATTATATATATTTTATATCTAATATTAATATTTAAATAATATTTAAAATATATTGCATTTATTTGACCAAAAAAAATATTGCATTTATATTTATCTTATCGGAATATTTTCTTCTTTAAATAAACATATTGGTCAAACACATTATATTTTCACAATTGTTAGTTACACATTGTTAGTTCCACACTTTCATAACTGATAGCTAATGTGAATTTAAATTTGACATATATCGAATAAAACGCATTTATGTAACAAAACACATTTTATTTATCAGGTCTATCACTAGATGGCAAGTCGAATTACCTAAAAATCGCTCGATAATTGTAAAGACAACCTCTCAATAAGTGTTTAAGACAAAATCAAGAGCCCAATGTAAACAATAAGAGCCACCCTTGTTTGTGGTGTTTGATGTTATTAAGTAGTCTTTTGCAATAATGTAGGTAGGAATGATCACTGTCAAACTGTTCATAACTTACTAAGTTCATATTTTACTTGTCCATCTTTGCTGCCATACAATGCGTGCAATTTTTTTTAGAAAATATTTTAAAAGACCCTTGAAATATTAAGGAGAAAATGAACATATATGACCTCGTGCCAATAATGCATCACGGAAGAAATGACTCATTGAGCCGAGATCACTGACTAATACTAATCAAATACTAATAGAATTGAAACTACTAAATTAATAGAATAGAAAAGAACCGTCTTGTTTGTAGAAAATAACTGCATACTTATCTAGATGAATGCCAATTTGCACAAGCTCTGCTCTCCTCTAGCTATAATGCCTACATGTCCAGAGACTTCACAAGGGATTACACTTGTGCAAGGACAAGCTTTAAGTAATCAAAAGATAAACTTGCTATGCCAATTAACCTTTACTACATTAGTTATTACCGCTAAAGCAGAGTTTCTGGTTGAAAATTACCAAAGCATGGAAAGGCTTTGCACTCTTTCTTTTCCTTTCCGCAATGCAAAACAAGCTGAAGGTTTTAGTAGTGTTCACTGTTTAATATTCGTACAAAGGAAGATCGGATGAATTCATGCTCGCTTTGTGCGTCTTCCAACCTCAAGGGCCAACTCCGTATCGATTTTGAGGGATATGTCAAGGGCCTTCACAGAATGTGTCAGTGCACCACTGCGAACATCAAAATACTGGATTGAAGAAGGCATGGAACAGCTAAATAATCCGTCTGCATGTATACTTTAAACTACAAAGGTGAAATATTAGGAAATGAGGAAGCAGAGGACTTCTGATAATTCTGCTTCAGATTCCTATATGTTAGCCTGGTTGGCAATGGAACATGAGATGCAATGAAAGAAGGAGAGAGAAAAACAATAATCAGATTGCCAAGGTTACCTAGAAATGTAGGTTACCCCAGTCTGTCCAATCTTGTGCACTGTTTCGAGAGTAACATTGCCTGATGCCTGTGATCATGAAATAGATTGAACACTGGCTAGAATAACCAAGTAAAAATGATCTCCATACAAATAGATGCATGTCTGGACTGTAAATGAAAATATTGGACCAGAAAGTTCCTTAGAGCCGGATCTCAAAACAGTTGGGCAATAGGTTATTATCAAGATATGTAAACCATTACTTAAAGGATCTTAGACGGTGAGCATCACATCAATAATAAAGGTTGACTTCCATACCCAGGATGAGTGGATGAAAGTAATAGAAGATGTAAATTCACTCCAAGTGCTGCAGATACATTCCAACTAATTTTTCCAACTATTGAGATCAGGAACTGAGTAAATAATGCAACCTCTAAGCAGAGACATTGTACTTAACTAAATTACAACTAGAGGACACAGACATTGCTAGCATTGCTTTGGAGTGCTAAATATGATAAGTCCCTTAATTCTAATCACAAGGATGTGACTGTATTAGTACATCTGATAGAAACACATTGCAACTAAGAGTCTGATTGTCAGTTAATCAATTTAGCCTTTGTCTACTATTGTTAACTTGATTTCAGAGTGAATTCTGTTTACCCGGTTAGTTGAGGAATTCAAATTCTAAAAGAAACAGCATTGTCAAGAGTCTGTATATGTAGGGTATTTATGTAACATTTTCTTTTGGTTTCTATTTATGCAATATTTTTGGATGAACTTGATGAATGAATGTTTTCCTACAGGTAATTAGTATCTAGAGAGCAATTCTCTGTACTAGTTGTGATTCTGAAAACCTCAGGATTCTAGTAGTTCTACTATGAGATCCTGTACCAGTTGACGTACATCACTTTGGCATCAAACCAAAAAGATCGTACAAGAACAGTTTGCATTGACAATGGTTGCCAAGGCCTAATTGAATTTTAATTCGAAATTTTGTCATCAGGTGCCCACTTTACCTTGAGAAGATCTGGAAAAGGTTTATATTTGAAAACAGGGCAGGATGCCGGTGACTGAAGATATGCAGAAATTTGATGAGTTAAAAATTCAAAGTGAAGTCGTGGAAGATGTTGTCCTATCTCTACCTCACTTCTAGGCTGGTCTAAGACCTCATTAAGAGGGATCTATTTAGACAACATACACTCAAGTTTGCAGGGGACTGGCTCCAAGGGAAAGGGAATTATGGATGCCAGAACTAGATAGGCAGCATTGAAAAAAGTGTAGTGGATGCCATGAAAGGGATAATTATGTCTATTAGTGTCCTATAAACAGCTTGTATGTGGTGACAGAAAGGGTTAAAATTTTGAAGAATATGTATACCTGAAACTAGTGACGTTTTAGGTTGGAAGAATTAGGCGATGAACTGACGATACTCCTTAATATAGTGAGACACATAGTCTAGTGGACAAGCCTTCTCCAACCAAGGGAGCACAATGCAGATACCAAAAGATTCAACAAGAAGCAATTTCAAAGAATCCAGGAAATTATAAGCATGGTCTATATTTCACATCGGTGTTGCTGTGTTTTTTGGAGTAATATTTTGCAGAACTCATGGGTATTTTATGATCGTCCACATAAGCCTTGTCTTTTTGGTTCTCTCTTCAAACTCCACTAAGAAGTTATATTAGTTTACCCAATGTTTATATTTTCTTTTTCCCAATAAGAAGTCCAGGTTCCACAAGAATTAGTAGGTCAAGAGTCTATGCAGGTAGGGTTTTAATGTAATATTTGCACAGGATGTTAATGAATGAATTTTTTCTGCCTATTTGGTAATTTTCACCTAGAGAGTGATGATTTCTTTACTCGCAATGATTCCTAACCCTGCTGGAGCGATTCTTAATTCTCCCTATTGATGTGAAAGTGATACTAATCATTTCTTTCGGCTGCATTTTTACTTCAAGAAATCTTCATGTTTTACAGATCCGAATTATCCCAGTTAAATCTTGGATTTAACGACCCAAGCTATAACAAACCCAAGACCCATGTTTACTCAACCTTAAATCTGCCCCTCCAAGCTCTCCCATGTCACCAAGGCTAAAGTTTCATGACCACAATTCTGTAGACTCAAAGTTAATACACATTTCTGATGCAAAGAGAGTTCTTGATAATTTTGATTACATCTGTACCAGCATTCAGACCATGCATAAAGAAGAGTAGAAGGCATAAATCATGATTGAGTACCTCAGTCTCAAATCTACCATCAATCAGTTCCACAGCATCTTTAAGCATAGATACATCAACATCTCCATTTGGTAGCGGTATAACCATGTTATCCAGCATTATTCGGGTCAAGGAAGACTTTGTTTGAGATGTATAACGCAACACCTCATTTACTTCTTCAAGTGTCCTGGTCTCAACCTTTGTTGAGAGGGGGATGGGATGATGGCAAAGTCAGGTATCAAATGGAGGCATACAGCAGATAAATTTTAGTTTTGCATATTCATGAATATTGATCCACCAACCATTAGAAAATACTTACCTCAACCTCCATCTCAAGGTTTCTTTCCTCCAAATACTTATCAACGGATCTGATGGCATCTATGATACCTCCAGCTATTGATATGTGATTATCCTTAATCATAACCATGTCAAACAAACCCATTCTGTGATTTCTGCCTCCTCCAATTAGAACCTAGAACATGGACATGCAATAAGTAAACAGAAAGACTAAATGTAGCTGAAAGAACTATCAACAACCATCTCACACAAGCTTTGAAGTGCTACACACCGCCCACTTGTCAACCAAACGTAAACCTGGAGCAGTTTTTCGTGTCTCTAAAATGCATGCAGGTCTTGCAGCATCTGACATTGCCTTCGTAATGCATTGACAAAATAAAAAACATTAGCTTATCCAAAAATAAATAAATAAATAAATAAATAAATTATGCCATAATTTCAATCACTTCACTGCATCCTGTGCATGGAAATCATAGTGTACTTTTAACATGTTCAGTATTAGATCCCCATTGTTCAAAAAATAAATCTAAAACTTAGAACACATAGCAATGATAATAGGATGCAATGACAACAAGAGTTCACAGAGTCTTAATATTACTTTACTTGTTACTGGTTCCCTTCAGCTCATAGATAGATTATGCAGTATCAGATATTTAGACCTTGATCATGAGTGACCTACAAATCCTTTGGAACTGTCAACTCTAATAAATTCTAATGTTTCTAACAAACTGTGTGAAGTTGAATTCTAGACAGTAAAGATACAATAATCATCAATTTGCTCCTGTTAGAAGTTCGTGGAGCAAAAGCACCTTAGTTAAAGTAGCTATTCCACTCATCCGCTGCATAAAATTTAGCACTATTCTTTCAGCAACAACAATGTTGTGTGCTCGTCCTGCTCAAAGAGAAATCCAGAAGAATGACTTAACTTTTTAGTTATTAACCTAACAGTTGAGATGCATTTATCTACCAATCACCACATCAGTAGGTTTACCCGAGACTTTCCCAAATTGCAGTCCTTTATGAACATAATCTCCATCCTTTCGTGACCACTCCACCTAATGTAAAGTGCAAATCGAGGATGAAAAAGCACGCAATTCACATAAGATAATATATGAACAAGAAAGAGTGTGGTTTGTCAAACTTTTAGAGAGGCATCAACTTCTTGAAATATCATCTCTGCAATTGTGATTCCAGCAATGATACCATCCTCCTTAGCCAAGAAACGGGCTTCGACTTCCATGTCGAATGGAATGGTTGCCATACAAGTTACATCTCCTGCAATTGAACACATATGTTGGTTGGCAGTAACTACTTGAGAGAAACAACAATAATGTATCCTACCCTGAATCCCTTGGCATAAAAAGAAATATTAGTGGTTATCAAATTCCGCCCTCAAGAGATGATTACATAAATATGTAAAAAAAAATGTGCTCGATGACAGATTTAAATTATGGACGTCTTTGTGGTAGAATACTGAGAATTTTGAATTTATTATGGTAACAAAAGAACAAGTATACCTCGATCTCCAGCATCCTCTGCAAGTGCTAGCTTAATGGTGGCCCTCAGATCATATGTAGGATGTGAAGGAGGCTTTATTGCCATGGATTCTAGCGAGAATCTAGAATCGCCGGTTTTAGTTGCAGACATGCAAACAATCTGCCTGCAACAATACCAAGCATTCAAAATGATTCCACCACCATTAAAAAAAATCAATTATTTATATTCTTGTTTTGAACAGAGTTGGACAAACATTGGAGTTGTATATTGACGAGGAAAGGCGAGTGAAGCATTAGAAACAATCCCAGACATCATTTTATTCTGCATAAGCCACCCTATACTCATTGCCCCACAAGCCTACAGGACCAATACACACAACAATATCAAAAATAGCATAAAAAGCAGAAATTCCCGACACTAACATATCAACAAAGAGTTATCCTGATAGAAAACTAGATGACACGAAAAAAATAATAGTTCTGTAGCAGCAGATTAGAGATTGAAACTAGAACAAGAAGTGAGTAAACACAGACTGAAAAAATGAAGCGTTCCACTAGCAAGCAGAAAGTGGTTCATACATATAGAAAACTATGAATGAGCATGTACTAGCACATGGATGCATTAATCTTCTCTCAGCAATCAGCGGCCATAATCTTCTCCTAACAAATTCCAAACTAGACCCATTTTAAATTCTTGAAGTTCGAATTACGAAATAGGTTGCAAAAAACACTGTTCTCTAGTTTGTAAGAGTTACAAAAAGTAGAATTTTCTGCCAAAGCATCAGCTGTACAGTTTTCAGTGAAAAATCCTTAACCATAATTCACATATCATGTTTCATAATTTTTTAACTCTATTCTTCTTAACCTAAACTAGCATGTTGTATTTTTATTACTCCTCTTGACGAGACAAAAGATCCCTGAGAATTGAAGTGTATCAAACGAACACAGGCCAGCTTGAAAGGAATCAATTGCGAGCCCAAGTTAACAGGAAGATCAAGAACATAATCCTAATTGAAGTTGGAATAAATGGAATAGAAGACATTGAGATTCTCCCATGTAAACTGCCATATCCTAGTTACACTAATGCAATTAACCCCCTTTGGGCAACCCCAAACTTCCATCTACACACACCCATCCACTTATCTTTCAATGACAATAATCCCTAGTCAACATGATAGAATTTCTAGCCTCCTTTCCCCTCCTACATCACCTACATTTCTCTCATTAATTGTAGCAATGGCTCCTAAAATCTCCTAGGACAACAAATCTTTTCCTTTTTTTTTTGGGGGTCTTTGAGGAGGGTTATAGTTCATACATATATAGGAGAGGGGGATTGGTAGAAGGTGGGGTTTGAATCCCCAACCTCCAACTTGGGCGTAACGCCCAGTAACCAGTTAGGCTACACTTGCTGGTTACAACAGATCTTTTCTTCTTTTCACAAGTTTCCAACGTCAATGGTATAAAATCAGCCCTTACAAACCCACACAGCAGCAACCATCTTTCTCCTGCACAAATCACATTTTTTCCCTTCCATTCTAGCAATTACAGCCCCTTAATGACTGGCTAGAAAACGGCCCCATTCCCATGTGCAAAACCCCCAATTTCTCTTGTCAATAGTAGCCAAAAGGCACGTAAAGCCAGCCTAAACAGCAGCTACTTCTTCTCTCTTCCATTCTAGCAATTAAATCTCCATAAAGACCAGTGGAAAGCAGCTCAAATGTCCCTCATGAACATCCTGATTGATCTTTTCAAATGCAACAAAAGTACCTAAACAAACACCACCAGGCATTATAAAACCACAATTTTTGCCTTTCTATTTTAACAACATAGCCCCATAACTGTTCTCAACAAAACAACTCATACAACATATCAAAATCTCCCTCCATCACTCTAACAAAGCCCAAAGTAAGCTATAATAGAAACCGATAGCATCATTATTAATCAAAAAAACTAAAAAGGAAGTAGAAACTTACCTAAAAATAGAAATTTATCTCAAGTTTTGGGCTTCAAGCTGAATTTCCTAAATTTGTCGGTCCAACAAGCCAATCTTTACAATCCCAACTGGAAAGGGGAGCCTAAAGAAGCAAGAAAAGAAATGAAAAAATAGTCCAGAGAGGAGGGAGACAGGGAGAAAGTGGTGGTGGGTGGCTATTTGACTTGATTTCAATTGGGAAAAGTGAGAGAGCAGATAAGAGATAGATAAAAGAGTCTGGAAGGTGTGCTGCTTGGTGTGTGTGTTTTCTGATTTTGGTAGAAAAAATGACAAGGAGGCAGGGGTGAAGAAAAGAAGTGCAGGTTTTTTGGGGGGGGGGGGGTAGGGTGTGATTGACGCACTTGGCTTCCTTTTAAAAGGGATTGGCCAAAAACATTAAAGGGGAAAGAAAAAGAAAGTTTATAAATAAAAAGAACACTGTGGAGTGGTTTCCACTTTGAGTCCATTCTGAAAGGTCCAAATTATCCCAATATTGGGAAAAAAAAAATTGCTGATTCCTAGTCCTACTGCAACAATCCCAACAATTCAAAAGAATGCAACACCTTTTAATGTCATCAATCATATACTCCTTCTTTGAACCAGAATTGGACAAACATTGGAGTTGTATATCAATGAGAAGAGCCGAATGTGTAAATGATTAGAAACAATCTTAGACTGCATGAGCCACCTCTTGAGGGCAAGTTGGATCATAGGAGCCTACTGCTATATAACTTGCTCACTGCCTCCCCAAGCTTACAGGAACAGAAACTTTTCCTAACAGCATAAAGACTGGAGAAAAAACTGAACACTAACATATGGTCCTGATAGAAAACTAGATGAAATGAAAACAGATGGCAGCAGATGAGAGGTTGAAATTAGAAGAAGTGATTGAATACAGATGAAAAAATTGAAACATTCTACTGGCAACCAGAAAGTGGTTCTAAAAATTTTTTAAAAAAAAACTACGATTGATCATGAACTAGCCATGGATGTATTAATATTTTCTCAGCAACCAGCAGCAGCCATAATGGAAAAAAATGGTACCAGCGTATTGCAGCATTTTAGTGTTTCATGATACTAAAATAACAGTAAAACCACAGTAAACAAATCCTTCAGCTTCAGTTCTTCAACCAAAACCAAATTCCACACTGGAACGATCTTAAATTCTTTTTTTAAGTCCAAATTACGAAATGGGGTTGCAACAAACAGTTTCCTTTAGCTTATAAGGGTCATGAACACAGTAAAATTTTCTGTCAAAGTGTTGGTCACACAATAAAGCTACAAAATTGGCAATTCAACAAGCACCCACAATTCCCTTTGGTCATGTCTTGCTCCATGTGCAATATCAGAATCTAAAATCATTTCCAACAGATAGTATATCTTGATATATCAACTCAAAAAAGCAAACAAAAAAGGCATGAACTTTGTTGGGAGCAGTTAAATTGTAAAAAGACCCAACATAGAGAACACACGTATTAATACTATCAAGCATATGCCTTAAAAAGAAAAGGGAAAAACATAGCACTGCTTGACAATGAATAGTTAAACACTGAGAATTTATCAAAAATGAAAAATCACAATTTGGACTGGTTGGATGAATGAGTTGAAGAATGACGCACTGGAGAAATGTTAAAAGTACTCACTTTTCAGAGCTAGAGCCAGAGTTGGAAAGAGAGTGTTGTCAGGGGGCTCTCTTTTCGCCTTTCGCCTTTCAAGAAACAGAGTGGCTGACCTCCAGATTTTTCAGTACATAATTGGGCTTTCAGTTTCAATTGGGTCCAGAATTCCCGAAACACTAATTAACTTAATATAAATAATAATAAGTAAATGCATAAATATATTTAACAGTATCATATAATTTTTAATTTTTATTTTTTTTATAATTTTAATTATTTAATAATTTATATTATGTTAAAATTATATAGGTAATAAAGTTATCAAATTTCTTGTTAATTGCTAAAATCACTGTTTGTGAGATTCTGTACAAAAGACTTTCACGGAGTTGGCTCCCCCAACTTAATAGCAAGTTTTCGGGTGTGTGGGTCGAGTTTGGATACGTGATAGACACTGATGAATGGAAAAATATTAATAATATAATAAATTTAATTATATTTGTAATTAGATTGATAAATTATAATATTAAAAATTATTACATTATTTTTTATTATAAAAAAATTAATACAATTACAAAAATAACCTACGTTATTATGTTATTAACATTTTTTCTATCCACCGCTATCCACTCTCCGTCCACAAATCTTTTCTATTATCAAATATAATCCACTGCTCTTCCAATTATTACGTCTCTCAATTAAGGTGTGTCATGCCGATGGTGATGTTAGGGTTGCAGCGTAATTAGATAGAGTTTATATTCAATTCGCTTGAATGCAGAACTGTAAAACGTGGTGAATTGTTGTAATTCTAATTGTTAATTGTAAAGAGTCTTAGATGCAAAATATAAGATTTCCTTGTAGAATTTACATAATATAAAGATTTCCTTGTAGAATTTACATAGACTTGAACTCTTACATCCCAATAATTAGCTTAATAGCTACGTTTGGAGCGTAATTTTTCTAAATTTCATATCAATGAGCAGTGAACGACGATTTTTTTTTACGTTTCTTTACGAATTTATTTTTTCTTTATTGATTTGACAAAAAATTACTTATAATTTTACTTTTTTATAAAAAAAAATTGAATCTTAAGTGGATTTAATATTACCTTAAAATTTAAAAATTTTAATAAAATTTTATGAAAATTTTTTTGTAATATTTATCTTTATTTTATATTAATAAGCGAATTGGTCGAAATAGGGCAAGTGTCCGAATTAGCATTTGACTGATATGAGAGGAAATTGTGATTCAACTTAATAGACGTGGAAACCAGCGTAACATAGATTTGGGCTAATGCAAAATTACCCTCTCTATTTAGCTGCACTATGCGATTGAGGCGAAAAGAAATCACAATATTCAATAGAGAACTTTATTCTCAAAAAATTGGAACTTGGAATTTCATAAATAAATCGCACATTAATTGTGGAATTGTAAATGAACATAAAAAGTATTTCTATGTTGGAGCTTCTAATCAAGGATGCTTGGGTGTGCCTTCCAGAAACCTTGCTCTATGATATCACAGTGTTCTACAATTTCTTTGTTTTGAAGTGCTTCTGCAGTTGCTCCATTCTCATATATACCCGTCGGTTCCTGCATACAACAGAAACACGGTTGTCAAATTTAATAATTGGTCTAAGATGTTTGGAGGAACATGGAATAATTGATCATCCATTCCAAAGTTTACGTAAGCTTGAAACACTGTTGAAAAAGAAAAATTTTTACTACAGTTGTTGAACACTTGTACGCATAAAAGTAAATCAAATTGTAGGGACCTAGCAAGCGTAATAATTCAACGAAGCCAGGGCAAGGAGTTTCTTTGAAGTGAACTTCAATCTTTACCCGGAAAATGGAGGAACCGAGGCGAAACATGGGTTTTAATGCACTGTACTCGATACCAAATTGTGCAAGAAGATCGTATTTATCTTGTGATTGAGTACCCTGAAAAGAAAGAGAGAAAAACAAGAAGAGAAATCACGAGTTGCTGTAAGGCATGCCTCCCACCCCAACAAGGCATAAGAATTCATTGCAAATTGCGATGTACAAGTTATGACACTATAACCGTGGGCATATTTTAAAAGACTGAAGACAGAGTAGCAAAGTTAGTTGGCACCTTCAAAGCATGTTGAGCTTGGCTTTTTTGTTTCCCTGACTTGACAAGCGCCCAAAAACAAGTATTGTACTGATTGTTAATATGGCCTGCAGACCGATAGTTGGTAGAAGGTTAAGGGCATCTATAAAAGAACAAATGCAAATGATACGAATACATTGCAAGCCATACGACATAGAAACACAAGCCTCAGTGATATTTTTTTCCAAGAAAAAAAAAACTGGAACATATTGCTAATTTGTAAATTCAAGTCAAAATTACTTACAATCAACTTGTCTCCATGCCAGATAATCCCGAAGAATCTTGCATGAGGGATAACACACAGCCCTTCCATCAAAAGATGGAGGATACTTCAACTCCATCTCTGGGAAGAAAGCTTTCCAATTCATCACATACATTGAGGAGAAGAATGATACAACGACAGAAATTATGTCGCTGCAGAGGTGAGATTGAGAGCCAATGCCAGTGTATAAAGAATAATGCCAGGAAGATTGATTAGAAGACAAAGCTTCACAAACAGCATATCAAGCAATAGCAAAACAAGTGCACTTTGGATACGCCTACAAAATTTTGTGCTATGCACCAAAAAAAAATGTTGCACTAAGTGATGTTTTCTGCAAAAGAAAAAAGAAAAAAGCATGGTATGTAATTGCACAAGTTAACTGCTGCATAACAAAACCAACTTCACTGCAGGTAATTGGCTATAACTTCAGAAATCAGTATAAAGAGGAGAAATACTGTTATATAGATCTTCTGCTCAAAATACTTGCCGGAAAGCACTTTTCTGAAAGGAAAATCAAGGACTAGGAACTAGAAAATTTCAATTTTGGTCACTAGGCAGATGCAAACAAAAAATAGGAGACGTGATAGAATACGTGAACAACCATTTGCTGCCTACACTAGATTAGATTTTAGACCACTGCAAAAGTTCTGATAAGGAGATTACTCTTAGTGACACATCAAATAGCATAATGACTTTTAAGTCCCTTGTGCATCATGTCTATGAGTGATACCTTCTTTTCCTCCTAATCTCATGTATATGCTTAAAAGGTTAGTATACTAAATCATATTGTACCAGTAAACTCAATAAAATGGATGAATAGATACCTGGCTCGCCTTCGATTAAACTGAGAATCTTTCTTGAAAACAAAGCTGGAAGTTTTAGAACCAAAGATGTGATACCATAAACAACAGTAGCAATTCAAGTAGATCCACATCATAAACTCAGATGTATAACTGGTACCTGTATTCGTCGCTGACACCATAACAAAAAACAACATCCTGAAATTCTTTTAGGACAGCCACTGCACATGCATTCATGAGGTTAAGAGCCTGCTCATCATTGGGCTTCTTAAATTCATGAACTTCAGAAAATCTATCAAAACAATATGACAGAGAAGAGTTTATTTGCAGCATTTTAGCAAACTGCTTAAGAGCAAAAACTTTGGCATCAGAGATAATATATCTGAATTATCAGTGGCACAAAGAAAGAAGAGTATCTGTGCCCCTCGTCTAAACATTTTCATCTTAAAACTATTAATAACCAGTTTGAGTTCTAATGATACATGCTCACATAGATAATTAATTCAGATTTGAAATTCTAGTGGCTCACAGCTTAAAAAAAATTTGCTATCGTCAGTTATGCCCTAGACTCAGGATTTCAAATCCTGGATTTACAAATTATTAAAGAATTATCAGCCTAAGCAAGAAATATCGATCTTCTGAAGAGATAACAGACTTAATTTCCATACTTTATAGGTATCAAAGGTAAAGAGAATAATCCAACCAAATAGAATACGCAAGGTAACTGTTAACAACATCTCCATGTACGATACCTGTGAAAATGGCAACCATCTATCCGAATCACGATCCAAGTGGATGGCATCAATTTGTTCTCAAATAGAAAAGATCTAACATAATCTGATTTGATTTTGACAACATCCTCTGCAAAGCCACCCAACTCCAAAAGAAGAGTGGGTTGTTCATTCCAAAAGATTTTCCCAGCTATATCTTCTGAATGGACTGTTATTGGCCTTTTCCGTAGTCTTCTGATAGGCATGCCAATCTCACTGTATTTCACGATATCCTCCACCTATTAATATTCCATTCAATAAAGAACCTGAAACTCCAAAAATGTAGCACAATGCAGCACAAAGACAAATATAGACTAGAAGGAAAGAGCTGTGTAACATTTTATGTCGCAGGATGCGTCAAATTTGTATTAGCGGTTTACATCAATGGAAGAAGATAGCAATGTGTACAGAGGCATCTATCCTACACGATAAACAAATAGGGCTTTCACAAAAATACTAGTCCGCTGAGGTTTCAGCTTTTGTGCAGCTCTGTGCAAGCCAAAATTTCTTGATCTCAAACTTGCATACATACAGTAAAAAACAATCAAAAGGCTAAGCAGTGCTCAGGCTCGTGGGTTAGGGGTAGGAGAGGTGGGGAAGCATATGTGCAAACGAATTAAAGATTAAATAGATAATGAAAATAACCTCTGTTTTCAGAACACAGGACCCTTGTCGAAAAATTGCAGGAAGTCTCTTGTAATTGATATCAAACTTTTGGTAGAGCAGTTCATTTTTATCTTGCTTTTGAGTGTCCTACAAATACGATTAAAGAACACACGGAAATAAACATGATGCAATGATATGTAGAAAGCAATAAATGATTAGGAGATGAAAAATAATCATAAAGAGACATCATAATTTAAGTACAGGAATAAATAGAAGACCGTGTACATGGTGAACGAAAAAAATTAAGCCAAATTTGAAAATGGGAGAGAGAAGGAGAAAGAGAGCATGAATTAATACGGAATCAGAAGGTCACGGGAACTCAAAGACAAGATCAAATGCAAGAGCTGGCAGAAAATAGCAAAAGCTTAGATACTTAAAACACTCATGAGAACCCGTGTATGAGCACATTCTCAAATAAGGACGAACTTAGACAGAAGGCAGAAAGAATAAGCACCTTTAAAATTTCAAAAGCTTCCTCATCAGTTTTTCCTGATTTAACCAGCATCCAGAAACAAGTATTATACAAATTGCTCGTATGGCCTGAAATCCAAGAAACGAGAATGATAGATTATTATTCATGTGGTATTATGGTGTTCTCTTCTGCTCCTCAAGTATTCTTACAAAGAGTTTCTAATTGAAAAGAGGTGCTTCTGTACTATCACCAATTGGCACATACAGTCATACTGTCTCCACGCAAGAAACTGTTGAAGAACTTCTAGACAGGCACAGCTTATAACCCTCCCACGAAATGAAGGGGTATATCTCAACTCTTTTTGAGGGAATAATTCTTTCCACCTTGTGACATACCCGGAAGTGAAGAGTGATACAATGAGGGATAGAACTTTGCTGCAAAAATCATGTGGAAAGCAAGTTAAAAACTATTTCACCTACAAAAGACTAAACGTTTCAGATTTTAATAAAAGCAAGAAATTAAATTCAGTCGCCCCACCGAATAGCCTGTGAGGGAAACTGGAAACAAAAGGCCATTGAGCAAACCATTCTAAATACTGTTACAGTAATTCTTCCATGGAAGTTGCCAAGACTAAAGTACTGGATTTACATAGTAAAAATTCAAGCTCATGTTTGGAAATTTATCCGATTATCTAGCACGATAAAAAGGTGAGAAAGAACACACAGGCATTCTTATGTTAGACAACAAAAAAAAAAAAAAAAAAAAGAATGTGAGACAATAGAAAGGCTAAGAATAATTGCCTGGCTCGCCTCTGGTAGAACTTGGTTGTCTTCTTGAAAACAAAACTGCAAGCAAATTTGGGTTAACAAAAGGCAATATAATTGATCTCAACAAGACAACAAACTTGCAAATTTTCTTTTTTTTTTTTTTCAAGAACTCCAACAGCGGCAGGATTCAATCTCGAGATGGAGATTATCAAGAGCCGAATCGTTAATTGCTGAGCCCACCCTTATGAACAAACTTGCAAATTTTTAATCAACATTTATAATTAAACAGCCGCATCACCTGTACTCATCGCTGAAGCCATAGGAGAAAACTATATCTGGGTATTCTTCTAAAACTGAAGTCGCACATGCATTCATCAATTCCAAAGCTTTCAAGTCATTTGGCCTTTCAAACTCATGTTCTTCAGAGAATCTAAAGAAAGGAAAACAAAAAAAAAATCCTGCTTGAAAAACCCAAAAAAAAAAAAAAACAAAACAAAAGGAAGATGAATAGGGTATTGAAATTCTACCTCCTAAAATTGCAGCCATCAAGTTGAACAACGATGATGTTAGGGGGCATGACTTCGTCTTCTACTTCGAACAACTTCACATACTCGTATTTGCTCTTTGCCATTTGGGAAGACTATTTTATTCAAACCTCTTCTGACAAGTTAGTACGGAGTCTAACAATTTGTTTGCACCTGTGGCCGGAGCCGTCGATTCCGTCGCTTCTGTCGCCGGCGCGTTTGCTTCCTCCGCCGCCCCAGCCTACCTGGACGTCGCAGACGTTCCCGTCGCCCCTGGAGCCGATGCCGTCGTCGATGCTTCTGTCACCAGCGAAGTCGCTCCCGCCACCTCCCCCGCCGCTCCCTCCGCCACCTCCAATCACGTTGCTGCCGCTGGCCTTTATTTGTTTTGTATTCTCTGATTCTAGGGAAATCTGTTGTTGTCTTTCGTTTCCATGGGTGTGGTACTGCAGCGGTAGTTTAGGACTCTTGGAAACCAATAACAGAAATTTTGGATTGACGCGTGTCATAGCTCATCTACGTTAACTGCTGTTATGTACAGTTTTTTTTTTTTTTTTACTAATAACACATTAGGGTTAATTAAATTTAATTTTAGTTCAGTTTTCATCATCGTTAGAGGATTGTTGAAAATAGTTGTTTCGACTCCATGAATTGTAAGTCTTTAGAGTTTTGTTATTCTTTTACTTTGTGCAGTTATGTCCAAAATCTTTGCGTAGGTGTGTTAGTTAATTATTAATTGA
The DNA here is from genome assembly GCA_037832335.1 of Carallia pectinifolia. Classification (NCBI taxonomy): domain Eukaryota; kingdom Viridiplantae; phylum Streptophyta; class Magnoliopsida; order Malpighiales; family Rhizophoraceae; genus Carallia; species Carallia pectinifolia. The sequence continues at coordinate 13,186,029 of CM075453.1, forward strand.
ACAATTTCCTTTCTGAAAAAAAAGGGAGAAAGTAAATAAAGTTAAGAAATTTTCTAATTAATTATTTGTATAAATAAGAAATATGAGAGAAAGATAATATTAAAAAAATTATTTTTTTAGTTGTGGTGAAAAAGATGAGGAAAAAAAAATTATGTGTAGAAAAAGAGAATTATGCCCCTAAATTAATGTATATTTTGAAGAATTCCTACAATCTTTTTTTAATGATGAATTAAAGACTTCAACAAATTGAATTATCACAAAATAGATGGGTCTAATTTACATTTTGGCAGTCTAGTTAGCTAAGTTTCTAAAAATGGATACAACATAATGCTTAAGCCTCTAGACCTCTTAGAGTCACATAGGTTTGAAATCTATTCATTTTTAGTTTTCATGAGTGTATCCAAGCTAGTTGAGTAATAAACCAAATAGACCAAAGAGGAAGCTTGGCACTGTGGTTGTCCAATGACATCAAAATTGAGGTGATCAAATCTTGCAACCATTATTTTCATGAAATATGTACTGATGAAAAAGTAGGGAAGTGGCTCTTGAGCTATATTTGAGGTGAGTTGTGCGTGTCCCGAAGGAAGGCAACTTGGAAGGAACTTGAATCATTGGCTTTTATGGTCCATGGACCTTGGGCTTGCATTGGAGACTTTAACAATATGCAAGGTCCTGATGATAAGACGAGTAACACACCAACCTCTAGAGTCCAAACATGCTTCCTGACAGATTTTATGCAAAAGAACGGTCTATTGGACTTGGGCTTTAAGGGCCTTAGATACACATGGTCCAACAGATACATAGGGTGTGCTAATATGACTGAGCGCTTAGACAGGGCCATAACTAATCCGGAATGAATTGCTTGCTTCCCTAATTCTTTCCTCGCCCACAAAACCCGCATAGGGTCTGACCACAACCCCATTATACTTTTCACTAAACCCTACGTCCACCCAAAGAAACACCAAGCTAGATTTGAAGCTAGATGGCTCTCCCATCCCCAATGTTGGTCCACTATCCAGGATAACTGGAGCAAGGAGAACGGAAGTCTCCCACAAACCCAATTAGCTAATAACCTACATGACTGTCGTAATGCATTGACCAGCTAGAACTATGAGGTGTTTGGTAATAGTAGATCTAAGATATCAAACCTCCTTACGAAGCTGAACAAGGTACAAAGCCAACCCACCACAGATTCCTCAATCACTTTAGAAAAAGAGCTCATAAGTCAAATTGATGAATGCCGGCGTCATGAATTTTCCTTTGAAGAAGGTATCCAAATGAAACCTTAGAGGACTCATACAATACAACCTTTAGAAAATATGAATCAATAAAACACTCAAGAAGATAATTACTCAAGGTATATGAAAGATCAATAAAAGCATGAAGTCAAAGGGCCACTAACTATTTCCAAGCTAAAGAATTTGTCTTAAAAAGAGAATCATGCAATATAAGTAGTGCGAGGATAACATTACAATGCTACTAAAAATCGCAATATATGTGAATGACATATGATAGTCAAGAGGTCGATAAATCAAATCCATACATAAAAAAAATCTCTTTTCTCACATAGCAAAGATTATAACAAAGAGTGCACTTCCAATTCAACATAAATGAGATATAACACGTAAGTACAAAATGCAATAGAGAGAAATGATCAATAAATATTTGTCTCATAATTCATGCCCATAACAATTGTATTCTCATGCAAATAACATAGTCCCCCTGACTATTGCAAAATATGCACCAGTGTAGTAAGCATTTACTCTCCCTAATTACTATGGAATAAGCATGAGAATGCGATTAACGTGAGATTAAATACATCAAACTTTGTAAGATATGTCTTAATTGTAATGGTGAATTTTGATCCCAATGATAAAGCTTGTGAAGCTTCTTAGTGATAATTATAATACCAACTAATTGTAGATGTCCTTTATCTTGAGTGATAAAAAAGTATCCCAATTTGTGGTACTTCAATTTGAATACTGATTTCAGAGAGAGTATAATAAATCATTGTGATACTCCTTATTCTCGTTGAGCCCATTTTCTTCTTTTTTTAGATAGCCAATTGATGATATAACTGATTTGATTTATACCAACATAAGATCAAGCTCATGGTTTCACATTAATACTTGTTGTCATATCATCCAACTTGTAAAGTTTTTTCAATAATTTTTAAGTTGGATAATGACGCAACTCCTTTTTACCTACAAAAGTATTTAAGTAGGAGCTTTTGGTACCCAAATATATTTGAGTCTTTTGGTATTAGCTTTGGTGCCTTTTGCACTCACAAAAGAATAGCTTTGAATGCTCTTACAAATGTTACAAGCATGAATTATATGGCCAAAATCACCTCAATAATGACATCGAACATGATATTGTTTTTGGGAGAATGAATGTCCATGAGATACTCGAATGAAGTTAACGTGTGAGGCCCATATATATGCGAAGATGATCTAGACGAATCATAAATTGGTGTTTTTTGTGATGAAAGATCATGCCATAATGATTGTCACTTGTTATAGTATCATGATTAATGACCATATATAAGTGCATGATTGTTGCTCTTAGAAGTGAATGTTTGTGCTTTCGTGTTAGCAATCTTGGTTTGAGTTTTATGTATCTAAAATAAATGATTAAAAACTTAATCTGATTTTATCATTGAGTGACCTTTGAGATCCAATCAATAAATTAAGTTTTTTTTTCTCCTTAATGAAGTTTAAAAGGGAATTTTGGAAATTTTTATTTTTCTTCTTAAGATGAAGGTTTTTCTCCTTTGACTTGTTCAAAGCAATATCATGTACTTTTTGCGAATCCTCACTTTCTTTTTTAAGTGATTCATTTTCACTTTTTAGGATCTCATTCTCGATTTTCATTAATTTGAAATTAGTATTGAGATCACTAAATTTGACTACTTGTTTGAACATTTCTTTATTTATACGTTCAATCATATTCATCATATCATCATCGAGTCATAGTCAGAATTTACCTCACTATTTTTTCTCATGAAGCACCTATAGTTGGCTTCGTCATTAGAAGAATTGTTGTCTGAGTCACAGGAATCGTTAATATTCCACAATCGATAATACAATGATTGTAAATAAACTGCCATTTTTTTCCTCTATTGCAAAAAATGAAAATCATTAAAACAATGAGGCTCTTTATTGCAAAACCCAAACGAATTGTCATAGGATCTTTACTTTAAGGTGGTTAGACATATAGTACAGAGACTAGCTCTAATACCAATTATTGGTCTTGAAATTTTCCAAGAGGGGAGAGTGATTGGGTAATATAAAAATTTGTGTCCAAATCATGTGAGCATGAGCAAATAAAATAATTAAACACAATGAATAAATAAAAGTTGCAGTGTGTATTTGTCAGCAATAATAAAGGGAGTTAAAGGAATAAAAAAAATCAATATGAGTAATTTATAGTGGTTCGACTCAACTTCAAGCCTACGTCCACTCCCTAAGATCACCATTGGGAATTTCACAATCCACTATCAATCTTCTTTACGGATGAAGATTAAAACCTTATAACACTTTAGTCACCTAACCAATAGCACACTAGCTCTTTTCTTCAACAACACAAAGGTCACATGATCTTTCTCACAATCACTTGATGTTCACTTGACTACAGCTACACAAAAGTCAACGAACTTACAAAGTTTCACAAAGCTTAGTTACAAAGAAGAATAGATTTCTCAATAAAGTTCATGTTATCCCTTTCTTTTCTCTCTTATAGCGTCACCCTCACTTACAAAGAATACTCAATAAAATTTGTTTCTCTCTTTCACTCAATAGACATACACAATAAAGCTCTTTCTTTTAACTCAATCACTTGCGTACACCACAAGCACAACACCCATCTTGCACAATAACAACCCAACACAATAGAGAGAATGAGAGGAATGAAGAGGGATAGAGAGGGATAAATGGAGCATTGGTAGAGACACCTATTCATAGGTGAAAGAATGTGTATGGGCTGTTGAAATGCATTAATGAGGGCTGATTTTACAGTTAATGAATCCTCAAAATCGTGGCTTTGAATGGTGAAAATTACCTTGATGGATTTGACAGTTGTTCAAATACTCATTCATAACTCTCTGTATATAGCTCCAAATTGTGTCTCAATTCTTAAATTTGAGAGTAGACATCTAGAGCTTTCTATCCATATATAGATTATAGGTTGATTCTACTTCAGCTAGCCATGGTGCTTTCTAGAAGTTGATTGATCTAGCTAGCAAGACAAACTATAAATGCGTTAGTATTTGGCAACATCTCCTTCTACACATATCCGATTATCGTGATTCTTATTAATTTGAAAACTAGATAGAATTATCTTTGTATGCATATAAGTCTCAATAGCTAATTCTTTACAATTTGTTCGCAATCATCTTTAAATGTGGGCTGATCCTGTTTGCCTTGAGAGATTGAACATGTTTCATCCATATAAAATTCGTCATATGAATCGTTTCCAACTGTCCACAGTGATTTGTGAAAATTGATTGAACCAATGTAAGTTGATAGCTTGTGTAGGCTTCAATTTTTGCCAAATAACGTTCTATAGGAATATTCAATTAATGTGATTCGTTGAACCAATGTAAGTTGATAGCTTGTGTAGGCTTCAATTTTTGCCAAATAACTTTCTATAGGAATATTCAATTAATGTGATTCGAGATGATTTGAAAACCAAATTTGTCATATGAGTCACATGCATTGTTCCCATTTCAATTTATGTTTGTTTGATTAAAAACATTTAACTAGAAACTTCAATAAACACATTAGTAATTCTCAATATTTTGTAATCATCAAAACTGAATAATAAAACCTTAGGGTCTCCACACAAACTCTTAAAAGTAATCCTCATTGTGGAGATTATATATTTAATTGGGCCAATAAGTCACTAAGGTTATCTTAACTATTTCTTTTGAAAAGTTTGTCAAATTATCCATTCATCTTTTTTTAATCTCATCATCTCTCATTGGTGCCTTGTGCACCTTATTCTTGATGCCTTTAACTTGGTTGAGGTCTCGATCCTTTTGTTTTCTGATTCAACCTTCTTGAAAGATTTCCTTCTCCCCTTCTTCATTTCCAAATTATATCAAAAAACATTTATGGGTGGAAAAAATAGACCAAAAAAAATCACAGTGTAATCAGTCGATTGGATTGTACAATCAAACGATTATTATTTATAATAAAAAAATCGATGACATTAACTTATTTTTTATTAGTTTTTAGTTGCGAACAATAATCGTTTTATTACATAATTCAGTCGGTCGATTGTATTGTGGCTCTTCCCAGTCTGATTTTTCTCGATCCTTGTATTTGGACTCATTTGTTACACATTATTCGATGTCTTTGCTCTAGCCACCACCATAAATACATCACTACCATATTTTTTTCATCCCATTTTCTAATTTGTATTTATTATGGGCACCTTATCTCACTGATTAAAAAGTTAGTGTAGAAACTTCTTTTTACTTTTACATTGTGTTTGGATAAAATTTTAAGGGAAAAGAAAGTGAAGGAAAGAAAAGTGGGAGAGAGGATTATTGAAAGAGAAGAATGTTTTTATCCTTTCTCGTCTTTGGGAAGAGGAGGTGGGAGGAAGGAAAACTTAAAAAACTTTTGTTTGGGAAATGGTAGAAAGTGAGGGAAAGGAAAATAATATATGTGATGAATTCCAATTTTACTCTCAAATAAAAAAATTATATATAATATGAAAAATATTTGATTTGAAAATTATATATGAAATTGGAATTTTAAAAATAACTTAATATATGAAATATTATATATAAAAAATAAGTTTATAATATTTGTATAATTTTTCATTAAAAATGTAGAGAGTTTTCTTTTATTTTAAGCAAATTTGTAATTATTAATATATAATGAGGGTAATATAGTTTTTATAAAAATTTAGAAGAATCAATAACTTTCCTCCCAAATTCTCTTAATTTTGGGAGGAATGGTTTTGATGGGTCAAAGAGACTTAGAGAAATTAAAAACTTTCCTCTGTCTCACTTTTCAAACATTTCTCAAATAAAACAACTGATTCTAATCCTCTCATTTTTTGTCTCTTTCTTTTTCCTCTTCCCAAATACAGTGTGTCAATGACATCTTCAAACCTTTCTAAACACAAGCATCTTCATGTTTTTTTTTTAAAACTAATTATCCAGTTTGGGCTGAAACAAAGTAATTTTGGTCCAAATTTGGCAAAATTGCTCTCAGGTTCTTGTAAACTTTGTGTCACAAATACATTCCGCTTAAAAATTTAAATTATTGAGTAAGACTTAAAAATGAATCATATATTAAATTTTAAGATGTTTCTTGATAGGAGAACTTATTAGAGAACAAGTATGAACAAAAGAAAGAGACCCACTATACTTACAAAAATTCACAATTAAAAAAAAGAAAAAAAACAAACCTGTCATAAACAGACTTGTCATTTCAAAGTTTTGATACTATATCAATAAATTATTATATCCAAAAATTTAAACTATTGGTTGAAACCCATAAGCAGATCATGAATTAAATTCTAAAACTTTGTATTCCTATAATCACTACATACGAATAAGAGGATTAATTTACGACATGTGAGCAAAATCATCCATATAACAAAGATACGTAGATAAAAGGAAAAAAGTGATCACATGATTTTTGTTCTCGTTTTTTTCATTTCAATATATTATGATGAGATAAGAAAGTGGGAGAGGAATGTGTGAAAAAATGAAATGAGAGAGAAAAAAATTAAAGGTGATGATCAATTTTCATTATCTCATGTGTTTGGGAAAAGGTAATAAAAGAAAGGAAAATTAAAAATTTTTTGTTTCCTATTTTGAAAAAAGTAGAAAGTGAGAGAAGAAAAAAAATATGTATAAAGATGTTAATTTTACTCTCCATAAAATAAATGCTATATATATATTATAGGGACTATAAAATCATTTAATAAAAGTGGTGGCAAAATCAACAAATTTCCTCCGAAGTTTAGGAGTACTGTATTTGGTGAGTGACAGTAGAAAATTAGTATTCATCTCTTTATTTTTCTTCCTCCTAAAAACATTTCTTGAACACGATTAACTCTTTTTGTTTTCTCTAATTTCTTCTCCTTTTTCTCTCCCCAGAACACAAGTGTAATGGTGAAATTTTTGGTCGAACCCAAAGATAAGAAAATGTGTACAAATCTTCTCAAGTGTATACAACTTTAAAATGGAAGCTTAAACATTTAAAATTTTGATTTTGTACACAATTTAAACTTGTGCTTTTGACAATTCTTTGTAATTTTGTTAGTAGGCAAAAATAAGATTGAAAAAAAAAAAACAAATGCAATTAGAACGTTGTTTATTTAAAAACAATTATTAGTTAATGGTTGGGGGTCCGTGGAGTTTATTTCATAGGTTGGGCATACAGTTGTATGTTGTACGAGTCTTTGCAAAACAGTTATATGATTAATTGAGTACAATTAGTTTTCTTGATAAGTTACAGAAAACTAAAAAATAAAAAATTACAGAAATAGAATGACCATCAAAAAGTTTTGCTAGACGGCAAGAGATATCAAATAGGTTGGGTCGACTCGAGTTTGGGTCATGTCGAATTCAAATCATTTTGAATCAAGTTATTTGCAGGTCACATTTGAGTTCAAGTCACCCTATGTTAGTTTTTTAGAAAATAATTTTTTTACTAATTTTTTATTTTATCATACATGGGAATATGTAGATTTTATTATTATTATATTAAAATATGTGAAATTTCATATTTTAATTTTTTATGTTAATTTGTATCAAAACTGTAGAGTTCAATATATGCATTATGTATATTTATATTATTTATAACATGATGTATACAACTATGTATGTATATATACTCATCATACTCAAATTATATATATATATATATATATATATATATGTTATAAAAATAAAGTAGTGCACATATGTCATATATAAATAATTGTTATATATAAACAAAAATACTACGTAAATATATAAGAAAATTTTAAACAATTTGTTTTTTTTTTTGGGTAAATATTCAATTTCATATCTGCTTCGAATGAGCTCGAATCACTCGAATTCAAATCAATTAGGTCGAATTACTTTCAAGTCACTCTATATTTTGGATCGAATTTTTCGCACAAGTTTGGATCAACTCATTAGATTTTTAAGCCTTTATCGATAACTTATATGATTACTAGGAGTTCTTTGGATCACTACATGGCATTCTCGACGCAGGTAATGCTCTCCAAGCGACGGGGTGTGAGTCATTAAAAAAAAAAAACTATTGCATACCAATTTTTAACGTAAGGGGGAAAAAGCAAAAAAAAAAAAAAACTTTAAAATAGAAAAATGAATGGGTGAAGCGTTTTAAACCAAATTTAGGATTCTATCTCAAGATTTTCTATAATCGAGAGATATCCAAACATTTTTTACTGATGTACCTTATTATAATTTTTTGACATGTAATTATAATTGAAAAACTAAAATCATATAAAAACTATGTCATAAATGTGTAACTAATCCATAATTCCAATACTTGCTTTCCTCATTCTTGCACTTATGCACAAGGGAAGCGTAACTTTAAAGCTTTTTTTAACGTTATGATCATGAATTATTCTATATCAATCTATATTTGAGACACAGAGAGAGAGACTAAGACCTCGTTGAATTTACTTGTTAATGATTATTATTATTGTGTTGATTGCTGTAATTGATTATATTTGCTGATAAATAAAATAAAATGATAATTTTTATTAGACTAATATTACCTATTGTCGTTAATTATTAAAATAATTAATCAAGAAATGATCAATTAAGATCTTTATTTATTATGAGATAGAGAACAAAGATAATGAAGTATTTAAAATATTATTATTGAGGTTATTATTTAAGTCAAATACTATTTATCAGCTTTTACTACATTTAAAAAGTAACTCAAAACTATTTTTCTTATTAAGTTACTTTTAACAAACAACAAACTTTTAAAAAGTTTTACTAAACACCTAACACTTTACTTTTTTTTTTTTTTTAACTGAACAACAGCGATACCTCTTAAATATCAAAAACATACATTCTCTAAATCATATTTCCAATGAGAATAAGATCATCCACAACAAACTTTTAAAGGCCTTTCTTCCTTGCATCTGAAGCTGAAAAATGAAATCTCAGTGATGAATGTTAGAGAACATACGCACCTTATTTTTGAGGTACTTGTTAATTTTACTCTCTTTTTTAGTGAGTAAAACTAACTCATAATCTAACATCATTCAAATATTATTTTTAATTTGTTTATTCAAGTAGATCTCACTTATTTTGTGGTGTAAAATCATGAGTAAATTACATTTACTTAAAAAAAAAGAGAGTCAAAATAAAAATCCCCTATTTTTGTTGAATAGTTGCTCTAATCATTCTTACGCTCTCCGGCTTTCGATAGTGTTAGGAATCAGATAGAATTACTTTTAGGTAGTGATTCTTGTGACCTTATGCAACAGTTTTCCTTGTTATTAGCAGCGGTTTCCCTTGTTTTCTTGCAGCGGTTGTTATGTGTTTAGGCAGCACTTTTATATGTTAAGCCTTTTTTTTTTTCCTAAATTATATAGTGCGATTTTCATTTCATAAGAGACAATTAACTATATTGAATATAACATGTGTATTAATTAGTCTTTTAAACTCTCAATTCAAACATAAGTCATACATAACAAAATATATAATTATAAAAGAAAAATTGTTTATAATCTATAATTATAAAGTAATTATGCCCACTATCATAAATTTGACCACAAGCACAACCCACTGCCAAGCACAACAATTATCGTTGAGTGATGAAGATGAGCATTAGGGATGGGAAAGGAAAAATTCATGCTTAGCAAATGATGAAGTAGACTGATTACATGGTTAAGCTCCTCATAATGGCAGTCTATTATATTGGAGATGAGGCTAGTTTTGAAGGAGAATGCAAACGAGTCTTCCACCAAAAAATTCATGCTTATTCTTCATAATCATCATTTCCATCCTATAATGGGAAAAAGAAAAAAAAAAACAAGTATCAATTCAACTTGATGCTGCTACTTTATCTGTCAAAAACAATAAGAACAAGAATATGATTCAAATCCTCAAAACCATAATAAGTTGCAAGGAAAAGCACAAACTATAAACCTAATTCCAACATGTTAATTTTTTCAGATATAAAAAAGAGAAAGGGGCAATTAATTAGAAAATGACACTACAAGTATATCATAAAGTCTGAAATTCTACTTTGATAAACTTAAGATGTGAACTTCACTTTATTAGTATTATTAACTATTGGCAGCAAAAACTCAAAACCAAATAAATTATTGACATAAGTGTGCAAGAGCTAGTTTTAGGGTTTCTAATGTGGAAAATTAGAAACAAAACTAGCTCCATAACAATCCAATAAAGATCAGAGAGGTGAGGATGTTATGATTAAACCAATACTTGCTCACGAGAACTGTGGGCACCTACTGAAGATCGAAATAACAAGGATTGGTTTTACTGATTTTAGCCACCAAGTGCATCGTCGGGTGAATGAGCTCTTGGAAAACATGTGGATAGGTTGAAATTGACGTTTAATCTAGGATTTGATTGTTGTAATCATGAGACAAACATACTTATGAGTTTTTTTTTTCTGGGTTTCAAGTGTCTTTTGCATGTCCGCTTCCCAATCTTCTCAAATCAAGTGCATAAAGTCTGTTGGAACTTGGACAACATCTTTATTATCTTTCTTCTCTCGAAGAGCACTAGGATTGACACTCCTTCCATACAATCGAGCACGTCCAGAATGCTCTTCTCCCAAGACTTTAGCAAATGGATCAATAGTTTGGCCACTAGAACCTTTCCCTTGGGATTGAATCACCTCCTCTAATTCAACCTATAAGTGGCAGAACAGAAATAGTCACAGTAAGCATAGCCAACAATTTTAAACTGGCAATTTAAACTAATACGTATCTGGACGATGTCAATAGTGAAGAGGTCATTTCGTTGACTTTGATTTTCAGCTTGGACCCCACCTCGGAGCCTTAACTCAAGGAGGAGAAGTAAAACCACAAATGCTCGGGTTCTATTAGTTCAGTCTTTAATGCTTGAGATCTACCAAAATCCTTAGTCCACAGACATCAAATTGTTATACATATTATTTAGGAGCAACTCAAGTCAAAACTTCTTCAATAAACAAGCAAACAATTTTGCTGCCATTGCTTTAAGTTCAATGATTCTAAGCAAGACAACAAAATGGCAATTCCCAATTGAATCATCAATTTATTCAACAATGCAATTAATTCATCATCGTCGGCTCCTTTACATATCACCTCACAATAATCACAATTCATTTATGCACTTAATTCCACAATAAACATTTCTTACAAATTTGGTTTAGTAAGCTATTGATTCCTTCAGGCAGTAATAAAGTCACCAAATAATGGGATCGTAGCAACACTTCAGAAATGAATAACAAAACCCATTTGACAACCAAAAATGCTAACAAGCAGAATATACCATTGTACAGAATAAGAGTTCACAGATCAAACCATTGCATTCGAGACCAAAAATAAAAAAATTAACCTAAAAAATTAGAAAATAATTGTAAAGAATGTAAGTAAGGGGCAATTATTAGCAATCAACACCAAAACAAAAAAAAATCTAAAAATTAGAAAAAATTGAATACCTCAACAGAGCTAAAAAGTAAAGGATCGAGGAGGTTGCGCCCAAGCTCGGATATAGGGCTCGATGTTAGAGATGGGGCTTGATGTCAAAGACGAGGGACAGCCAGAGACAGGGCTTGACGTCGGAGACGAGGAACGACCGGAGGAATATGCTTTTTGAGAAAGCGACTTTCTCACTTCACTTCTCTTTCGTAGCTTTTTGAGAAAGCGACTTTCTCGCTTTGCTTGTTTCTCGCTTTTTGAATGGTGGCCAGAGGAGGAGTGGATGATCGATTGAGGATGGTGGCTAGAGGAGGAGTGGATGATTGATTAAGGGATTAAGGAATATAAGAGAGAGCATTGATTCTGGTTGCTTTAGATCAAAAAGCTTGTGGCACAGAGAGAGCATTCTCCGTACATTGTAGCCACATATTTTTTCCCTATTTTCCTTTTTTTTAAAGTAAAATGACTGTTGCATTAGACTCTTTATTAAATAAGCAGCAGTCTGAGGTGGCTTAACTAGTGCTCCAGAGCTGTCGCTTACATAAGCAACGGTCTAAGACTGCTGTTTTCAAGATATACACAACACTCTTAAAAACTGCTACTCAATTACTGCTGCATAAGCTCCAAACTTTTAAGACATCAGTCAAAACTGATGCATAAAACCTTTTATACAGCATTCTAAAAAAATTGCTGCTAGAAAACTGCTACCTAAAATTTAAAATGACATAGTGTCCAATAATAAAATAGCAAGCACCAAAGGTAATAATCGACATACATAAAGGATGCACACATAGGAGCATATGTGCATGGACGTTTTGCCAAACGTGGCGAGTGTGTGTGTGTGACAAAGAGAGAGAGAGAGAGATCACTATGTGCCTTCATATATACCTTTGCATAAATGTAGTTGGTCGTCAGATAAGCCATGTAATTGTGAATCGAGCCAACATTTTGGAATGAAGATGTTGGGTTCCATGCAAAGACTTGTCAAATAAATAGTCTCTTGCTTTGCACCTCACATTCGTCGTTTGTTCGACCTTTTGAGCTCTTCTGTTTAGGACTTAGAAAGCAACCAAATGCTTGTTCGTCTTTTTTTTTTTCTTTTTGCTTCTTTCCGGTTCCTTTTCACCATTTGTATCTCCTAGTTGTTCACCCGTAGAATTATTATTGTTATTATTATTATTATTATTTTCTTAAGAGAATGTTAAAGCTCATAATACAATTTGGGGATCAACCGTATTATTTTAACAAATCTAAATGCCCATCCTCTTTTTATTTTTACTTTTAATGTATACTTATACCAAAAGTTATAAGTGATTTAATGACATTCGAAATTAATGAATGTGCTATAATATTAATGCCTGCCAGTCATTACTAAATGATTTAATGACTAATCTGTTCAAAAAACAAGTGATTCACCCTCAGTTGGTAACATTCTGGAAGCATACCAAAATGTTGGCCATCTTGAAAAGCAATAAAACTGACCGCATCTAATGGCTCCCCTAAGCATGTACATTTCATTTTGAAATCTAATTCTAATATTGCACTTATTGATTGAACTAGATTATTTCTAATGCGTAAATGACCACTCCTTGCTCCGTTTTAGCACTCTCTATTATGCTACATTGACTCTATCTATTCTTATTTCAACCATTGATTGAAAAGAATGAGGTCTTTCTAGGGGAAGCACCATAATTAGATGAACGCAATCAACTTCACGTTTTTACCTAATGAAAACACTAAAAATGTATACTTTTGTAAACCAAAAAACATATAAAAATTTATACTTATAGATTATAATAGTATAATGTATACGTCTTCAAAAAAAAAACATATCAAATTGATTGCATCCACCTAATTTTACTGTTCTAAAAGTGCATATACTGTTATCACCTGCCTCTTGTTCTGGTCTTATACCTACCAACTGCCAGAGATCCACAAATTTTTTCCTCTCTAGTTCTCATATGTTGCATTTGTATTGAACTTTCCGGGATCCTTACCTACAATATCTTTTTTTTTTTGGGTCCTAGCTTACCTACAATATCTGGTTAGTACACCCAAGCCCCCATATACAGTGTTTTCACATTTTCTGTTGAACGAGGAACCATCTTGAGGACCCCACTTCTCATCTACCAAATCTTTATTACTTACCCTTTTAATTTCCTGAGACAAAAGGGAAAAGGAAGAGGGGAAGCTGCCCTTAGAGTAAGCAACAAGGCTATCCAGTACACGAAATTCTCATAGTTTTGGGACATGGAGAAGGATTGCCACACTATTTAATTGTCGTTTCCATCTCTGTCCTTACTATAGATGACAATATACTACATACTGCATTCATAGATCATATATATGTCAAAATAACCTACACCCAGATACCCGATATATGTTGGAAAACTATTCTCAGGATGCCTTAAGGTTGCAGACACTGGTATAAAACTATGATCAATATTCCAGGGACGAAAATAAACTATATATCTTACATATTTTTCAAGCTTTCCTTTAATATTTTGAGTTACATCTGAAAGTCAATTAAAATCTCTATGTGCACGAATTATATGCGCCTATATATAAATGTGTATATACCTAGCATACATATGATTTCAAGTTAATGTTTAGTCGACGTAGGTGTAAAACAACCTTGGATTAGATGCCAGTCAAGTTACATGATGCTACTGTTAAAAACCATATTTGTTTTGGTGCAAAGAGATTGAAGTTCTATAAGGTTTAGCTGTAGTTTTACAAACAATATATTGTAAGTTCAAGGTCGAACAGACAACGAAACAAAGGCTAAATCTGCAAGAGACTGCTCATTTGACAAGCATAGCATGGAACACACTCACCCGGTTGCTGCTGATGATCTACTTTTGTCCCTTTTTTATTCTTTTCTGGTTAAACTGCATGAAACCATAAAACCCATCTGAGAAAGACCAAAAATTGAGGGAAAAGAAACTAACAAAAAATGAAAAAAAAAAAAAAAAAAAGAAGAAGAAGAAGAAGTATTATACCTTATGAGAGGCTAAATTGGATATGTGGTGTCTGTTGGTGTGCAATGGGAGGAGTTGCAAGGGGGTCAGGATAGATTTTTATAGAAGAATGAAAAGGGGTTCTTTCTGTAAATGTTCACGGTTGAAGCATGTGGGGTTCAGTCTTGATGTGTGCGCATCTGCTACGTAAGACACGTGAGAAGTTTTGACCTGCGGGTGACACAAAGCAATTTTGTGTTGGTGCATGCGCATCAAACAACCATCCTCACTAAACTACTCCCCTCGTACCTCTTTCGACAAAAAAAAAAAAAAACGCACAGTTGCCGCACTCGCAATCCGACAACGCTCCCCTCCCAGATAAGTGCAATGACGTAAGAACTAGCAAGATAATGTCTCATTACATGCAGAGAAAATGGGAGATGGCACAGCTATGTGTTGTAATTAGCTAAAATTGTTTTTCAACTAGACACTTATATTTTTTTTAATAAAAATGAAATTATTATTTGTTTATTTATTTGCAATTTTTAAGTACCTGATTGAAGAAATACAGTTAGTTACGACATGTTACTCATTGTCTATTATTTCCGTGTCCCGAATATGTGAGAAAAAATATTTAGATTTCAAAGTAATTTGAATTTCATAAAACAAATAAATTTTTTGAAAGCGCAAACAAGGGTAATACAATATATTCAAGCTGTATCGTTGAAGAGTGCATTAACATTGTACGCAACTGAAGCGCGTTGAAATATTACGACTCAATATTGTTTTCGAAAAGAAATAATGCTCTACCACATGGACATGGTGTGATGCGGGTTCAGAAAAAATACAACCATGATCGTTAATTTGCATATTAGTGATTATATCTTTATGCAACTGAGAGTTTTCATTGTACTTGGGCAGATATATAAATTTTGGTCAGTGAGAATAAAGTTCACCTTCATATAAATGAAAAGAAAAAAAAAATTGTGTAGAAACAAAAAATAACTGAGAGAGGCAAAATATGAAAGCTAGTCAATGTTGTTAAAACCGGCTCGGACCGGACTGTCCGACCGGTTCAACCGGTGACCGGCCAAAGGTCCGGGCCGTTCAACCGGTGACCGGCTAAAGGTCCGAGCCGGTTTATGATTACAGTTACCCCTTAACTCGGACCGGTCAAAACCGGTTTGAACAGGTCAAAAACCGGTCAAAACCGGTCAAAATCGGTGAAAATCGGTCAAAAACTGGACCCGGTTCAATCGGTTTAAACCGGGTATAAAAGTTTTATAAATTATAATTTGATCACAATGTTTATTTAAATTATAATTTGAGTTTTAAATTTAATTAAAATTTTTAATTTAGTCCTAAATTTATCAAAACTTTCAATTTAGTTCTAATTTATCAAAATTTTCAATTTAATCCTTAAAAATTAAAAAAGTAATATTTAATAATCATGTATAAGTATTATTTTTTTAAATTATTTTTATAAATATATATATTAATAAATACCGGTTCAAATACCGGTTCGACCGGTTGAATCTTGACCCACTAATGTTTCTGATTCGATGACCGGTCCGGTTCTAACAATCTTGAAGCTAGTAAGGGTAAAAATTAAAAAAAAAAATATTCCAGTAAGGGCATTTCCTCCCCCCCACACCAACCCCCCCGGCGGGACCCCCACAACAAAGTGACGATATCAGCCCCTAACTTGCGTCTTCTTAACGTATTCCCATGCAAAATTAATTGTCCAAAGCTGTGCCCGAACTAGCCCGTACCAGGTAGGTACTCGGTGCCTTACCCCTTCTCCGGGGCTCCAGCAACCACTAATAAGGTGTTTAGATTGTTAAATTTTAGTAGGAAAAAAAATTATGATAAAAAAATTATAAAAAAATAATTATTAAAAAATGATGAGAAAATTTTTTTTTTATTTGAAATGTATGAAAAAATTGTAAAAAAGAAAAGTATAAAAGTATAATTATAAAAATAACTCTACAAATAAATGAATAATAAATTAAAATTATAAAAATAACTCTAAAAATATTTGAATAGGTTGGGTTATTTTGATAATTAAGCCTCTATGTTTGGTTTTTATTTTTTTCCCTCCATTTGCTTAATGGTTCTTCTCTGGAACTTTTTCTTTTTCTTTTCCTGCGTATACCAAACAAAGGAAAGTTGCATTGGCATCTGTGTTTTCATTCCAATTCGTTTCTCATGGGTTTACCATTTTGGCCAAGGGTAAACTACCGCACTAAAAACTGTGCCCGAAAAGCAGGACAGATAGAAGATGAAAACTGACGGATGACCTGGCTTAATAATTAGAAAATCCGAAGGCTAGTACTCATCTGGGGATAAAAAAGAAGTGGGAAAAGTTCCCATTTTATATTAATTCTCTATAGAATTTTGCTGTACGAAGTATTAAAGTATAATTAATCATTAATTTAATTTAATTATGTTGATACTTTTATAAAAATAAAATGAAGTGATAAAATATACCTGATTTTATATTCCACATTTTATTTGTACCAAATTGATAATTGATTCCACTTTAATACTTCATACGAAAAAATTGTACGGAAAAATCATATAAATCCATAGGAACACCACTCGGTGGCTTAATCTTAAGGAACTTTTGTAACTGTTATATACGACATGACAGAAAAAATTATACGATATATTAAAAAAAATTATATAACGTGTAATTAGTTATTAAAAAAAATTTTAATTTTTAATAATTGGTTATAAATTGTATAATTTCTTTTTAATTATTCTATCATATCATATAATTTTTTCTATCACATCATACATATATATATATATATATATATATATATATATAAATATATATAAGACACTACCTAAGAAAACAGTCATTTAGCTTTTTCCAAGTCAATATCCGCGCCCACAAATTAATAGAGGAAGAGCGACGTTGAAAAAGAAGCAAATTAAAGGAGGAAGCGGCAGAGGTTAGCTGTGGCCGTGTGACTGGAGGACGGACCCATGCTGCTTTTGTTGGAAACCAAACATGATCCCCACTCTCCCCATCTACCCACCTCCCCCAACTCCTCCACTTTTCCGTAACAATTGGATGCTTGTGTTATAGTTAATAAATATATTAATTCTAGTCGACTTATGTATATCTTTCTTATATTACTATTTATCTATCTCGCTGTACCTTTGTTTCTTCTTTAGGGAAACAAGCTTTTTTTTTTTTTTCTAATTATACTCTTTTCGAATTTTCCTTCGACGGTTTGTTGCCAAACTTAGCTACCTACCTCTACCATTTTCAAGAAGAACACATCAAAGGTATTTCCATTAATTAATTTGCGTAAATATATAGTTATTCCGAGGTTTAATATATACTAGGGCTTGACTTAATAGTAATGTACTAAGAGAATCTCAAAACTCGTAATTTATTCAATGACCAGTATACTTTTTCCTCTATTTTTTTCAAATTCACTGTATTATATCATATCAGTGTGCCCTTATTATGTTTTCACCATATTGCAAGTCACCAAATTTTTCATATATTAATTTGTGAGACCGGTTGTTACCCATTAGAGGATATGATGAGAAAGTGACTTAATTTGAACACATGGAGTTTTAAGATTTTCACTGTATATGTTAAAGGGGAATGAAACGATAAATATATTAAAACAAAAAAGAAATATAAAAAAAAGAACAATATTTATGAGCATACAAGACCAAAATTTTCGTTTAACATCTTTCTAACCTACTCTCTCTCGGGAAAAGACCCCCAAAACAACTCCTACCTCTCTGGCCGGTGGTGGTGGCAAGCCACCATTCACCCCTATCTTTCTTCTCTCCTTCATCTCCTCCCCCTCCTGGCCCCTAAAGTCCCTGCTCCGCCCCTCCGTTCTTCCCCAACCATTTCTTTCTCCATTTAATGCTTTTTTAGTTATTTTGGCTTTCAGATCTTCTCTCAATAAAAACACTTATGGCAGTTCTGATGCTACATCCGGCTTATGCTCACCATCGTTGTCCTTTCCTTGCTTTTGATTTTCATCTCCGGCGACAGTACCACCGTTTCTACCACCATCAACAACGACGCCGCCGCGCTAGACCTCCATGTTGCAAACCACTATGACGCCGTTGGGATCATCGAAGCAATCTCCATTATTGGAGGCATTGCTTTCCATGTCGTCAGGACCAAATACGCCGACATCAGCACTGCCGTGGCTGGTGTCATCCTCACTACCGCAGCTGTCGGCGCAACCTCCCTTACAGGATCAGCTGCTGCTCATGCCTCCGGTAAGGGAGCCACAACCGCCTTCACTGCTGTGTTTAATGGCGTTGTCGCCGCCCTGGGCACTGCCGTTGCCGACCCCTCACACGCTGCCGCCTCCTCCACCTACTGTCATGGATTCTGAATCTTGTAGAATATGCCTTTGGATGGGCGTTAGGCTCTGTTTAGTGGATGTGTATTGGGCTGTGTATTTGGTTGTGTTGGAATTTGGTTGTGTTTGTCTGTACTATAGATTTGTGGGAAATTGTTGTCAAGCATACCCTATCAATTTCCGTCGTAGGTTCGCCCTGGTGCAGTTTGTGCTACAATATGTAGTTTTGTCTGAATAAGGTATATCTATCTGAAACTTTAGTTTTAGGTAAGTTTACTTTAGTTTCGGTTTCTTTCACCGACAGGAGATTTCGTTAAAACGGGTCATGAGTCTCGTTAGTTTCTGGTTGTTACGATTAAGTCAGGTGTAGGCCACTTTAGCCATATTATATCCCTGCTCTGTGCAGGTCCCTCTAATGCATTAGTGTCAGACCTGTGTGTGGAATCGATTTATAGTAATGAAATGTTTTTGTACAGTTAAAAAAAAAAGAGCTTACAATAAAATTGTCATACAGTATCAATATTGTAATAATTAATATTTTTTGTGCAACCATAATGATAAAATATAAAATAAGAAATATCAATTTTTTTATTCATATTTTTTTATTACAGTTACATAAATTATATTAATTATTGTATTATATGGATACTATATATCACACTTTTTATATGCTCATGTAACAGAGCTAAAACAAAAATGGTAGGTGACCTTTTGAGGAAGTCACGTGGGAAATTAGTCCATTGACCTGAGAAGTAAGTAACAAAGGCTTTACTACAGTTTTACTCTTATTTGTTTAAACAAAAAATATTAATGCGTAGAATTTTTATGTTCTGATTCGTATTTTAAATAAAATTAAATTTAAATTTTTTTTAAATAAGATAGATAATTTTTACAATAAAAATTAAAAATTATTTTTTTGTTACAAAAATTATTAATTTTATTTAAAAAATTATTATTTTTATTTTATTCGAGATATTAATCGAGATGTGAAAATTCACCACATGTATTGGTGCTTTTGTTTCAAAAAAGTTGTTTCCTCACGATAAAAAAGAAAAAAGAAAAAAGAAGGAAGGTGATTAATTGGAAAAACATAGAGGTTCAAATTATTGTTCAGAGGGTGAGTTTAAATGTATGCCTAAACATGGCCAGTTGCAAAAGAGGTTGAATTCTATAATTAAGTATCATGAAATTTGCTCTTTCCTCAATCTACTGTACGGTGTGTTACGAAACTGTGGGTAATATTTTCCATTTCATCCTAAAGCAAAAAAAAAAAAAAAAAGGTAAAAGAACAGCCCCTAGCCATATCACGGGCCACCTTTGCAGGCCATTCACCAATTCCCCAAACAAAAGAAAAAAAAAAAAAACTAACAATAAGGGGGCAAGCAGCTTATGTTGTAGGAGAGAAATTAGAGTGAGATCTTGATTTCTTAGAGATTGTTTCGATGATGGGGACAGCTTGTGAAAGATACACATAATGCAAATAAACGAGATTGGACATACGGGGCAGCAAGACTGGTTGTTGTGCGATTTTTGGGAGGGCTGATGATGATGTCCAGTTTTGGGTGGTCCGCGGTCCTTTACAGTTTTGGTGACAATTTCTTTCTTTTATAGTGACATATGATACAACGGTTGGTGAGGTAAGTCTTTGTTGTATCACTTTTCTGTAGATTTTAGACTTTTGATCGGACTTTTTATTTATTTATTTATTGGTCTTTGAAGATGATAATAACTCATACATATATATAAAAAAAATTGGTGGAAGTTAGAGTTTGAACACTCAAACCTCCTACTCAAGTTTAGGAATTAATTAGATTATGTCTATCAGTTTGATTAGACCTTTTATACCTTTGAATAAAAATGCTCATTCCAAGTGTTAAGAAGAAAAGAAAAAAAAGAAAACAAGCTTGGAATAGAGACAACAAAAGAACGCGGTGCGTAGTAGAAGGAGATGCACTACAATAAATGTGATTTACACAGGAATTTGGTAGAGCTTATCTTGCAGGGACATGGAGTGATTCCGCATATATTAGCTGGAGGTGCAGAGGAACCTTGAAACAGCAACGCTGAGACTTTGGGATTAAGGATCTGCCGGAGGAGGCTGCAGGATTTGTTAAGAAACCATTCTATTTAAATGATTAAGGTTTTAAGCGAGACAAAAAAAAATCATGTATTGAATTTAATTCGTCCTCTTATGCACAGACGAGAAAAAAAGTACAAACCTATATTAAAAAAGTATTCAACCCGAGTAACATTCAAAAATAAATTATACATTAAATTTTAATATCATTAGTTGCTTGACTTAATCAATTGATCTTTTGTGGAGTGATAATCATGATATATATGAACGAATTCCCTTTCCAAAGTCTAATCTCAAACACTGAAAAAAAATTGATATGCTATAAGTCTTCATCCAATATCATGATTAGTTCAACTTACAAGTTATGTAACTAAAACCTTGATTATTTAATTAGCAGTCTCGAATTTAAATTTTAAAAATACAATCATATTAAATATTTGTTAAAAAAATTTTACTGCATTTTAAAATTTTACTCAAATCTATCCATATTAATCAACTCAATCAGTTAAATGTTGAGCGATCTCAAACTAAAAAAACTAAGACGTTGATTTTTAAAACTAAAAACCAAACACCTCTGTCATTAGAATTCGTTACTTTAAAAAAAAAAAAAAAACAAAAGTTGAATTATTTTGTTCATGATGTGTGTTCAGAGAATAAAGTGCACTGATAATGAGACCTCGAAAATATATTAAGTTACATAAAATAATATATATTTATCAACTTGTAACATCATCGAAATTATTCCTAATTTAAAAAAAAAATGTTCAAAGACAATAAAGATTCCTAATTAAGCCTTACAAAAAATTAACAGAGAAAATAACCGATAAAATACAAAGGTCCGTAAACAACGAAAACCAATAACCACACTAGTCAATAAACAAATCTACTACTCTAAAACTAGAACTAGATGGTCGGTTGCACTAATTTCGGTCGGTTGCACTAATTTCGGTCGGTTGCACCCAATTTCCAACTCCAGCCTGTAAATAGCACTAGCAAAAACGCAAAATGTGGCATAGAAGGCTGCACCAAACACAGCCAAAAAGACCTTAGTCCACCTAATTTTACCAAGGAAAAATAGCACAAAAAAACACCTCCAGGATGCGCCAACCACCCCACTTTTCATGCCAGGACAAAGAAAACTCCTGCACAGCCCCCTATCAACCAAAATAATTAGCAGAACTAGGGATTAAACTCATATCCACCCAAAACAACACCGCATATATGGGATGTATTAAAAACCCCTACATATAGCAACCACCGCAAAGATCATATTTTTTTTTTTTTTTTTTTTGTCTATAAAGAGCCTTACTGGACATTTGAGAAAAGAGAAGTGAGGTTTGGTGGAATTTGAACCCCCACCTACTGATTAAGAGACAACCCCTTCAACCAATTAAGCAAATGCTCAATCTCGCAAAAATCATATCCTATCTTCCTTTATATCCATCGCCACTAAACTTTCTATAAGTTCTTTCTCAGATCCAATAAGGGCGAGGCCCAACAATTTACTTGGTTCTAAAACACTCTCCACTTCTTTGGTAATGCCTCTATTTCTGCTGAAAATGTCCTCATCCGATAATTAAATATCTTCACTCAAAATTTCTCCCGACAACTCCTTGCAAGTGGCTTTTTTTTTTTTGTTTTTTTGTCCTTCTCTTGCTCATTGGAATTCGTTACTTGTTATGCAATTAATTCTTAAGATATAATCGGTTGAGTATCATATTATCCAACCGTTTTTTATTATACCAAGACTCTTCTGGTTTATTACGCATTTCAAGAAAATAATGTACTTAAAATTTTAACCTGTTGAGTGCTCATTGAGTACACGAGTGGAGTTTAAGAATACATCATATATCAAATTTTAATATATATCACTGACAGATTCACAATATTATAAAAATTTACAATTAAATATAAGGATAAGAGTAGTTCAAATACAATATTATTTAATCATAAATCTCTAATAACATGTTAAGAAATTATTTTACTAAAAAATTTATGTTATTGGGTAAGCTTCAAGAGTAAATCATACATAAAACTCTAATAGAATAAATCCCAAATATATCTATAAAGATCAAAGCTATTGTTTTACGTGATCGGAGCTAATTTTTAACGTAGAGTGCTTAACTGACCAAAGCTTGATGGAACCAACAACGCGTCGGTATATAGAATATTTGTATTTTTCTTATTTTTTAATATACAACTATTGCACTTATGGAAGAGAGTATTTTCAACGAATAACCTTTTATCACTAGGCTACAAGTACAAGATATTCTAAGTTCATATCACCTAAAAGAAATTTTTGCAAAATTCTTGGTGATACCTCCACTTTCCCATTTCACTCAACAAAGCAAACTTCTTGGTACCCTTTGTATCAAATGGCAAGATATATTAATTCCACAAACACAAAATTGTTAAGTACTTTTTCAGAAACTAGTAATGGGTGGATTAAAGTTAATACTGATTGTAGTACACGAGGGAATTCTAGACCAGTTGGATATGAAGGACTTTTGCGCAATGGGCATAAACATTGGCGTGACGGTTTTATAGTCCTACAGGTGTGACCAATAATACGGTAGCTGAGCTCTTGGGGGTCCAGAGAGGGTTGGAACTTGCTTGGAACTTGAGTTGTAGGCAAGTTGTTCTTGAAACAATTCGCTCAAGGCCTTACACCTGCTTTTTTTTTTTAAAAAAAAAAATGGTGCTTTTGATCCTCTAGCTACATTGCTTGTTGACATACAAATACTTTGTGACCTTAGATGGAGTTTGCAACTCAAGCATATGCTTCGAGAAGGAAAATTTTGTGCTGACTTTCTGACTAAATTGAGTGATAATATTATTACTAAGGATGCTCTTCTTGCTTTCTAGATTACTAATTAGGGAGTCTTTTTAAATGCTGGTAGAGCTGGAGTATTGTTCAACAAATACTAGCTTTTTTTATTTATTGATCCCTCCCAATATCCCTTTTTTTTCACCGTTAAAAAATACATTTACTAACATTAAATGACCTGCTGTTAATTCACGGAATTTCTGTTTTATTGATGTTAATGGCATACTTATATGTTGTAAATAATTATTTCTTACAACATCACCTCATGATGTCATGTAATACTACGTGAACATAGTTAGTGAAATACGCAGAAGACACATAATTAATCCAACGATATTCAATAATTTATCTGTTATTTTATTTTTTAAATTCAATACATTTTTTACAATCTATCAATTCAAATCACAATATACTTATTACACTTTAAAGATCGTGTATCCAAAATATTCTCCCGTAATTGGTGGATATCTGTTTTATCTCTCTTGCTGTTTTTTTTTTTGTTAAAGCTGTTTTCTAATTATTTGTGGATCATGAGAAGATGGTTTTATAAGTACATTGAATTGCTTTCCAGGAATTTTATTTATTTATTTATTTTTGTTACAATGGAGGGTGAAACCCAGCCTCCGAAGCTACTGAACGAGTAAAGGAGACCCCAGTAAAATCGGCCGAAAGCAAGTGTGTTGGCTCTCCTGGAGGGGTGGGCCAGTAGTGCAAACCATCTTCAACTGCAAAGGTAAAAAAGGCCAAGTAGTCGGCCACAAAATTTGCCTCCCTAGCTCCCTGTAGGTGTGTTGAATTTCAATTGCCCAAGCCTGCTTGTTAGTGCTCGACATTCCTCTATCTGATTGCCATAGGGGTCATTTGGGGGAGACGAGCCCATGATGACATCGATGGTCAATTTGGAATCCGCTTCTAGCAACAATTTTCGATACCCTGATCTCATCCCAGAGTCTATATTTTATTGAAAATTTAATTTGTGTTCACAATTTCATCCGTTAAATAATTTTATTTTGAAGTGTATATCTCAAATTATTATTTACCTACCGAGGTCTACTTCGGATATATATACACTATTCTATAAAATTTTATTATACAATTTAATTTTGAGGAGTAATAAAATAGTTACGCAATTCATTTAAAAGTATTTAACAGTTTTTTTTATTCAAATTTTAATCATCTAATAATTTATATTATTTTATTATTATTTTATTATTACTTAATATTTTATTATTTTATATTAAAAATAATTAAAAATTTGAATGAGTATGAAACCCAATCCTAATCCAACCCACGGATAATCTAGCCATCGTCTTAAATGGACAGACAACAGGTTTATGTCTTCTCTTACATTTTAGAAAGCCCCTATGAGGGGAATCTTACACCCAGAAGTGCATACCAGTGAGTTAATTTTTTAGGTTTTAGAACATCAAATTTCATGTTCATCGAATTTTAGATTTTGTGATATCTATACTTAAATTATTGAAATTTAAGTCATTTTAATTTTAGGTTATGTGAATTATAAGTCATTTTAATTTACGGTTATTGAATTTTTTAATTAATTCCACTTGAGTCAAATGCGAGATAAATTGAATTGAGTATTCTTGACCATCTGTAACTTCCACATTCACCTCCATAATTTCTAGTTTATGTAGACTTTATCAAATTAATTTAGTTAAACCACCCACATAAAGGGTTTAGTGATTAATCGATATATTTTCACATATGTTATTTAAGTTCAAATTTTCATGCCTACATTCTTCACAAGCTAGGTGCTAACTTTTATCAGAAAGATTATAATTTGATATTTGATTCTAAATTCAATAATCGTTATGATTCTTCATGTCAGAGTTTCACTTGATCTCATTCTTCTATCTTATAAGAGATGATTGAATGAAAATATCAAAAGACATTGAAGGTAACCTCCAACCTCACTTTGCAAGTAAAATATTTTTCCCGTAGATGCTCTTTTTTTTTTTTTAGTCCCGTTACATTTTTAGAAGAAATGTTACTCAAGAAAGCGTCTGAATGCAACCAGTTGGATTCAATGTGCAACTAACTGCATCCAATATGCAACTAAATAGAAGAAGAAAAAATGACTGTCATCTCTTTACATGCTGAATACAACTGATTATACAATTGATTACACATTGAATCTGATCAGTTGCATTTGGGAAGTTTTCTCGAGCTCATTTTTATCCGAAAATATATTTTTTTTCCTTTTTTTTTTTTTAAAGTTAATTTCTCGAGTAAATGGACTTAATTAGATTGGGCCACAGAGCCCAAACTGTAGCCTGTCTAGATTCATCATGTGTTGGCACCCACCAAACACAAAAATTTGTTAAACAAATAATTAGCTATCGTTGAAAAGTTTCTCTCTTCCACCACCGTTTTGTTTTTGGCAATTTTTTCCGGTGCCCACTAGCAGAAGCCCGGTGACCGTTGCTCAGTGGCGGCAAGAAACCATGGTGCTTTATTACTCGAAGCTGGTAGGGCCCACATTTTCTCCTGCATTCGGATCTAGGGAGCTGTCCGCGACCATTAAGCGGAGGCCGCCGGCTCAGGTCATTCCTGCTTTTTTCTTCTTAGAACATTAGCCACTTGCGCGTTTGGTTGCTACTTTAGTATGAACAAGCTAAAAGTTGTCAGCTTTTACTTTCTTTCTGTAGCTCTTTCGATCTGATATATCAGATATGGTCTTGAACAAGCAAATAATATTGGGTTGTGCATGTGGGTTTTGCAAAACTCACGCATCGGTTTGTGCATCTGGACTTTGTTTGTGTTTTTGGGTTGTTTTTTTTTTTTTTTTTCATTTCCGTTTGTGGCATTAGAAGTAGGATTACGATAGCCCGGCCTACCCGACGATGGTGAACTCGTGCAAGCCTCCCTGTCGCTCTGTGAGGCACCCTTACCTATTTTTTGGGACCCAAAAAAAAAAAAAAAAAAAAAAAAGAAGTAGGATTACTTGTAAAATTTACGAAAGTGGGTGAAGAGAAGAAAATGATTTTTTTTTTGGGTCTGTGAGCATAAGTTTCTACTTTCCTTTGTTATATTTTATAGATAAAGTAGGAGAAGCACAGGAAAATAACTGAAATTTTACACTGGAATTATGTAAGGTATGCAACGGTCTTGTTGGCAGGATAAGTAACACTGGTTAGATAATTAGGAAGCTGGTTTACTTTGTTTCTTTTGAATATTTGGTTTTTATTTCAAGTTGCGTGTGTTGCCTCTATGTCATAAGGATTTGGACTAGTTCAATGCTGGACGCTAATCTACTGCAATACCCCTCTCTTATCTGAGCTTGGGACTGGCAATGATGAGCCCATAACATAGAGGCCACAGCAACATTACCTTGTATCAGTTCATTTCCCGGACTAACTTATATGGATCCTGATTAGTTCGGCTGAATGAACAAGTTTTCACTTTAGATCCCAGCTACCCAACCAAGATCATGTTGTGTACTTGAAAACTCCCTCAACTTCGAGAACACTTGAAGAAGTAACAGAAGACACACGAGTTTAGCTTAGAAATGTCGTTGTTTTTGGGAGGACCTAAGCTCCTGCCTTGTTTGCTTCTCAATGTTATTTGTTTAATTCCTTCTGAGTTAATGTCTACTTGTCTAGGTTAGGAGCTTTAAGTTCCTTGTGTTTTATAACCAGATCACGGACCCTAGTTTCATCATTGATTCAGAGTCAGTTTGACGTGCTTTCTTATTCCTCCAGCTTCAGAGTGTTCTGTTTGTCGAAAAAAGGTTGGAATAAACTTCCTTGTTTCTTTCCACAAAACAAACAATTTTTAATTTGGGATGAAAGCTGTAACACACACAAGTGGTTTCTAGTTTATTGATACCTTTTGATGCAAGATTCTTCAACTTATTAAATCAGCTAGGAAACTTACATCAATCATGTCCCTCTTTCTGTGGGTTCTTATTGAGAAGAACAATTTTCATTTGCAATTAGGCATACCCCAAAAACTCCCATTCTATATGTTCCTTTGGGTCTTAGCCAACACAACTTGGTCTTTTTCTTTTGGTCCATTAGGAAGCTTAGTTGGCAGTTAGCTACACAATGGGTAGCTCACTCTCCTAATTCCCATAAACCTCGTACCTCCTTTTAAGGGTTATAGCCTGAGATCTTGAACATAGAGGTCTAAGTTTTTAACCATTAGGGTGTCCCCCAAGAGAACATAACTCTGTCTTCTGAGGGCCAATGTGTTGTAAATCATAAATAATTGTCTGTGTGAAGGTGAATATTAACCTTAGTATTTTGTGGCACCTTTTGTAATTCATTTTGCTGCCTCTAGCATTTGGAAATATAGTGCTGTTAGTTGGATAAACCCATGTGTAATGTCTTAAAGTCTATGATTTCAGATAGACAAATTAGTTTGCTATTGAATTTAAGGTGACCTTAAAAGTATCTTTTTTCCTGCAACTGATCTCGTTTACCATTGGAATAAGTTGTATCATGGGCTTCCATGCATAATTTATGCTAACAAATACCCGGGGACACAAATGGTATACCTGGATATTTTTAACCTTCAATTTTATAATCTGTGGTAGATATATTACCTTTCATCTTGCTCTGTGATCAGCTCATACTTGCAAGGCTCGGTGTCCATACCAAATCACTTATTCTTGTCCTAGTAACTGATCCCAATAGTCACCAATGTTCCAAGTTATACAAGCTATACCAAGGATACCATCCATATCTTTTGTTTGTGGGGTAATCCTAGCCATGGTCAGAGCTTTTTGGGTTTGTCTTCCCTGAATTTCTGGATTAGCAACCAAATTACATGTGATTGTTTCATTCTTTTGGATTTTCTATTTAATTTATGGGCTTTAAGTGCTTCATGAATTCTAAGTAGACACAAATGCTAGGTTCATCACTGAGCCAGAGTCATTCTGAAATGCTTTGCAATTGCTCCACTTTCAGATTGTCTGTGCTGCAAGACCTAACAAGGCTGGCCAATCAAATATTTAATGAGATTATAGATTTTTAAGAGCAAAAAAGAGGTTTTCATAAGATTGGAGGGAAAAATCTTCCCAATTTTGAGACTAGACTTGGAACAAATGTAAGTTGGTTTCTCTTTCACCGAGCATCCAATTCTTCATCTTATCACATCAACACAAAAAACTTTCTCAGTCATGTACCTTCTTCCATGGGTTAGATGTTTTGGCAATCTATTATGAAGAAAAACTTCCCCTTCAATGTATTTAGTAAACATGACTCTATCATCCAAAGCCTATGTGCTGCAATTGATGTGATTATCCCTATAAAATTGAATATTCATGTTTGTATCCTGTGGCTTCCACATTGCACAGTGGTTAGTATACCACACAAAATTGGTTGCCCTTGAAAGCAACATGTCTTTTGAATTGTCTAGCTTCTCTAACTAAGTTTATTCCCAAAGTAAATTTGTTCCATGGGCTTTTTGTGCAAGTTATGCCACACCCACAAGGGTTTCTGGGAGCACCCATGGTCTACCTGGATATTTTCAAAGTTTTGAGTTTAGAATCGTGGTACAAGATGTAACCTTATTGTTATCAGCTCACTAGCTCAGACTCACTAGATTCCCCTTCCAACCAAGTTGCATGTTCTTGTTCGAACAAGTGACAACAATAGTAACCAATTACACAGGCAATGCCAATAATATGCCTATTTTTTCTTGTTTGCCCGGTCATTATTGGACATACGAACAGATTCCTTATATGATCATTGAGTTCTGGATATTTATCTTTCCTTAATTTGCAGTTTAGTGACTAAATTTCAATTAACTATGATGTGATAATGTCATTAAAATTTTCCCTCCACTTTTCCATTGTTGCAGTTGCAGGTGATGAGACTGAGAGAGCAGAAGTTAAATGAACGGGCAAGCTTTGGTGTTTCACGTAGAGAAACATTGTTATATCTAACAGCTGAAACTCTCGTTGGGGCTACCATTTTCTCGACAGAATCTGCTGAAGCCCGTGTTGGGAGACTTGAGAACAAGAAAAAGGTTGCAGAAAAACTCGAAAAGCTTAGAGAGAAGGCAGGGGTATCAAAATCAAAAACATCATCATCTGACGAGAACAAGGTTCCGCCTTCGACACCATTTCCAACTCCAAAAGAACGCTCTGTTGGACCCCTTACAGAAGCTCTTCTTCCCTAGTGTTAACAAGGCAGTTATCTCTGGGGTTTTGTTGAAATTGAATTGGTTATTCGTGGTTGGTCCTAAGATGTTTCCCATTTTTGTGATGATACTTTTGCAGCCTCTTAAGCTGTGAACAAGAGCCCAAATCTGCAAGCTCGAAGGACATCGTTTCTCCCATGGAAAACCTAAGGAAAAAAAAAAAAACAGAATAATACCTGATATCGGACCATACCAAATTAAACTAACCTTGAAAGCAACACTCAGCGGCGTTTAGGCTGCATTTTTATAATGTCTATTGAGCAGCTCAAGAACACTGTAGTCTAAAATATAGATATAAATGATTGAAAGACACCAGATGAAATTATCTTGAAGAAAAATGAAGCTTTATACCAGCAAGTCTATAGCTTAATCCATCTACCAGACGAGAGTATGGCACGCTCTTATAACTTGTAAGCTCATTTTAAGCACATGGAGAACATCAAAAAAACAAAACCCAGCATTGATGAGTCTAACAATTGAAACTCAACTGTAGCTTGTGTGGTTTAGATGGTTAAAACCCTCACTAAACATTATGAATTTAAATTCTTGGGAATAAAAATAAGTTGCTCTTTTGAAATTGTAAACACTCTATTTATATTTACTGAACTCGTAAAATTTGTTCATTCACGAATTTAATTATCCAACACACTTCAGTGATTTAACAAAATTTCTGACAAATTTATAAAGTAACACTCCTAATAATCCAATTTTTTAACCAAAAACAGAGAAAAAAAGAAAACTCAAGTTTAACAACTAAAGTCAATGATACATGAAACTGCAAGTAACTACTCACCACAACACACAAAGAAGGATGGGGCAAAAAAAAATAAAAAGGCTAAAATTCAGTTGGTCTTCTTATCCATGTTGGTGAAAAGCTGCTTCATTTGAAACCTCCAATACAGGAAATAAGCCAAACCCAAACCCAGCAACACAAAAACCCAAATATTCTCTTCTTTACTTTCCCTTTCCGAACTCACTTCTTCTATGCCAAACCACTCCCTTTTTCCATTCTCCATTATACCCTCCAGCATACTCCCATATAGCACATATGCCCTGTCCTCTCTGCCCGCTACCACAGAGGTTGGGAACCTCTCCTCATCAAGGGCAGTTTCGTCAAAAACCACTCCCTCTCCCCAGCTATCGTCGCTCTTTAGAAACCAGAGCTTCTTCGCCGACACCACCAAAACGACGCCGTCGCTTCTCACGGCGATCCCGTCCGCCCCGATCAAATCCTTGTTCAGCAGCACCCTCCTCGCCGTGCCGTCGTCGGCATCGACCTTGAACATCTTCCCGGTGTTGGTTTGAACCACCAGCAAGTACCCCTTGCTGACGTAAGCGACGCCGTTGAGACCGGAATCTCTCCAGGGCGGATCACAGGCCGGCGGGAACTGTGTGAAGATCGGCGATCTCGAGAATGTCGAGGCCTCCCCTTCTGCGTTGACTTTCCAGATGAAGTTGCCAGCGGAATTGGTGACGTAAGCGTTGCCCTTGAAATCGGCCGCTACGGCGTTGGCGACGGTCCGGGCCGATTCATCGGCGTCATCGGAGAGGAGGGAGAGAAAGAGACGGCGGCGGGATCGGAGGTCGTATGCGGCGAGGGCGTTGAAGGGAGGGAGCGGAGGGTCGCTGTGGACAGCAGCGAGGAGACGGTGGTTGACCTTGTCGACGGCCAAACCGAGGAAGGTGGTGTTGGTAGGGAGGGAAGGATCGGAGATTAGAGTATCGACGACTCCGGCGTCGGAGACGGAATGGATGGTGCGGTGGTGGAGGGAACCGACGAGGAAGTGCTGGGCGGAAGGGTCGTAGGCAAGGCCCTCCGGGTAGAGGCTCGGAGATCGGAAATTGATGACGTGGGGCTTCCTGGCTTGCGATAGGATGGGGCCCACGAGAAGCAGGAAGACAATGATGAACGATGAGATGATCGACATCTTCATGGGCGGCGCTGGTGGTGCTGACACGTTATTCCGATTTGTAGATGTTTTAAAGAGAGCATTTCTTGCTTTTTGAAAAAATAAAAAATCAGTGGGCGTTGGTGTAAGTGGCAGAGACTTATCGTCGCTTAATTAGAAGTCTCGAATTCGAGTTTCTGAAAATACAGTCGCATTAAATATTTATTGAGACACTTTTATCGTCTTTCGAGATCCTGCCTGAATCAGTTCACATTAATTAGCTCATTGAACTGGGTAATGAAAGATTTAATATATATATATATATATATATATATATATATATAAAAGTCCATGCCTATTAAGTTAATATTTAGAATGAAATGACGGAAATAAGTTTAATAAATAATTAGTTTAATAATATTTAATTATTTTTTTATTTTTTAAATTTAATATATTTTTATAATATAATAATTCAAATTATTGTTTATTCACACTATTTTCACCGTTACTATGTTAAAGAAATTTCTTCGAAATTTTGATTTGAATTGTCTTATGATAGAGTTGAGCGGTTAGAATTTAGAAGGTGAGATTTTTAATTGAAAATTAAAATTTAATTTTTAATTTTTTTTATTAATTCATTTTTATGATAATAAATTATCTTTATTAAAATAAAAAAAATAATTCTTTTTCTTATTAATATTTGTTTACAAGGATAAATTATTTTCACTAAAATCAAACAAAAAAATGAAATGCTTATTTTACCAATTGTATTGTTCTTTTTTTAACACAAAAAAAAAAGTCTACTTTGCCTCAATCCTAATGTATTATGCTACACTGCCTAACAAGAGGAAAACTCTTCAGCAGACACCCCAAAATCTAGAGAAGGCCTCAATCTACCCAGCCCAAAGGCCTAGAACCCCCCTCAAAGAAACCTCTGGAGCCACCACCATCAGAAGCAGCGGCAGCCAGGTAGTGATTTGTCACCGGTGAAACATGGACCTCAATGCCAATGGAGAGCACCACCCCATTGTATTGTTCTTATTCACATTTCTTGTGAGTATGTATTTTTTGAAATCGATTTGATTTGATTTGATTTAAATCTGAGATAAGCCAAATTAAATTTTTTTTACGCAAAAACAAAAGTTAAGTAACCTTATCCATAGACACAAGTATATTATTGTCAAAATGTGAGTAATTTACTCAAGCAACAATGACAGTGAGCATTCGCTATGCGGGCCCCAAGATGGTGAACAAGAAAATAATCAATTTTTTGTTTCATATGTTGTTGTCTCCTATGATTCATGTGATAGCCCTATTATAAGAAAAAAATAATAATAACCCTGTAATAATAACTTAAGACAATTTAGCGGTCATTATATTTAAAATTTATGAATGAGTTTTGAGATTTAAATTTCGGATATCATATATAAAAAAAAATGTCATCGTTTTTCAAGAAAAAAAGAACTGTCGTCAAACACACAACTAAAATCTAAATCCTAGAATCTTGTATGAATGTCACTTACTGTTGAGATGATCTTATATGAACGTAAAACCCACGGTGGTGGTTTTTTTTTTGTTTTTTGGGAAAATTCTTTACTTACGTAAATTTGCATAGACGCAAACTCTATATATATATGTGTTATTTTATATTACGAGATTAATATCTTATACAGCATACAGGATAATTATAGTGAAATTTACTTTTTTACTATCAGTCACCTTTATGTTTCATAAAATATTACCAATATAATATTAAATATTTACCACCAATCGTTGTGGTCTAGTGGTAAGCGTCGAACGTTGCCAAGCCAAAGGTCTTGGGTTCGAAGGCTACCAGAACGTTTGGTGGGGCTAAACATACTCCTCCCTTTTGTAACACTGGACTATACTGTAACCATTCAGGCAAACCATTCAGGCAGTCCAGAGGTTATTCTGGGAGCAGGGGCAATACTCCCTGGCGGGATTGTGGGGCACCACCCATATCTTCCCATTTTTATAACCAAAAAAAAAAAATAAATAAATAAATATTTTGTATGTAGTATAAGATCATTTTGTGTTTATTTATGTCCATAAAAATTGGTACCTATGTAATCATTCTCTCTCTCTGTTTTTTTTTCCAAGAGTTATGAGCCAAAGAAAAGACTATTTAACAATATTTTTGCCATAAAATCTCTGTTATGTCTTGCTTTCTTTTTTTTTTTTTTTTGGGTAGAAAAATGATAAGTAGGGTTAATACCCAACATATTTAAAGAAAATGAGTAATTTTTCCAATTGCAACATATAAGGTAATGCAAAACCAAGAATCACTTTATGCAGCAAATAATTAGCTAGTCATCTGACAAGTAACTAGCTAATCACTATTTCTGTGTTAAAAAAAAAACCCCACATTGAGATGGATAGCCAATTAGCCATTTACATTCCTAGCCATAAATATCTCGAGCAAAAAAATACATACACCCATTAGATAGAGATAATGAATTGCAAAGAAAGTGAGATGCATAATTGATAAATTATAATCAATCATTTTCCTTTTGCAATTAGAAGTATCTTTTATAACAAAAAAATAAAAGTATTTTTCAATCTATTTTTTTATTGTAAAAACATGTCTAATTACAATATATATATATATATATATATATATATATATATATATATATATATAATGTATTATTTCCACGTTTCACTTTTTTTTGGTGCTAAGTAGCCTGTTGTTTATTATAATGTATTATTTCCATTGGCTTGTATTGAACACTTTCATCACCTTTTTCGCTCCTCCAATTCTTTCTGGTAGATTGACTGTCGAAACTTGAAGTTTTGCAGGGCAAGCTGCATTAGCTGGTCATTGTGAAAGCATGACAAACTGACATATAAAACAGAACAGAAGTGTTGCGACGGTTGAACTTCAGAATTAAGGGAGGGATATTGTTACATGGTCCGAAGAAATTTACCAAAATAATTTTCGTAATACAATTTATTAAATTTATTATGCAACTGTCTTAATTATATGTACAATAAAAAAAATACTGTTATATTTTTACACAATAAATTTAGTTAGTTGCAAACGATTTATAACTGTTTGCATTTTAAAAATTCTTTTAGATAGTTTCTTTCGGTCATACAACTTTTTACTTCAGAGAATAAGATGGAAGCTGAGAAAAATTCTAGAGATCCAAATTATAGTTTGTCACATGGAAATGCTATTCTTTTGTGACAACTTTTTAACTAGAGAAAAAGCGTTGTACCTATGGAAACAGG
Organism: Carallia pectinifolia; assembly: GCA_037832335.1. Classification (NCBI taxonomy): domain Eukaryota; kingdom Viridiplantae; phylum Streptophyta; class Magnoliopsida; order Malpighiales; family Rhizophoraceae; genus Carallia; species Carallia pectinifolia. The sequence continues at coordinate 13,221,203 of CM075453.1, forward strand.
TTTTCCCCGCCCAGAGAGCATTGTTATTATTTTCTTCAATCCACAATCTATAGTCCAGATGATCCAATCAAGTAATCCAGGGAGCCCTGAGCTCATGCTCGACCTGTGTATGGCACCGATGATGTTATGAGGCTATATATAAAAGAGAACTATTCAAAAGTTAGTGCTAGCAAGTCAGCAGGGCAATCCTTCCTCTGCATGCCTAAAAGTTCCTTCAAAAATTCATGAAAATTGTTGTTACTAGCAACAGTTTAAACTGTATCTGGTGCGGAGGTATGTGATAGTCTGAATTTTAAGAGTCCGTGCATGGAACTCGCAAATTAAGTTCAATTTATATATCAAGCGGCATTGCTCATCAACTTTTCTATTCAAGATTTTTTTCGGTTTACTTTTATTTAAGATTTTGTTTAAGATTTAGTGACCAGCCTTTCAACTAAAGGAAAGCAGTAAAAAATTCAAAATTCTCACCCGAGATACACAAGTCCTTAATAAGTTTAGAGTCTGATTACATGCACACTAAAAAAAATATAATAATCGATCAATTATTTTATACAGGTAAACGATTAATATTTATAATAAAAATAAATATATTTTTTATCAATTTTTTATTATAAATATTTATCATCTGTTTATAAAAAAAATTGATTGATTATTATGTGTCTAATTACATTATTTTTTTCTATATTTATGTATATTTTTCAGATAAATTTAATTTCTGATTTTAATATTAAAAAAAAAACAAAACAAAACATGAGTAAGACAGCTCAGTCTTCCGTTCAAGAAGAGGGGAAAAAAAGGACCTATCAGTTTCCTTTGACTCCCCTCTGAAACCATAATTGCCAATGCAGATCTGCAACCTGTCCGTGACCGAAGCATGGCGAAGTCCACCTTTAACTTACGATTTTTCTTTGTTATGAAATTAGGACGAAAAAGTAATTTTTTTTATAAAAAAAAAAATTTATTATAAGTATATTAATTATTAAATTTATAAATTAAAATCAAAATAATTTTTATTTGAAATTACTTCATTCAATCATTTTCAAATGGACAAATTCTCCGCTTAAGTATTGGTGAGGTCCAATATGGTTATGCAGTATGAAATCACGACGATTGTTGAGTTTAGAATTTATTACCGTACTGCAATTGTTAATCACTTTAGCGGCCACTTAGCTATTTGTTAGGATAGAGCTCAGACGCAAAAACTCAAACTTGAGTCGTAAGTGTAGAAAAATACTGTCTTATGATTAAAAAGTATATTGATATGGGTTCTTGGCTAGTTCTCATTCAATTACAAAATGAATGTTGTTTGGATTTTAATACATGTAGATAAAAAATTAAATTGAATTCATTACGTATAATTGATTATAATATATAATTCAAATATGTTATTATATGTAAACATATAGTTTCGTCTATCCTTGTTATTTTTTTATTTTGGAGAATTTAAGATTTTTGACGGGTGAGTTTAAATTTAAAGAACATTTTTTTTTGCCCACCTTATGTTATTTTATACCAATAATATATTTATGACTCAATCAAAAGACAATTATTTTCTGGACAAGAATCTGGAACAAAATCTTTATTATATTATTTTTTTAATTTGATTTGTAAATGTCTTGTCCTGTATTAAAAAAATTAAACAAAATTGCCTAAAGTATATGCTCTGGTTTTTTAATCCAATTGTAGATATCCGTCTATGGACAATTCAATTCCGGTTCGAAAAGTCAGCGGCTCCGAGCCACTTTTGGTTTAATTCAATTGCCAATTTTGAACCTCTTTCTATTTTTTTTCTATAAGTAACTAAAATTTTCATTAAAAGTAAAGGAAAAGTTTAACTAAATAGATGATTTGACTTAGTTGAATATAAATATAACTGATGAGAGCCTAATTTATTAGTTGATGAATCAATAACTTATAGTTGATTTCAGTCTACAATATTGAACTGATAAGATTATATGCAAGATCAAAAATAAATATAATCAATTATCAAAAATCATTTATTAGATATTAGTTACGAAAAAGAATTAAATGATGACTTTTTTCGAATGATTATTGCTTACCAATTTAGTGGTTGAATTTTCATGACTAACCAAAATTTAATTTATAATTAATGCTTTCATTCTAAAAATATTTAGTTTTTTTTATTATTTTTAAATATTTTAGAATTTCAACCGTTCTCTAACAAATAGTTGAACTGATGGGTTGAATTGCATCGTTTCAACTGCGAAGCATTTTGAACTATAACCGAATCAACCTTCTGGATTGAAACTAGAACTAGGAGAGTTGGTTCGATTCTCAGTTCCAGTTTTATTTCTATGCAAACTAAACCAATAGTTGGCTTCTGTTAAGGGTGAGCCTAGTTTATCAAATTAACGGCAATTTGTAACTTTCTGGTTTAACCTGCATGTTCATCTTAAAAATTAATCAGTAGCCCTGTGTGCGTATGTGTCCTCATAATGTAAGTGTCTGCGTGCTCTCCTTTTTCTTTTTTTTTGGTGTGCTAATTGGTAGCAAATTATTACCATTGTGTGAAAACATGGGGGTGAGACTTTATTTTCTGGGCCGTTAGTCCTCCGCGGCATGGTTTTCTCAAGTATCTTCCTTGAGAATCGTAAGATCCGTGGCTCTGCAAACATTGAGCATTACACTTGAGAAATATTCATGGTTGTTTCTGTAATATCTCGAATTTCTCCATCATGCAAGAACCAACAAAATCACCCTGCAAATGCAAATTAAAAGTTTCAATTCCTCAAAAAAAAAAAAATTATCATTTGATAAATATTAAAAAAAAAAAAACTAGTAACTATTAACTGATAGAATGAATTAGGTTTGAAAAATTAAGAAGAAAAAGATATTATTTGTAACTAGGTTCAGAAATCATACAGGGTGATACTCTGTACCCATGCATACGTAGGAACAAAAATGCCAGGGAGTCCTCATACTGTTTTGGTCCAATTGATGAATCGATTGGTTTTGCGCAATATTCTTGGGTCTTGTATTTCCTGAGACAAAATTCAACCACTTGTTGGTGAAGCAATAAGCTTGTGATTACATTCCTGGCCGGTCATGCAAAAAATTCTTTCACGTTTGTGATTTAAAAAAAAAAACTTGCCAGCAGTAGCTTCCCAGTAATTTTTTTTCTTTTGGTGATATCCTACAGAATATTCTAAGGTTGAAGCTTATGCGGAAATAAGAAAATGAAAGGCTTATGAGAAGGAGATGATGATTATCTTTTGTCCGTACAAAGAGGAGGGGAGAGGGGTAGTAGGGATTGAACCCTGCGACACCCTTCGTCACAAATTAAATTTACTGACTGCTTGAGCTAACATGAAATATATTTAGGAAAATTTTCGTGTACTAAATTTTAGTGTTTTAATTAAAATTAATATTTATTAATTTCAAAATAAAATTAATAATTTTTTAAATAAAAATTAATAATTATTATTTTTATATTTTAAAATTTATTAATTTTAATTTCGATTGAAATATCAAAATTTTGGACAGATGTTGACGCTCAATATATTTTGTCTCTTGTGTTTGCTTTTGCTACCCGTAGACTTGTTCCAATACTCCTTCGATTTCTTGGTTGAAATGCTCAGCCAGACCCAACCTCTGTATTTGGTTGACCATGCATAGCTTTATCATCTCTTTGTCTACAGGATACGTTGGTGGCACTGCCTCCCAATGGGGAAAAAAAAATGTTAGCTTTCACCATAAGTTGAGACATAGGAAGTTTGGATATAGAAAATAGCCAGTAAAAATTCTAACCTCCACCAGAAAATTTGTGAGCAAGAGATTGAAGGTAAGCTAAACAGTGTTTGTTTCCAGTAGCCATGAAAGCACTTGCTGTGGCAGAAGGGGACTGAAATAAAGAACCAGCGTTATCTAAGTGTTTGGCTATGACTTCACCATCGACATTGTCCAACGGCAACACCTCAAGATACGATCATAATGGAGGGTACTTGTATGTGTCTGTTAGTGCTTCCTGCAAGGCTGCAACAAAACCACGTGAGTACGAATGCAAAGAAGTTGCTAAACTGTGTACAATGTTCATCCGAATAAGGTTCTAAATGTTGTTGCTTAAAAAAAAAAATCCTAAATTTTGTGCTGCAAACGTCGGAATAATCACTTTTACTGGATTACCTTACAATAAAGACGGGAAGACGGGATGAGACACAAGGAAAAAGGATAAATTCAGGTCGCGGCATTGGTTCCGCGCTTGTTCCAGTCATTTTTTTTTAATTTTTTCTAAAATGTTTATAATGTATATACGTCAAGCCCATTTCACACAATGTGGTTGGGTTAACTCGGATCAATCACTATGCGCCTAATTTAACCTTCATATTTGATAAATTTCAAACAGATGGGAAGATATTTCAACTCTACTCTTAATTTTTTTTTTTTAAAAATTTCTAATTAAGGCACCTTTAACTGAAGCTTTTGTTTCTTTCTTTTCTGAAGGTAATTTTAAACCCCAAATGGCATAGCAGTACCTATCTTAAAATCAAATGATTTCTTTGCATTCTCCTCAACCTTTCTTTTGGGTCAATCTTTGCCTTGTGTGCTATAAAAATATGATCAAACAGAGAATTCAGATTAGTTGGAATGGAGAAAAGCGTATGTTTAATGGACTCCCTTCCTGATAATTGGCTACTATCTCTATTATAGACGAAAGAAGCAAGCACTTGGATTGAATTAGGCATAAGTAACAAGTACACCAGTTACTAACCACACAAATACTTGTCTTATTAAACACAATAGAAATTATTATTCTAGTAACATTGCAGCTGAAAGCTTGAAATACATTACTAGCCAGACAAACTGAACAAAACAAACAGGACACACCAGTCATATATTCCATCAGTAGGGGAAATTCTAAATGAAGCATAATCCCAATTTAAGCGGCATCAATACATTCGCGTAGCCAACTCTAGAGACGGCCTGAAATACAATTTTTCCAGTGCTACTAACTCGATGATACTTCGGGCACCAACGATCGAAGTGACTGCTAACTATAGTCTGATTTCTCCTTGCCAAGCCAGAATGAAGAGCTGGAAGCTTCAGGGGTTGTTGTTTTTCAACGTGTGGGGGAACATAAATTGCATTTTGAATATCTTGGACCAACTCTATGTTAGAGTCATATCTGTTACCAGAATCAAAGAACATTTGAAAAACTTTCAGGACAGATAAGTGCAGATGCCTGCAGGGCTTGGAGAGGTCATCAAAGCCATCCATTAGAGCATGCTTGAGGAACTCCTTGTTCTTCTTGTCAAGCATTTCTTTAACGTATGCAATGCAATCTTCAATGTCTGCCTCCGGATTTTCTTTCAAGCAGAGCAAGACAAAGTTTGTTTTCCCTTCTTTTTGTTCCTTCTGTCATTGCGTGAAACATTGTCTTTAAACTATATGTTAATGTAGGCAAAATCGAAAAAATTTGCGAAAGGTATGAGTTTACCTCATAGCTTTGTGTGTCATTCAGCAAACGAGTTGTGATCATGAGCAGTTTAGTAATTGTTTCATATTCTGCTGGCTTGAGTTTGTGAGCAGGTAATGCCGGGTTTAAGAAACATGCAGCTGGAAGAGTTATGGTATGCGTGGCAATAGACACCATGCCGGTTGCAAGGTAGTCTTCTGCTGATGGTATGCAGGCGTTTATGCTTCGAGTAGATTCCGTAAACCAGGACAGAAAGGTCTCATACCACTTTAAAGAAGCAACAAATTTGTCAACATGTGTTAATTGATTCGCGGGTGCAAGGCATGAAAATGATCAAAATAATACATGGGTAGCTTATTCAGAAAGGCTTACAATATTTCGAAGACTGTCTGTTATATCGTATCCATGTTGTTGAAGGTGTTTTGCTGCCATTTCTCCTACAAGGCTGTCCAGGACATCAAAGATAGTCTTACCATGGCCTTTTAGTCCTTTACCGTCCCACCTATCAAATGTATCAAAATGGAGACAAGATGACGCTTTACATTTTAATTTTAATTTGGTATGCACCAAAAAAAAAATTTAATTTTAATTTTGAATACAAGCATGAGATTCTATACCTTTGAATAGCATCTGTGAGCTTTTCCAACTCATCCAGAGAACCTTCCATATCGTAAAAATCATCAGCCACTGTTATAACTATACCACTTTTTGCAGCTATCATTCTGACATCAGAATCCAAAGGCAATGAAGAAGCAGCAGACACTGCGAAGTAGCAATACACAGTTTTCTCTCTGCCAAATCCCATATCAGTCAGACCCCATCTATGAGACCACCTATCTCACAAAATCAGGAAGCATGGTGAATTAGTAAACATGTCATCATTGGGACAAAAATGCTACATTTTCCCATCACAATTTTTTTGATTGATGAGTCGGGTTAATCTGCCCATAATGGACTGACTTGACCCAGTAAAAATAAATAAATGAAACTATATAAGGGCGATTGGGGGGAGTTGGAAGTAACTCTTCACTTAATAGACGTATTGAAAAGATGGTGTTGAACACATCATTAAAAGAAGCAGAACCTTTCTTCCAAAAAACCAACAAGTTTCAAGACTAAATGTTTGCTTCCATTAATATCTATTGAATACGTTCATTACTTTTTTAGCTCCTCCAATTCTTTCTGGTAGATTGACTGTCGAAACTTGAAGTTTTGCAGGGCAAGCTGCATTAGCTGCTCATTATGGAAGCATGACAACCTGATATATAAAACAGAACAGAAGTTACGAAATTCGGAGAGTGAGAGGGAAGCGGAGACAAATTCTAGAGATCCAAATTATAGTTTTTGTCATATGGAAATGCTATTCTTTTGTGACAACTTTGTAAATTAGAAAAGCGCTGTACCTATGGAAAGAGGTTTTCCCCATCCAGAGAGCATTGTTATTATTTTCTTCAATCCACAATCTATGCTCCAGATGATCCAGTCTAGTAATCCAGGGAGCCCTGAGCTCATGCTCGATCTGTATACGGCACAATGATGTTATGGGGCTACATACAAGAGAAACTATTCAAAGTTTGTACTAGCAAGTTAGCAGGGCAACTCTTCCCTTGCATGTCTAAGTTCCTTCAAAAGTTCTGTTTTTTTTTTTTTTTGGCGCTTTCTTTTTCCCCTTTATTATTATTATTATTATTATTATCTTTTTTTTGGGGTGGGGGGGGGGGGGGCTTAAAAGTTAAAAAATTCATGAAAATTGTTGTTACTAGCAACAGGGTTAAACTTTATTTAGTAGTTAGTATGGAGGTATGTGATAGTTTGGATTTAAAAGAGTTTATCCATGGAAGTCTCAAATTAAATTTAACTATTTATCTTTTTTAACTAATAATTCATTGGTTGTAGTCGGGGATGAGGAAGTGAGGGAATAATTAAAACGGTTGAGGAATGAAGGAGAAAAAAAAAATTACCGTTCGAATCTCAAATCTTTTAATCAGATGTCATTATCTTTAACTAATTTAATTATTATTGAGTTCTTATAAATTAAGTTTAATATATATAAGAAGAGGCGTTGCTTATCAACTTTTTATTCAAGATTTTTTTCGGATTTTTTACTTAAGATTTACTGTTAGTGACCGGCCTTTGAACTACAGGAAAGCAGTATAAAATTCAAAGTTCTCACCCTAGCTATGCAAGTACCTAATAAGTTTAATTTCTGAGAAGTAAGACCGTTCAGTTGCGTTCAAAAACAAAGAAATAACCGTACAGTTTCCTTTGACTCCCCTTTCCAACTACGATCGGAGCACTGTTTCATAGATATATAATTTTTGTTATATAAGTCGGTTATATTATAACTACAGTTATATTTTTTACAATAAGATATTTATTTTTTATAATAAAAAAAATAAAATGTAACTTTTTGTTAAAAAAATATAATTTTGATTATAATAAAAATATAAATAATTGTAATATGATTAAATTATATGTCAAATTTATATGCTTGTAAACCTTATAAACCTTTTCTCAATTGGCAATTCAGATACGCAACCTGTCCGTCACCGAAGCATGGTCGAGTCCACCTTTAACTTACTCCTTATTTTTCTTTGTTATAAAACATATAAATGTTTAGTTCTCCTTCAGTTATGAAATACATGTTGTTTGGATTTTAATATATTTAGATGTAAAATTAAATTGAGTTCATTAATTATAATTGATTATAATATATGTAAATATATTTCCGTCTATTCTTATTATTTTTTTATTTTAGATAATTCAAGATTTTTCATCGGGTGAGTTTAAGTTTAAAGAACATTTTTTTTTGTCTACCTTATTTTATTTTATATCAATTATATATTTATGAATCAACCAAAATACAATTGTTTTCAAGATCAGAATCGTTTTGCAAAATCTTGATTATATTATTTTTGTAATTTGATTTGTAAATGTCTTAACTATATCCTTTATTCAAGCAATTTTTTTTCTTCACAAAACTGCCTAAAGTATATGCTTTTTTCTTTTAATCCAATTGTAGACAACTGTCTAGGGACAGTTCAATTACAGTCTGAAAAATCAGCGACTCAGAGACAGTTTTGGTTTAATTCAATCCCCCAATTTTGAACCTGTTCAATTTTTTTTTAACAAAAATAATTAAAATTTTCATTAAAATAAAGGAAAAGTTTAACTAAAGAAAGGGTTTGACTTAGTTGAATATAGATATAACTAATGAGAGCTTATTTTATTAATTGAAGAATCAATAACTTATAATTGATTTCAGTCTACAATATTCAATTGATAATGTTATGTTCAAGACAAAAAATAAATATAATGAATTATCAAAAAACATTTGTTACATAATAATTATATGAATCAAAAATTTAATAATGACTCTGTAAATTATTAATGTTTACCAATTTATGGTTAATTAATTAGGGTTAATGTTTTCAATATAAAAATATTTAGTTTTTAATTATTTTTTAATCTTTTAGAATTTGAATCTGGGCAGTTGAACTGATGGATGAACTACTAATCAGTGGTTTCACAGTTCAAAGCACTATGAACTTAAACCAAACCGACTTTCTAGCCTGAAACAGAAACTAGGAGAGTTGGTTCGATTAAATTTGAGTTTGTACCTGGTCTGATTCTAGTTTGGTTTCTATTCAAATTGAACCAATAGTCGGGTCTTGCTAAGGATAGGCCTAATTTATCAAATGAATAGTCGGGTCTTGCTAAGGATAGGCGGGTCTTGCTAAGGCTAGGCCTAATTTATCAAATGAATGGTTATAGGCAATTTTTAATTTAACTCCTTTTTTTAATGTGTATAATTTATTCATAATTTTACACAACATACTAAGTAAGGTTTAGTTAAATAAAAAATGAAAATAATACTGTTGTGGTATTAGATCATTAATTAGTTTTACTCACACAAAAAAAAGAGTAAAATTAATAAGCACTTAGATTATAATTATCTAATTTAATGTCCATGTTTTTGTGTCTTCATATTAAATCTTTAATTTTCTTTTTCAGGTTCATCTTAAGAATAATTAATCAGCACCTCTGTGTGCCTATGTGTGATCATAGTGTAAAAGTCTGGAGTTATTTATTTATTTTTTTTCTTGGGTGTGCTAGTTGGTTGCAAATAATTACCGTTGTGAGAAAACATGAGGGTGAGACTTTATTTTCTGGGTGGCCAATAATCCTCGGCGGTATTGTTTTCTCAAGTATCTTCCTTGAAAATGATCTTGCTTCCTCAAGTTCATATTCTCCTAGAAACATAAGATTCGTGGCTCTGTAAACATTGAGCATTGCACTTGAGAAGTATTCATGGTTGTTTTCTATAATATCTTGAACTTCTCCGTCGTGCAAGAACCAACAAAATCTCCCTGCAAATGCAAATTAAAAATTTCAATTCCGCAAAAAAAAAAAAAAAAAAAAAAAAGGAGAGTTATCAATTGACCAACCAAAACAAAAAAAGCTAGCAACTATTAATTAATAGGATGAATCAGGTTTGAAAAAATAAGAAGAAAAAGATATTATTGGTAACTAGGTTCAGAAATCATACCGGGTGATATTGTGTACCCATGCATACGTAGGAGCAAAAATGCCAAGGAGTCCTTGTATAGTTTTGGTTCAATTGATGAATCGATTGGGTTTGCGCAATATTCCTGGGTCTTGTATTTCCTGAGACAAAATTCAAACACTTGTTATTGAAGCAATAAGCTTGTGATTACATTTCTTGCCTGTCATGCAAAATATTAATTTTCTTAAAATTTCACGTTTGTAACTTAAGAGAAAAAAAATGGCAATAATTTTTCTTTTGGTGATATCCTGCAGAATCTAAAATTGAAGCTTATAAGGAAATACGAAAGTGAAAGCCTTATGACTGCTTGCGTTAAGACTTCCAGTCAACGATGATTATCTTGTTATGTTATGCTGGACCCACTGCTATACTTGCAGTTTGTTGTGTTTGCTTTTGCTACCTGTAGACTTGTTCCAATATTCCTTCAATTTCTTGGTTGAAATACTCAGCCAGACCCAACCTCTGTATTTGGTTGACCATGCATAGCTTTATCATCTCTTCATCTACAGGATACGTTGGTGGTACTGCCTCCCAAGCAACGAAAAAAGAAAAAAAAAAAGAAAGAAAGAAGAAAAAGTTAACTTCACCATAAATTGAGATACAGGAAGTTTAAATATAGAAGATAACCATAGAATATGATAATTCTAACCTCCACCAGAAAATTTCCGAACAAGAGATTGAAGGTAAGCTAAACAGTCTTTGTTTCCAGTAGCCATGAAGGCACTCGCTGTGGCAGAAGGGGACTGATATAAAGAACCAGCATTATCCAAGTGTTTGGATATGACTTCAACATGGATAATGTCCAAAGGCAACACCTCAAGGTACGATAATAATGGTGGGCACTTGTATTTGTCTGCTAGCGGCTCCCTGCAACAAATCCACGTGCGTACGTACGCAAAGAAAGTGACTAAACTGTGTAAAATTTTTTTCCACATTAAGGTTTCCAATTTGAGCACAGTTAGATGTCGTAAGTAAAATGTTACGATTTTTATTCTACGATAAATCGTGTATATTATTTTTAAAATAAATATTGATATTTTTAAAATATAAAAATATTAAATATTTTAAAAATATTAATTTTTATTTAAAAAATAATAATTTTAATTTTAACGAAAATAAAATTCTGCATATTAATTATCGAGATACTAACTTTTTTTCTTCCAATTTTCGGCTGCAAATGAAAACTACAAATGCCGAGGGTTACGTGGGGCTGTTTTATATATCAGTCCGGTTGCGTGCACCCAGAGAAGAAGACACGGAGAAGATGAAAAATTTGTTTTTTACAACTAATTAATTTATTTGTGTAATAAAATGTTTAATTTTTGTAATAAAAAATAAATAAAAAATTATTTTAAAATTTTATTATAATAATTTAACGTTTTATTACACAAAAAACTCATCTGATTATACAAAAAAAAATTTCCCATCTGTTCCACCTCTTCATTTTTCCGTCCACCTATATTTACTATATATATCTTACAGCTAATTTAGCTTTAGCTCTAACATTATAGATGTCCGAATAACTACGACCCCCTCGAGAAAGCCACATGTACACAACTTTATCGTAATTTTGTATTAAGCCATTCATGTGACTGAAACCTTGGCGCAAACTAGAATTTAGAAGCGATCATCATTATCGAAAGATATATACCTCTCAAGAATCTGTTGTCGTTTGCAAGAAATGTCCATCACCAGCCCCTTAACTGAGCCTCCAAAATCTAGCCCACATGTGTTGGCAAGCTCAACAATTGCCGGGAAAACTATGGAGAACCAACGAGGACAAGATTGACGCGTTTGTCCAAGAAGGTTTTCCGCATTTGCTTCAATAAATGCCATGCCTGAGACATGGAAAGAAGGAAGCAAGTCCCATCAGCTCATATTTAAGCCCTACCCTAACTAAAATTCGGCGCCCATCAAAATATGTTGTTCATATTTGATTTGACAAATAATCATAATATTAACTGGATTTCATTAGAGGACATAGGTTAGTAGATAGAAAATTTGTCAATAATATAACAGTTATCATTATTTGTGCAACAAAATTAGTAAAACATAGTACAATTAAATTATTACGTTATTTTTTGTAATACAAAAAATCAGCACTGTTGTATAAATAGATTTTACAGTTACATTATCAACACTTTTCTGTCTGTTTCTTTTATGTCCCCCAATATTTTTTCATATTAAATTTATGTTTATTTTCCAACAATACATGCACTGAGTAATGGGGGCACTCGTTTCCAATGAGCAAGGTTGTTGGAATCGGGATTCTACCTACAATCGTTTTGGACATGTCTGGATTGAATCGTAGGATCGGATCGTAAAATCGTAAGATTCTACTAAAATCAACAAAAAAAAAATTAAAACAACAATAGAAATATAATTTTAAATTTTTAAGTATTTCATAAGTTTTATATATTAATATTCAAGTATAAACAATCTCATATATGTATTTAAATAATAATTAAAGCATCAATCACACATAAACCAGTTAAGACAATTCATATTTAAGACAAATTCATATCCAAATTGTTTTGATCACTGTTAATATCTAATAAAGTAACAATACACAAACTAATACATCATCAAGTTAACAACTTAACTTTAATGTTTTAAAATTAATGTCAATTTTACAAAACAATATATTAATGTCCATTTATAATAATTTTTTTATTAAAAGATAAAATATTTTAAAAATTAGATATAAAAATAAGAAAAATTTATTCATTTAATATATTTTTTTAAATCAAAATTCAATTAATAATACAACAATATTTTTTTTTCACATGCTATAAGTTCTAATGTTTAAATTTTTTTTATTCATATAAAATAAAATATATTTTTTACATAAATAGTTATTCAATTGTTTAATTATTTATCTTTCATGTGATTATATAATATTTTTTATGATATTTGTTGCTTAAAAAATATTTACTATAATTATTAAAACTGGTGAAATTGAAAATATTTTTTTTCTTTTTTAATAACAAATATTACCAATGATTCGTTTCATTAAAAATTAAAAATATTTTTAAAAAAAAGTGTTAATATGAGTATAAGAAACTTTCATTGAAATAATTTTAAAAATAAATGAAAATAATTTTAATAAATACATTACATTGGCAAGAAAAAAAAAAGAAACCAGTTATGTGAGAAGGAAATCTAAAATGAAAAAGAAAAAGAAAAGCAAACTGCAGTTTCAATTTTCAAATAGAAGGGTGCAAAGTTTTGAGACAAAGCTTCGAACGTGGGACCGAAAGAAAAATAACGTGGATAGTTACCACTAGGCCAAAAAGGTGAGGTTCTGAGGTTTTGTGCTTGAAAAATATATATATAGTAAATTAAACAAAGCAGCCACATCCATGCTAGGGTTGGATCGGTGGGATCCCACTGATCCTACAACTTAAATCGAGATTCTACAACAATTCCATTACAAAACGATTTTAAGTGCGATCCAAATCGTTAGATCTATGTAGGATCGTACGATCCTCGTACGATCTGAATCACGATTTTAATAACCATGCCAATGAGTACGTACTTGTAACATTACTCAGAGTTCGAGGGAGATCCTATCTTCTATTCACCAATGAACGACAGGTTGCACTAATATTATAAATACTACATAAATATATATTATCACGGGGTGTAATGAAAATTTCACCTTTATCAATTAGTGTGTGACCAACATTCCATTTTTTGAGTGCAATCATGCAAGTAATAGTGGCAGGAAGGCACTCAATAGTGGGCACACCATGACCATCACACTCTCCCCAAAACCCTGACTTGTTTTGGTTGTTGAGAACCCAATCCAAGCAAACCTTGAACATGGGTTGGAGTGGTAGGCTAGGATGATCTGGAACCATGGCCAACCAAGCAGTGTCATAAGCAGATGTGGCAATGAACGAATAAGGGTCATGAATGTCCCAGAGCTTCTCCCCCTTAATTTTTTCCTCCAATATTTGAATGGAAGAAAGTGATGAAGGATCCATTTAAAAAAAAAAAAAAATTTCCCCTCTGTTAATTATTGGCTTGAGTGAGAGCTATGAACATGCAAGTGCTCTATTTATAAGCTCGTTACAGCCGCAAGGTGTTAGGATAGAATATTATTTAATTTGTTGCGTTCACATGGTGATGCATACTTCCAAGATCGGAGAAGGAAAAAAAACAACTTTGACTTTGAGCTAGGATATATTGCAGCATGCTTTCTTCGCCTGATTTTTCTTGGACCAGGCCTATTTGGAATATTATTTTGTTTTTTTTAGTTAAAAAAATAGAAAGATAGGAGTGGTGCTCCACAATCTCGTCAAGTAATATTGTCCCTTATCCCAAAATAATCTTTGAACTGTCTGAATAGTTACAATATAACCCAGTATTATAAAGAGAATAAGTATGTTTAACTTCACTAAATGTCCTGATAACTTTCGAATTCAAGACTTTTAACTTGACAACATTCAATACTTAGTATTAAAATACAATAGTATACAGACTAGACAATAGCCGCTACGCACAGTTATTCAATGTCTCGAACTTTGGTTGACAACGACAGAGGAAAAGAGCCTGCATTTTCTTCTATATTATTTGTACAGGAAACGCCTTATATCCCATTAATAGAGGAAGGAAAAGGAAAACAAAAAATAAACAATTAACGTAAACGAAGTAGCATGTTTTTCTCATTTTGTTGTCAAGTTGCATTTGAAATCTGCGTAGTGTTTATGATGACTGAAACATGTAATGTAACTATTGTTTAAAGAATTTTCAAACCAATTCAGTTCCCCTGATTTTGCTTGTATTCCATCTTCCTCCATAAATAATAAATTTGTTGACCTGTTAATAAAAAATCAATTCGGTTCCCAAGATTTGGATCACAATAACTAGTTATTGATAAACAAATGGTCCCAATACGTGGACTGGACTGAGACAATGGACATACCGATAGCCACAGAGGTGGGCACTATTTTCAGACAATTATAAATAAATTAAAATTTTTTTTTTTTTTGAATTTCTCGCTTAAAAACGCTGGATCTGTAGTAAAACGAAACAAATTGCAATAAATGTAAACACAAGTTACAATGAGCCAAAAATACTTTTTTAGTAATTTCGTTGCAAAATAATATCATTTTTGTTGCAAATTTACAATATTCTCATTGTAAAAACATGTTTGTTTTGGCTTGAAAACTTAAAAAATTCAAAAAAAAAAATGGTCTACCACCTGAAACCCACCATGCCACGTCAATTATGTCCAACCTAGGTCTAAAAATTGGCTGTCAATCTATGTTTTCCCATAGAGAAATGCTACAAAAATATACACGACTACAATACTGACCCATATATATGTACAAAAAATAAATCAACTAGCTGCCAAGGAAGATAGCACCATGGCTACCTCCATCTAATAGGGGCTATTGAAGAATAACATCATCAGTATCACAATCCACATTTTCCTTAGTTAGAAAATCAGCGCATGAGTTCGCCTCTTGTAATACATGTTGAAGAGTCACCAACCAATCTCGGGCACAAAAACATCTAACCTCATTCAATAACTCAGAGAAAGGGTGAATCTGACTAAACTGTTTGGAGATTAAATGCAAAACCTCAAGTGAATCAGATTCGAGGATCACATGTCTATAAAAAGTCATCAAGGATTTGAAAGGCCACAGCTTCTTCACGACCCAAGTCCACTTCTTTAGATCATGTAGAGATTCGATCATCCAAATCGTCTCAGAAGTCGTTGCCTCTTGTTCCAACGACATCAAAGCAGAAATATAACTTTGAATGGGTGACATATGAAAAGGAATCATACGAAAGGGAAGGTCTACCTGTTAGGAATTATAAGTAAAATTAACAGAAAATGGATGCAAATAAAATAATAAAGGATATGAAAATAATATCTGAGGCGTGCAAGGCACTGTCCTTAAGGATAGTTTCCGCCCCCGTTCTCAGTTCGAGACAGTGCAGTAAGTCGCAGCGGCTACCCTCCCAGGATACAACAGATCCTCCCACTAACGTGCACTACAAATAGTGAGGTGACAGAAACAACTCTAATCTGATTAACCCAGCAGAATGCAGCCAAGATGATTGTGCAGGAAGAAGAGTATATGAAAAACATGTGTTCTTTCTGGAGAAGGATGAGTTGCTAATATACTGGTTCAGCCTTTAAGGTTCATAAAAGTGAATAATAGTCATAAAGGTGAATAATGGACAGAATAATGGTGGTTAAATGGTTGTAACTGCTGTAACGGCTAGTTTTCCAACAGCCAAAAACGGCTAGTTTGACCGACGAGTCTGAATAGTCTAAAAAATATTGGGTTCAGGGGTGGACCGGCCAAGGCACATATTGGTTTATAAACCAGTGGTACATAACATTTCTTTTCCATGTGGGTTTCAAATCTCCTTATATACTATTTTATTAAGCACTACTTGGCTTCTCTTTCCCATGTGGGATTCAAGCCTTTTAAAGTATCCTTTATTTTCCAACACTACCTACACCTCCTATCGGTTCAAAGTTTGAATCAACTCACAACAGATAGGGTTCATCGTCGATAATGCACGAATCATCTAAACTTGAAGAGAATCAAAACAAAACCAACGAGACCCAACTTGGAATTGAAGAGACACCCAGAAATTGAAATGTCTCTATCAAATATAGAACAAGAACAACCTGATTCCAAGAGTACCGAGTAAGAATACGAAGAAAGCCAAAAAAAATATGAAGAGACTCAGTCAGTAGCCAAAAAGCCTCAAGAGAAAATGGGAGAAACACAACTTGATGATTCAATACCAACCACTAAAAAGAAAAAATCACTTATTGGAGGAAGGCCAATAGGACCTTCACGACCTAGACAGGGTGCTAGAAAAGGAATGCCGTCAAGAATTGATAAATGAAAATCTCCAATTGAATGATCAAAAACAAAAAGGAAATTAGGGGCAAGAAAGAAAAAGCTATCTTCTCAAGTGTCAGGAAAACCTAGAAAACCTCCATTACCATCAAAAAGTAAGGCTTTGAATGTACCTCAACAGTGTCAATTTGAAATAGACAATGCAAATGTTCCTCAATTTTTAGGTGTTTCAATTCCTCCTAGTCCAGGCCCTTCAAAGTTTTATAGCTTCAAATTTAGAACTTCTAAAATTTCAAAGCATTATCCAACTGTTTTTGGATGAAGAAATGTGGCTTCTGGTCGACCACTGTGTTCTAATTCAGTGTCTGTGTTTGAACGAAATGGCTTTTTTGACGTGATTAAAGCTCAAGGCTGGTTAGATTTTATGCTCTACAAAGGGAAATATTTTTCAAAGATGATCAGAATGCTTTTTTCCAACATGGAAATCAATGCTAAGGATACTGTGATAACTTCATATATAAATGAGAAGATAATCAAGATTACTGCTAAGATCATTTTGGACATCTTGAATTGCCTATAAGAAGAGAGACTATAAGTTGGATAGATACTTGGAATACTAGCAAGTTTAGTACACTAGAGCAACTGCATACTATTTTTGAAGGAAATCCACTATCAGATGTTCAAACTTTTGGATCTGAAAAAGTCATTTAAAGTTTTTGATCTACTGCGAAGTTAAGAATTGTTCAAAGGATCCTTGTTTGTATTATAAGTCTAAGAGGTAGTGATTTTGACTATCTTACATTTTCTGATATATGCTTGCTTACGCATGTGATTAAGTATGAGAAAGTTAGTCTACCTAAGCTTATGATGCAATTGTTGATAAGAGCACACATTGAGAAAGTTAGAACTTTTCCATATGGGAAACAATTCAGCAAGTTGTTGTTCAGGCTAAGAGTTTTTCCCATTGGTGATGCAGAATTTTTTGTTAGTGAAGCAAGATACATCACTAAGACAACTCTCAAGCAAATGCATTTGGTGGAAGATAAGGATATAAAATAGAATGTAGCTCCAAAAGATGCTAGTTCTAGATAGCCAAACACGCACTCAACTGTTATTCTCCATTCTTCTATTCCTTCTTGAAGCTTTGTTCGGAGTAAGGTCCAGTATATGGCTGAGCACATTCAAGAGCTTGAAAGAAATATCGATGAGTTGAGAAGTGATGTAGATGAAGTGAAGAATGAGCTCAAGGATTTTATAAAGATGTCTAAGGATAATTTTGCCCATCTCATTAGTATGTTGAGCAGTAAAGAGCCTTCAGATGCCTCTTGATCGACCTGAGACTGGTTATACACCCTATTTTTGCTGATGCCAAAAGGGGAAAAATGTTTGAATTAATTGACGTGACTATATGTGGATAGCTGACTAGTTGGCTGACTGGTTGAAAGATCAAGCCCTTATTGATGAAGATTGTAGATGCTATTGACTTTTGATGGACAAATTTGAGAGAATGATGAAGTGGGTAATGCCTTTGGGATTTTTGTTAAAAAATGGACTTTTTTAAATTGTTCTCTCTCAAATACTATTTTTATGGATAATTGTAATTATGCTATCACTTTTAAAACTCTTATAATGGTTATGCATATTCTCTATGATTAACATCTATGATGGTTATGCTTGATGCTCCAAGTATGTGCCTAATTGTTGATTTGTTTGTTGTTGTGAAGTTGCCCCTATACGCTTAATCATTTTATGCCTTAATTTATTGTGAGTACTACTGATTGATCATTATGAGCATATGTGCATGAAGTGCATAAGAAAAGGGAGAGTAGATGAGCATACATTGAGGGGAAGGTCTTGCAATTAGTTTATGTATCGTAATTTAGAGCTTCACTTACCAATCATGGTTGTTATCAATCAATCATGGTTGTCATCATCAAAAAGGGAGGGAATGTTGGACTTATTGAGAAACATTAGAAGACTTTGAGGAAATTATTAAGATTCATGAAATAGGATCATGTGTAGAGAGTTTATGTGTTTTGATGTGTCTCCTATGTTTGATTTATGACAAGTGTGTGCTTATTCGTATGTGTTTGATTGATGATATGTAGCGTACTTACTTGGAATATTTCATTTGAGTGAATAATATTTGGTTGGTGATGATTGGTTAGTTATATCTGATTTATGATGATTATTGAACTTATTTGGCTATATATGATTGGTTGAATGACAATTAGATATGAGTTGTAAGGTTATGTATTTTATGGAATCTTATTTTTGAATATATCATATTCTTGAAGATCCTTACTTTTTGTTTAAATTTGAATGTGTCCTTTTTGGTGGGAAAATATTTTGAATTCAAATTTAGATGTAATAATAATTTGCAAAGCATCTTGTAGCTCTTTGTTGTTTCTTATCAATTAGAAAAGTGTTGAAGTAGATCATGTGAGGTCTCCATGAAGAATGGAGATGATGCTTAGAACTTGCAAGTTACAGCAAGTTTAGATTAGTTGACTGAACGAGTTGTTTGATTTGAAAGTTGTCAAAGTGTAAGCAGTTCCAGTGAATTTGGTTTGATTAACCGGATGATAGAGAATATGTCAAGTTGTGAAAGTGCAAAGTTCCAAAAAATTTCAAGCAGTCGATCGGAGGACGAAGAGAATTTGAAGATGAACAAGTGTTGTTGAAGTGTGAAGTTACAAAAAATTCAAGTTGGTCGACCGGATGCAAAGGAAATTTGAAAGTTGCAGAGTGCAGAAGTTACAAAGAATTCTAGTTGGTCGACCAGACGATGCAAAACTGCAGAATGGATGAGTTCTAGAAAATTCTGATCTATCGACCAAAATTATTGAAACGCTATAGATTTGAAATATAAGTTGCTGAAATGTGTCAAACGGCTAGTCGAGCCTCTCCAACGGCTAGATCAGCCTTGTTTGCCTATAAAAGAGTTCTTTAACCTTTTCATATGTACTCTTAATGAGAGATTGAATGAGATAAAGCTGAAAAGAAAATCTAAGAGAAAAAAGGAGAAAAGAAAATTGTGAAGAAAAATTTGTGTGAGCAAAAGTTCAAGTGAAAAGTCTGATTGTGTGAGATAAAATGCTTTAGATGCAAGTGTACTACTGTGTTCAAAGTGTCGAGAGTTTTGTACTCCAACTGTTGTTATGAGCTTTGTACTCTTTGAGTTTTGAAGAGTTTGGTACTCCAATGTTGAGAAGAGCATAGTGCTCAAGGTTGTGTGAAAAACCGTTGGGTTCTTGTGTTAACTTTAAAGAAGCTTGTATTTGAGGTCAAGGTACCTTGTGTAAAGGAGTTGTATTCATCCTTCAAAAGAAGATAAGCTAGTGGATGTGAACGTCTAATAGAAGAACCTTAGAGAGTGGACGTAGGCTCCAAATTTGAGCTGAACGACTATAAAATTGTTGTGCACTCTCTTCTCATTTGCTCTCTTTTACTTTTTAGTTACTTATAGTTGATTGGTTGCATACTTTGTGCTTGAGTGTTGCTTAATATTGTGATTACTTATTTAAGTGTGTTTAATATTATGATCACTTACTTTGATTGAATTAGGGGAGTGTTGAACATAGCTTATAGTTGGGATTAATCTCTTGGAGTAAGTGTGGACAGGCATGAGAGTTGAAAATTTGATTAAACCATTGCCAATTCACCCCCCTCTTGGGTTGCCACTGGTACCAACAATAATGACCATTGTTTATTTTTATTTAAAACCTGAACCAATATAAATATATCATCTTTTTTTCACTTTCTATAGATTTCTTCTTCCACATACTTCTCCTGATGGAATTTGTTGGATTAGTTACATTAAAGTTATTTTTATCACCTCATTATTTGAAGTTTATATTAGTGAAAAAGGTTTGTTGTATTTTGGGAAGATAACCACTACCACCTACTACACTGCATCAATTCAATATTGGGGATAGAAACTATCTTTAAAGTTAGTGCTCAACACATCTCAAACATTTCATATCCTTGTTTGTCTTTTTTTTTTTTTTTAAATGTGCATCCATTTACTATTATTTTAATTTATTATTTTTAACAAAAGGTTGTTCTCAAAAGTTCTTGTTGCTCCATTTTGTTTTGTTTATACACATAGCAAAATAGAGATTGTTGGTACTCTTATTGAGATTTAAAGAAGGAAATGGGATTTGGGCTTGGAGATAAACCCAAAATAAAAATTGCAATCTAGAGAAATGTCTCCGCTAAGTGGCAGGCGTTCAGCTTGAGCGGTGAGGGTGCCCCCCCACCACGCTAGGCCGGGGTTCGAATCACTGCCTGGGCACACCCCTTCCCCTTCCCCCCCCCCCCACAATGCCCTAAGTGAGCTCCTTTTCACCAATTGAGCCAAAAAAAAAAAATGTCTCCGCTAACAAAAAAAAAAAACATATAGAGATTCAAAAGAAATGGAGATTGATTTTGAAAGAAACTGAGGTAGAATATTCTTGTATGGCCTCGAGATTTAAAGCCAATGGGGATTTTGGGGTTGGAGCATAGAGCGAGAGACAAGAGAGATTAGACTTGATCACGATTTGGTTTTGATTTAGTTTCAATTTGAAATCACTGATTTTAATTTTAAGATACCTTAAACCTTAACTGAACCGCCATTTAGAAGGTTCTGCCCAGTTCTGGTTAACTAGTAGTTCTGGTTCCAGTTTTGCTTCTGCAACTGTTTCTGTTTCTAATTAACCACCAGTTTCAGTTCAATTTGGTTGTATTCAGGTTAGTTTAATCTAGTTCTAACTTCTTCTTTTTTTTTAACACAAATTAAAAATTATAAAAATTGAATTCCATTAAAAAGGAGAATTTAAATTACTAAAGGCTTGAATTTAATTAACTATTAATTAAACTATCTAAGCATTCTCTTTAAAATTTTGATGAATCAAAACTCACGTAGTTTATTGCTTTTAAACTTTTAACATGCCATTTATCTACTTTTCACTTTAAGTTGCTTGGCCCAGTTTAGTAATGTGGATCTATCCATTTTGAAGTCATACAAATCTTCACTTAAAAGTTCAAAGATCATTTTTTTATATCATTAACTTTACCTTACACAAAATATTAAAACGAGTTGTAACGGGTAAATTTCGAGCCTGTAACAGTTAGACTCAAAAATACAAAAATAAATTACAAATAAAAATTTAAAACAAAAGAAAATTTACGTGAGGTCGATCTTCGTAGATCCTCCGATTAGTGTTCCTTCGTGACTCTGTCAAGGGCTGTACGAGCTTGATCTTGACAGCAGTAAATTCCACAGCTTTTTCTTGAACTGGGTAAATTGAAACTGGATTTGAGGTAGACGTTTGGACTACGATTCAGAACCACAGAGACCTGATCTGACTGAATCGATCTGGCTTAATTTCATCGAGGGTCGAAGGGACTTGTTCTCAGATGAGTTGCCTGAACTTTGCTGAGGGCCGTATGAGGTTTGATCCCAGCCGGTTTTGTAATAATTTAATATTTTTAAATCTATATTATCATAATTTCAGATTTAGAGCGATCAGAGAATATAAACACAAAAATAAACTTAAAAATGGAAACAACAAATTTTTTAGAGTTTACACCTGAAATATCTCTAAAAAAGGAGTTAGGAGAGTATACTGCAGAGTAAAATACGTAAAAAAATGAGAAATTTTCTTCAGAGATGTTCAAAATTTTTTTTCTCTCAAATTCTCTATATTTTTCTGTTTATAGATTTGCTGAATATTTTCAGAAAAGATGGATTGTTTAAAGCAGGGGAAGGCCACCATTGGGTTGGTAGCCAGCTAATGCTGACCTTTAGGTAGGCAGTTGCCGACCTCTTTTTTTTTTTTTTAAATAATAAAACATGTTGACAAATGCCCCCATTTCAAGAGTCGGTAAGGAAGAATTTTACAGAAATGATCGAACCGAGTCTTGAAGTCCAGTTTGAAACTTGAGATGTCCTAATGAACATTGAACGTTGAAGTCTTCTAACTCTGACTATGTCTATTGTTGTTGGATTGCAATAGGATTCCGATACGATCTTGAGAAAGTTAGTAGCCTAGCTAATATAAAAATTGACATTCTGGCTCTAAGTGAGGTTGAGCTTCCATAACTTGCAAAAGATTTCTTATATGTCTTAAAGTTCCATAGCTCTGGTGAGGATGATCCAGTAGGCAAAGAACATGAACCTTGCCATGAGGAAGGCCCAGCACTACGGAACTTCAAGACCGGCACATAGAGAGACTTACTGTAGTGATGATTCCTAAGTCTGCTTTGATGTAAGGAGAGTAGTTAGAACTTTCCTGTACGTCGCCGCATCTAAAGGAAGAATATGATGATTGCAGCTTCTCATCCCTCTGTGATAGATGTGAACTAAGGAGAGTAGTTGGAACTCTATGACACCAATGGCGTTGAAGACTGAGTTTCGAGGGCTTTTAAGAATCTCTCGATGAGGACTAGTTCTTCTTTTCTTAGCTCGTGTGCCTCTAACTTCTTGATCAAAGAACATTCTGAGACAAGTGTAGAGACTAGCCATTTTCCTTTTGAAAAAAAGAAGAGCGGTGGGGTGAGAATTACAACTCGGGCATGCAGGATATATATATATATATAATAAAGAGTTTTTTTTTTGAAAAGTCAAAAAGAAGGTACGCAGAATCGTGTAGGGTCATCCACGTCCCTTTCCCGCATAAGAGACAAAAGAGGCAACGGCTGACGTGCGTTACGAAAGTCGTTACCGTGTGCTGCAGAAGTCGTTGTCGTGTGCTGCAGAAGTCGTTACACCCTATCTTGTCAACCGTCCTAACATGGTCCGAGGTGCATCTCCAGGTCAAGTTCGGCCTCGTCTGGTGGGCCGATGATGTTGACGTCGCTGGACCCTTCCAGCTGGTTGATGCTGCTGGAATATTCTGGGAAGATAGGAAAAGTTTATCCGGAATGACTTTTTTCTGCTAGAAAAGTCCCTCATGAACTTAAGTACTTAGGAGGAATGAACTCTTGACTGACTCCGTAAGACCACTAGGCCCAGTTGCATGCTTCCACAGGCTACGACTTTGATCGTTATAACCTGAAGAGACCATTGCAGTGGTAGAACTCGGACCTGCTTCATTTGATGGTGAAACTGTACCGGTGGGATCTACTATCGGAAGGGCAGACTGTACTTTAAAAAATGTAGTTCTCAGTGCTGATTTCTTCTTGTTTCTCTGATTTTGGAACCAATAAAACACATTTTTTCCTTCGATCGCCTCGAGCGGGCGCAATCGTGAGACAAGTTGGTAAATCTGAGATGTATTAGGAATAATGCCTCCATTGTTGTGGAAGACTTCTCCAAAATTTGCAGTTGTGCCATGGTTGGTTGCCACCATGTGCGGGGTGACTTTTCTTCTCCCTCGTCTTGAGGTTCTGCAATTGGTTCCATCTTTCTTGTAGCATAGGAGCAAAAGTCTGGTATGTGGTGAAGATCGGTTGAAACTGAGGCTGGGTTTTAGACTCAAACCCTTTATCACTTTTATATTTTTGGGCCGTTCACAGTTTATACTCATGCGGGCTAGGAGTTGGACTGGATATTTAACCTGGGTTCTGGGCTTGTGTCTGGAACTTGGGATTTTTAGGTTTCGGGTTTTTGGATTGGATTTGGGTCGAGTGTTTGGACTTCTAGACTTGGATTTTTTTTGATTTGGGTTGAGTGCTTAGGTTTTGGACTTGGTGTTTTGGATTTGGGTCTAGTGTTTGGGTTTTAGATCTGGACTTAGTTTTCAGGCTTTTGAGTTGGGCTTGAGTTTTCTGATTTGAGTTCAAGTGTTTGGGCTTGAATTTTCAGGTTTGGATTTTCGCTTGGATTTTCAGATCGAGACTTCCAAATTTTTTTTGATTTTTTTCTTTTTTTTCTTTTTTCAATTTTTTTATTTTTTATTTTTTTATATTTTTTTAAACATGTTTACACATAATACTGTTTCAAAAATTTACCATTGATCAGACCAATTCGGATGCCTTCTTGGTCTGATTGGTTCGACAGCATGTAAGCGTTGTGAGTATATGCCTCCTACACTAAATATGGCTCGTCCCATTTGGAAGTAAGCTTGTCATCAAGCCGATGCTTCATGTTGATGGGCCGTTGTACTGTAAGAACAAGGTTTTCAACTTGAAAAGATCGTGGGCGGACCCTACGGTCTAACGTGTTAGTGAGCCGGGCTTGGTAACATTCGAGTTGCTGTTGTGCTTCGAGTCTCCTTTCATCAAGGGCTTCTAACTCATCCAGACATAGACAAACATTCTCCTCTTGTGTGAGTCCTTCCAGAACAGTCATACGCAAAGATGGAATCTGTGTTCCCAATGGCAGTATTGCTTTGACACCGTAGACAAATGAGTATGGCGTCGCCTGTGTTGGAGTCCGATAAGTTGTATGATACGTCCATAATGCCTCTAGAATTCTGTCATGCCAATCTCCTTTTGATTTAGAGACTACCTTCCGCAATAGGTTGCATAAAGTCTTGTTGAATACTTCGGCCAAGTAGTTAGCCGGGGCATTGTACATGGATGACTTGTACTGCTTGAACTCGAACTTCTCGCAGAGCTTGTCGATTAAGCTGTTGTAGAATTGTTTGCCATTATCAGTGATGATGAATCGATGGACTCCATAGCGATAGATCAGCTGAGTCCAGATGAAATTGGCAACATGCTCATTATTTACCTCTCTAAGTGGAATAGTTTCGGCCTATTTTGAGAAATAGTCTGTTGCTGCGAGGATGTAAAGGTGGCACAGGGATGACTTTGACAAGAGCCCCACTAAGTCGAGACCCCAAGCTTCAAAGGGCCAAGACAAGACAATTGGATGCAGTGGCTCTGGTGGTTGATGTATGTAATTCGCATGAAATTGACAAGCTTGACAGGTTTTAGAAACTCAATTGAATCGCGTACCATAGTTGGCCAGTAGTATCCCATCCTTCTGAGCTAGAAGTGCAACTTAGGCCCTGATTGATGTCCGACACAAACATTAGAATGTGCTTCAGCGAGAGCTTGTTTTGCGTCTTCATTACCTAGGCAGCGAAGTAAAACCCCATCAAAAGACCTTCGATACAGAGCATCCTTGAGATATATGAAGCGGGCAGCTCGTCGTTGAATTTCTGTCTTATGACGACGATCTTCGGGCAGCTTACCGTACTGTAGGTAGTCAATGATTGGTTAGCGTCAATCCTCGTCCTCCGCGAGACGTACAGATACAGCGTTGGTTACTGTAGTTTCTTCATCATCCTTCTGCGGCACTATCCATTTTTGGCATGCGGTAACAACTGTAGCCTGAATTTCTAACTTTGCAAGAGAAGTGGCCAGGTTAGCCAACGCGTCTGCCTGAGTGTTTTCTCGTCGAGACACATGCTCCAAGGTGATGCTTTCAAATTCATCCATTAGCTGTAAAGCACGTTGATAACAAGGTGCAATGTCCTCTTTCTTCACATTATACATCCCTGTTAGTTGGTTGATGACGAGCTGAGAATCTCCATAAACTTCTATAGTTGGAATCTTCATATCGACAGCCATTTGAAGACCAATGATCAAAGCCTGGTATTCAGCAACATTATTTGAACATAACTCACCGAGAATGATAACATGTGGTATATTTGTCGTTGAGGAGTGACAAACACTATGCCGGTAGCAGCACCATCACACCTTGCTGCACCATCAAAGAATATCGTCTATGATGATAGTGTCTCAATGTAAAAGACATCTTCATCCGAAAGATCATCTGTGAACTTCCAATCAGACGGGATAGGGTGATCTGCAAAGAAGTTCGCTAGAGCTTGTCCCTTGATTACTTTTTGAGGCACGTAGACAATGTCATAACTCTGTAGGATTATTGCCCACTTGGCAAGACGTCCTAACAATATTGGTCTACATAAGACATATTTGATATGATCAGCTCTGGCAATGAGACGTATCGTGTGACCTTGCATGTAGTGCCTCAGCTTATCAATGGAGAAGAATAGTGCTAGACATGTCTTTTCAATGGGTGAGTAGTTCATCTCTAGACCATTCAGGGTTCTAATCAAGTAGTATATGGCAACTTCTTTTCCTTGCTCATTTTCTTATGTAAGCAGAGCTCCCAAAGATCTTTCCTGCGATGCAATTTAGAGAATCAACAGCTGTCCTTAAAATTGGAGCTCCCAGGACTGGTGCATTGGAAAGGTACTTTTTTATGCTCTCGAAAGCTTTGCTACAAATTTCGTCCCACTCGAAGTTGACATCCTTCTTCATCAGCCGATGAAAAGGTTGACATCTCCCAACTAAGTTAGAGATGAAACGACGAATGTAGGCTAGCTTTCCTTGTAGACTCTACAACTCGTGCAGGTTCTTAGGTTCGGGCATCTTTTGAATTGCCTCAACCTTTGACCGATCAACTTTGATTCCACGATAGCGCACCACGAACCCAAGAAACTTTCCTGATGTGACACTGAATGCGCAGTTGAGAGGATTCATTTTTAGTTGATGTTTGAGAAGTCTTTCAAACACCGTTTTGAGATCCTCGAGATGATCTTTACGCTTCTTAGTCTTTACTACTAAGTCATCAACATAACATTCTACAATCTTGTGCAGCATGTCATCAAAATTTTTTTGCATAGCACGTTAATAAGTGGCGCGAGCATTTTTTAATCCAAACGGCGTAACTTTGTAGCAGTATATACCTTTTGGGGTGCGGAATGCTGTCAACTCCTCATCCTCTGGTATCATTCTGATTTGGTTGCAGCCCGAAGAACCATCCATGAAGGACAATACTTCGTGACCCGTTGTTGGATCGATTGTGATTTTCGTTATGGGCAATGGAAAGTCATCTTTCAAAAAAGCCTTGTTAAGATTTCGAAAATCAACACATACCCTTAACTGTCCATTCTTCTTTCTTACTGAGACTATGTTGGCAATCCACATTGGGTAGGTGACCTCTCAGATGAAGGCAGCATTGATCAGCTTGTTAACCTCCTCCTCGATTTGTGGAATGAGTTCCGGGCGGAACCGTCATTGTGGCTGCTTGATAGAACGAACAGCTTTCTTTACTGCTAGACGATACCCCGCAATCTTCGGGTCAAGTCTAGGTATTTCTTTTTAACTTCATGCGAACACGTCCTTGTATTAACTTAATACCTGAACATATTTTTACTATTCTTTTGCAGCAAGTAAAGCATTTACAAATGTAGGTCGGGGATCTTCCGAAGAGCCAAGATTGACCTACTTGAGTTCATCAACAGTTGTTTGGCCACCATCTTCAAGTTCTGGGGGAGCCTCCTTTACTTCCCCGTCTGATGAGTCAGACTCAGCCTCCTCGCTAATTATGACATGAAATGTAGAGCCATTGACTTAATCTTCTTTATTTGATTGGATAAGCTTGTCTTGTTTGGTGGTGGTGGTGATGGCACGTGCATCAGCTGCTCAGATTCGGCTCTCTAGCATGATTCGCACTGGTGACTTCTCCTGATAGCTTAAGCCAGGTCGGGACTGTGATGATTGAGAAGTGGCGCCATGTGTGAACGGCAGCGTACCCATTGTGCTCGGGTTTGAGAAGTCATAGCCCACCTTGGCCAAAAGCTTGTATGTATTAGGATCAAATCCTTCGTGCGTTCTTCTTTTTGGAAGTGAACCGCCTTCAACTGCCCTTGTGTGTGGTCTGACGAAGCTTTTTAATGGTTTTAAAGATAAAACCGGCTCAATCTTTGGTATCGGCAGAGTGTAAGCCTCCTTCAAGTCGTGCAGCTCTTTTGTTTTGCATTGGCTATGTCCTTACTCCTGTTTAGGATCAATACAATAAGAGAAAGGGGGTTGACCTTCTGGGCGTCGTGACTTCGGCACATAGCGTAGGACTGGAGTGGAGCTTAAAGATGCAACATCCTTTGGACGAAGTTCAGCAAGCTGTGACAGCTTTTCATTTGTCAGAGCCTGAGGTTGAGCATTGGCAGATTTTTCGACAGCTTTTCCCTTTTTGTAGATGCTCCCAGTCCAAGTAACTTTTGATGGAATGATCTCCAGATTGTCTGTGTCGGTGTAGAAGACTGCATCCGTTAAATGTGATTTCACATCATCAAACGGCTTTAAGTCAGCATTGACCTCTTGAACGCCACCATTGTAGTACTTGAAGCACTGATGCAGGCTTGAGAGCATAACTCCATTTCCATGAATCCACGGTCATCCTAGCAACATCTTATACGTGGTACGTGTATCGATCACATGAAATAGAGTGCTAGAAGTGAGATTACCGATAGTTAGTTCCAAGCGAATAATCCAAATTGCTTTCTGTCCTCCTTGATTAAATCCATGAATCATTAAGCGGCAATCTGATAATTCATCAATGCCAATGTCGAGCTCATTTATGGTGGATTTTGAGATAATATTGACTGTCGAGTCATCGTTGATCAAGCTACGTCGGACCTTCTGTTCTCTCATATAGTCTGGTACATACAGCGGCCGATTGTGGGGTTTGGGCCCTAGTAGGAGAGCCTCATCTGAAAATGAGATAGCAGAGTAACATCCGACGTGATTTTGTGCTGCATGATGCTCCACCGAGTTGGAATTACTTGATAAAAGAGATCTAGCTGAGGTCTAGAGAGTATTGCTGACTTGATTTTGCCACACTTCTGTTAATTGCAAAGCTGTAAACAGCTGAGGGTTAGCGAGAAGGGTTTGGAGAGCTTCATATAATTTCTTTATTGTCGACTTTTTATTGTCGAGCGGCTCCTTCTTACAGTGTGTCACCTCTTCTAATGGATTTGAAGTGATGGTGGTCTGGTTTGCCAAGGTTACGCCTTCTTGGTTCAGAATAATTTTATTCTGGCTCTTGAGTTTCATGATTAGTTCCTTCAGGACAAAACATTTCTCAGTTGGATGACTTACTATGTGGTGATATGTGCAGAATCTTAGATCGCTGACTCGATCCTTTTTATTGGCTGCTTGCACTCTGGGAGTTCGATCAGCTTAACCTCCAAGAGTTGTTCAAGAATGTCGGGGACGTCTGAGTTGGGGAATGGATACTGCTTCTGCTCCAACTCTCGCAATGTCACCTTTCGTCTTTCCTGTTGTTTTGGTTGAGTTATTTGAGTTGGAGAATTTACCTTAGCTTTGACTCCCACTTTTACTGGTGTGGCTTCAACAGTCATCACTTCTTTTCCTTTTCTTGAGCTGTTGGGTTTCTTAATCTCCCTTCTGCCTCCTTGCTTGTCCAACTGGATGGGAACCGTGCCTCCGGAAGTCTGGATGCTTATCTCCATATCATGTGCGCGGGTCACCAGTTCTTCGAAGGTTCGGGGTTTGATGCCCTGCAGGATGTATAACAGCTCCCAAGCTGAGGGCACGCCATCTGTTGATATATTTGACAACGGACTCTCCTTTCCTTTGTTTGGTGCTGGTAAGCTCTATTATACTTACCGTCCTTCGAGTGCTGAAAAATCTGTTGAGGAACTCTCGTTGTAGCTATTCCCAACTATCGATCGATGCTGGTTCAAGGATTTATGAACCAGGTGAAAGTGGTCTCCCTGAGTGAACGAACAAACTGCTTCACCAAGAGATCTCTGTAAGTCCCTGTGTTGTTGCAGGTTTCAACGAAGTGGGCGATGTGCTGTTTAGTATCGCCTCATCCGTCGAATTGTTGAAATTTCGACGGTTGGTAGCCCAAAGGCATGTTGAGACTTTCGATCCGACTAGTGTACGGTTTGACGTATATATGTGATCCTTGGAAGGAAGTAGCTTGTTGCAAACGAATTGTATTAGCTATCATTTCCTGCAATTGTTAAACAGATAACGAAACTACAGAATTTGAGGGTGGCAACTATGTAGAATTACCTGGTTGTTTTTTTGCAGTGAAGACGTTGCCTGGTGTGGCTTCTGGAGTGAAACCGGGTGGATATGGTTGCTCATCGCGGATTTCGAGATCAATTTGAATCGGGACTTTTCCTTTAAGAGCGGCGATCTGTTGATCTTTTTCCTCTACAACTCTGATCAGCTGCAAAATCTTGTTCTTCAATTCTGAAATCCTTTCTTCAGTGCTGGTTGTGTTGGTCATCATGACGGCAACAGATGAGGCTCCGCGAAAGACTGGGGGAGAGAGCTCTTCTGATTCCTCTGTGTGGATCTCTACAAAATGAGTTGGATTCTATTGAGCGGGCTTCGTCGTGTTGCCCCCAACTTTGATCAAGGTGAGTGATCGACTCCTCCATGCGGCAAGAGAGTCATGGGAGAGATCCTGTTGTTGTACGAGCTGTGGATTCTCCGTTTCAATATTTTGTTGGGTTTGGACGAAAAGAAATTATGTCCGTTCGCGAATTTCTGGACCTGTGTACCAAGGTAGGGTAGTTAATGCAGGCAGTGGAGCAGTTGCCTTTTTTTTTGTGGCAGCGGTTGTACTCCTTTTTGGTACCATTTGATGTGCTGAATACCTGTTAAATTTTTTTTTTCTTTTTTTTATTTTTTTACCTTTTTTGTCTTTTTTTTATTTTGCCTTTTTTCCTTTTTCTTTTTCTGTTTCTTTTTCTTCTTGGTTCTTCTTTTTTCCTTTTTTGTTTTGTTTTTTTTTTTAAGGAATAAGAGATGAGAGGTGAAGAGATCCCACCGAGTGTGCCAAAAATTTATAACGGGTAAATTTCGAACTTGTAACAGTTAGACTCGAAAATACAAAAATAAATTACAAATAAAAATTTAAAATAAAAGAAAATTTACGTAGGGTCGATCTTCGTAGATCCTCCGATTAGCGTTCCTTCGTAACTCTGTCAAGGGCTGTACGAGCTTGATCTTGACAGCAGTAAATTTCACAGCTTTTTCTTGAATTGGGTAAATTGAAATTGGATCTAAGGTAAACGTTTGGACTACGGCTCATAACCACAGAGACCTGATCTGAACCGATCTGGTTTAATTTCACCGAGAGTCGAAAGGATTTGTTCTCGGATGAGCTGCCTGGACTTTGCTGAGGGCCGTATGAAGTTTGATCCCAGTCGGTTTTGTAATAATTTGATATTTTTAGATCTATATTCTCATAATTTCATATTTAGAGCGATCGGAGAATATAAACCCAAAAATAAACTTAGAAATGGAAACAACAAATTTTTTAGGGTTTACACTTGAAATATCTCTCAAAAAAGAGTTAGGAGAGTATACTGCAGATTAAAACACGTAAGAAAAGGAGAAATTTTCTTCAGAAATTTTCAAAATTTTTTTTTCTCTCAAATTCTCTATATTTTTCTATTTACAGATTTACTGAATATTTTCAAAAAGGATGAATTATTTAAAGCAGGGGAGAGCCTATTTATAGGCCTCTCCTACGTTAGGCTGGCCACCATTGGGCTGGTGGTCAACCAATGCTGACCTTTAGGTGGGCAGTTGACGACCTCAAAGTTGGGCAACTGTCGACCTCTTTTTTTTTTAAAAATAATAAAATGTGTTTACACGAGTCTTCATTTGTCTCTAATAATTCTTATGAAAAATTTTAGCCTATTTCATAAAAGATATATATTTCTTGTTTGGCGTGACATTTCATAAAAGGTATTATCTCTTTCTTTGCTCAATGACAACGGTTGAGATTGAGATTATAAACAGTCAGTTGAATGGTTGATTACGCAGGTTTTAAAAAGAATAACTAGAACAAAACTATTTTTCGATTCTAAACAACAACCGATTTGATTTTAGTTTAATTTCATTTTGAACTGAACTTGTGATGACTCTTAATAGGTGCAAAAAGATTGTACGATGAAAAGAAGAGAAAATGAAAATAAAAAAGTGATTTGTCAAAAATGTCCCTGTCAACATCAGCTCAAACACGTCAGGTATATGTGGCACATAAGATAAAAAAAACAGAATAATATAATAAGGTTGATAACACTAATTAATCCAATTAAAACTTTACAACGCAACTTAACAAAATGTGCAATGTTCGCAACCAAAAATTACACTCAACCAAAGGGAGATTCTTTCTCAAGATAATTTTTGTTTCGGATTACACAGGGAAGCACAACGAATTCTTGATGTTGGATGGGTGCTTAGATTACAAACTATGGGAGAAGAGCACGAGATTTTAAGTCAATTAATGAGATTTCTGTGGCAGGCTACAACGTCCTTGTTTGGCTAGCATGCCTTGGCTTAACCGGACAAAGGAATAATCTGAAGGGTTCTATTTTAGTGGTAGAGGGCTAATTCTGTTTAGTTTGAGGGATTGTCGATGAGTGTTGGGAGATAACTTTGAATGTAAATGTGGATTAAAGCAATATCGCTATAAGACTTGCCATAGTTGTTATGGTTTTTTTGACAATGAAATCAGTATATGACCAGAGGCTAATAATTAGAAATGTTCAAAATATAACTAATTATCATATTTAGGCAACTGTATCGATAAAATGATAAAGGTGCAAGTGCACGAATGGCTTGCATTCGAATGAGGAATATGATTGTAAACATCATTTTCACAAAAAAAAAAAAAAAAAAAAAAAAATGAATTCAATGGCCGGCGTTGGAATTGGCAATGCCGGCCAAAAAAAAATTAAATTAAAAAAGATTCCTTTCCCATGTGATGTTCACATGGGAAAGGAACCCTATAAATAGGCTCCTGTCCCTCAGTTCAAAACATATTCAGCAAATCTGTAAACAGAAAAATTCAGAAAATTTGAGAGAAAAAGAAAATTTTGAAAATCTCTCAAGAAAATTTCTCCTTTTCTTACGTACTTTTACTCTGCAGTATACTCTCCTAACTCCTTTTTGAGAGATATTTCAGGGGTAAGGCCCAAAAAATTTGCTGTTTTCATTTCTAAAGTTATTTTTAAATTTATATTCTCGGATCGCTCTAGATCTGAATTTCTAAGAATATAAATTTAAAAATATCAAATTACTACAAATCCGGCTGGGATTAAGCCTCATACGGCCCTCAGTAAAATCCAGGCAGCTCATCCGAGAACAAGTCTCTTCGACCCTCGGTGAAATTAAGCCAGATCGGCTCAGATCAGGTCTCTGCGGTTCTTAACCGTAGTCAAAACGTCCAAATCAGATCCGGTTTCAGTCTACCCAGTTCAAGAAAAATCTGTGGAATTTATTTCTGTCAAGATCAAGCTCGTGCAGCCCTTGACCGAGTCAAAAAAAGGAACACTAATCGGAGGATCTACGGAGATCGAACCACGTAAATTTTCTTTTACTTTACAATTTTTATTTGTAATTTATTTTTGTATTTTCGAGTTTAATTGTTTTAGACTCGAAATTTACGCTTTACAAATTTTTGGCACGCTCGGTGGGACAACTTCACCTCCCATCTCTTGTTCCTTAAAAAAAAAAAAAAAAGGTAAAAGAAAAGAGCCGAGAAAAAAAGAAAAGAAAAAAAGAAAAAAAAAGGAAAAAAGAAAAGAGCCGAAGAAAAGGAAAAAAAAAAAAGAAAAAGAACAAAGAAAAAGAAAAAGAGAAAAATACAAAATAGAGAAAAAGACGAAAAAGGTAAAAAAGTTAAAAAAAAAAAAGTGAAAAAAAAAAAAATTTAACAAGGTGTTCAGCACATCAAATGACACCAAAAAGGAGTATAATTGCTGCCACAAAAAAGAAGACAACGGCTCCATTGCCTACATCAACTACCCTACCTGGGTACGCAGGACCACAAACCCGCGGACGGACACAGTTTCTTGCCACTCAATTGAGTCCACAGACTCGCGCAAGAACAAAGTTCCTCGCCACCAACAAAGTTAAAATTGAGGACTTGCAGCTCACACAGCAGTTAGATTTCTCACGTGACTCTGTCACTAAACAGAGGAGTCGATCACCTACCCCTACCGAAGTTAGGGGTAGAGCATCAAATTCTGCCCAACAACAGAATCCGACCTATTCTGCACAAACGAACACAGAGGAAGAAGAAGATCCCTCTACTCCAGTCTTCTATAGAGCATCAAATTCTGCTGAACAGCAAAATCCAACGCGTTGTGCTGAAACAAGTCAGGAAAGATCCGACGGGCCCTCTACAACAGTCTTCCGTGGAGAACCATCTACCGCTGCTGATGTCAGGCTGACCAACACCACCAGAATAGAAAAAATGTTTGCAGATTTAAACCGCGGATATTCACAGCTGATTAGCGGATATGCACAGTTGATTGAAAATATGAAGGAATTAAGACAGCAAATAGATGACGTTAACAAAGGGCTTCACCAAGCCCAACCCGCTGATGCAGTCAACCGCGAAGATCGTCCTCAATCATCTCGATTTGGGGACACAGTTTTTAGCCAATCGGACTAACAGAAGGACGAAAGTACCGACTCAGCCACAAGCTCATTTCCAAGTGGGAGGGGTCATGTCTAGTTCAAAAAAAATGCTTCCATGTTATCAGGTCAGAAATGCATTTCGACCTGACCCAATAAAGCAGGTAAATTTCAGAACTACTGTTATGTCAAAAACAATAAAAAAAAAAGAAAAAAAAAATTCTCAAAAAAAAAAGAAAAAAAAATTCAAAAAAAAAAAGAAAAATTAAAAAGCAAAAAAAAAAAGATCCCAAAAAATCAAAAAAGATTAAAAAAAAATACAAAAAAAAAGAAAAAAAATTCTCAAAAAAAAAAAGAAAAAAGAAAAAAAAAAGACAAAAAAAAAGGGGCCAAAAATTCAAAAAAAGAAAAAAAAAAGGTAAAAAAAAAAAAAGAGAAGCACAAAAAGGCCAAAAAAAAAAAATGTCTGAAGTTCTTGTGCATTGTCAGAACCCTTCATCAAAATTCAAATTTAGATTTGGGGGCAAATCTCAAATCCCGACTCAAAAGTCAACAAAATTCAAAGCCAAACATAAACTCGGCTAAACTCGGGCTCAAAGCCCAAATCTAAATTTCAAGTCCAAATCCAGATTCGAGGGTAAAACTTAAACCCTGAATCAAAGTCCAGCTCAGCAGCTCAATAGCTCACCAAACAGTTTAGTAACTTAACAGCTCAGCAGCTTACCAAACAACTCAGCAGCTCAACAGCTCAATAACTCAGCAGCTCAACAGCTCAGCAGCTCACCAACTCTCCGGCTCCACAGCTCACCAGTTCAACAAAATACTCCTGTCTCGCACGAGTATAAAAGGCGAACAGTTCCACAATTCAACACTCCTGCCTCGCACGAGTATAAAAGGCGATAATCAATCCATCACAGTTCAACACTCCTGTCTCGCACGAGTATAAAAGGCGACATCACAGTTCAACGCTCCTGCCTCGCACGAGCATAAAAGGCGACACCACAATTCAACACTCCTACCTCGCACGAGTATAAAAGGCGATAATACAACAATGCAGAGCTTAACAGGTGAGAAGCAGCCACAGCCTGCCGAACTTTGCCTGTAGGAGGCTCCATCTGCAAGCACCATCCTATTCCTACACTATGTGTCGAAGTCACGACGTCTAGAAGGTTAGCCCCCTTTGCCCTTTTTTTTATTATTGTACTAATCTTAAATAGGAGGAAGGACATACCCAACCCGAGTCAAAAGTGCTTCGAAGACAGGCTTATCCAATCAAACAAAGAAGGTGAAGTCAGAGGCTCTACATTTCATGTCACAATTAGCGAGGAGGCTGAGTCTGACTCATCAGACGGTGAAGTGAAGGAGGCTCCCCCGGAACTTGAAGATGGTGGCCAAGCAACTGTTGATGAACTCAAGGAGGTCAATCTTGGCTCTCCGGAAGATCCCCGACCTACATTTCCACAACGACGGTTCCGCCCGGAACTCATTCCACAAATCGAAGAGGAGGTTAACAAGCTGATCAATGCCGGCTTCATCCGAGAGGTCACCTACCCAACGTGGATTGCCAACATTGTCCCAGTAAGAAAGAAGAATGGACAGTTGAGGGTATGTGTTGATTTTCGAGATCTTAACAAGGCCTGCCCGAAAGATGACTTTCCATTGCCCATAACGGAGATCACAGTCGATGCAACGACGGGTCACGAAGCATTGTCTTTCATGGATGGTTCTTCAGGCTATAACCAAATCAGAATGGCACTAGAAGACGAGGAGTTGACAGCATTCCGCACCCCAAAAGGTATATACTGCTACAAAGTTATGCCGTTTGGATTGAAAAATGCTGGAGCCACTTATCAACGTGCTATGCAAAAAATTTTTGATGACATGCTGCACAAGATTGTAGAATGTTATGTTGATGATCTAGTTGTAAAGACTAAGAAGCGCAAAGACCACCTCGAGGATCTCAAGACAGTGTTCGAAAGACTTTGGAGGCATCAGCTCAAAATGAAACCTCTCAAGTGTGCATTCGGGGTCACATCAGGAAAGTTTCTTGGGTTCGTGGTGCGCCATCGTGGAATCGAAGTTGATCAGTCAAAGGTTGAGGCAATTCAAAAGATGCCTGAACCTAAAAACCTGCACGAGCTGCGAAGTCTACAAGGAAAGCTGGCCTACATTCGCCGTTTCATCTCCAATTTAGCTGGGAGATGTCAACCTTTCCATCGGTTGATGAAGAAGGATGTCAACTTCGAGTGGGACGAAGCTTGCAGCAAAGCCTTTGAAAGCATAAAGAAGTACCTTTCCAATCCACCGGTCCTAGGAGCTCCAATTCAAGGAAAGTCGTTGATTCTCTACATTGCAGCGCAAGAAAGATCTTTGGGAGCCTTGCTTGCACAGGAAAACGAGCAGGGAAAGGAAGTTGCCCTATACTACTTGAGCAGAACACTAAACGGTCCGGAGCTGAGTTATTCGCCCATTGAAAAGACATGTCTAGCACTGTTCTTTGCCATTGACAAGCTAAGGCACTACATGCAGGCTCACACGGTACGTCTCATTGCAAGAGCTGATCCTGTCAAATATATCTTATCTAGACCAATCTTGTCAGGACGACTTGCCAAGTGGGCAGTAATCCTACAAAGCTACGACATTGTCTACGTGCCTCAAAAAGCAGTCAAAGGACAAGCTCTAGCAGACTTCCTTGCAGATCACCCTGTTCCGTCAGATTGGGAGTTCACAGACGATCTTCCAGATGAAGAGGTCTTTTACATTGAGACATTGCCACCATGGACGATGTTCTTTGATGGTGCAGCAAGGCGTGATGGTGCTGGTGCTGGTGCCGGCATAGTGTTTGTCACTCCTCAACGACAAATTCTGCCATATGCTATCATTCTCGATTCCAACTATAGAAGTCCATGGAGATTCCCAGCTCGTCATCAACCAACTTACAGGATTGTATGACGTGAAGAAAGAGGATCTTGCGCCTTACCATCAACGTGCTCGACAACTAATGGATGAATTTGAAAGTATCACCTTGGAGCATGTGCCTCGACGAGAAAACACTCAGGCAGACGCATTGGCTAACTTGGCCACCTCTCTTGCAAAGTCAGAAACCCAGGCTACAGTTGTTGCCGTATGCCAGAAATGGATAGTGCCACAGAAGGATGATGAAGAAACTACAGCAGCCAACGCTGTATCTGTACGTCTCACGGTGGACGAGGATTGGCGCCAACCAATCATTGACTATCTACAGCACGGGAAGCTGCCCGAAGATCGTCGTCATAAAACAGAAATTCAACGACGAGCTCCCCGGTTCATATATCTCAAGGATGCTCTGTATCAAAGGTCTTTTGATGGAGTTCTACTTCGTTGCCTAGCCAATGAAGAGGCAAAACAGGCTCTCACTGAAGCACATTCTGGTGTTTGTGGCGGACATCAATCAGGGCCTAAGTTGCTCTTTCAACTCAGAAGGATGGGATACTACTGGCCAACCATGGTACGTGATTCAATTGAGTTTGCTAAAACCTGTCAAGCTTGTCAATTTCATGCGAATTACATACATCAACCACCGGAGCCACTGCATCCAACTGTCTCATCCTGGCCCTTTGAAGCTTGGGGTCTCGACTTAGTGGGGCCCTTGCCAAAGTCATCCCTGGGTCACCTGTACATCCTCGCTGCAACCGACTACTTCTCAAAATGGGCTGAAGCCATTCCACTTAGAGAGGTAAAGAAGGAGCATGTTGCCAATTTCATCCGGACTCAGCTGATCTATCGCTATGGAGTCCCTCGATTCATCATCACTGATAATGGCAAGCAATTCTACAACAGTTTGATCGACAAGCTCTGCGAGAAGTTCAAGTTCAAGCAGTACAAGTCATCCATGTACAATGCCCCAGCAAATGGCTTGGCCGAAGCATTCAACAAGACGTTATGCAACCTGTTGCGGAAGGTAGTCTCTAAATCCAAAAGAGATTGGCATGACAGAATTCCGGAGGCATTATGGGCGTATCGTACAACTTACCGGACTCCAACACAGGCGACGCCATACTCACTTGTCTACGGTGTCGAAGCAATACTGCCGTTGGAAACACAGATTCCATCCCTACGCATGGCTGTTCTGGAAGGACTCACACAGGAGGAGAATGCTCGCCTACGTCTGGATGAGTTAGAAGCCCTTGATGAAAGGAGGCTTGAAGCACAACAACAACTTGAGTGCTACCAAGCCCGGCTCACCAACACGTTCAACCGCAGGGTCCGCCCTCGATCTTTTCAAGTTGGAGACCTTGTTCTTGCAGTGCGACGGCCCATCAACATGAAGCATCGGCCTGGTGACAAGCTTACTTCCAAATGGGATGGGCCATACCTAGTGCAGGAGGCCTATACTCACAACGCTTACATGCTGTCAGACCAAGAAGGCGTCCGAATCGGCCCAATCAATGGTAAATTTCTGAAACAATATTATGTGTAAATATGTTTGAAAAAAAAAAAAGGAAAAAAAAATCAAAAAAATGAAAAAAAAAAGAGAAGAAAAAAAAATCAAAAAAAAAAGAGAAGAAAAAAAAATCGAAAAAAAAAAAAAAAAGTTCGGAAGTCCTGATCTGAAAGTCCAAGCGAAAATCCAAACCCAAAAATCCAAACCCAAACACTCGACCCAAAAACCCAAATCCAAATCCAAAACCCAAACACTCAACCCAAATCCAAAAGTCCAAACCCAAACACTCGACCAAAAAACCCAAATCCAAATCCAAAACCCAAACATTCAACCCAAATTCAATTCAAAGCCCAAAACCCAAAAAATTCCAAGTTTCAAACACAGTCCAGAAACCAAGTTCAAAATTCAATCCAACTCCTGGCCCGCATGAGTATAAACTGTGAACGGCCCAAAAATATAAAAGTAACGGAGGGTTTGAGTCTGAAACTCAGCATCAGTCTCAACCGATCTTCACCACACACCAGACCTTTGCTCCTCTGCCACAAGAAAGATGGAACCAGTTGCAGAACCTCAAGACAAGGGAGAAGAAAGGTCACCCCGCACAAGGTGGCAACCAACCATGGCGCAACTGCAAATTCTAGAG
The DNA here is from genome assembly GCA_037832335.1 of Carallia pectinifolia. Classification (NCBI taxonomy): domain Eukaryota; kingdom Viridiplantae; phylum Streptophyta; class Magnoliopsida; order Malpighiales; family Rhizophoraceae; genus Carallia; species Carallia pectinifolia. The sequence goes on from CM075453.1 coordinate 13,261,265, forward strand.
GAAGTCTTCCACAACAATGGAGGTATTATGCCTAATGCATCTCAGATTTACCAACTTGTCTCACGATTGCGCCCACTCGGGGCAATCGAAGGAAAAAATGTGTTTTATTGGTTCCAGAATCGGAGAAGCAGGAAGAAACCAGCACTGAGAGCTGATTTTTCCAAAGAACAGTCTGCTGTTCCGATGGTAGATCCCACCAGTACAACTTCGCCGTCAAATGAAGCAGGTCCGAGTTCTTCCACCGCAATAGTCTCTCCACGGTATGTTCATCAAAGCCGTAGCCCATGGGAGCATGCACGCTGGTCCTGGTGGTCTTACGGAGTCAGCCAAGGGTTCATCCCTCCTAGATACTTAAGTCTAGGAGGAATTTTTCTAGCAGAAAGGAGTTATTCCGGTGAAACTTTGCCTCTCTTTCCAGAATATTCCGACAGCATCAACCAGCTGGAAAGCGACGTCGACGTCGACGTCAACATCATCGGCCCATCAGACGAGGTCGAGCTTGACTTGGAGTTGGGCCTCGGGCCCCGCTAGGACGGCCGACAAGATAAGGTGCAACGACTTATGCAGCACACGGCAACGACTTCTGCAACACACGGTAACGACTTTCGTGACACGCGTCAGCCGCTGCCTCTTTTGTCTCTTATGCAGGAAAGGGACGTGGATGGCCCTACTCGAATCTGCGTACCTTCTTTTTGACTTTAAAAAAAAAAAAAAAAAAAAAAAAAAAAAAAAAAAACCCTTTATCGCATGTATATATATATCTTGCATGTCCGAGTCATAATACTCACCCCTCAGCTCTTCTTTCTCAAAAGAAAATGGCTAGTCTCTGCACTTGTCTCAGGAAGTTCTTCGATCAAGAAGTTGGAGGCGCACGAGCTAAGAAAAGAGGGAGTAGTCTTCTTCGAGGGATCCCTAAAAGCCCTCGAAACTCAGTCTCCAACGCCATCGGTGTCATGGAGTTCCAACTACTCTCCTTAGTTCACATCTATCACAGAGGGATGAGAAGCTGCAATTATCCTAATCTTTCTTTGGATGCAGCGACGTACAGGGAAGTTCCAACTACTCTCCTTACGTCGAAGCAGACTTGGAAATCATCACTACAGTCAGTCTCTCTGTGCGCAGGTCTTAAAGTTCCAAAGTGCTGGGCCTTCCTCTTGGGGAGGTTCAAGTTCTTTGCCTACCGGATCATCCTCACCAGAGCTCTGGAACTTTAAGAGATATAAAAAATCCTTTGCGGGCTATGGAAGCTCGAACGCACCTGGAGCCAAGACTTCAATTTTTATATTGGCTGGGCTGCTAACTTCCTCAAGATCATATCGGTTTCCATTGCGATCCAACAACAGTTGGATTAGTCGGAGATAGAAGATTTCAACATTCAATGTTCGTCAGAACATCTCAAGTTTCAAACAGAACTTCAAGATTCGGTGCGGATCATGTCTGTAAAGTTCTTCCTTACCGACCCTTGAAGTGGGGGCATTTGTAAACATCATTTTCAAAAAAAAAAAAAAAAAAAAAAATTGAATTCAATGGCCGGCGTTGCCAATTTGGAATTGGCAACGCCGGCCAAAGAAAAATTAAATTAAAAAAGATTCCTTTCTCATGTGATGTTCACATGGGAAAGGAACCCTATAAATAGGCCCCTGCCCCCCAGTTCAAAACATATTCAGCAAATCTGTAAACAGAAAAATTCAGAGAATTTGAGAGAAAAAGAAAATTTTGAAAATCTCTCAAGAAAATTTCTCCTTTTCTTACGTACTTTTACTCTGCAGTATACTCTCCTAACTCCTTTTTGAGAGATATTTCAGGGGTAAGGCCCAAAAAATTTGCTGTTTCCATTTCTAAAGTTATTTTTAAATTTATATTCTCGGATCGCTCTAGATCTGAATTTCTAAGAATATAAATCTAAAAATATCAAATTACTACAAATCCGGCTGGGATTAAGCCTCATACGGCCCTCAGTAAAATCCAGGCAGCTCATCCGAGAACAAGTCTCTTCGACCCTCGGTGAAATTAAGTCAGATCGGCTCAGATCAGGTCTCTGCGGTTCTTAACCGTAGTCAAAACGTCCAAATCAGATCCGGTTTCAGTCTACCCAGTTCAAGAAAAATCTGTGGAATTTATTTCTGTCAAGATCAAGCTCGTGCAGCCCTTGACCGAGTCAAAAAAAGGAACACTAATCGAAAGATCTACGGAGATCGAACCACGTAAATTTTCTTTTACTTTACAATTTTTATTTGTAATTTATTTTTGTATTTTCGAGTTTAATTGTTTTAGACTCGAAATTTACGCTTTACAATGATTGATGAGATGAAAACCTTTCAAATGATAACGGCCCACAGCCCAAAAGTTTTAGTTCAAGAAATTTTGTGTTGAGATTTTTATTCTCATTTATATTTAAAATATAATTAATTATTAATTTTGTACAATTATGTTGTTATTTTATATATAAAATAAATAAAATAATAAGATATATATTTTTTTAGTTATCTTATATTTTATCAATATAATTATAAAACATTAACAATTAATTACATTTGAAATATCAGTGTAAACACAAATTTCGAGAGAATTCTTTTAGACCTTAAACCGTTCTTATAAAACAGTTGGCAACTTTGGCGGCAATGCAAATTTTTTTTTTCGAACACCCGAAAAAAATAATATTAGTAATAAGCGTAGTAGATATTAATTATAAGAAAGAATGTGAGTTCAAAGATATTGTAGAAAAATATTATTATACAGTCATATAATTTACGATATATTAAAAATATATAATTAATTAAATAATTTATTTATTTTTTAAATTAAATACATGAGGTCAAGCTTTTCAGGTATTAATTTTGTGTTTATTATTATAATCAAAGCCGAAAAATTTGAAAAAAGTCGGTCATTAACAGCCACTGAAGCGTAGAATTTTGCTTCGCATCCATTGCCTTTTTGTATGACCAAAAAACAATCTTCGCATCCATTGTCCCAATCCTCATCAGTGGACTCCTGACGTACATGAAAGGGTGTGTTTCGTTCTATACAGAAGATTTTTGGCTTTGACTAATTCAAAGTGAAAAATGTGATTGATCTCTATCATAGGTGCCATAGAAGAATGAACACAAGCCCAAAAAACTGTAACGTTTTCCACCGAAAAGATGCTGCACACTCGCTCGCGTCATGTGAGAAATCCTGTCAAATTGACCCGTCGGTGGAAGGACCTGTCTCCCGTGGTTTGAACGCGTTTTTCCGAAATCTAAACGATCAACTGATAAACTTTCCGGGAAACGATGGGGTGGGATGGGATGGTCCCACTCCCATACAATAATTTCGCAGAGAAATTAGACTTGCATGAACTCCCTCGACGTGCAAGATGGCGACTTCTTGTGGGGACATTCGATAACTCTGGCGGAAACGTTGCCATTGCAAATGTTGTCGACTTGTGGCAAAGATGCGCGATCACCGACCCCAGACACAAACACGATACGCCGTCGATATAGGGGCACCGAAATTCTTAGAAAATTAAGATATGGATGCGTAGAAATGTTCATACTATATATATATATATATATATATATTATATTTTTAATAAATTTAATATTTTTTACATATAATTTATAATAATAATTGTTACGATATTTTATCATATAATTTGTATTTTGTTTAGAATTTTAAAAGAATAGTGAGTGTATATATATATTAATTAAAAATATCAAATACATGATATTAAAAGTTTTCAACACATGTATTGAATGTGTTCGATACACAAATTAGAAGTATTTCATATGCATATTCATTTTTTTTAATTTCATTTTTTGTTGGATATGTTTCAAAATGTTCGAAATGTATTTGAAGAATGTTGGACAAATATCGTGTCCAGCACAAACACAGAGCATTTTAGAAGTATTTGTGCATCTTAGTGTTTCAGGCCATGTGCAAGGGATTTTTTTTTATTAAAAAATTTATTAGATCATAAACTATACAATAGTAAAATAACTATTTTATTTCTATAAATTTTACATATTTCCTTTGCGTGAATTAGAATTTGGGATTGTCAAAATACAAATCTAAATTTTGAAAGGAAACAAAAAAGCAATTCTCAAAAAAACAAAAGGGGAAAGGAAGTCAAAAATATAAGAGAAAAGGCATTTGACCCAACAAAAAAAAAAAAAAACCATATGCACACTAACAAGTCTTGAACTCGGGTGGTTAACGGGGCAAGATGCCCCCTCTCAGCTAACCTAATTGGTGTCTTTCATTATGATTTGATAAACTATTTGCAATAGTAATTTAGTGGTAATTTTAAATGTCTTCTTCCGCATTGATTTGTATTTGAATTCTCAAGTTGTTACCTACTCCTGAATAAATGGAGATATACGTTAAGGCACAACTTTAGATTCACAATTCATTAACATTGTGTTAAGGCGCAAGAAAAGCTTGATGGGTCTAATTATACTGAGGTAGTAAGTCTATTTGTTATAGATCGTCGAATGAAGTACGACAAATGATGATTACTCTAATTTTGGTCTGTAAATCAAATGACTAACATATACATAATAAATTTTTTTATGTTAAAAAAAATTATGATTTGGTAACAAATTCTTAATAGGAGTCCAGACGGAGGGAAAAAGGGGAGCACCCTTGTCTCCATGTTCCTACGTCCCTCATGGTGTGGAACTTTGCTCTTTCGCTTATGGTAGCTATGTTGCTATTATTCCAGCTGTCTTGGCCATATTTTTTGAACATCTGAGTCGTTTGTCACTGTCTTTTAGTGAACATTTTCAACGTATTTTATTTTTCTTTTTTTCGGCTGTTATATGATTGGTCTCATACAATATGGACGGTTCCCTTTCCCATTAATTTTTCCAAGTTTCCACGATGATGCGATATTACTGAAGTACTTATCAAGAAATCAAATTGAAAGGGCACTCCTAGACAAACAACGACTAGACAGAATCAAATTCTTTCCTATCATTTTTGTCAATTTGGTGCATAGGCATAGAAATAAACCAATTAATGGCTGTCGTTTGTTGACTATGGAATTAAATATAAAAAAAAAAAGAAAAAAGAGTATAATTTTATTAGAATATATATAACTGCATATTTTTATGACTGTTAAATAATTAAATTTTTTTTAAAAAAATACAGATAAACAGTTAGATACTGTTGATAGATTACGTGCTTACTTATACTTTGTTGTCCTATTAAAAGCGAGTTACGTAATAGTGCTCAGATAAAATTGACAGTACATGAGCTTACAAACTCCGAAGAGTCACCAACCAAAAAAAAAGAAGAAAGAAAGAAAAAAAAAGAAAGGAGAAGAGCTAAATAAGATTTGAAAATACAACAATGGTGGATTTATCTTTTTTTTTTTTCCACAACGATAAGAATATGTTTGGGTCAATTGAGACAAATTTTATACTTGATTGATTTTTTTTAATAATAAAAAAATATAATACAAATATATTAATTATTATAATTGTAAATTGAGTGCAAAGTTATCCGTTCACTTGGTTGATTTTAAGGATGCACTTGCATCTAAGATTTTATTTTTGAAAATGCTCCTCATAAGGACCGAACTCTCCTCAATGAGGAAGCCAACTTTCTCTCCTTACCAGCAAAACGACTCATTTCATTCTGATTTGTCATAGAGAGCCCCTAGGCTCTGGTTAATTACTCTCTTATTTATCTTATTGGGGAGGATGTACATAACAATCTTTCTTAATTAATAAAAAGTCTCTCTTATTTCTAAGTACATAGATATATATATATATATATACACACACACACATTTTTGTTTCCCTAATGTTTTTGTTTTAGGTAAGTGATTTTTGTTTTTTTTTTTCTTCATTATAAGATTCACTAAGTGCCAACATATATTGGTTTAGTTAGTAGTCATACTTACTTGTCATAACAGTGTGTCATACTCAAATCAACTAATGTATCACTAACTAACAAAATACAATCACTTTAATATTTTGTGTAAAATTTTTTTAAGGAAAAAAAAAAAAAAACTTTAGCGTATACAATGTAGAATTTATATTTTATATTATAAAATAATACTCATGTAATTTTAGGTTTTAGTTTTGTTATTTCGCATTAATATGCTATCTTTACTACTCTACACACTGCTTGGGATAAGGGACTCAGAGATATCATAGTGGAGACAAATTCATTATTAGCCCTTCAGAAACTCACCAAACTAGATTGGGAGCTTGATTACTACAAATTAATAATCAGTGATTGTCGTCAAATTCTGAGCCTTCCTTAGCATTGCGAGCTTAAACACACCCTTCAAGAAGGCAACTATTATGCAGATGTTATGGCAAATTTGGGATGTATTGAGCGTACTTCTTTCACTCTTTGGGAGTCGTCACCTACAAAACTGCGGCCTCTATTGCAAGCTAATGCATTGGTGTGAGTCGCCTTTGCGGTGGCTAGACTCTATTTCTTGTACTATGTTTTTTAATTCTTTTCCTCTAGTATCAAAAGAAAAAAGAAAAAAGAAAAAAAGAGTTGTATTTGTTGCCTTCAACATAGCAATTTTGTATGGCGGGTTGGTATGGTGCACAGGGACGAAGTTAGAAAGAAATTTTGTAGGGGGTAAATTTTGTATGTATACTTATAATAATAAAATTAATTTATATGATAAAAAATAAAAAATTATATTAATTATTTGAGTAATAATATTATAATTATATCTTATGATTTTTGATGTTTTAAAACTACTTTTTAATTTTTTATATGTAATTAAATGTATATTTTTCTATATAAGTAATAATTGAATTATTCACTCATTTCTTTCTAGTTATTTAAGTTCTAAAAAATTTAATAGGATTTTAGTATTTCAAGTTTTTGATAATTTAAATTTTGAGTACTTTGAAGTTCAAATTTTCAATCACTTCTACTTTTTTTTAAAAGGAGAAATTTAGGGTAGAATTCTAATAAGATGAGAAATTGAGGTAAAAATAAGCATGTTGTCTTGTTTGAAAAGCAAAGTGCAAGGAGAAAATTTTGATGGGACCCACCTAAGCCCCACCTAAAATCAATTCACCCAATTATGGAGGAATTGCCTACACCTAGACCATACCCAAAAGTAATTCCTTAAATTGTGGGAGGAATTGGAGGAATTGCTTGAAATTGGAGGTAGCTATAGTCAGCTCTTTTTTTTTTATTTTTATTTAAAGATACTCTTTTGCCTTATTTTTAGTTTTTAAATATTACTTTTTATGAGCAATAACACATATTACACTCTTTTTTCTCACCTTTCACATAATTCTAAACAAATTTTTTTAACTTTCTTTTCTCAACTACACTCTTCCAAACATAAGAAGGATAAAAAATTTTCCTCTCTTCTATTATTCATCCTCACATTTTCAAGCCAGCTGTTGCAAGTTTCAAGTGGGATTATGATGAGTTTGGAATTAACCATTGACAATTTTTTATTTCAAACAAAAATTAAGTTTCCATTTTTTACCATATTAACTATTGCATATTACTAAAAACAATTGATCAAAATGTGAATAATTGAATTTTTAATTAATTTAAAGATGTTAGATGATGTAATACACCTAATAAAATAATTAATATAACAAACAATTAATTACTAATAAATACACTATAATTAAATGTATGTTGTATTATTTTACTTACATTGAATATTATAATATCATGTTACAGTGATTATATATAATAATATGCATTATTGTATTATTGTATTATATAATATATGCACTAAAATTATTTATAATATGTATTATTGTATTATACATAATAGTAATTATATATCATGTATGGCATTATTTTCCTTCCACTTTTTTAGGTTTCTCTACAATGAAATGTTTTTTCCTTTTTTTTTTACCAATGCAACAATATGCATTGAAATTACAACTTTCTTGTATTTTCCTTTTTGCTTATTTTCTTTCATTCTATTTGGTATAAAGTTTTTCATAAAACTTGACCATATGATGAATGTCTAATCATTATTAAATTTCATCACTTACAAAAATTTAAATTGAATAATTAATTATTTATGTATTTGAACAAACAAGTCATATGTTTGTATAATAATTCAAATATTTAGAGAATACTAAAAAGATAATTATTATTTAAAATAAAAATAAATAAAATAATCAAATTAATTAAAATTTTGGGTCGGATTCAATTAAATTTGCTTGGTTTGTGGATTTCGGGTTTTACGGGTTTAAATTATTTAGGTTTTGGGTCACTAGCATTTTGAGTTACTTGGGGTTTCGGTTTAATCGGGTTTTAGAACATTCAAAATTCAAGTTCTTTTAGTCTTCTGTTTTTTGAGTTATGGGTCATTAATTTCTTCAATCAATGTAAGTCAAATTGACTCAAATTTTAAGTGGATTAAATCAGACGATTCAGATTTAGTCAAATTTTACCGCTTATAACCTTGAGTCATTCACTCCTACTCCATCATAGTGTTGTCAGCTTCCGCAACCTTTTCTACAATCAAAGAATCAAAATAGTTAGCCTTTAACAGTAAAATGGAAAAACTTTTAAAGGTAAATGTCAACCACTATCTTTTCATGTTTCTTGAATCGTACCCATAACGATTTTTTTTTTCAAATTTAGTCCAAAAGATTAATTTCATCAAACAAATTCAACCCTTTTATTAAATATGTCATTAAGTATACTACGTGGTGCTATGTGCCATGACACGTCGTTAATTTTTGGATTTGTCAGCACATCATGTTAGCATAGACTTTTGACGTGACAATTTGTGTAAATTATTAAAAATTTTGTTGTACAAAAATAAAAATTGTTTTTTAATTTTTAAATTCAAATTAATAAAAGAGAAAAACAAAATGATTAAACATGAACCTATACCCTTCGACATTCTAAATTGATTCCTATCCTGATAATCTTAATGATAAGATTAAGAAGATGGCAAAGTGAATTTTATTTTATTTTTTGTTAAAAAAGGGGAAAAAAAAAAGGGGGAGAGATGGAAATCTACGGTTGAGAGGTAAATCGTATTAATGGTGATGAAGTCTTTAACATTTGGAGGAAGAGCAGCAGTAATTTCCTTTCAAAGTCCAAGACCATAAGAAATAGTTATAAAATAGTATTACTCTAAGTCTTGATTTCCAAAAAAAAAAATAATAATTTGCTTAAAAAAATTTTCTTATTTTCATACATTCTCTATAACTATTTTATATATCTTTCTTAGTTTTTCTCTTTCAAGAAATGAAAGTGCGCTACATCCCTTCCCTTGCTCCGACGAGTCGGTCGTCCCTTTCGTTGTATTCAATGGCGTTGGATACAAGTTAAAACCCTTCTCTAATATTGCTTTTTCCTCCTCAAAAACTTTCGGCGCTGACGGTGCCTCAGTGTCGGGGCTTAGAAAGAGCAGCAACATTGATCCAAGTGGAGTCACTAGACTCGGGAAAGTGATTCGACACGACAAGCTTGTTTGGGTGAGATTGAGGAAGGGCTTGTCTAGTTTCGTCAACTGGTACCTGGATTTGGGCCACAGACAGAAATCCATGATAACCAAGAATGGAGATATAATTTTTTTTCGAATTAAATTCAAAATAAATAATTGATAGATTTGTTATAGGGTCATACAAATACACACATTTTATGCTTTCAACAATGACATGAGCTCACATGTAATTGGGGATATGCATTTTCAAAATTCTAAAGTTTAATATATTTTTATATTTGAGTTCTAAATTTTTTTGAAATTTTATTTGAGACATAAAGATTTTGATTTCCTGTCAAATTAATTTATTCGTTGATGAAAAGTGATTAATATATTAGTCAACGAGTTTGACTTAATATAAATTATTTAAAAAGGATTAAATAGATGAGTTATATTTTTTTATCAACAAATACAGGAAGTAAATATTTTTTTATCAATAAATACACAAATTAATGTGTGTATTTATTGATGGAAAAAAATTTAATTCGTATATTTAATCTTTTTTTAAATAATTTTCATTATGTCAAATTATTTTATTAGTGAATTGACCACTTTTCATCAATAAATATACTAATTTGACGTAAAATTAAAAGATTTAAAACTTAAATAAAATTATAAAAAAATTAGGATTCAGATGTAAAAAAATATAAAAATTCAAAACTAAAAAAACGTAAATCCTTATATAACTGTCCCATAAGACTTTTTTTTTTTTTTTTTTTGGTCTTGGGGAGGCAATTATGCCATACAATGAAAGACAATAATTACATAGCACGTAATCGAGATCATCTAATACCCACTATGTCCTGCACAAGGATGGGGCGTACATCAGAAGGGGATAATGAAAATTCATGCAAGCTAACTGGTAGTGTCAAGTTGAAGTGTGCCAACTAATCTGTAACTTAATTTGATTCTTGGAACGCATGAGTAAGGTGGATATGACAATCTTTTCTAAACAGCTCCTTGCAACTGGAAATAAGGTTATAGTAAGGGTGATGAACCGAGACTCCCTTCAATATAACATCCAATGCAATTTTAGAATCAACCTCCACCCATAATTTTGTTATACAAACTGCCAGGCTAACTCCAAGTCTCTAAAGATACCCCATAATTCAGAAGTAAAGGCAGTACAGACCCCAATATGGAGTGCGAAGCCACATAGCCACACTCCTTTGAAGTCTCGAAAAACACCCCCAGCCCCAGCGCGCCCCCGGGTTGCCTTGAGAATTTTAGAAAACTATTAAAACAAAGGTCTTCAAGCGGGTTTTGGGCCTTCGGCTTGTAGCAGCCCAATATTGGGCTTCTCTATTCGGCAACAATTAGGTTGAGAAGTGGGCTAAAGAATCATTTGTATGTAGGCACAGCAGTGTTTTTGATAACATCCCAAGCCCATTGCCCGTGATGGGGTTGGGTCAACGTGGATCATCACTATGGGCCTAGTTTCACCTTCACAGCTGATAATTTGCAGACGGATCTTAAGATATTTTAACTTTTATCTTAGATTTTTAGGTTGTAATTGAGGCACCTTGAATTGAAGCTTTGGTTTCTTTATTTTCTAACGTTTCGTGTAGTTGTTTTCATCTAATATAATCTTTTCTTTGATTATAGAATACTATATTGGGGTGGTAAATAGGCAGGTCAGGTTGAATATGAGTTATGTTATTTTGGATTTTAGGTTGTCTTGTGACAAAGTTATTTTGAGTTATGGGTTAATCGGATTCAAGTTCGATAGGTCTCGACTAATTTGAATTTGAAGTATTTCGAGTTTCAAATTAATGGAATTTTAGGATGTAAATTAATTGAGTTTCATCTATATTAAGTTTGGTGTCTTTTGAATTTTGGATTGGAGTCATTCAATTTTACAAATTCAAACTGTTAGGGTTTCAAATTAATCAAGTTGCTAATCGATCAAGTTTCGTGATCATTTTAACTGAAGGTTATCTAAATTACAAGTTCCTAGACAATCACAGCGTAGAACTTGTAAACATTTGTTAGAAGATTCCATTAAAAAGTTATTTAATATTTATGCCGAAAATAATAAGTAAGAAAATGAGAGAAGAAAGAAAATAAGGTTGTGTTTGGTGCATAGTTTAAAACAAGATAATATAAGATAAACTAATTTTATATTACATAAAATATAATAGAATAAAACTAACTTATTATATATTATTCTAACTTATACTATATACCTAACGTACCTTAAAAGAATAAAGTTAATTTAAAAGAAATTTTTCATACAACCTCGTAGTTCATTTCTTAAAATATGTTTTTTTTTTTTTTCAGATTGAAAGTTACATCCGCGACCTTTATTCATCTAACATGAAGAATCCATGATCAATTAAAACAAAATCGAAAACCTCGCACTTCCGGGGCAATTACGAAATATATTAAAATTAGGAGAAACAAAAAGGAAAAAGAGCAAGATTTGTAGCCTGGTTATTTACCGCTTTACTTACACTCCGGGCACCAAACTCTCCACAAAAATCAAAGGCCATGTGCACATCCAATTGTATGAAATAATTCCATTGAAAAAATGTTGTATGTGATGATCATAATTACTGATCAGTCAATTTCTAGGTAGAGATTTGTATTAATTAAATTGAGACTCTAAAATAGATAAGTAAGACACATTCTAAACAGAGAGGTTAAGGTGTTTAGAATAGACTTGACATTAATATTTTAATACTTAAATTAGTGCTCAGATAGCAAGGACAATGAATGATGTAAGAAATGAGTAATAAATGCGTGCATTGAAGACTGTAATTTAGATGAATACTTATAACATGTATGATGCCAGCGTAGGTATTCTTTGCAGTGTGTATCGATGTAGAAAAAAAGGGAATGATTGAACTTGTGATTCACTAGGTCCTTTAATGACACTGTGAATTTTTACTCTAACCACTACTGTAGTCCACAAAAACATATTCTTCGAGGTTTGAAAAAAAAAAGGGGGGATTATGTTCCACATTTCATGAATTAAAAGTGTGCATGGTTGCTAATGTGTTGGGTTTTCAATATTCCTTTCATTCTCAGGAATTTCATTACTAACAAATTAAGAAACTTTAGAGGGAAACATATTAATCATATTAACAAAGGTTGAATTTTAGTTTGAGAGATCAAAACAAAAGGAAGTCTGTCAAACTAGAAGTTCTGGTTGAATTGTACATAACAACTAAAATTAAATTATCTTTTGAACCAAAAAAAACATAAATTATCTTTTAAGATAAAGATTGAATCTTTTATTATAAATTATGATCTGAGGCTAACATTTTTATAAATATATTTTTGCCAAGTTCCTGATTTTAATAGACACTTTTTTTTCCAGAGTAGGATTTCTTTTTCCACTGGAGATAAGACTGAAATTTTATTGGAAAAAAAGGAGATAAGACTAATTAAATTTATTGTTAAGAATTCCAAAATTTAGCTTAATCCGGCCTTTTCTGGCAGCAACCAAACTCCTAGTTGGTGTACTTGTCATTTTGTAGTTGTTTCATTCCTTTGGATTTCTCTTTAATTCGCGGGCTTTAAGTGCTTCATGAATTCTAAGTAGACACATATGATGGGTTCATCGTCGAGCCAGAATCACTCTGAAGTGGCTTTCCATAGCTCCACTTGTAGATTGTCTGTGTTGCAAGATCAAATAAGGCTCGCAAATCAAATATTTGATGAGATTATAGATATTTTAAGAGCAAAAAAGAGCTTTCAATGAGATACTTAGAGGAAAAAACTTTTCCAATTTTGATATTAGACTTGGAACAAATATGAGTTGGTTTCTCTTTCACGGAGCATTCCAATTCATCTTATTACATCATGAAAAAAAAAAAAGAAGAAGAAAACTTACATCAGTCGTGTGCGTTCTTCCATGGTTTAGATGTTTTGGCAATCTATTATGAAGAACAACTTCCCCCTCAATTTATTTAGTAAATATGACTTTATCATCTGAAGCCTATGTGCGGCAATTGGTGTGATTATCCTCTACAAAATTGGATATTCATATTGGTATTCTGTGGTCACATTGCACAGTTGTTATTTTTCGATAAACGAGAAAAGTTACCACACAAAATTGGTTGCACTTGGAAACAACTTGTCTTTTGAATTATCTGGCTTTCTCTAACTATTCCCAAAAAAAGTTTGTACCATGGGCTTTCAGTGTAGGTTATGCCACAAGGGTTTCTGGGAGCACCCATGATATACCTGGATATTTTCAAAGTTTCGAGTTTAGAATCGTGGTACAAGGTGTAACCTTCGCTTGTTGTCTGCTCAGACTCACTAGATTCCCCTTCCAACGAAGTTGCATACTCTTGTTCAAACAAGTGACGACAATACTAACCAATTAAACAGGCATTGCCAACAATATGCCTATTTTTTCATGTTTGCATGGTCAGTTTTGGACATACTAACCGAGGATTCCTTATATGATCATTGAGTTCTGGATATGTATCTTTCCTTAGTTTGCAGTTTAGTGAATTGATTTCAAGTAACTATGATGTGATAATGTTTCATTTATTCTCTTCTGGAGATTTTCTACTCCCTGAAAAGCATAGTCATTCTGATCTACGTTTTGAAAGGAGAAAGAAGGATAGTTCATCAAGTTCTTCCCTTCGAAAATGCATGACAGAATAATGTAGTGAAAAGTCTGCTAGCAAGACTCTCAAGTCTGCTGCATATATTATAGACAATGTCCACTTCTTTAAACTCTGGACCTATGCTGCAATTCCTTGAACTAACTTTAACTAATGTAGGCCGATGAAAATTATTGCACTTTGCGAATTAATTTTGGCTCCACCCAGAAAGAACATTTTCCCTTCATTTGCATCTGGGATACATACATTTAAACAGAAACTAAGGCCACATTATTGTCGCGATTTTCACTTTATTTTTGGAAAATAAGTAATCCGGACGACTCCATCTTAGTGGCAAGATTCAAAAAGCTTTAAAATTTTCCTTCTTTTTTTCCATTGTTGTAATTGCAGGTGATGACACTGAAAGAGCAGAAGTTACATACAGGGGCAAGCTTTGGTGTTTCACGTAAAGAAACATTATTATATCTAACAGCTGAAACTCTCGTTGGGGCTACCATTTTCTCGACAGAATCTGCTGAAGCCCGCGTTGGGAGACTTGAGAACAAGAAAAAGGTTGCAGAAAAACTCGAAAAGCTTAGAGAGAAGGCAGGGGTATCAAAATCAAAAACATCGTCATCTGACGAGAACAAGGTTCCACCTTCGAGACCATTTCCTACTCCAAAAAAAGGCTCTGTTGGACCCCTTACAGAAGCTCTTCTCACCTAGTGCTAAGAAGGCGGTTACCTGTGGGGTTTTGTTAAAATTGAATTGGTTATGTAACGTTCGTGGTTGCTCCTAAGATGTTTTCCATTTTTGTGATGATGCTTTTGCTGCCTCTTAATTTGTGGGCAAGAGCCAAAATCTGCAAGCTCGAAGGACATCGTTTCTACCATGGAAATCCTAAGTAAAAAAAAAAAGCAGAATAAATACCTGATATCGTTCCATACGAAATTAAACTAAACTTGAAAGCAACACTCATCTGCGTTTAGGCTGCATTTTTGTGATGTCTACTGAGCAGCTCAAGAACATTTTAATCTAAAATATAGATATAAATGATTGAAAGACACCGGATGAAATTTTCTTAAAGAAAAATGAAGCTTTATTCCAGTAAGTCTATAGCTTAATCCATGTGCCAAACAAGAGAGTATGGCAAGCTCTTATAACTTATAAGCTCATTTTAAGCGCATGGAGATCGTCAAAAAAAGAACCCCAGCATTGATAAGTCTTAACAACTGAAACTCAACTGTAGGTTGTTTGGTTGAGATGGTTAAAAACCTAACTACTAACACATGAGGAGATCGTGAATTTGATCCAAACAAATTAATTATATTTGTTGAATTCGTGAAATTTGTTCATTTGTAAATTTAGTTATCCAATATACTCATACAGTGACTTAACAAAATTCCTGATAAATTTATAAAGTATTATTCTTAATTATTCATTTTATTCACTCAAAAAAAGAAAAAAAAAAAAAAAAAAACTCCAAGCCTAACAATTAAAGTTAACGATACGTGAAACTGCAAGTAACTACTCACCACAACACACAAAGAAGGAGGGGGCAAAAAAAAATAAAAAGGCTAAAATTCAGTTGGTCTTCTTATCCATGTTGGTGACAAGCTGCTTCATTTGAAACCTCCAATACAGGAAATAAGCCAAACCCAAACCCAGCAACACAAAAACCCAAATATTCTCTTCTTTACTTTCCCTTTCCGAACTCACTTCTTCTATGCCAAACCACTCCCTTTTTCCATTCTCCATTATACCCTCCAGCACACTCCCATATAACACATATGCCCTATCCTCTCTGCCCGCTACCACAGAGGTTGGAAACCTCTCCTCGTCAAGGGCAGTTTCGTCAAAAACCACTCCCTCTCCCCAGCTATCCTCGCTCTTTAGAAACCAGAGCTTCTTCGCCGACACCACCAAAACGACGCCGTCGCTTCTCACGGCGATCCCGTCCGCCCCGATCAAATCCTTGTTCAGCAGCACCCTCCTCGCCGTGCCGTCGTCGGCATCGACCTTGAACATCTTCCCGGTGTTGCTTTGAACCACCAGCAAGTACCCCTTGCTGACGTAAGCGACGCCGTTGAGACCGGAATCTCTCCAGGGCGGATCACAGGCCGGCGGGAACTGCGTGAAGATCGGCGATCTCGAGAAAGTCGAGGCCTCCCCTTCTGCGTTGACTTTCCAGATAAAGTTACCGGCGGAATTGGTGACGTAAGCGTTGCCCTTGAAATCGGTCGCCACGGCGTTGGCGACGGTCCGGGCGGATTCATCGGCGTCATCGGAAAGGCGGGAGAGAAAGAGACGGCGGCGGGAGCGGAGGTCGTATGCGGCGAGGGCGTTGAAGGGAGGGAGCGGAGGGTCGCTGTGGACAGCAGCGAGGAGACGGTGGTTGACCTTGTCGACGGCCAAGCCGAGGAAGGTGGTGTTGGGAGGAAGGGAAGGATCAGAGATTAGAGTATCGATGACGCCGGCGTCGGAGACGGAGTGGATAGTGCGGTGGTGGAGAGAACCGACGAGGAAGTGCTGGGCGGAAGGGTCGTAGGCAAGGCCCTCCGGGTAGAGGCTCGGAGATCGGAAATTGATGACGTGGAGCTTCCTGGCTTGTGAATGGATGGGACCCACGAGAAGCAGGAAGACAATGATGAACGATGGGATGATCGACATCTTCATGGGCGGCGCTGGTTGTGCTGACACGTTATTCCAATTTGTAGATGTATTTCTTGCTTGTTGAAGAGGTTTTTTTTTTTTTTTTGTTTCATGTTTTTAAGTTTCCTGTTTGTTGGGGAGGCTTCCTTTTTTTTTTTTTTTTTTTTTTTTAAATTAAAAATTCTCAAATCACTGTACAAGCCCCAAGCCCATTCAAGTTATTATTTAAAGTAATAAGAATAAAAGTTAATTTGACCTACCACATTTTACCTTATTTTAAATTTCATTCATAACATATTTTTTGTTAAATTTGGTCCATAACGTTACGTCCGTTAGTATAATTTAGTTCTCTATTCATAACGCCGTTAACCTTACTAACGTGGCATGACGGAATTTGATACGTCATTAATTTTTTTACGTCAGCATGTTACATCAACATCTGTTGCGGATGTGGCACAAGTATAAAGACTAATTTAACGCATAAAATTTCAAATTATTTTAAATTTCACCCATAACATTTTTTTTTGTTAAAATTAGTCCATAACATTATATGTTTTAGTCTAATTTGATTTTTTCGTACATAACGTCGTTAACTTCGCTGATGTAGCGTAACGGAATTTGACACGTCATTAATTTTTTTCCAAAGAGATGGCTCCGTACTGGCAATATTAATGTTGGTTGGAGGCAGCGACGATAGTTTGACGAGCAAATAGTGACAACAACAGAAAAGAAAAAATTCAAAGATAAATATAACAATAACTTTTGTTGAATTTTATTAATTTATTTTTTTTACTAAAAAAAACAAAGGTATTCAAGTGGATATATATTTATGAATTTTAGTTTTTTACTTTGTTTAAATTTGTAGAGTGTGATTTTCAGTATAAATGTTTGGTTTAGATTTTAAAATTTTACTGCAAACGTAACATGTTGACATAGACGAAAATTATTGATGTGTCATACTCCGTCGCATCATATTTGCTGAGTTAACGACGTTATGTATGAAAAGATCAAATTAGACTAAAAGATATAACGTTATGGACCAATTTTAAAAAAACAAACGTTATGGATAAAATTTAAAATAAGGTGAAACCTTATTGGTCAAATTGACCTTTATACATATGTCACGTCAGTAACAGATGTTGACGTGACATGCTGACGTGGAAAAATTGATGATGTGTCAAATTCCGTCATGCCACGTCAGCAAAGTTAACTGCGTTATGGATGAAATGACCAAATTAGACTAACGGATGTAACGTTATAGACCAAATTTAATAAAAAAATGTCATGGGTGAAATTTAAAATAAAGTAAAACGTGGTGGATCAAATTGACTTTTATTCCAAAGTAATATCATATAAACATATTTAATGAGATATGTATAAAGTATATAGTTATTTGAAAGATATCTTATAATTTATTTATTTTTTTAATTTTTGAATTTAATAATTTTTCATAATTCAACTATTCAAATTATTATATGTTTATTGGACTTTCATTCTTTGGAAAGCCACAGCGCATGATGAATGACTGTTTCAATATGCTTTCAATAAAAAAGATGCAAATTTTTCTAAGCCACCTCCTAGTATGTGAAATATGTTTAGTTGAATAATAATGGATATTTAATCTAGTCTTTTATCTAACTTTAATATATTTTTAATTTGATAAGAAAATACTATTTAGTAGATGCTGGATATTCTCAAATAGAAGGATTTTTGGGCTCATATAGAGAAACAAATATCATTTTCAAGAATTTCAGCGTAGTAGTAAACCAAAAGGATTGAAGGAAACATTTAATCGTTGGCATTTGTCGCTTCAAAGTTGCATTAAACGAGCATTTGACGTTTGGAAAGCTAGATGGAAGATATTGCAAACAATATCTTCATACTCATTTAACACATAAAGAGACATAGTGGTGGTGACTATGGCCCTATACAATTACATTTAAAGGCACACTACAACAGTTCCTGCATTTGTAAGATTTGATCAAAATTCATATTTTATGTCTCACAATATCTTTTCAGATGCAGAAGACTCTCAAAATTATCAAAGTTATCAGCCGAGTATGCCAACTCAAATGGATGATTTACGCAATTAAATTGCTGCTAGTTTAATGAATGTAAATCAACATAATTAGAATTTATTTTATAATAGTTGAATTACATATTATTGATTTGTACGATTGAATTTATCTATACTTTAAATTCTTTAATAAATTAAGATATTTTATTTTATGTGTAGTTACTAATAAAAATAAGACAGTATATTAATTTTTATGTGAAATTTTATTAAACATATTTTTCAAAGTTTTTCATGAATTATTTTTTTTTTGTTTAAAAAATTATTATTTTTTTTCCCTTAAAACTCGTTGCAAATTATTTTTTTGAAAGCCGTAATATATATTATATAATCAAAACCCGCTAATGTATGAATAATTAAAACGAATAAATTTTTCTTTTAAAAGAATGGTGCAAGTATATATATCTATATATATGTACAAAATGGTCATTTTATAATTTGAACAACAAACAGTAAATATCAATTTAACAAATACCATAATTTTATTTTAGTAATCAATAATAATAATTAGTAACAGTAATAATAATAATCAACAGGTAAGTTAAACAAACCCTAAGTATTCACAATGTGTGGCTCAAGACGACGAACGAGAAAATAATCAATTTTTCTTATTTTATACATTGTTGTTGTACCTATGATTCATATGATAACCTTGTTGTAAGAAAAAAAAAGAAAAATCCTGTTATAATAACTTAAGACACTTTAGCAATCATTATATTTAAAATTTGTGAATGAGATTTAAGATTTAAATTTTGAATCTTATTTAAAAAAAATCATCTATTTTTGAAAAAAAAAAAAACTGTCATCAGAACCGCACCTAAAGTCTAAATTCCTAGATTCTTACTTGAATGTCGCCTACCTTTGAGATGAACGTAAAACCCACCGTAGCATGTTTTTTTTTTTTCTTGAAAATTCTTTACATACATAAATTTTTACATACAGAAAATAATTTTATATTATATGTATATTATTTTATATTACAGGATTAAAATCTTATACAGTATACAGGATATATATAGTGAAATTTATAATTTTACTAAGTCACCTTTATGTTTCATAAAATATTATCAATATAATATATAATATTTTGTATATGTATTATAAAATAATTTTGTGTCTATTTACGTCCATAAAATTTTGTGTCAATTTAATCTTTTTTTTATTTTTTTTGTCAAGAGTTATGAGCCCAAAAAAAGACTATTTAACAATATTTTTACCATAAAATCTCTGTTATGTCTTCCTTTTTTGGGGCAGAAAACCCGATTAGTAGGGTTAGTGCCGACTCAACTCGTTTGGTTCTCTCTCACTAAAGTTCTCTCTCACTAAAACTCTCCCGTTTTTTCTTTTAAACACCCACATCTGCTAGCCGGCGGAGGCTACTTTGCCGGCCAGCCATCAAAGCCTTTCCCAAGCCCCAAGTTCTGTCTTTTTCTCCTTTCACTGTCCTTTTTCTCTTCCTCTACTCCTCTCCTTTCTTTCCTCCTGTTTCAGACCCCCATATCTCTGTCTATGGGGCTTTTTGGCTTGTTTTTGGCTGTATCAAGCCATAATAATACCACCCTTAGCTTCCTGGTCACCAGATCTACACTCTTTGGTGTTCAGCAGTCACTTTTGCAGTTTCCGGCGACGGCGCCACCATCTTAATCTCAGCTGCCATCGCCGGCGTCGTCGTACTGGTTGCCGGTGCCAGGCTCTCCGCCCCTGTTTCCCCTGCCAAGGCCGCCGTACCAGCCGCCGGCGAGACTATCGGAGTCTATAGCATTGCAGACCGAGCAGGTGCTGCCGGAGCCACCCTCTTTGCTGCCGTCGTTCTCGCAACAGATGCCGTTGCCGTCGTTTTCGGAACAGATCTCACTGCCGCCTTTTCCCCGGATGCCGACCTTGCGGCAGTCACCATATCCTCTCGTCGTCGCCGCCATTAAAAATATCAAAATTGGCATCTGTTGGTTTTTATTTTTGGATTGGGTGGTTTGCCAGTATTTGCTTGTTTGTTTTTTTGACTATATATGTAGTCATTGTTGGTAGTATCCGAGTGAATTCTGTGTTTAGTCCGCCGTAGTGCAGTTTGTATTGCGTATTACTGTTTTCTCCGGCTGATGTAGATCTAGTTAGTACCTCGAGTATAAATAGATCTAGTAACAGTCCGGTAGGTGATCTGGGGGTCTGTACCCAGCTTGTTAAAGGTCATTTCGACCAGATGATGTGTAGGCCTTTGAGCCGATGTGTTTTCCTGCTTGAAGCAGGTACTCTCGACGCTTTTGCGTTGTTGTTTCGATGTACTTTTCTCGCTGATTACTAATGCAATGATTCAATTATGGTTAAAAAAAAAAAAAGAAAAGGGTTAGTGGCCAATATTTTCGAAAACAATGAGTAATTTTTTTTATTTTAATCGTAAAAACCAAGAATTATTTTGTGGAGCAACTAATTAGCTGGCCCCACATGGGCATGGATAGTCATTTCCATCCTAATTAATCATTTTCTTTTCGCAACTAGAGGCTTTTTTTTATAAAAAAAAAATAATTTTTTCATCTTTCTTTATAACAAAAAAATCTAATTACAAAAAAATATTGTAATATGTTAATTTTACATCACGTTTTTTTACTAAAAAATGTATTGTTGGTATATAAGTTATTACATATATAAATCCAAGGCGAAGTTACCTGTCATCTGAATATTATTAAATCTGAGCGAATTTCTTTTAAATTGACCGTAGTATTAACAAATTTAAAATTAAGATTGTGCAAATGCACCGTTAAGCTAACAAGTAAGGAAAAACATTTTCATTGAAGTAGAAGTGGTGGAACTCAAACTTAAGTTAAGATTACTACTTTTTTTTATCGAAAGAAATCACGGTATTAATTTACAAGAATTCTATATATAAGACTAAAACGAACATATCCAAAAAATTCAAAAAATTTGCACAAAATAAAAAAAAAGGATAATAACTTAAAATTAATATAGTTAAAATGACTATTTATTAACAAAACTTAAAATTTACACTATTTATTATTATTTTTTAATTAATAAAATTAACTCATAATCTAATACTACTTAAATATTATTTTTAATTTTTTATTCAAATAAACCTCACTTTTTATTTAATATAAAATTATAAATAAATTATATTAACTTAAAAAATAAATCAAAATAAAAATCCTCAAAATTTACAACCCTCCTAATAAGTATACCCCATTAAATAATGAGATCACTGTTAAACTACGTCATTGAATAATCCTGCGTCACACTTTTTTTCCATGGTAATTGAACTCTTTTACATCTCAAAACAATCAACAGACCAGAACCATCGAATAAAAAAATCTTCGACCAATGGGTCCCCACAGTCCTAGTTCCCACGAGAAAATAATCTACCCATTAAAAAAGCATTTGCTTCCGGAACATTCCGGAACAACAAAAGTTGGCCAAACCATTCTTACATCGTTTTCTGCTCTTTATCTCCACAATCCACGTCAACTAACAACCGCCTCAGATGCTTTTGATTGCCTTTCTCAAAACCTTAAAATATAGCCCAAAGTAACCCCCCTTTTGTTTGTGTATATAAGGAACTTTCCACCTTGCCATTCGCTTTCACTCCTTGTGAAGAAACATTGTCAAAGAAATCACCGTTTTGGTTGCTGCGCCTCTTCTGGGTGATTTTTGGGAATTTTTACTTGGAACCCACGATTGATATCCTTTGGTTTTGTGAGGAATTGTGAAATTTTCTTTTGTTAAAAGTATGGAAGTAGGGCAGGGGGGGCAGTCTTATTATAGCATTCTTGGTGTGAGTTCTGATTCTTCCATTGAGGAGATAAGGCGTGCATATCGCAAATTGGCTATGGTGAGATGGGTTTTCTTTTTTTCTTTTTTTCTTTTTTTTAATTTTTGGTTTGATTTCTAACATGGGTTTTTTTGCTGTACTTTCTTTGAAGGACCGTAAAAATTAGTGTTAATTGGGTGTTTTTTTTTTTTTTTTTTTGGCTTTTGATTGTATGAGTGCAGCAATGGCATCCGGATAGGTGGACGAGAAGGCCTGCGCTTTTGGGTCAAGCCAAAAGGAAGTTCCAGCAAATCCAAGAAGCCTATTCTGGTAAATTTATTTAACCAAGCTGCATTGCTAGAGAACTCGTTTTAGTTCTGCTTTTTTTTAATCCAAAGATTGATTCTTGATTGCTTGCTTTTTGTTGAAAACAGTGTTATCAGACAAGAGCAAGAGAACTTTGTATGATGCTGGGTTATATGATCCTGAAGATGAAGAAGATGGGGTGGGTGGTTTGGTTTTCAATCAATTTCTTGAATTTTCTCTCCTATTGCTGATGTTTGAAACACTTAATATATTTTGTGTTGCTTCAGGGGTTCTCTGATTTCGTGCAAGAAATGGTGTCTCTCATTGCCCAGGAGAGGAAAAAGGTATGATCAGCCTTCTGTTTTTTGTTTCTCAACAAGCTGTCTTGTCATTTTTGTGACTTATGGTGTGTTTGGATTTGGAAGAAAGTGGTGAAAAAGAAAGAGATGAGAAAGAAAGTGGTGAGGAAAGTTTCATAACACATTTTGGTCCGTCTGTCGTATCTAAAGCAGCATGAGAATTTAACCATTTGCTAGCTTAACAAAATCATTGCAATACATTTAGAAAAATTAAAAATAAAGTAATGTCTCAATTTCGATAGCCTTTTAGTTCTTCAAAACACATTTTGAAATGACATTTTCAATCTCTTGCACATCAAAAGAGTAGTCAGGTCTGGACTCATCATGGGCTAAGATTGTGTTTTGTAGTAAGCAAAGCAAATAACACTTCGAGTCTCATAGTGTGTAGGTGATTATCCTTCTTACTATATTAAACTTCAAGCGTGGCAAACTCAATGCTTTGATTGAAAGAAGGCTTCTTCTCTATCCCACGATTTCAAACATGTTTGAAGATAAACTTAGCTTCCACAATTCAACATATTGGTTGGATTTTGAAAAAAAAAAGAAAAAACTGCAGTTAAGTACTCGGGACTCTAGAAAGTCCAGGTTTAGTTGTTGTCTAATTATCTTTTATTTTGAATGAGGTATCAGGTCCAGAAAATTTTCTAATTTTTGGAATCAGCAACTAACATGACCAATTATTGCAAGATCCAAGTTTCCTCTGTTGAAGTAAGAATCCTAAGAACCCTCACTTTAGGTGGCAGAGCGTTTTGAATTGGTATAAGGCCGTATTTATAATGTTTGTGTTCTGTATGCTGTGATGAATTTTTGCTATCAATTCTCGAAAGTTGGTTCCTTGAGCATCCTTTTTGGGTCCGAAATTTAGAGGGTGTTTGGCAGAGCGTTTTGAAGCCAGCTGGTGGTTGATAGATCCTTACCAGCTCAAAATAGTTATCAGCTACTTTTACCAATCACTTTCGCATTTTTCAGCTATTAGCTTCTACCTATCAGTTTTTAGCCACCAGCTGGCTTTAAATAAACCGCACAGATCCTTATTAGGTAACAATAGGAGCTGGAGCTCTTCCTTATGGCTTTGAATTTGGTGTATTTGAACTTCCAAGTGCTGGGGTATCCTCAGTTACAGAGTGTCTTTTGTGAGTTCCATATGTTTGTGCAAGGGTTTGATAGCTACAATATACAAAGTAGCTTCAATTAAGAAAAGTCTTAGCCTTGTTTACGAAGTGAAGCTTTTCATAACAGGGTCACATTTAGTACACTATCTTAGGCAAAAAGTATTCCTTTGTGTTTGAACTTAGGAGGAAGATGATAACATAATAATTGTCACCTGTAAGAAATTGGCTGCATTGTGTGCAGTTTAGAGTGGCATGGTTATTGTTATCTACTTAGAAAGTTACGTGTAGGATACTGCTGAAATATCCAACTTATTGAACATTTTTCTGTTTGAGATCCAAGTTCATGTTATTCATTGTGCTGTCACTTGTTAGTTATATAATTTTTGCTGGATGCTGTTGTCGGAAATTAAATTTTGTGTCTAGGCGTATTGTCAACAACTGCTGGTTACATCAACTGGCTTATGATATTGTTTAATTATTGAAAATTCGGCAATTCATTCATGTAGGATAAGCAGTACAGCATGGACGAACTGCAGTCTATGCTACTGCAAATGGCACAAGGATTTGAATCTTCTTCATGGTACTGCGAACCGCCGTTTTTCAGGGATCCTCGGCTCTCGAAAAGGATGCGGTGTGACTCGAGTTCAATAATTGGCAGTAGTCGCCAACATTTCAGTCTAACTGACTGGACCGCATATGGAGAAAGCAGTTGGAGGAGCTAAGGCAATCAAGTTTTCTCTGTTTGTGGGAAAGAGGGGCAGTTCCTTTATTTCGCTGTTGGTTCAACTTTCGGTCTGAGACAAAATTTTAACGAAGCCGTGTAACTGATAGTGCTTGAGAATTTTCAGCCCAGAGAATTAGACATTAGATTTAGCTTAAGATTGTTCGAGTGGCTTGTTGATCTATCTTTTTAATGGAGGTAGTTGTTTTGGTTATACCACAAACAATAAAAAAAGAAGAAGACAATGTTGTACATAAGTGTTAAGCCCGAATTAGCCAAGTTATTCTCAGAATTGAGAGATGAAAGGGCAGCCATTTCATAGGATCCAAAGATGGGGATATTTAAAGCCGGAAGAAAAAGTCTCCAAGACAGTAGTAACTTGCAGTGTTACAATGGTTTTGGAAGTGTGCATTTTATACTGATGTTTGGTGTTAGGCCACTGAAGCAAGTTTCTTTATGATGTCTTTGTTTTACATGTGACTAATGAGATTGGCACTTCTATCTGCAGCTTGGGTTTGCTTATTGCTGTTTCTTTTTTCTACCATCTGCTCATTTACTGTCAATTTTGTGTTGCGCTAACACGGCAATGGAAAGATGGGTGCTAATAGCAGCAACTGTGTTTTGGCGAAGTCGCGTTGAGGGCAAAATGTCTCCTCTTGCATGCCTTTGTTTTTGTTTGTGCTTTTTTTTTTTTTTTCTCTTTTTGAGTTAATTGACTTGATTCGTCTTGAATTTGAAATATTCGGTTATTTTTAGTGCCATGTGTTAAAAATTAGTAGTTGCACTTGCGCACTTACTTTTTTTTACCGAGAAGGTTAGATTTTGGAGGGTTGATACATGTCATGGGCGTGCTGATGGAGCCTCGGAAGGCAAGAAAATAATAAAAAATGGTATCTTAATAATTTATGTATTGAATTTTTTGTTAATTAAAATTAGGATTGTTTTTTTTTTTTTAAAAATTAAAATTAATATTTTTAAAATATTTATTATTTTTACAATAAAAAATATTAATTATTATTTTAAAAACAACAGCCATAATTTTATTTAAAATAAATCTCAAAATAAAATTGCTAAAACATATAACTACACCCCTTAAAAAAAAAAAGCATCTACCTAGGTCTTCGTCCGTCTATTGGTAGTTCCCTTTGGTTATTATAATTGGTAGTTCCCTTTGGTTATTATACAAAAAGGGTACGCCTCACTCCTCATGAATTTCGTTATCTATTTCAGAATTAGAGTTAACACCTTAAAAATGGAGCTGTTAATTTTTTAATTTTTTTTTATTTATTAGAAGACTTATTAAGCCGTGAGTTATATAATGAGAATAATTTTTTTCTTTCATAAATTTCACTCCTCTTTTTTCAAAATTTAAAATTAAGACTTTTACAATAAAAATTTTGAACACTAATGACTATACTGTGTCTTGAGGGACTAATTTTTTAATTATTTGACTGTTCTGGCAGAGAAGGAACTTTTGTTGAGTCGGCACACCGTCCATGGACTTGTTTCGATCAGCAATGGGTTCTGTCTGCAAATGGGCTCCATTTTCTCACAAGATCCACAATAAACACGTCCATGTAAGATTGCCTCTCCATTTTAGCTAGCTGCAAAGATTTAGTAAACTAGTAAAGGCACATATTGCTCTCAAAAAAAAAAAAAGAAAAAAAAAGAAAAAAAAAAGGTCACATATCCGCAACTTGGACTTCAATATCAATCTAGTTTACAGCAATAGCCAGAATGTCCCAAGTGTGGTGACATGAACATCTATGTGCAACAAAAAAGAAACCAAATCCAATCCTGTTTTTGAATACCAATTAGTTTCAGTGGCCAATTCGTGAGAGTCTCAATTAAGAGGGGCCTATCAACAACATTTATGATCAACATGTGCATGCTCTTGTCTATTATCTGCATTGTTGATAAGTGCTACCTTTTTTCTTTTCATCACGAGGATGTTGAAAGGCTAAGAATAAAGAACAAATGAAACTTAGAAGCAAAAGTTCTATTCCAATTAGTTATACTAAAAGTACGAGATTTGAGTCTGATGTATGTAGGTTTAGCCCCATTAAAAGTTCAGGGAGCACTAAAACCCTAAACTTTTGATTTGACACTGATTGAATACTTACTACTAAATTATAATTTTCGGAGGTCAACTTCTTTATTTTTAAGCATTATCACCAGACAAGATACATATAGTTCAATCCTAAAGCTAGAGTAAATTATTTGTCTGCTTACCATTGCTCAATCATTGAGTAAGAGAATTAACTTGGGATTTAACGAGAATAATGGAACTACTTTAAGCCAAGAAGGTTCCAAGAGCAGTAGTGTTCAAACATAAAATAAGTTGCATGATTGGGTAGTTGAGTGGGCAACAAGAAGAAAAGTGCTGGCAGATGCTTTAAAGAAATGGGACGGTGGCATACGCCCAACTGGTCATCTCTCATTCACACAATAATTTTTTACAGATTCCTTTGTTAACTAACTTATTGTCCCCTTTTTCTCAGCCTTTAGCTTCAAGCTTAAGTTCAGGGGAGGGGTTTTTTTTTGTCTTTTTTTTTTGTTGTAATTTTTCTCTTTCATTTAATTGCTAAACAAAGTTCAATAATGTAGCATAGAACAATATTTATTGTTGTACTGTTACAATTTAATTATGTAACAGTTGATCACTTGAATTTTATATTTGTAGTGCAATTGGAGGCGACAATACAAAAATTAAAGGGACTATCTGAAGGGGGTGGAATTGATGGGGAGAAATATTAAACTTGAAAAGGGAACTGAAACATGGAATTGAGGATTGATGAATGATGTGGAGGCATTGTGGTTTTACTTACGTCACGACCAAAGTTTAGAAACAGATTTGAACTGTCGACTCTTTTTTTTATACCCAAAAAAACTATGTTTTTGAACATTTTGGTTAATCGAGAGGAGGCGTGCTCAATCAGCAAATTGTTCATCTTAATCCTTTGAAAATCAGCCTAGGTTTTGCATTTTTTAAGCAACAGTTTCTTTGTAGCTATTAAATGTTACTTGTGGACGCTGCTTTATGTAAATCTTTTCGTGTGCCAAATAGTTAGGCCCGAAGTCCCCCATAAATGCTTAAACTACCCACGTACAATCGGTCAATTTCCTCTGTATTTTTCCTCAGAAACGTGTAAACAATACCAAAAGCTCATTGGCGCTCCCTTTAGAGTGACTCAGAGACCTCGCTTACTATGCCCTTCCTCATCTCTCGGTCTCTGAGTAGATACAACGTTTAAAAATTCAGACTTTTATTTTAAAAATTTTAATTTCTAATTTTAAAAAAAGACGATGAGATTTTATGAAAGTAGTGATAGTTACCTTTATTACATAACCACAACGCATATGCCTATAAATATGCATGTTGCATACAAAAGTTTAGTCACATCCCAGACAAATCATATAATTCCAACTAATACTTGTAAATTTGTGATTAGTAGGTGCCAAAAGTTTAGGTGATTGGCCCATGCCTTATCATATGCGCATGCAAGAAGAATATACCTTATTATATAGAGTAAGTATTCCATTGCGAAAGAAGGCAATCCACCCTAGCAGCGCAAAAAGGGTCCTAAAACTCAATTACCTTTCATAATTGGAAAAAGGACCCGCCTATAGACCGATAAATATCATTTTCATAAGAATTTTACATACTTCTACGTTGCTTAAATTAAATCTCACTCAAAACCAATCAAATATAAGAGTTTTGATACAAAGACTAAGGTTAACTTGAAATATTTTTCATACATATAAAATTATATCATAATCTATTAAAATAGTTAGAATTGTGTATTATTTCCATTTTTCATAATACATGTAAGAAAAGGAGATTAATAAAAGGCAGCATTTGAACCTTCTACCTTTCACTTGGATATGTTACCTAAAAATCAGTTGAGCAACACTGACTGATTATAGTTAGAATTATACTTTGCCAATTTGCGAACTCAATAATTAATCAAAAATACAAAATTTCAAACCACCATTTAAGCCTATCCAACAGTCCCCATGCACCGAATAAGGTTGTAAAACTGCTCATATCTCACATCTTCTTTCCAAATCCTCCACCAAATTTACCCTCCAGAGATCACACCCCACACAGCCAAACCACAATATCAACATCATTCACACATCTGCTCTATCTTTCTATATCTTCCATCAGTTTTCCAGCCGCTATAGACCCAAAAGAATGAAGTTAAAGATCCAATCTTTTAACTCTATGCTATTCCCACTTATTGTTTTTCTTCTGATTTCGGCTGTTTTAGCCCCAATTCATGGCTTAGATTCAAGAAAGCTTGATGAAACCGCTGTGCCCGGACCGGTCGGCGAAAAGTGTACGCCATGTGGAACAAACTCTCCGCCGCCTCCGCCACCGGTATACCCATCCCCACCACCACCCCCACCAGCTCTACCACCCCCCTCTCCAAAGATTCCTCCATCAGGTTATTGCCCTCCACCGCCATCATATATATACTTCACCGGTCCGCGAGGTAACTTGTACCCAGTTGACAACGACTTTGGCAGCGGCAGGCGTGCCTCCGCCGTGGGGTGGCCTGTTCTAATTGGCTGCGGAATTTTGGGCTTGTTGGTAAGAGCGGGATTCTAAAGGGGCGACCATTTATATATGCTATAAAGATATTCAAGACTCTTGAGGACACAGAATTTTTGTGTCCAAAAGAAAAAGCTTTAAATTGTTATGATCGGATCTAGCTTTAGTACTTGCTTTATGATCCTAAAAAATTGTTCAAATAATTTTGATACGAGTATTTTTCACTTTAATTTCTCCCCAATTTTATTTTGTTAATTAGTTTTGTTTGTGCAAAGAGTTTTTTCTTTTATTTTCGTTATTTTGAGATACAAATAGAAGATTGAGTTGATGTTACTATATTCTAACATGAAAGTTATAAGTTAAAATTGCTAAAATAGCCTCATACAAAAATAGTAACAATGCTACGCACATCTCATCCTTTTTCTAGATCATTATTCTTTTTTTTTTTTTTTTTTAGGAGAAGACTAGATCTTTCTTCCTTGCTCTTTGTTAAAAGAGTTTTACTGCATAAGAGCGCAAGAAGGGGCATAGGAGTCATGCATTTATCAACTTATCTTTTTTTTTTTTTTTTTATTGCATCTTTCACAATCTAATGATGCATATCACAGTATACTTACTACATGCCCCTTCTTTTGCCAAGAAGTTTTAGAGTCTGTTTGACTTATTTGTTGATTATTGTTATTGCTGTTACTAATTGTTGATTATTGTTGCTGATTGTAGATTATTGTTGTTGGTTATTGTTGCTGATTACTAAAATAAAATTATAATGTTTGATTAAATTAATATTTACTGTTTACTATTTAAATTATAAAATGATCATTTTGTATATTACATATCTTTTTTTCACTAGCATCATTCTTGTAAAGGAAAAATCTATTTGTTTTGATTGTTTATACGTTAGCAAATTTTGACTGTATAATATATACTATGATTCAAAAAAAAATAATTTGCAACAAGTTCAAATAAAAAACAATCAATAATTTTTTAGATAAAAAAATAATAACTTCATGAAAAATTTTTAAAAATATGTTTAATGAAATTTCACATAAAAATTAATATATTGTCTTATTTCTATTAGTAGCTATTAGTATTATTTTCTACAAATAAAATAAAATAATTTAATTTGTTAAAAAATTTAAAACATATATAAATTCAGTCTTACGTATGAAAGTACAAAAAAAATGGTATTTTGGTTTAAAGAATTTGTATCAACAATTGAGAGTTCTAAAAAGTAGACATCACCTACTTTTTGAAATAACTGCTGATTAGACTCCCTATCAGCAATCAACAACTTCTCTAAATATTTTACCAAAACACTCATACATTTCTTTTTTCAAACTGAAATACAAATATATCTCCTAAAAAGTTGAGCCAAATACCCCCCTTATTCTTGTTAAAATTAATTTCCACTCCATGAATTGACAGGCTGATTAGACACCCAACAGATAATGGTTTGAATCTTAAATCTAGGTGAAAATGAAACAGTACTTGCTATACAACTGGCTTAGATTTAGGTCACCCACCTACAGCTTGCGTCTCTGCTTCTATCTCAATTAAAAACTTCTTTCCTCAATTTGGCCCACAGTTGTGCATGTTCCCATTTGCACACTTGGATTTCACTTTTTAAGATCAAAGAGGTCAATGTTTTATGAGGTGATTATTTGTATTGTATGCAGTATGCGCCAAAAACCAGGAATTCAATAATTTTTCAAGAGATAATAGACAAGTCATATAAGAAATTAAGAAGATAATGATTGAAAAATTGAACTTCAAAATAGAAAAATTGATTAGATGGATGAAGAAGAATCTATAGGATAACAAGGTTTTTTTATATTATATAGTTCACAATTCAACAATCACATTCTTTACTGAAAAATGATAGTGGTTAAAGTTCATCAAATTGATAACCATACAATGTATCAAGTTAAGTTGATTAATTTATTGCATTAGAATGACAATTTTTTTTTAATTTTTTGACAATAAGGATATTGATTAAGCATGATCTACAAAATGATAACTATTAACTTGTATAATTGAAATATGAGGCCTTAATGATGCATAATTCTCTCCATTATTTTCTCTTTTCGTTTGGTCTTCGTTTTTTTTTTTTATCTATTAGCAGGGACAGATCCAGAAAAATTTTTTAGGGGGCGAACTTAATATATAAAAATACAATAATAACAACTAATATTTATAATGAAAACAAAAAATTATAATATTTATTATGAATAATAAATATTATATCTTGTAAATTCTAATGTTTTAAATTTTTTTTATTTTTTATACAATCAAATATATTTTTTCTACATAAGTAATTATTTAATTATTTAATCATTTATTTCTTATGTGGTTGTATAATAAATTTTTTATAATATTTCATTGTAAAAAAATATTACTATAAATTTTATAACTGATGAAATTGATGTCGATTTTATAAACAAATACATATTTAAATGTAAAATACATTTTTAAATAATTTTATTTTTAACAACAATCATTGCTAATAATTTATTTTATTAAAAGATAAATTATTTTTAAAAAAGTGTTAATATAAATATAATAAAGTTATTGAAACAATTTTAAAAATAGATGAAAATAATTTTGACAACTACATTATCAATAGGTTTATAAAGAAATAAAAAAAAAAAAAAAACTTACAAGTTTCTTTAAGAAAATAAAAGAAGGAAAAACAAGAAAGAGGCGCAAATGAAAAGTAAAAAAAGGAAAGAAAAAAACAAAAAAAAAGAGGCGCTAACGAAAAGGAAAAAAGAAAAACACCAAAATTGCACCCTATATGGCTCGAACTTGCGACATCGATGTGTGCGTGTGTGTGTGTATACACACCATTTCAGCGTCTCATTTGAGGAGAGCTTGTGGTTTTTTTAGTGGACAAAGGATCGTAATCAATTAGCCAAAAAGACAAACCAATTTTTGTTCATAAAAAGAAAATTCCATGACCAAGATGGTCTAATATATAGCAGATTTGTTACGTCCTTGTTTTCAATGTTACTGTTCAAAAAACAGTATAGACGATTAATTTACAAATGATCCTTCAAAATGGTTCAAAAATAAATGTTAATTATTCAAGATTGTTGACTGTTCTAAAACAAAGAAACCTTTTAGGTCCATCGTGAAAATAAAGGGAGAAATTATCTAAATATTAAAAAACTGGGCAAGCAACACCTGTCTTTTTAAATAGCTGCAGTGAAAAGTTTGAAGCCGCCAATCCTCAATATGACGGTTCTCAGTAATAGAAATAAGAAGTGAAACAAACTAACGAAGCATAGTTGAATTGGTGTCAAAATGATCTTTATGGTTAATAATTTCGAATTGGAACTTTAGTCGGATTTAATTACTTAATTTTTTAAGCGAAACAAAGGGGTAGCACATTTGATTGGCAGGAAGATACATTATTCCTTCCTTTCTTTGAAGATGAAATCCAGTTCGGTGGTCCAGGCCTAACTTCATGTGTCAGGTCAGATACCGGTACATTGTTTGTGGGATAAGTATTTTTTTAGTCCTAAACCTTTAGGTTTTTGTACGTTTGAGTTCTAAACCTTTTTGATATTTCATTTGAGTTCTAAACTTTTTGATTTTTTACCAAATCAGTCCCTCTGTTTAACAAAAGTGATCAATCTATTAAAAAATAATTTTAACTTTATAAAAAATTATTTAAAAAAGATTAAATATATGAATTGAATGTCTTTTTTATAAAAAAATATGCATGTTACCTATTTAATTCGTATATTTGTTGATTAAAAAAATATTTAATATGCATATTTTGTTGATGAAAAAAATATTTAACTCATGTATTTAAACTTTTTTAAATAATTTTTATTAAATTAAACTCACTTATTAATAGATTGACTACTTTTCGTAACTTAAAGGACTGATATAGTAAAAAATTAAAAGATTTAGGACTCAAATGAAATGTTAAAAAGGTTTAGGACTCAAACGTAAAAAAATCTAAAAGTTTAGGACTCCAAAAATGCTTATCCCCAATTTCGGTTTCACCATATTCTAGTACCCACCTCCTCAATCTACTCCTTAAAAAGTTTGGTTTTTTTTTTTTAAATAAGTTTTATTATATAGAAATACAAAAAATTATCTATAGAATGTCTATATTTTAATAATAAATATATTTTATTTAATCACAATTAAAAAATATAAATTTAAAAAATAGTGAATTTTTTTTTACATTTTATTACAATTGCATAAAATATTTTAATTATTATAATATGAATACTTCATTTTTTTGTTGGTGGGTCATAATTCATTGCTCGTGTAATGACTCCCATCATGTTAGTCTTTCATAACATGTGCTTAGGTATGCTTTTGTTCCAATTTTGTGTGCAAAGATGACCAACCATTCGAGTTTAAATCTGCAGAGTCTCTTTTACACCTAATCCACAAGCGACACTAAGGGTGTGTTTGTTTCGAGGTAGAATGATTTTCGGAGCAGCATTTTCCCTATTTTACAGTGTTTTAGATTTTAAAAGTATCTAGTCAAAGGATAATTGAATTCCAGCCAAAGGGCAAATAACACCACTTTTAGGGAAATTAATGTTTGGGGACAGAGACTTTTGGGGAAGAGAGAGAGTAAAATGATCAATGAAGAGGAAAAAAAGAAAAAAAAGAAAAAAAGAAATTTATCAAAAGTTAAATTTCAATATTTTATTTTATAAAATTTTATCGAATACAAAATAATATTTTCACCACTATAATTAAACACTAAAATAAAAAATAAAATTTTTAAATTTCATCATCCTTAACAAACGATATTCAAGAATTTCATTTTATTCAGAACACTAACGAATCACGTCACATCACCATCAGTCATATTTTTCTCCGAACTTGGAAGTTGTAAATGGTTATTAAGCATGTTGTTCAAAAAAAAAAAAAAAAAGTTATTGGGCATGCAAGTGTTTGAACATTCAACGTTGGTCATTGAAATCAGTAGTTTGATAATAATTTAATAAAAATTTATTTATAATA
Organism: Carallia pectinifolia; assembly: GCA_037832335.1. Classification (NCBI taxonomy): domain Eukaryota; kingdom Viridiplantae; phylum Streptophyta; class Magnoliopsida; order Malpighiales; family Rhizophoraceae; genus Carallia; species Carallia pectinifolia. The sequence continues at coordinate 13,295,791 of CM075453.1, forward strand.
ATTTAAATTTGAATCTTTTTATTATTATTTATGTCTAATAAATGAAGTTTTATATCGAAAAATGATATTAAATTTTAAATTTATTAACATAGAAGTCAAATATAGAGAATATTTATTTACACTCAACAGTACTCCGGTGATAGATTATTTATATAAAAAAAATTAAATAAAGATATTAACAAATTATCTCTAACCTTGACTCACAAGTATATTAATTTATATACTGACAATAAACCTTTTTTATTGAGTCAACAAAACAAAAGGGATTTGAACCTGGACTATTAAGCACTCAAAGTTGGCTATTAGTTCTGGATGGTTACAGGACTTTATTTGATTTGCTAATTTTTTCTATTGATTTTTGCGGAGGTTTAGGAATTATTTCTCAGAGATTTTACGGGGCTGCTTTCAAAAGTCTTGCCGTGGGTATCTTTTGTTTTCTAGACACACTATGAATAAAGGTTCAAACAAAAAATAAACATACTATGAATAAAGTACTTCAACTCCAAAAAAAAGAAAAAACCCCAAGCTCTCAGGTTTGACGTAGGCTTAGCTCTTCTATGATACTAATCTAAACCATGTGATCTAGGGCACTTCTTTTGTAATTAAATACTCTCATTATGTCTAGTTAGACATAAGGGTTAATTTTATCTAAAATATTTATTAATTTATTAATTTTTATTCATATCGATTTTTATGTAAACATAATTCATCACGTTATTTTCATTATATTAATTCTTCTTAATTTTTTTTTTTTTTCGTTAAGCATACTTACATGACAATTAATGAAGGGTCAAACCTCATCAGCTGCCAAGCCATCAAATGATGATGTCATTAATTTTTTTTATTTTAATTAAAATAAATTTAAATTACTTTTAAAAATTATAGAAAACTAAAAAAAACAAGCTACTCTTTTATATTTCAGATTGAATTTAAATTTCAGCCTGAACTTGGTTTTTATATTTCTTTTTCGAGATTGAATGGAAGCTAGCTACTCTTTTTAATCTATATATATACATATGGAGTCAATTATTGTTGCAAGAATTTTGATGAAATGGGAATTGTTAGACCACCTCAAGTAGTATTTTAATAATGATTTGATGTATCTCTCTTTGTATAATGATTTGATGTATCTCTCCTTGCATTGACTTAAGTTAAAATTTTTATGTCAATGTTTACCCTAATTAAAAACAAGATTTATGCTGAGAGCATACTAATAAATTTCAAATTCATTAATACTGTAATTAAGTATAAGAGATTTTCATTCAGACCAAACAGTATCAAGACGATAGGTCAACCCTTTCAATTGGTTGAATATAAATTTTCAACGGTTATTAACCAGACCTCAACTCATAAATATTTTAACTAAAATACTTATAAACATTATTTTTTTTAGTTGTAAAAAAAAAATTGAGAATTGTTATTATTTATTTATTTATATTTTTGGTTGTTGTTGTTGTTAGGGGACAGTGTGGAAACAATAATGACAGGTAAGAAGCGAAGCTGCCGAGAAGGTGGCCCAGTTTTTTTTTTTTTAGTTTGGTAGTACAGACTACTCTACAAACACATTATGCACCCACCATAAGAAATTATATAGGACAAAAAAAAAAGAAATTATAAAAAATTTATTTTAGATCACATAAAATTTTAGAGCAGTACTGTTTTTTTAGCATACATGTTACATTTTTTTTTTATTTAATTTTCCTTATCCTTTGGAGATTCAACCGATTAAAGGTGAGAATTAGTATAAACGTAAAATTAACCTATTATCATATAAACGTCATAGGCTCGAGTCTCACGCTTCTAAATCACACAAATCAGTTGTCAATGAGGCTGTTGATCTTGTTGTTTTCTTTGGTTTTTTATGCCGCGGTTGTCTTAATTAGTATTTCTTTTTTTTTTTTTTTTTTGATCTGATCTTAATTAGTATTTCTAGCAGTTTCATTACATCACCTGTTTTGGATCAGATTGATTTGGGCCACATCAGGAAGGTTAAACAAAATTGCTACTAATTGAACCCTTTGTGATGCCCAGTAACACCATTTTGTTTTGAGAACTTTTATCCTTTAGGTTCTTCTGCATCTTACGCAATTATATTATTGACACTTGAAGGTCATAAATTAATAAGACAAACCAATCCTTGGCTACGAAGAACTCTCTGAAAATGTGTTTTTTGGGCTCTCCATGGCGGTTTTTCGATTGTTTTTCCCACATTTTTTGAGTATGTTTGCCTAGTGCCGAATATTCACTACTAAAACAATCTTGATTGTTTCCCTTTGGTGGTTGGTTAGCGATAGTCACGATTTGCTTTGGAGATACATTATATAACATGGTCAATAGTTTTCAGACTTGGGCCCTGCACTATCACTGACTGTAATATGCACATTTGCAGTTCTTATCTTTAACTATAATTATCGAAAAACTAAAACTGTGCTGCCAATGAATCATAAAAGTATATTGTAAAATTCCAAAAAATACGTTCAAAATTCACCACATCAATGTAAGTTTTCCTTTGCTTTCTAGCACTTACAAAGCTAATTAGTTAGTTTTGAGGAAGAATGAAACTGATCAACAGAGTAATTGTAAATAGAACTAATTACATCAATGTTCCTTCAAAAGCCAAGATGGTTCATGAATCCCCTGTCCACTGCTTTTGCACGGGCAGAGCAAATGGAAGCAGTTTTTTTTTTTTTTTTTTTTTGTCTATAAGGAGTCCTATTGCGTATTTGGGGAGGAAGAAGTGAGGTTTGGTGGGATTTGAACTCTCACCTATTAGTTAAGAGACACCTCTTTCAACCATTTGAACAAATAATCAATCTCAAATAAAAGTAATTTGTTGAATGGATAAATTATTTTCAGACTCAAAAATGACAAAGGGCCCGTTATGCCAAATGCCAATGACTTGGGCCCGTTATGCCCTGTCCATCTTTGGGGGGACAGGGCCACATATAGTATGAATACAGAAAGATATCAATTGATAAAGTTGCGATGAGTCATCAAAAGGGATACGTTGCTATTGGTTATTACTTAACTATAGCATTGTAATTTTGTTTGATTGATAACTCATGAGCTTTTGTGCGAAATTGGAAACAAAAGTTTCGGATGACACCTTACGGCTAAGTGGCTTCACAAATCACAAATATCACTATATCTAAAAGGTTGTCCGACATTAATTTGGACGCAGGACTATTGTCAACGCCTAGAACTCTTGAGAAATGAAGAGCTCTTGGTTATCTCTCGGAGGGGCTTATCAGTGAATCTGATTAAGTTATAGGCAAGAGCTCCAAGAATGGTACCCATTGGTGGGCCGATCATGTAAACCCAGATTCCTTTGTAGACGCCCATCACAATGGCAGGCCCTAAGCTCCTAGCTGGGTTCATTGATGCCCCAGATATTGGTCTGCAATCAACGAATAGATTTTGATAGAGAATATTAAGGGGAAGAAAAAAAATTAAAAAAAGAATGTTTTGGCATAAAAAATGTTGTTTTTTAAGGTCCAAAGAGATTACCCGGCAACAAGGACATTTAAGATGATTGTCATTCCAACTGCAATTCCTGCTAATTCTCCAATCTGCACGGGTTAACAATATAATTGATAATAAAAACAGGATAAAACTGCGTACATTTCATTTTTTTTTAAAATTTGACACATGAATGTCGAATTGCAACAAACCTTAAATGAAAGAATAAAATAAATGACTATATAGTAAGAAAATTTGATTTATCGCTCTGTTATCGGTAGCAACGCCCGAAATAACAAACATTAGGAGGAAGGAGATGATCATTTCCATTATCAGAGAGCGGATCTGAGATCCTACTGGCACAGTCCCAAAATAAGCCTCTTCTGGGACCTTCAGCAACATGTACAACGTTCCGCTGGCAAGAACTGATCCAAGTATTTGTGATATAATATAGAGAGGTACCTGCATGCCAGACCATGAAGAATTTTAATTTTCACCCAAATCTAAGATGTTAACGTTGCTGGTTGCAGGGGGAACGATGATCGTAGTTAGGGAAAACTTGAGAAAAAACTGCATTCTCGTGAATTTAACGTTACATCTTAACTTGAAAATAAAGAATTGAGTTAATATTTTTTTTTCCCAATTATATATCACTTCTATTTTTATAAAACTTTTGAAGTATATACTCACACTTGATCTCCCAACAATTGAAACGAATTGGCAGTCGCTATTATATGGGACATGCTAATTGAGATGTTTATTAAATGTGCCAAATCAAAGGGAACTTTTTTTTTTTCTTAAAAAGAAAAATGGATTACAAATAGGTTGAATTTCAAAAAGTTAACTATGAACTTGCCTGAGCGACAGGAAAATGCCGGAAGAGAGCAAAAGTGATGCTGACGGCCGGATTGAAATGAGCACCGGAGATATGTTGGACTGAGTAAATCATGACCATGACCACAAGACCCCATACCACACAAATTCCAGGGAATGTTACATTACCATATTCCTTATTTACAACCACTGATGCGCAGCCCATAAATACAACCAAATATGTCCCTATGACCTCTGCAATTATCTGATACAGCAATATATAAATATTTATGAATAGCATCAATTTATCATGATTCAAAACATTAAACAATTAGTTACATTGTTATAGAAAATTGCATTGTGTTGTGGGATTTTGAACCCCCAAGTTGCAGAAGTCGCAATTATAAACACGTACACGTACATGTACACGTGCACACCCTAAGAGATTTTATCAGATAATCTAATAAATACCCACATCTGGAAAATGTATGCATTTACCTTTTGTATAAGTTGAACTACTTTAGAAGATGAGGGCATGTCAGAACTTCCTTTTGTTACTGGTAACTTACCACTACATGGGCTTTCTTTTATTTCTTCAATTTCAACTCCTCCTGACATGTTTTGCTATGGCTAGAGTTCAATTTGAGCAAGATTGGTCTTTAGCTTTATTAATGTTTCTGCAAAGAAATTTTCTTAATGGTGTGTCAATGAAGGAAGCATACACAAAGGGCAACTGGCATGTTTTTTTGGGTCAACATATCCGGAGATTGATGGTTTAGCTATTTTGAAGAGTAGTTTATGGAGGTTCGTGACTTTTGTGTTTCTTTTGAGGAGTTTTGGTCTCCAACTGAAATAACTCCCACAAATTAGTCCTGACCGTGAATGGTCCCCAAGCGAAACTAGGTCTTCTTGTTGCCACATGGCAGATTTAGTGTCTGGCTCCTTTGCAGTGCGATTTTAACTTGTTGCCACATGGCAGATTTAGTGTCGGCTCCTTTGCCGTGCGATTTTAAGGCCAATTTTTAAAATTGTTAAAATCATATTAATTATCAAACTAAAAATATTAATAGATTAACATTCAACTGGTTAAATCAGTCGAATTGATATTTGAATCGATATTTAATAATATATATATGTATAAAAGTAATTAAAAAAATAATAATTATAAATAATAATTAAATATTAATTTTTCTAATTTTAAGGATGAAATTAAAATTTTTAAATAGATTTAGCATTAAATTGAACTTTTTAATTAAATTTAATACTAAAATTATAATTTAAATAATATTTAAAATCAAATTATAATTTATAAATTTTAATTTTATTAAACCTGTTCAACTGGTCTGATTTTTACAAACTTTGATTGGTTTTAATCTGTTTTGACTGATTGAATTATTACTGAAAATGCGTCTAAACTAATGCAGATCCCCAGATCCCCGACCAATCACCAATTCAATTGGTTCGGCTGAGTGATCCAATCCAGATTTAAAAACATTATTTTTAACTACCCAACATTGTGATATCCTGGTTAAGCATTGAAGGTGTCAACTACCAGGTCTTGGTTTGTTTGATATGGTTAATTCTATTTAGATTATTTATACTTTTTATATGTACAATATTTTTAACAAAATTATTAAAATACTATTTCTACTATCTTATTTTCTTGAAAAAAATGAAAATGGTCATTTCAAGGTCATCAAAGTCACACGAATGCTAAATTGGACTCCGCCTAGAACATTATAATAGCTATAGTTTCGTACTTCTAATTTTTAGATACGCAGTGAATGATGGGTATAAATAATGTGGAAATATTATATACATACACATTTTACACATCCTCGTATACACATATAATATAATAATTATTTTTTATATTACATTAAAAAAAATTTTGAAAGAAAAATTTTTTTTTTAAATAATTTCATATTGTATCTACATTTTCTATTTTAAAATACTACTCCCCTAAATTTAAGTCTTAATTTTGTAAACAAAAAATTAATATTATATTAAGGCATCCGGATGTGTGGATGTAGTAAATAATGTGGATTCAATAATCCTTGTATGAATTGCGTTTGTAACGTGTCTGTGTGACACGAATACTCCACAAAATAGTTTACAAGTGTTGTACTAAGTTTTTTTTTTTTAAAATGTGGTCAAAGGATGATTGTTAACATTAAGAGTTATTAGTCAGCAAAACCAATATGATCAATAAATATCATTCATTCTACTAATTATGTTGGATTTAATTTATAACTTGTTAAATATCAAATTATATGCAAATAAATTTTATTTTCTTCAAGTTCTTAATAAAATATTAAATACAATATAGAATAATAGACTAAGTTTAGTGTTATATTTTGGAAAAATACTAAGTTTATTTAAAATATTTTTACTGTACATATTTATATGTCAAATATGCTACATCCATGCTTTTCTTTCTAAGAGTTAACATCGTATTTACAATTTGTGATTATAGATCTTGCCTTCGTGCCTTGAGGAATGTTTTTAACTGTAATGATGCTTTTCTATCCCGAATTTGGACCAACGAGAATTTGAGTGACTTTGAGAATAAGACGAAACTCAAAAATGATCTTGGGCTCGTTTCCACAGGGAGGACATGTCGCTAAGGCAGTGAAAATTTATTTGATTGGAATAACCAGACTTAATTCATTTTAAATCTAACCCGATTGGATTCTTAAAAATTTTAATGACATGTAATTTAGATCACTCAAAACCGAAATAAATTGAAATATGAAATACTTAAAACTTGAATAATCTAAAATCCGAAAAGTTTGAAAGTCGATAAAACTAAAATTCAAAATACTTGTAATTCGAGATTAGATAAATAGCCCCAAATACTTTAAACCCGATGGGCTAGTGCATTCGGAACATCTGAAGAGATCTTGCCCCGAGTAAAACATTTGGGCCAAAGTGTTATTCTCAGTTGGCCCAAATATGCATTAAGATGGTAGGTATTAGCTATGCCTTCTGAGGGCAGAGGACTCAGTGGGCCCAAACTTGCCTGCGTTCTTCTTCCTTTTTCCTACCCATGTGTAGAAATTGGGCCAATGACCTTTCCTTTCCAATGTTATGCTCCTTGGATTTGAGTATTTTTGAGTATTTGGTATACCATAGCAGAATTGATTGTGACCTTTGAATTTTGTTGTAGCAGAAGGGAAGGAAAAGGGGGAAAAAAAAGCCAGAGATTGAATGTTCAATTTGGCCGCAATGGGCACTGAATTATAAAACGATAAATTTACCTAACGTTGCAATGGTGAAAATAAAAGAGTTATTTAACTTTATATAATTCACGATACGATAAATCTCTAAATAAAACAAAAAAATGAATATACTTGCTTTATTGCATAATTGTGAGCTAAGTTTTTTTTTTTTTTTTGTCTACAAGCAAGATTTTAGCAGTCATTGCTCGCAATTACTTAAAGTATGCCTAATAATCGGATTTAGCGAAATTAGCATGACCTTACTTGAAATGTTTTCTTATTTATACTTACTAGGCTCTATTGTTGACTTGAATATGTTAAAATAAATTTGGAAAAAAATAAAAAAGCTTTCAAAAAGAAGTCAAGTTCTTTCATGGTGGTGAACTGCAATTTTAGAGGTAGAATACAATCTATTTTCTAAATTTATACATTGAGACCAATAAATAATTCCCACAAAATGACATAATAATGCTTTTTTCCCCAGAAAAACATTTTTTATATTTGAGAAAGTTGTTATAAATCTATTTCAAGCCACAAAAAGGCATTATATCATTTGTTAGATTTGTCTCAAAATAAAATAAAATAAAAGAAGATATAACAAGTTGAGTTTATACTTTCGATTATTGATATCAATTCAGCCTTAAAAAACAATTCAACTCACAATTTTTTTTTCAAATCCTGTTCAACTCACAAAATTCCAGTCAAGAAAGACATGGACAAGTGAGTAATGACTACATGAAAATTGACTAGGCACAATAAGTTTGGGCCATTGGGCATCCTTACTCGTACCAAACTTTTTTCTTTTTCTTTTTTTTTTTCTCCCAACCATTTCAGAAAGAGAGAGAATCAGAAAAAGTCCAAACCCATCAAAGAATCCAATCGCCTTACTGTTAACAGTCATTGAAAAAGCCCACAGATATAAAGATCACTGACTCAATTTCTCATCTGGGTCCAAGTTGAGGAAAACAAGGGGTCTCAACCAAAAAAAAAATAAAAACTAAAAAGCTCAGAGGATCAAACAAATCTTATTATTTTTAGACTGCTGGGAATTGGGTTCTAGCTTTTCAATTTAACTCTTTTTAAGAATATATATATATACAAAATAAGAATTTAATTATATGAACATATTTAGCGAGATACGTATAAATATTTTATTCTGCCTCATCCAATAATATTATTTATTTTTTTTTGAACTTAATATATCTTTTATAATGTAATGATTTACGTTACAGTATACTCATGGGCCCCTTCTTAGGCTTTGCTAAGAGGTTTTTTTTTTTTTTTCCCCTTTTTTGATGAATAAAAGCCAAGAGGATAGACCCACAAAGAGTATAAAAAAAAAAGACAGAGAGAGAAAAGGCTGGGATTGGGGGAGGGAAGAAATGGGGTCATTGACAAGATTGATCCCCAAAAAAAGTTTTGTTATGATGTACAAATGTGTGTTGTCATGGTGTGGATTGTAAAGGGTAGCCATTATTATTATTATTTCTCCTGTCTTTCTCAAACTCTCAATTCACCGCTCCAATGGTCCCCCCACATCCATTTATTGGTCCAACTCCCACCCCAGCTTTTGTGTCTGCAGTTTGCCCTACAAGGATCATGACATTTCTCCCTTTCAATCTCTGTGTCTTGATTTTATGTATTTATATATATATATATATTTTTTTTTTTTGTTTCTCTATTCTCTTAAAATCATGGCTTCAGTATATTTGGTCCAGACCCCAAATTCAAGTTATTTGATACCCTTAATCATGGAACTACAGGAAGGAAACAAGTGGAAGACAGTTTACCCTATCTTACCATCACTGCATAAGGTGGATGTATAGGAAACACGAGCAGGCTCAACTCGAATAATCCGACTTAATCCAACGAAAAATCAATTGTATTCAATTAGCATTGACTGAAAATATAGTGTAGCAAAGTAATGAAAAATTTGAATAAATATAAATCAAAATTTAAATAACCCGAATTTGAAATTAACCAACTTTATTACTAGATTAACCCGTATAAATTGTTTATCTACTAGTAGTTATATTATTAGGCGATTTGGTAGCATGACATGGAGCAAGCAAATTATCTGGGTCGTGGCCCCATGCATATGCTTAGAGAATCAAGCCACGCACACGAGGAAAGTAACATTATTAATTAAGTTATTATATTTCTTTTTTCTCCTACAAAATATATCATTTTTCATTATCACGTCAAGCCCACCCAAAACCCAAAATGGGCCATTATATTAATGTCTTAGTTCTTATGATCATATTATTAGTGTTGTCCCTATCCTTTGCCTTCACGTGCGGCTGCTATACGTGCTCCTTAACATATAAAAATTCTACAACTTTAATCCCTAATCAAATGCCAAATTTCTGCTTTGCTTTGTGGCTTTGTGATTTCAAGTAATAAGATATGTAAGTCCAAACATCCAAATTCATGAAATTGATCTGTCATTTATATTAATTTAGAAGATGCATGCAAAATGACCACTTGGTTGGCACAACCAAAAGAAAAAACAAATAAAAGAAACAAAGAGAAGTTGTTCTTGTATATGTGGTTCTTTACCAACCTACTAGATTAAGATACAATTGTATGGTTGCAATTTGTATCTTTTAGAGATGCTTTATCCACACCGAAGAGCATTTGCTATTCCAAGTCCAAATCAGACCCCTGACCATCTCTTTCATTGTTTCTGGAATTTTATTTTTTTAATTAGGATGATTATGAATTATATAATAGTGTAATTTTTCTCATTCTCATAAAAGTCATATTTTTTCGCAAGATTATAAGTAGAGATTTCGAATATATAAGTCTAAATTCTTAATCACTAGAGTATCATTTGAGAGACTTTAAATAAAATTAGTACTGGAGACTTTGAACGTAGAAGTTTAAGTTGTAGAAATTCATTGTGCCATCAGATATCGGGTCTTTGATCCCTTTGTTTTTTGGCAATTTTTTGTTTCCTTGCAAATCAAATAAATGGGACATACAAATCAACAAGACAGTCACAGTAATGTACTCGGTGTTTCTTTAGCCGTTTTCCCATATCCTGCTGTAAGGTACATTTTCTTAAGGTATATCCTATAAAGTACAATTGTACATATGATTGTAGTTTGCATCTTTTAGTGATATATTCTTTGTACAAACCAAAATGTGAAATACAAAATTCCTTTCAATTTTAATTTTTTTCTATTACAGATTTGTTATTTGCGAGTCCATTTTGGGCGCATACATGCAAAACTATGACATTACTAGCTAGGACAACAGTTTTTACACGAGTCAGTGATTTTGACAAGCACAAAGCCAAAACATGCAGTAATTTCCTACTTAAGTGTTCTCTTGATTTATTATGTTGCAAGAATATTAGCCTATATATAGGATGTATGCTCCTTGATTCCTCTTTTATCTTGTAAAAATTCAATCGTGGGTTTTATACAGGTAGATCTAAGTATGACATGCAAACAGTAATTTGTAACACCACCTCTCCATAATATTGAAAATCGAAAAAAAAGTTTCACTGCATAAAAATAATTTTAAAATAACAACAAAATAATATGAATTATTAAATAAATAAATTTATAAAAAAAAATAAACTAACAGATATTACTTAAATATAATTAGATAATCTTCCTCTTTTAGAATTCAGCACCTAATTATCCAAAAACATGGGATTCCTGCACGGTAACGGCCTGTGGCTATTGCCAAAACTTCTGCAAGCAAATGACTGACCATATTGCTGCAACAACTGCAAATACAAAAAAAAAAAAGGTGTTTCGGGGGGGGGGGGGTTGGTGTGGTGGTGGGGTTGGGGGGACGGCGGCAAAGGGATTCATTCACATTCAAATCTTAAAGCATTGTGCTGGGAACAAATTCAGGCCATCCATATTTGACAACCACAAAAAAAATTTTGCTAGGCATATAGACTCTCAATGAGATGTAGGACCCAATTAGGGTAACTGATGTCAAAAATTGGGGTCCACGCAACCTTGAAGGAAAAAAAATTACGTGTCCAGATAATTTGTCATAAGGGTATCTATAATATAATAAATTTAAAATATTTTATAATTATAATAATAAAATATAACATGAAGAAAGTAGTAATTTTTTTTCTTTTTATTGCACTTTTTATTAATTCAATTGTCAAGAGTTTCAAAATTTTTCTATTACAGACACTTTTTTCTTTTTTGACAAAATTTCATCGCGATCCTTACGCATGCGCATCCTTGAAATTGAAGGGAAAAAACTAGATAAAGTAGGAGACAAAGTCCATAGTCCTTGCCATACTTTATTTTCATTTAGTCCCTACCTTAGTTGGATCCTATCCTCTCAAAACCTTTCCCTTTCTTCTGCCACCCCTACCCAACAATGCAATAATACACAACATGTATCACAACACAACACAACACAACACAACACCACACAACACAACACAACGCAACACACACATCTTTAGATGCATCTGCTTGGCCTTCAACTCCCCCATTTTCCATTTAATGCCCCAAATCGCCACGTGACTAGGGTATGGGCATCCACATGTGTTTGGACCCGCCAATGCTTGGGGGCACGTGTGGTGCGAACCGTACGATGATCATCGTTTTCGTGCCTAGTTAAGCATGTCAAGAGTCAAAATCCATCGGACCCGTATACGCCTGTCCGTATTGCATTTATTTTTGACCATGTGAAATTGTGGTCCGTCCGATAAAGATCGGGCAGTCACTTTCGCTTCTTTCTTAATTGGCATTCATGCTATGTTATGGAGCCACTGACTGCAATGCCAAAAGGGGCATTAGTGCGACTCTTATCTTATTAAGGAACAAATGTCTCGACTCTCAAACAAAAACCCTGAAAATTTGTTCCCATTTTCTCTAGTTAAGAGTTAATATATAAAAAAAACTTGAATGTTACATTTTGTAACAAATTTAGTATAAAATGTAACGATTTGTGTATGGTACATTAATTTTATAATAAAAATAACACATGTTAAACTATTAACTGATTTTGTCAAGTGTGTTGGTGTGGCAAATTGATTAACTTTCTTATATGACGTGAATATAAGACAAGAAGATGATTGGATCTGTCGTACTTAATAGAATCCATCAATCCTAGTTTAATATGTGTTATTTTTGTTATAAAATTAATTTACGGTATATAAATCGTTACTTTTAAATTGTCGATTAAATTTTTTTCAAAACATAAAATTGGAGATATCTTTGTATCCTATTTTAAACTTTGAGAAAAAGAAGAAGCAACCACATCATCATTTTTTAGCCGTTGAAATTGGAATTTAATCACTTCAAACTTCAACTTTCAAATATAATTGAAAGGGGAAGCCATGACAGGGACCATATGTAATGTCTCAAGGGCCCCTTGTGTAGCAAGGTCAGTCCAAAACTGGCAAGTCCATAGATCATCAACTCAAGGTTATCAAATTGAGAATCTGAAAGGGAACAAGGAGAAGCAGACATCAATCTTTAATTATGAAGGGGACCAAAGGAATTGCCTTTGATTTTACAAATTATCCCTTAGCTCTTAGTTACATTGCCAAGAAACGACTAGAAACCTAATCTGTTTCTAAAGTACCACATCGGGTAAGCAGAAAAATACAATTCTTAATTTGCAGGTGAATGATGGATATATAATGAGTTGACTCCTCATTATTTGTTTGTTAGAGTATTTTTTTTCTTTTTGAAACAAATTAATTATGTCTTTATAACATTAATTCTCAGTTGTGAAGAAAACATTGTGGCTTTGTTTTGAATTACCTGATTAATGGAAGGTAATAGACAGTAGAGCTAAGCATCAGTGGTATTTTTCTTTAGGATTGGGCTGCTCTAATGTTTGAAACGACAAAACTTACCATGTGGACTCTTGATTTGAAGTCAAAAAAAAAAAAAAAAAAGACTCTTGATTTCGAAATTAAAAAAGAAAATCTAATTGTAAGCAAGTTGGATAAGTTTAGTTATCCTTTTTAAAATTATGTCAAAACAATTAGAAACCAACTTTTAATTTAAAAAAAAAAAAGCAGTAATTCACATGTAAAGTAGTTCATGTTATTTGGCAATATCTCATTCCAACCAAAAAAAAAAAAACCTGTTTGTTGACGATATGAGACAAATATAATATATATTTTTTCATCCTGGTCTACAAGCTTGGAACAAATACAAATGAAATTAATATATTAGTGTAAATTTTGATTAGTAAATTGCACAAGAAGAAAGTAGTCTTACTCATCAATAAATTTTCTCTTCTCCTTTTACACAACAAATGTAAATTGCAATGAAAAATTAACCTCATATCGAGACATTTTTACACGAACTAAATCAAGGAGAAGTCACATATAAATGGATGAGGGGAGGTCAAACGTCTGCTGAAACTAGAATTTTGGTCCTATTTTATTATTATTTTTGTTCTTTATCTCACCAAAATTTTGCAACCTATTTATTTTATATGTTTCGTACTATTTTCTTTTCTTTTTTCTTTCTTGCCAGATTTACATAAAATGTTTTCTACGGTAGTTGGGTGCAAATAAATAGGTACGAAGAGAGAGTGACCTTATACTTAATAGAAAATATTATGGTCATTACACTCAGTTGCATTGAAAGTATCTCCACCGCACTTGAGTCAAAACTTAAAACACCCTTGTGAACGAGACACTAGAACATAAATTGACCACCTCATAAGAAACTAACAGGTGGAGCAGAACTCGAACCTGTAGCTAGTCATATTCAAATTATATAGGCAGATCACTTAAGCAGTTAAGCCCACCAGTGGAGGCATTTACATAAAATGTTAGTCCCACCACAAATGAAACCCAAGTCTGGTCTACTGCGGATAGGATGGATGGAAGTTTTTGCCAATTTCCTTGAGGTCACAGAAAAAGTTGACCAAAGAAGTCAGTCCCTACATGAACATGAATGTACACATACATGAAGCAGATAGACGACGGGAGCCCGAATTTACAATCGTTATCCCAAATCTGTGGCGCTGAGGGTGGTGGCAGGTTTAAGGTCAGGTTGACCATCACATCAGCATCCACAATCGCATTGGCACCCCTGTGATCCACCTCTTGGACGCTATCGTGGTATAAACTAAACTTGCTAATCCACAGTCCCACAAATTCGGTACAAAAAAAAAAAAATGTTATATAATCTTAGTAACGCACAGAAAAATTAGACACAGAACATATATAGAATAATCAATTAATATTGTATAACTAAATGATTAATATTTATAATAAAAAATTAATAAAAAAATAATTTTATTTTTATTATAAATATCAGTCGACTAGTTGCACAAAATAATTTATTAATTATTATGTATCTGTCCCATATCTATATTTTTTCGCGTCCATCTATATCTTCCCTTGTGGCACCCCCTACCTCAAGTATATCTAATTGTAACATTTATAACATGCTTTTTGATATCTTATTGATGATAACTGAGCTTGGCAGATAACAAGCTTGCTTATGGTCTTTCTTGGAAGGTGGGAATGAATCATAATCCCCATCATCAATTTCTAGAGCTCTGTAATTTTCAAGTTGATTAAGCTAACTAAGAATGATCTTTGACAAGCAAGTACCCTAAGAATGATCTTTGACAAGCAAGTACCCTTGAACATTATTAATACCTTATCCTCTCAAGATGTGGTCCAGAATTTTTTTTTTTTAATAAAAATATATAGTCGAGAATTGGCTCAAATTTCAGTACCAAAATCAGCATACAAATCTGGGATGCACATTTTCATCACACGTGGGGGGCTAAGCCAAGAAACTACCCTGTTGGTCTCTTTTTCGCCTTAATTGGTCTTCTCATTCATGTTTTAACAGCTCAAGAAAGTTGGTCTCTTTTTTGCCTTAATTGGTCTTCTCATTAATGTTTTAACAGCTCAAGAAAATTGTTTTGCAACAAACTAGGATAACAGGAAATGAAAAGAGTTGGAACTTGGAAGCAAGTCGTGGCAAGTTGAGCCTAGTTTAATCATATTCATACTTGGTTCATTTAATAAATGAGCAAAAAAATGAAGCTTGTGTTTGTACTTTGTTAACAAGTCTGAGTTAGAACTAAATTTACTGTTATCGAGCTCAACTTGCTAGTTTTTCATGGACAACTCTTTATTTTACTATATTAATAAGAATAAATAAAATCACACAAAACTTATTGTTATAAATAAAATTAAAATGATGAAATGTCTATTTTAATCAATTAATCAACTAAAAAATAAGTAGAATATTTATATAAAATGAGTTTTTCAAACGAGAAATTCACTAGTTTAAAAAAGGCGAACAAGTCTTTGTTCAAGTTAATTAAGCTAGTTTATTAAACAAATTTCATAATTAGATTTGAGAGATGGTCATTTACATGAATGAATGAGTTAAAGCAAATTTTTATCAAGTCAAAACCTTCAAATTTTTAACCAATGTATTAACTTATTTACAGTCCTAAAAATAAAAAGCTTAATCAAATAGAGTTAGTAAGATCTTACTTTCTTTTCGATTACGAGGTGGTTAAGCGAATCGCTTTGTGAGTAGAATTTCAAAGATGGCCTTTTCGATGAGCGTATGTCTCCTTCCATTGCTACCACTAGTAAATTATAATCTTCTTGGGTTTGATAATAGCTATGCCAAAAGAGTAAATGTTGGTATACCGGCGTATAGTATGTCGATTTTTGTTTTAAATGAAACTGAGACTGTTATTTTTTAAACTAAAATTGATATTTTTGAAACAGTTATTTTTTTAACATTTCAAAAATATCAGTCGCAGTTTCAAAAATAATAGTTATAGTTTGGCCTGAGACAAAATTTCGGTAAATAATTTCGGGGTTACCTAACTGCACTCATGCCAAAAGGCTGTTTGATTGATGAGGATGTTGGTCCAATGTGGCAATATTTGATTGGATATTGGATTTCATAAAGGAATAGATGTGGGACAGTCTAAGGTGAGGACATTATATCATGCCATTTTTTATGAGTTATTAAGATTTCATTAAAAGGTTTATTATAAATATTGTAATGTAGTCGAATCATTTTCTATCATTTAATTTAAAATTTTTTTCATTAATATAAATTTTAATATCTCTAACACTTCTATATTTTTATTAACACTTTTTTTAGGAACTAGATTGTGTTTTTTTTTTTTTAATATCAAATGAAGTAGTAAAATCTTAAATCCACCTAGAAGTTAAACTAATAGATGAGGAAATTAAACAGTATGATAAGTCATTTCAATTTTTTGTATTTAACATGTCCTCTTAACGTGTGTTAGGTCAGATTAACACGTGGTATAAAAAAATTAAACTAAAACTACAAATGTTATATGTAAATAGCCAAATCATCTAACAGTAACTGTAAATAAGAGAGTAAACTAAAATTTGATATCATATCAAATAAAGTTTTTAAATCTCAAATCTTTTGAAAACTCAAACTAATAATTGAGGCAGTCTAACACTATTATAAGTTATATCAAATATTTCTATTTTATCAATACAAAATTTTATACTATTTAATACTTTAAAACACTGCACTGGCAATCGAGTTTTATTATTCTATTGATGTGACGACATGGTTCAATCTTTTTCAAATGCTTAATTAGAAACAACCAAACTCACAACAAAGAATAACATGAGAGAAAATTTCTGGTTTTTCAAGCTGCATGAAAGTCCGGGTTAATTATAGAAATATTAGAATTCTGACCTAATGTGATTTCAGCCTTCATGCTCGTTATGTTACCTTTGTCCACAAAATATGCCTTTGATGCTGTCTAATGTCTATATTCAAATGCATGTTTTAAGTTGTCGATTATATATGTAGACAAAGTTATTAATATGTACTATTTTAATAATTTCTCTTTTTTTTTTGTTCAATGAAAAATTATGTCATTTATAGCTATCTGTATCTAGCTAGTAGCTTAGAATATATATTCAGACATTTTCTAATGGTCACCACCAATTTCGAAGATGTAAATGAAAAAAGTTTAAAAAAAAAAAACTCCAAAACACATTATTATTCTTAATTTTAAGTATTATGCATGCCCAAACAAAAATAATTTATTAGTCCTAATATTAATGAGAAAGAGACACATAGGAAAATAAAGATTGCATGGCTAACCCCGTTATAAATAGTTGCAGAAAGAAGATTAAAAACGGAAACTCGAGTAGTAATGTTTTTATGGGAAAATCGCTAATTGGTTGCACAGGTAAGGATAAATTAATAGATGATTAAAAAATACCCATGAGTTTTGTTTCATAGAAAATTCGAACTGCAAAAAATTGATTTGAAAATTTTAGTCCATGAATTTTATATACCAATTGCAAATTTAATCCTGTCGTCAACTGCCTTTGTTTCCATTACGTGAAGATCAAGAGTTTAAAATTATAAAAAGAAAATTCCACTCTTCGGTCAGAATTTAGCCTTACTCTTGCAACATTTCAGTATTATAAGAATTAAATTGTTTGAAATTAAACTTTAGTAAACGAAAGCATTTTACCCTTACCTTGTGAGGTCGGGAACTGTCTGGTTATGTTAGCTGAATTTATGAAGTTCGTTTCTTCACAAGTTTAGTATAAATAGTCTAATCTATCTTATGCGGTAATTCACTCCTCCCATGATTTGTCTATAAAGTACTATCTCAGCTTATCCATTTCTTGCTCAAAAAAATTAAAAAAAACTAAAACTAAAACGGTTTAGGAGACAAAATTTAGGGACAAATTTTTGCAGTTATTTCATAAATTAACAACTGAATAACATTTCTAGCCAGAACTTTGTTATCATATTTCCTTTCTTTTGGATACAGCTTGCATGTCGTATATTGGAATGAATGATCATACCAAAACAAGTCTTTGACGAGAAAATTCATTGCACAAATTTCTTAGTTGTGGTGTACTAAATGTTTTATATTAAACATGAATTTAGTGGCTCCAAGTCTCAAATGACTAAAAGAAATTGGAACTCGTAATAAAATGAACTCTTACAAACAACATTGTCAATATATGCATTATCTAATAATTTTAACAATATAACGATTATTCTCTATAGACACACGTCCTTTTAATATGCACAATTTAGTTGAATCAATTTTTTTTTATAAGATTCATCGGTTTAAACAACATTACTCATCAAATAAGCTCTTTATTTCAACTTGTAAAGGGTTGTGTCCAATGGGTGATTAAAATTTGAGTTTAACCTTACGTAGCATTAAAATAACAATGCAGTTTATTAAATAATATTAAATAATTTATTTATTTTTTAAAAAAATTATTTATTTAATAATTCATATCATTTTATTATTATTTAAATATTATTATATAATAATCTACCTAAAATTTTATGTTTGTTTACCCTTTTCTTCGCGAGAAGTGAATGGGCACTAACCTTCTTCCAAGATAAACAACTATTGTTGAGGCCTTTTCTGACCATGAATAGTGAAGATTAGGCGAAATAGCTGGGAGATCATCAGGTAGCACATTGCACGCACGCTACGTCCTAGATACGAGGTTTCATTACATTATTGTGATTTTCGATCTACTTTTATAATTTATATTGTTGATTACAATCATGTATTTTAAAAAAGACTTTATTTTATATAATAATTTTAAATAACATAAAAATAAACACGTAATTTATTTAAATCATATCATTAATTTTTTTTATTTCTTAAATTTCAATTATTCATCAATATATATTAATTATTTTTATTTTGATTTTATTTAAAAAAATTTTACCGATTATCATGTGTCACTTTACATTTGACACGCCTTAATTTGACTACTCTGCGTAACTTTCCTTCAATCATATTCATCTGGAGAAAAGTTGAAAAAAGTTGCAAAATTTGACCAATCCACCACCGCATGCAAGTTACAGGGTCCCTCGGCTGTACAAGGTGGGAGTTAGGATAGTGGAAGCATCAATTAAAAGGCAAGAGTAAAGTTAGCTGCTTTTGACTCCAAACTTTCTCTCTTGTTATAATGGTATCTATCTCACATGCTTTTGCTAAATAAGTCAATAAGTAGACATTGAGATTGATTTGTTCTATGCTTTATGCCTTATGAGAGATTTTTTTTTTTTTTTTTTTTTAAGGGAGGCATTGTAACCCAACATCTAAAAAACAACATATC
Organism: Carallia pectinifolia; assembly: GCA_037832335.1. Lineage (NCBI taxonomy): Eukaryota > Viridiplantae > Streptophyta > Magnoliopsida > Malpighiales > Rhizophoraceae > Carallia > Carallia pectinifolia. The sequence continues at coordinate 13,315,387 of CM075453.1, forward strand.
TTTACTTTAGAAAGTGTTTGTTTTAATTTTTTTAGCTTATGTTTTATTGTTCAGTGCTAAAATATAAGAGAAATAGCATTTGGTAGATATTTTGTGAAAGCTGCATTTTGCTGATAATCTCTTAAATAGCAGCTGATTCAAAAAAAATAGTTTTGTAGCTTAGCTTGAAGCTATTTTTTGGACAAGACAGTTCCTGACATTAATTTTGGAACTAAAATAACATCGTAATATTCCTTGCATAAATCAGAAATATAATATATTAAATGATTATTTTATTATTTAAATAACAACAAGTAAATATTAATATAATTAAATATTACAATTTTATCTTAGTAATTAATAACAGTAAAAACAGTGAGTAATAGATAGGCCAAACCGACTCTTAATGAGAAAAATTACAAGATTAACTTTTCTATTAACAAGGTGATCAATAATCACTAATGAGTAATGACTTATGACCCCCTTTTTTGATCATGAAAGCTACATAAATTACAGGACCAACGAAAGATGACAAAAGCAAACAATTGCTGGATCTAAGCACAATCAAAGCCAAACACTACTAACAAAAGAAAAAGGAAAATTAAACAGAAAAAATAAAATAAAATAAGCCCTTTAATACTTGTCCTCTTCCATCTTCCCCAAGTGGCTAATCCTTTCCCTTGTCGCTTTGTCTTGGAGGGGGAAGAACACTAAGATCAGACTTTACATGCGGGAGAGAGAGAGTGAGTGAGGAGAATTTTTAAGATATCCATGATTGCCATTTTCTTGCCCTGGTTTTGCTCTTTCATGTCTCCTTTTTTCTAGACTAATGAGTAATGACCTTGTTTTGCTCCCTTCAATCTTCACAAAAAGCTAAAAGTAAACTTTGTTTCTTAGTGGGTGCACGGACCTCATATCATGGAGGAATTTGCGTAAGTTAAGTAGCCCTTTGTTTTTTTTTTAGCTCCAAAAGACCTGGGATATTTGGCAAAATCTTGGTACTACAAGGTCTTCTTAGCCCTGGAAATCCTCTTGTAGACTAGTGTAATATAAGGGCATACTTTTGGCTCAGTCAATGCTGCCAATTAGTGTGACACACAATCAGACAGAACTCAAAAAATTCACTTCATTTGGCTCCTTTATGCTATAGCAGGAGAAATCACAATCCAAGAAGGATGTAGTAGACTAGAGTAATTGGTAATGCTATCAACATTCCAAAGATAACCCTGCAAGCAACAATGCCAAAGAAGAAAGAAAATGAGAAATTAGTCAAATAGAATACAAATGTACAATACCTTTTGAATGTGTAAGAAAAATTTTGCTTACGCAGTGCTAAGAATTGCTGGATGGATATTGTACTCTTTGGCAAATACAAATGGAACTATTCCTTGTGGCAATGCAGCCTGTTAGATAAAAAATAAAAATCAATCATGTTGGCAAGCTATTACACTTAAAACATAAAAATGCAATTGCACGAAATTTCTCAGGTAAATAAGTTTAAGAAACATTTCAGCAACTATTGACATAGAATATTTTTGTGACTCGATTCCATTATTAGCTGTACAATTAAGTAATTTTTGCATCTGTCACAATCTCAAATTCCTTTTTCATAATTTGAAATTGATACCTAAGGATAAATATCTATGCTCTTAACCACTTAGGCGATTGAAGTGCAACAAAAAATGAAAAAGAAAAAGTATTGAATGGTTGGATAGCCATTTAGTTATCTTCAGAAAAGAAGAGGTTGCTGGAGTGAAAGAAAAATTTTACCTGAACAATGGCAATGTGGAGGAGGGTACCGCGGAGGCCAACAGCAATTGAAGCAGCAGCCATTACCGCAGGGCCAGTCAGGAACCGAACGGCCATGGCGAACGCGGCCACGGAATTCCCACATGCGATTATCCTCGGTTGTAAAGCCATAAACAGACCTTTCAAACATATGGAACGCACCAAGTTCAGGAGGACATTGTACATATCCGCAAAAACAAAAAATTAAAAAAAAAAAAAAAAAAATATATATATATATATATATATATATATATATATATAAGAATTAATAGGTTTTTTTTCTCTCCTAATTTCCAGCATTTCAACTACTTTCACTAATGCAGGGCCGACAGTGTGTATTATCTACCACAATGGATGCCCACCGATCCTGGACCACAAGTGAAACCCGGCCCCATGTGTCGGGTGGACAATCGATTTATTGTCCAAGGACGAAACCCTTTTACTTTCTTTCCATATAAACGCTAAAAAATGTCACAAGTTCACAAAATAATTAGAGGCAGTGGTTTTTGTGATATCTAATTGAAAGATTGAAATTCGAACTTTAGTCTCTTTTTTATTTTCTCTTTATATGATGACCTTGTCTTTAGACGGAAAAAAAAAAAAAAAAAACAGACAGAGAGAACGGATGTTTGTCATGAGCTGTGGACATCGATGAGAATTGGCAACACTGACCAAAGTTTTCTTTGAATTAGTTTTCTTGCTTTGACATTAATTAGAGAGACAAGGAGTGAGCCAAGAGTTGGGTAAAAGAGAAGTGGAGATGGTGAAATGAAAGTGGAAAAAAAGGCCAAATTTTACAAGAACTATGAAATACAATTACCTAAGCTGAACATAGCCATTCCAAGGCCTGCATCAGACAGGATGGAGATTGATTGCTTTATTATTTGAGGCATAGCCACATGCCACCTGCCATAAAATCACAGACACCAAAATCAATAATCGCATGTTAGATAATGAAATTTAAACCCCATTTCAGAAACAAAGGCAGAAAAAAAAAAAAAAAAGACGAAACGAGATTCAAATTTTATGAGGTGAAGAAAAATTTAAATCAATTATTCAATGTATTGAAATGTTCACTAACCTGAAGGCAATTAAAGACCAAATAAGGCCAATTAGACTGGAGTATGTATTGGGATTTCGAATTAGTTTTCGCCAAACCATGATCAATATCAGACGGGTCATCACGCTGGCCGGAGGCATTTGCTTGGTGCCGCCGGACTCCGGAGCTCCGGCGGCTTTGGGGTGCAGCTCGGCGGTTGAGCTGGACCCCAGCTTATTAAGTCCAGTGGGTCCCTCTTTTTCTTTCTCTTCGTCTCCATCTCCTTTCCCAGCAAAACTGAAATCCTCCCCACGAAAACCTCCATCTCCAGCTTGTGGAATAGCTGAAATATCAATCAACCAAAAATGTAAAAAATAAAAATAAACGCTAATTAACTGAATAATTAGCCAATAATAATTCAAAATTAAAATTATTTTTTTTAATAATAATTAAAATTGAAAATTTTGGTTCTTTCTTGAGCTTAAACTACCTTTGCTTTCCCCATTTTGGTCAGTCACCAACATCCTTATTTCCTTGGCGCCATGATCGGACCGTCCAGATTGCTCGGAAGCTCCGAAATCGGTCCCACCAAACACGTGGAGACCGCCGGCTTCAGAGACCGGCGATGCGCTCGAGCTCCACACGAACATGTGGAGCTCTTTGGCATCATGGTTTGCTTTGTTGTTCTGCTGTTGCGGCGGCTGCGTTTGTTGCTGCTGCTGCGAAGGCGGCGGCGGCGGCGGTGGCTGGCTTTTGGTGGTGGTCTTGGCTGGGATGGTGGTGGAAAATTCGGGATTCGGAGCAGGATATGGAGCGGGAACCGTTTGCGCTGGATAAAAACCGAATCTTGGGGACGATATGGTGGCCATGGGAGCACAATTTTCTTCGAAGTTGGAAGGTCTCGGCGTCGGACCCCTCGAAGTTTGAACTGAATAAAGGTCGGCCGGACCGAAATTCGAGTGCCGTCCGGGGAATCCGGGAACACCCATCATGGAGTAGAAGTCGGACGTGTTGAAATTGGAGCCCCTGGGCGTCGGGTTTCTCGACGAGCTCAAGCTGTAAATCTCTGCTCCGGTGAGATTCGACGGCCGAGGAGTGAATGCCGAGAAGGAGCCCGGCCCCAGAGACCGTCTCGAAGCATTCGACTTCCTCACAGTCACGTGCAGCTTCCCGTCGTCTCCGATTTCGGCGTCCGTTTCCAAGAAGTCCCGGCCGTCGAGGGAGACGACGTCGGAATCCACCTTGAAGGAAACAATGGAGGCTGCGGTTTCCGGGAACTGCTCCGTGATAAGAATCTTGGCGCCTCTGTACTCGAAGAGAAACAGGAGAAGAGTGTACCATATAATACACTGTAAAACGACCACCTGGACCATAAGGCTGCCGGAGTACTGGCCGTACATGGCGATCAGCAGCGGGATGCCCATGACCAGCGTGTTGGGCAGCGTGGAAAGCGAGAAAATGGTGATCATCCACTCCAAGCTTCCATTTTTACTTAAATTAGTCCATATCCCGAGCGCTACGAGCATGATTATCTTCTGCAGCGTGTCGGCGGCGATGAACCGGAAGTTCATGGCATAAGGGTTGTTGGTAGAAATGAAGTGGAAGGAAAGTAATGGCACAGCAAATATGGCCACGAACCGGTTGATGCCGGAGCATTGGTCCGGGCTGAAAATTTTCCACCACCGGACCGAGCCGTAGGCCAAGATCATGGCCACGTACAGGGGGATCACCGCCGTCAAGACGGTGTAGAGATCTTTCCAGGTAATCATTTTGCTGATTCTTGAAAGTAAGGATTTTGAGTTTGTTTTAATGGAGAAAATTCAAGAGAATGGCAATGGAGGGTAATTTTGGGAGGAGGAGGGGAAGCAAAAAAGGGGAAACCGTTATTTAACTAACTGAAATTAACTGGGGAGAGGATATCTGGACTCTGCTGCCAGCCCTCTATTGCTTTCCTTCTGGGAACTGCTGCTGATTTTGTGCTGATGACAAAACCTAGAGAGAGAGAGAGAGAGAGAGAGAGAGAGAGAGAAAAGGGCATTTGGGCTTTAGAGAGAGAGAGAGAGAGATTAGTATTTTACAAGAAGTAACTTAGTGAGAGATATATGTGGATATATAAGAGGAAGAGAGACAGAGGACGCACATAGATGTCAATGTGTCCAAGTCTGGAATCAATTTAACCCGTGAATAGATTGAGCTTGGTCATGGACGTGGCCCTTTGGACGGATCCTGATGCTGGTGACGTGGGTCTGCACCTTTTTTTTTTTTTTCTATAAAAAAAATATATGTATTCAGAAAAAAAATATTAAAAGAAGAAAAAGTTTCTAATGTAATAAATTTAAAATTTTTATGATTATAATAACAAAATATGTAAGAAAAAAATAATAATTTTTTTAGTTATATTTTTATTAATATTATGACCAAAAATTTTAAATTTATCATATTATAGGCATTTTCTTTAAAGATTTTTTTATTACTAAAAAATCACCTCGTCGGTATATGAGTTATCGAATTCTTAAACTGGATCCGGCTTTTGGACTGTTGATGTCTCCATTCAATTTCACCTGTAGGAAGAACTCATCACCGGAATACTAGTGAGCCTGAAACGAGTCTTCTTACAGCCCGACCACAATATTAACGAATTTTGAATACAATACTGCGTGTCATCAGATATCTTTTTATTAAGGATGGAGCGCAAGTATAGAAATTCAAACTTAAGTCAATACTGAAAAAAATATATCAGATCACTATTAGACTACTATTTTTAATGATTTTAAAGATTTTTTTAGAACATGTAATGGATCTTTTTTTAATTTCCGACGCTTATAATATAAGAAGCATGTTTTGACATGTAAGAAAAAATTTGAACCTTTTTACACATATTTCAGACTTCTTACGTCTATTTTACATCCTCGGTACTAATTTATATATTATTTGTTAAAAGAAAAAAAAGTAAAACATGTGGAAAATCATAGTCTTCTCCCTCCTCTCCGTCTCTCTTGCCCTCCTCTACGTCCCTCTCCATCTCTCCACGTCATCCTCTCCTCCTGTTTAATACTTTTCTTCTATTGTAAAACTTGGAGGGCTGAGGCTTAGGAGCCGTACAATATAGTCATATACATACACATGATAAAATATAATTAGTTATTAATTTAGTATGATTATATTTATAAAATATAAAAAATTAAAATTAAAATATAAATTAAATAAATATTATTCTAAAATTTAAAAATATAAATTTTATATAATATGCACTAAAGGAAAATAATTTTTTTTGTTTCAAAAAAAATTTGAAAATTTTAAATCTGCTCAAAAGTTCAAGGGAGTAGAATGAGAAATTCAAAAAAATTATAAGTCATGTTAGATCATTATTTTTAAGTAATATGAGATTTTATATTTTTTAAAATATTTTTTTGATACGTACTAAATCTAATTAATATATATATATATATATATATATATATATATATATATATAAATTAAACTGAAATAAATCAAACCTATATATAAAAGACCAAATAATCAATGCAAACAAAAGAGTAAATAGAACTTATTTTTTTTTTGGGTGAATTGGTTTGGGGACAGAATTTTTTCCCACGTTATCATTTCTATTGTAAATTCTACTTTTGCACATTGCACGTCTTTAAAAAATAATAATAATAATAATAAAAAAAAAAACAGATACAACAAAAAAGTGCAGAACCTGCGCCAAGGCTCACAAGGCCACTTCACCCGTGTCACGGCCCCGTGCGCGTCCAGGTAACCTTTTCCGGACGGTTTTTAAAGAGCAAACCCGGCTCCTAGGCGATCAGCCCAAAAAAGTGCAAGATTGTGCATGTACAAGCCCGCTTCAGATCCCCCTCTCCAAACCCACGCATTTGTCTAATTTTTTTTTTTTTTAAATTTCTTTGATGCATGGCCATATTGAGCTTTATTATGGATAATCTCATAGCAAAAAAAGGGTTGCAACTTCTGTTTAAGTTGACATTTTATTGCTCAATCATTGGCCAAATTGGTTGGCTCAAAAAATTTTAGAAATGGTTACACAATATCTCAACGAGAGTTTTTCAAATTGCAACTCTCAAATTCAAGGTTATAAAAACCTATATGATTCTTGACAAAAAAAATCCAATTTTAACCAGCCTCTACATAACCCAAAAGAGAGGCCTTAATTTTATTTTAGTCAACAATTGTATTGAATTGAGCTTAAGTAACCAAATGATTGGTTGTATATTCTCTTAAAAAATAGACAAACTGAACCTTTTGACTTATTTAGATATCCAACTCGATAATTGCATGGTGAAGAAAGCTTGTGTTCTTCACTTGACTTCCCAAAAAAATCATGAGTTAGGTCCCTAGAACTAGTGGGTGATGCAATCACTATGCTCAAGTAGTTGAGCATGATGCAAGATTAGTTCGGTTTATAATTTCATGCAATGCAACAAATTTTGTATAAAAACCATGTTTTGTTTTCATTAGAGGTAGTGGGAAACTTGGGTTTTCATGCTTACTTGGCTTGCAAATTCTTATGGATTTTGTCCCCCTAGTGTGGATGCATGTGTGTATTACTTACTTCATAATTGAATATTATCCACCATGGATTTGACCTACACCTTGAAAATTTTCTTTTCCTTTCTATATGTATTTTGACCCAATGATCCAATACTAATAGCATATTTGTCAATAACAATTGTTATTATTCCCACTCATAAGAAACTTTTCAACTTAATTATCAAACATGGTTTTGATTTGGTACATGCTTGGATGTCTAAATGATTTGAGGGACAGAGCAGAGTTGGGAATTTCTGGTCGTAGGCCAAATAAAAATAACTTATGGAAAAAAAAAATTGCGATAACAATTTTTTTGTCCTAAACGTTTCAGTTTTTTCAATGTAGGGTTAAGCATTTTGTCTATTTCAATTTAGTACTAAACGGTGTAATTCCATTTTAATTAAATCCAATCTATGACAATATACGGTCAATCCACCATTACGTATTCTGCTATTGATTGACATATTTCGTCATTACTTGAACTCAAATAAAGTGGAATGATAATGTTTAGGGCCAAACTGAGATAGACAAAACGTTTATCATTACTTTGAAAAAATTGAAATGTTTAGGACTAAAAATATTATTATTCTAAAAAAAATTAAGTTCAAATAAAAAATTAAAGTAGGATAAATATAAGAAATGACAATAATATAAGGCTAAATTCTTACTTTCTTGTTCCACCTAGCAATGCATGCATAATTTTTGAATAAGGTATCTCTACAATACGTTCACTTGATTTTAATAATTGTTCTTGTAAACAAACTTCCAATTTTTGTTTCCCTCTCTACTTTCCAGTCACTGTCCTACACGAGCAAAAAGTGTTATTCAACATTAGATTGATTAAGAGCGACATAAACGTCTTTTGCTACACAAAAACAAAACATGTTATCTAACATTAATAGATTAACTAGAAGGGACATATATCTCTTGCCAATAGTTTTCCTTTTTTTTTTTCTAGTCTTAGTAGAAATGATCAACTATTATAAAGAAAAAGGGTTGGTAAGGAGAAAAATTAGGAGTCATACCCCAACTTTTAGTTGAAAGTCTGACTATATCGAGTTCTCAATACTATTATAAAGAAAAAGGGTTGGTAAGGAGAAGAATTAAGAGCCGTACCCCAACTTTTAATTAAAAGACTGATTATGTCGAGTTCTCAGTTTTGTTTTGATAAACTCATTGGTAATTTATTGATTCGTCCGGTTAAATGCATGCATAAATTTTCAAGAGACTGATTTCACATATCTTCTTGATTGACCTTCTTCAATGCAAAATCTGATTTTAGTTACTGGAAGTAGTATATATTTGTTTATAGAGTTCTAAAAAAGGACATTACAATGCATGAAACTTTTACACTATAGTGTTGTGTTTGAGAAAATTCAGTTTGAATTCTCGATCCAAAATCTGAATGTCACTGTTTTTTTATGGTTACAAATTTTTGATTCATTGCAATAATTAATTGGGATTTTTTTTCTAGTAACGTATATAATTACTTAACGCCATAAATAATGCTACTATCGGATCAAAAAAAAAAGGAGAAAAAATGCTACTAAAATAATAAAAAAAATACTGAAAGATGATCCTGATATTATAAATTATTCTGTCCAATTGATAGAAAAATTTGTATTGCAATAACAATGTTCAAAACACGGCTTAACCACAGAAAAAGAAAGTACATGTTTTCACTCATGTATACGAAAGTAGAATAATCATATGTTTTATATTAATCAATAAATTTTGCTCCATATGAGAGCCCTTCTGTTGAGTTTCTAGTTTTAACGACTATTTGTCTCCTACTTGAGACATTTTTTTTTTGAGATACTCTTACTTAATACTTAAAATACTTATCCAATTCAATTGATTAGACTTTGTCTCTGTAGCTTGCACATTGTTTTAAATTCATTGTCTCACTTTCTGCTAAAGGATCTGGTTGACCCAACAAAAAATAATGATGCAATTTACTCTTTGAAAATAGCATAGTCGCGATAAAAAACAAAACTCTTGCAATCAACAAGGAGAACTACAGTTTTTGTGTTCAACTAAAGCAAAGTGTATGAGACAAAAATGGAACTGTTAGAGATTTGGATACCTATCTAATAAAATTTTAACTTCCATGGGTGGATCCATCCACATAACGTATTTCTCAAGTTCCAATCCCATTTCTTTCAACTGTAGCTCCGTTACCAATCCTTTTCAAATTCCACTCCACCTCCCCTGCGTACCTATTCCTCTTTTGGCTTTCTTTTTTTACAATGGAGCTCCACTATAGGGAATGCGGGGCGGGGGCAATGCGGGTGTTGTATGCATGATGACAACCAAGGTAGCATTAAAACCAATTCAAGGGATCCTTTGCACATTTTAGATGGACCGATCACGAGAAGTAGAGCTAAAACGCTCAAGGAGGCTCTAAGTGCTTTGGTGAAGGATGCTTGGGCCACAAGCAACGTGCATGAAGGCTGCCTTGGCATTCAAGGAGTTTCTTGGATGTTAAGCAAAGCATTTGGAGGTCAAGATTACTCGGTGGTGCCTCAAGTTTATGTCAACATGGTTCGAGTGCAAGAAGACAAGTTTGGGCCGACATGAGTAATTGGGCCTAGTGCATACACAGCTATGTATGAACTGATTTGGATGTTAAATTTAGGATTTTAATTAATGTTTTGGGCTGGACAATGTTTTATTTAAACCCAATCCTTTTCCAAATAAGAATTAGCTTTAATTCTCAAGTTTCTAGTTGAATTAGGTTTTCCTTATTGGTGTAGGAACTTGGTTTTCTAGTTTTAGTTGTCTTTTGTTTTGAAAACCCTAGTTACTTGGGTTTGCCTATAAATAGGCTTGTAAGACTCTTATTTTTGGGGAGAATTTTGATGAATTGAGAATTAGAACAATTGTTCTTTGGAGTTTCAAAACTCTTTTACCGAACTTATCAAGGATACCTCCTTGTGGCGTTCAACCTAGACTTATCACCCTCCTTCTTCCTTTTCTAGGGTGTGGCGTCTACAAATCTTCTTATACCTTTGGTTCGCGTCTCCATATAGACGTTGGGTCAAGGTTCCTTCAAACCTGACTTGGCTTTCCTTGGGTTGTGATTTCAATCTCGTTCGTGGGTCTTTCGGTGTATCCGTGGGGTTCGCGTCTCCCTATAGGCGTTGGGTCTTTCGGTGCTATCCGTGGGGTTCGCATCAGTTGGTATCAGAGCTTAGGCTCTAGGTCAGGTTTGCGTATCCAAAGTTTTATTTTTTGTGTTTTCCATTGTGTTCCTAACCCTAGGTTTGTGTCTATTCATCTTTGTCTTCTTTGTTTTGTTGTTCAGTTTCTATTCCAGAAAATTAGAAAAAAAAAAAATAAACCCTAGTGTGTTCTTTGTCTTTTGTTCGCGTATTCTTTGTTGGAAAAAAAAAAAAAAAAAAAAAAAAAACCCTAAGCCTTTGTGTTTCCGCGCGTCTGTCTGCCAGATTTGACGTCTGTTCAGTAATTTTGCTATAACTTCTTATATACAACTCCAAATTGAGTGATTCCAGTTGCGTTTAAAAGCTAACATATAGGGCTACAACGTTTGTGTTTTGAGAAAAGCCCAGTTCGATTGGAATCTTAGCCAAAATCGAGTTCGAAGTCAGCGCTCAATATCTGTCCTGATTGGGAAAAAGTGAGAAACCCTAGTCCGCCCAATCTAAACCTTCTTTTGTGTTTCCTAGTGGTTATTTGAATCAGTTTTTGTTACTTTCCAGCAAGTTTAACCAAAAAAAAAAAAAAAAAAAAAGAGTTCTGGCCATATTAACAAAAAAAAAAAAAAATTATTTGGCCAAATTACTTGTGTGGACAGTTTGTACCAAACCTTTTTCCCTTGTTGTTTTTCCTTCAGTCTTTAGTTCTAGTTGTTGCAAGGAGTTTGTAAACTGATTTTTTTTTTATTGGTTCTTGGCTCCAAAGAACTTAGAGTGAGGAACAATTGAGTGGAAAAAGGCAAGAGTGTGAGTTGCATTGGAGAGAAAAGCCAAATTAATTTGTGTGCAAACACGAGAGATTGAGTGTCATACGTGAGTAGTGGAGTGCAAACACGTGAGGGAGTGTTTGTGAGGTCCTTTCTAACATAATTTTGCAGGTTTAAACATGTCTACAGACCATGGCAAAGGTGTTTTGGAGGAAGGATCAGCTAATGAATCATTCAAGATCAGAGCAATGGAACAACAATTTGAGCGTATTTTCATGCTTTTTGATGAGATGAGAGATAAGTTTGAAAGACAAGAAGTTGCCATAGCCAATTTGCAGCAGGGGCAGTACCAAAGAGTTCCCAATGCACGTGGGAATGGTGGAGAACGTTATGAAGCACACTTTGAGGATGACTTTGTTGACGATGATCAAGCCTCCAATTATAGTGTGGGTAGAATGGCGCGTGGTAGAGAAGAGAGAGGTAGACGTGAAATGGGCCATGGAGGTAGAGGAGATAGGAACATTGGGAGATGGGAACAAGATCGCAACCTTGGAAGCATCAAAATGAAGATTCCTCCATTTCAAGGCAAAAGCGATCCTGATGCTTACTTGGAGTGGGAAAAGAAGGTAGAACTTGTGTTCGACTGCCATGATTACTCTGAGGAGAAGAAGGTGAAGTTGGCAGCAGTAGAATTCACTGATTATGCCATAGTTTGGTGGGATCAGTTGGTGATCAATCGTCGAAGGAATCGAGAGCGTCCCATTGACAATTGGGAAGAAATGAAGGCTGTGATGAGGAAACGGTTTGTTCCATCACATTACTACCGTGACCTCTATCAAAGGCTTCAAGGCCTTACCCAAGGCTCCAAGAGTGTGGAGGAGTACCATAAGGAGATGGAGATAGCTATGATCCGTGCCAATGTTGAGGAAGATCGAGAAGCTACAATGGCTAGATTTCTGCAAGGATTGAACCGAGACATTGCCAATATAGTGGAGCTGCAACATTATGTGGAGATTGAAGACATGGTACACATGGCCATAAAGGTAGAGAGGCAACTCAAGAGGAAGAGCACTACTACCCGTGTAGGGCAGAATTTGGGTCCCTCTTCAGCATGGAAACCGAATTGGAGCAAGAAGGATGATAAAGCCTTTTCCAAGTCTAAGGCTGAACCTACAAAGCCTAAGGAGGTGGGAGGCAGCAAAGAGAAGGGCAAGGTAGAGACTTCTCAAGACCGAAACCGCGACATTAGGTGTTTTCGATGCTTGGGAAGAGGGCACATTGCCTCACAATGCCCTAACAAGCGTGCTATGATTATGAGAGAGGATGGTGAAATTGAATCCGAGGCTGATTCGGATGATGATTCCATGCCACCCTTGGATGATGCTGATGATGGAGTAGAGTACCCAGTTGATGGTGAAATGCTAGTAGCTCGGAGAGCTTTGAATGCTCAAGTGAAGGAAGGCGATGAAGTGCAACGGGACAACATCTTTCACACGAGATGCCACATCCAAAATAAGGTATGTAGTGTGATTATTGATGGTGGTAGTTGTACTAACGTGGCTAGCACTTTGTTGGTAGAGAAGCTGAGTTTACCTACAATCAAGCACCTAAGGCCATACAAGCTTCAATGGCTCAATGATAGTGGTGAGGTGAAGGTGAACAAGCAAGTATTGATTTCCTTCTCTATTGGACGTTACAAGGATGAGGTGTTGTGTGATGTGGTGCCAATGCATGCTGGACATTTGCTACTTGGTCGCCCGTGGCAATATGATAGGAGGGTGACCCATGATGGCTTCAAGAACCGATACACATTCACGATGGATGGGAAACCAATTACTCTTGTACCTTTGAGTCCAAGACAAGTATATGAAGATCAGTTGAGAGTGAAAAAAGAGAGTGACAACACTAGTCAAAAGAACGAGGTAAAAAGTGAGAGTGAGAGCAAAGCAAAAGGGGAGCAATCTGAGAGTTGTGCAAAGAAAAAGAGTGAGGGAACTACAAAAGGTGAGACAAGTGATAAAAATGGTCGAAAAGAGAGAAAGTCATTGAGTGTGATAGCAAAAGAGAGGGATGTCAAGGCTGCCTACTTGGCCGAGACACCTATGGTCCTTCTTTTGTATAAGGAGGCCTTTCTTAACACTAACGAACATGATTTGTCTTTGCCTAGTGTGGTTCGTATTCTTTTGCAGGAATTTGAAGATGTATTTCCCGAGGAGGTGCCCGATGGCTTGCCACCAATTAGGGGAATTGAACATCAAATTGATTTCGTTCCCGGGGCTTCAATTCCAAATCGACCAGCCTACAGGAGCAACCCCGAGGAGACCAAGGAGCTCCAACGACAAGTTGCTGAGTTGATGAAGAAAGGTTATGTGAGGGAGAGCATGAGCCCATGTGCAGTCCCTGTGTTACTTGTGCCTAAGAAGGATGGAACGTGGAGAATGTGCATTGATTGCCGAGCGGTCAACAAAATCACTGTAAAGTATCGCCATCCCATTCCTAGGTTAGATGACATGTTGGATGAATTGCATGGTTCTTGTGTGTTCTCCAAAATTGATCTTAAAAGTGGATATCATCAAATTAGAATGAAAGAGGGAGATGAGTGGAAAACTGCTTTCAAAACTAAATATGGATTGTACGAGTGGTTGGTTATGCCATTTGGTTTGACTAATGCACCTAGTACATTCATGAGGTTGATGAATCATGTGTTGCGTGCTTTCATTGGTAGATTTGTTGTTGTTTATTTTGATGATATTCTGATCTATAGTAAGGATTTGCATGAGCATGTTGAGCATTTGAGATGTGTGTTGGAGGTGTTGAGGAAGGAGACATTGTATGCTAACCTTAAGAAATGTACATTTTGCACAAATCAAGTTGTTTTCTTAGGTTATGTGGTCAGTTCCAAAGGCATTGAAGTGGATGAAGAGAAGGTAAAGGCTATTCGTGATTGGCCTACACCTAAGACCATTTCGGAGGTGCGTAGTTTTCATGGCTTGGCTAGCTTCTACCGAAGGTTTGTCAAGGATTTTAGCACCCTAGCCGCACCATTGACGGAGATAGTGAAGAAGAGTGTTGGATTCAAGTGGGGAAGCGAGCAAGAGAGTGCTTTTAATTTGATTAAAGAAAAACTAATTTCTGCACCTTTACTTGCTTTACCTAATTTTTCTAAGACTTTTGAGGTTGAGTGTGATGCTTCAGGTATAGGAATAGGGGCTGTTTTGATGCAAGAGCGGCGCCCCATTGCATTCTTCAGTGAGAAGTTGAGTGGAGCAGCACTTAACTACCCGACATATGACAAGGAGATGTATGCATTGGTGAGAGCTTTGGAGACTTGGCAGCACTACCTGTGGCCTAAGGAGTTCGTGATTCACATTGATCATGAGTCCTTGAAGCACCTTAAGGGTCAAGGTAAGTTGAATAAGCGACATGCTAAGTGGGTGGAGTTCATAGAGACGTTCCCATATGTGATCAAGTACAAGCAAGGCAAAGAGAACGTTGTGGCTGATGTATTGTCGCGAAGGTATGCCCTAATCTCTACTTTGAATACTAAGTTGTTGGGATTTGAGTACATCAAAGATTTATATGCTAATGATCCTGACTTTGCTAATGTGTTCGAAGCTTGTGAGAAAGGAGCATTTGGGAAGTTCTATAGGCATGAGGGATTCTTATTTAGAGAGAATAGATTGTGTGTGCCTAAGAGCTCTTTAAGGGAGTTGCTGGTGAGAGAAGCTCATGGGGGTGGTTTAATGGGACACTTTGGTGTTAGGAAGACTTTAGATGTACTGATTGAGCATTTCGTTTGGCCGCATATGAGAAAAGACGTCGAGAGGGTATGTGATAGGTGTGTCACATGCAAGCAAGCCAAGTCTAGAGTCTTACCCCATGGTCTTTATACCCCTTTGCCCATACCTAGTGAACCTTGGGTAGACATATCTATGGACTTCGTTTTGGGTTTGCCTAGGTCGAGGAAGGGTAGGGATTCTGTTTTTGTGGTTGTTGACAGGTTCTCGAAGATGGCGCACTTCATTCCATGTCACAAGAGTGATGATGCAACCAATGTGGCTGATTTGTTCTTTCGAGAGATAGTGAGGTTGCATGGTGTGCCAAGGTCCATTGTTTCAGATCGAGATGTGAAGTTCTTGAGTTACTTCTGGAAAACATTGTGGGGAAAGTTGGGAACCAAACTCTTGTTCTCGACTACTTGTCATCCTCAGACTGATGGACAAACCGAAGTGGTGAATAGAACGTTGACCACATTGCTGCGTTCTGTCATCCAAAAGAACTTGAAGAATTGGGAGGAGTGTTTGCCACATGTGGAGTTTGCATATAATAGGAGTGTCCATTCAGCTACCAATTGCTCTCCATTTGAGGTTGTGTATGGCTTCAATCCACTTACACCATTGGATTTGTTGCCTTTGCCAGTTGAGGAGCGAGCTAGTTTAGATGGAAAGAAGAAGGCTGAGATGGTCAAGCAGTTGCACGAGCAGGTGCGACAACACATCCAGAAGAGGACCGAACAATATACTAATCAAGCCAACAAAGGGCGAAAGAAGGTTGTATTCGAACCTGGAGATTGGGTTTGGGTGCATATGCGAAAAGAGAGGTTTCCTGCTCAAAGGCGTTCCAAGTTGCAACCAAGAGGCGATGGACCATTTCAAGTGCTTGAACGCATCAATGACAACGCCTACAAGTTGGACCTTCCAGGTGAGTATAGTGTGAGTGCTACATTTAATGTTTCTGACCTTTCTCCTTTTGATGTAGGTGACGATTTGAGGACAAATCCTTTTGAGGAGACGGGGAATGATGGCAACCAAGGTAGCATTAAGACCAATTCAAGGGATCCTTTGCACATTTTAGATGGACCGATCACGAGAAGTAGAGCTAAAACGCTCAAGGAGGCTCTAAGTGCTTTGGTGAAGGATGCTTGGGCCACAAGCAACGTGCATGAAGGCTGCCTTGGCATTCAAGGAGTTTCTTGGATGTTAAGCAAAGCATTTGGAGGTCAAGATTACTCGGTGGTGCCTCAAGTTTATGTCAACATGGTTCGAGTGCAAGAAGACAAGTTTGGGCCGACATGAGTAATTGGGCCTAGTGCATACACGGCTATGTATGAACTGATTTGGATGTTAAATTTAGGATTTTAATTAATGTTTTGGGCTGGACAATGTTTTAGTTAAACCCAATCCTTTTCCAAGTAGGAATTAGCTTTAATTCTCAAGTTTCTAGTTGAATTAGGTTTTCCTTATTGGTGTAGGAACTTGGTTTTCTAGTTTTAGTTGTCTTTTGTTTTGAAAACCCTAGTTACTTGGGTTTGCCTATAAATAGGCTTGTAAGACTCTTATTTTTGGGGAGAATTTTGATGAATTGAGAATTAGAACAATTGTTCTTTGGAGTTTCAAAACTCTTTTACCGAACTTATCAAGGATACCTCCTTGTGGCGTTCAACCTAGACTTATCACCCTCTTTCTTCCTTTTCTAGGGTGTGGCGTCTACAAATCTTCTTATACCTTTGGTTCGCGTCTCCATATAGACGTTGGGTCAAGGTTCCTTCAAACCTGACTTGGCTTTCCTTGGGTTGTGATTTCAATCTCGTTCGTGGGTCTTTCGGTGTATCCGTGGGGTTCGCGTCTCTTTATAGGCGTTGGGTCTTCCGGTGCTATCTGCGGGATTCGCATCAATGCACATTTTTCATAACTCGGTTGCACAAACTTCTTGACTACATGAACACCATAACTAAAAAAAATATATCTAAAAACTTATAATACTTGCGGCTAATAATAATGTACAACAAACTTAACAACAATAAACATATAGACAACTGCGTCGTTCTCGCGTCACACCCCACCTACATCCTTCTAACTTGGCCGTTTCTGATATAATCCGAACGCTCAGTAATGCTAACAATTAGCACCAGTTATCATATTGGACTCAGTTTTCTTGAGATGATAGAGACAGGGATATGAAAGCAAGTCAAAATGAAGTCACAGTAGAAAGTTGTCTGTAGGAAACAAAGATTAAAAAGAACATAGCTCTTAATGAAATTGCCATTTGACGGTAATTGTAAAACATACCTTTTTTGTCAAAATCAATCATTTTTGTACTTTTAAACTCAAATGGCTTAGCAGCAGAGAAAATAGACAATGGACAATGGTTAGTCAAAGTTGCGTAGAAGCAAAAATTTGCCTCACTTTGGTTTTTCATATTTGTCGATCATGCTTATTTATTTTGTTTCCCATCTTTTTTCGGTTAATTGATTGGCTCCGAATTGGGAACTCGATAACTCCAAGGCCAAATCAATTAAGACTCAGTAATTTTTGTCGCATCTTTAAATAATTGATAATGGGTTTGTGGAAAAATTGGGTACTGGATTAATGACTAGAAATCCTCATGTTTATGGTTTTCGATGAATTTGCAGCCAACTAAAAATTGGGTACTGGATTAATGACTAGAAATCCTCATGTTTATGGTTTTCGATGAATTTGCAGCCAACTACAATATCATAGTCAACTGACAGAAACGAAAAAAATAAAGCTCAATTTGATCAAAATTAGCTTTTGATTGTGTCTTTTTTTCAAATGTTTCAGGTTAAGGTCTATTTAGTTATGGACTATATAGTAGAGAGAAGTTTGTCCTTGTTATAGAATTATTGGTCCTTTCCTTGTAAAAGGTCTCTACCTTGACATAATTCATGTCATTTTTTAGCTTGTGGTTTTTTTTTTTTTTTTTTGGGCATCATTCGGGAACATTACATGAAATTTTTGTCCATATTAATCCAGGAGGTTTTAATACAATACCTTGCAAATTACATGATCAAGTTCTAAATTAATTATCTTATTGGATTGATTTTGAGGTTGTTAAAAGGCCAATATTATATATATCTCATGGTGATTGTTATAGAAATTAAAACTACCACTTTTGTTTGCACGTTATCAATGCTTGAATCAATATGTTTTTAATTCATTAAGAGCTCTGTTAGCCTTTGAACCATATAATAGGAATAGTTCCCCATTCCTATAAATTACATACCTCTTTCAAGAATTAATATTTGAGACTTCAAAGATAGACACTTAAGTTTTTAATTGTCGAGGTATCCTCTGAGGAACTAAATCTGTATATATATATAAGAATTTTCAAAATAAAATTAAATTTAAAGTAAAAAATAAACTGAATTATATTTCATATTAAACCGATTAGTTATTCGAAAAGTTAATGAGGATTTAAAAAGGTTTAGGTATGTGTGAACTTGTATAGTATTCATGTAATAAATATATTGGTCAATGAATAATGATTTTGTTGAAGGTTTGCCCCTACGGCATAACATTTAGGTAAATACTAAGTAGCATATTTAAATAGTACCAAAATAATATGCACCGTTGGATAATTAAATTTTAAAAAAAGAAAATATATATATATTATTATATATCATAAAATAAATTGTGTGACTATTTTAATATTATTTAAAGTTAAGTTGTATAGTGGAGCCCTATTGATTTATACAATAAATCTCCTAAATTCACTTAGAAAACAAAGGAAACTTTCTAACTTGTAAGTAGCATAAATTTCAGTTTTAATTAAGATTAAATAAACTACCTTGAAAACAAATAAAGATGGCTTAAAAGAATAGAGAGACGAGAAAATATTCATAGATATAATTAACCTTAATCAAATTTAGGACTAACATTTCATTATTATTGTTGTTGGTTTTATTGTTGCTTTAAAATAAAGACAATACATGCATGTGTTTTAAAGGGCCATACTCGCCACACATGACAGACTAATCAACATACACACTTATGCACTCAATCACTCACTAGTATACATTAGAAGGACCATACTTGCCTCGCATGAACCACTGCCATTATTGCGATCCCTCTTTGGATGATTGGATAATTGAAAATTTGGTAAGAATATTGATTAATACGTAATCAATTGAACGCTACTTGAAAAAAAAAAAAAAAAGTATATTCGCAATTAAAACTGATATATTTGGTAAAGATGTAAGAGAATGGAAATTTGAACTACTAAGCTTTCCCTAACAACATTGTTCTTATGGGCAACCAAGCCAAATTAAGTTTAGTAAATAAATAACCTTTAATAGATAAATCCTAGAACAACCAAAAGGGAAATTTAGTTGGAAGTTGTTGGTCTCAAGTTTGATTCTTAATGATTCTTATTACACCAAAATAAAAGGTTTGAATAATTATCATTCTCCATAAGACACTGAACTCTTGGATGGATTTTTGATAGGTTATTATACATTTTAATTCTAAAAAATAAATAACATTGAGCTAGGAGAGTGGATAGTATTATATGATTTTTTAAAGTATATAGGCAAAATAAACATTTTGTAGCATACGCATGTACAGATCAATATGTATTTTTCTTACAACACTAGCCCCAGTTATTCAATGCAGTAACAGTTTTTGAAACATAAAAGTGCAAAAGGTTTGTATCCTTTAGAGTAAAAAACTAATTACTTTATTGAAGTCTCAGTTTAATTGCACTATGCTTATAATTTTTAACTTTTTTTTGTTTAAAAAAAGCTCTTACTAGGGCCTAAAGTCGAGACGTTCAGTCTTTGAAAATAAAATGATATAATTTTTCTTAATTTGCATCCAGAATGAGGAAGGTGGAATGCAATAATACACGGGACTTCCGAAGAGCCAAGGGAATATATATATATATATATATATATATATATATATATATATATATATATATATATATATATATATATATCCCTATATAGGAATATCAATATTTTTAATTTTAAACTTTTAAATTTTTTTACGTTTGAATCCTATACCTTTTTAATATTTTATTTTAATCATAAACCTTTTGATTTCATACTATATCAGTCCTTTAAGTTACAAAAAGTGATCAATCGATTAATAAATTAGTTTAACTTAATCATTTAAAAAAGATTAAATATATAAATTAAATATTTTTTTATCAACAAAATATGTATATTAAATATTTTTTTAATCAAAAAATATATGAATTAAATAAGTAACATACATATTTTTGATAAAAAAGATATTCAATTCATATATTTAATTTTTTTTTAAATAATTTTTTGTAAAGTTAAAATCATTTTTTAATAGATTAACCACTTTTGGTAAACAAAAAAACTGATTTGATAGAAAATTAAAAGATTTAGCACTCAAATAAAATATCAAAAAAATTTAAAACTTAAATATAAAAAAATTTAAAATTTTAAAATTAAAAATATTAATATCCCTATATATAAATATATAGGTTTACATGGAAGGTGTTAAACACCTGCAGGATACTTCCACAAAGAACCGAAGGTCCTGATGGCTCTAGGCCATGCAGTACCTCTGATATCAAGCTGGAGAAGTGGCTTGACTTGCTCAGGTGGTTTAGCCGTCTCGCTAATCCTCAGTCCGGGCTTTGTGGGCTTTCTGGGTTAGTTTTGTAATCTTTTGAAACAGAAGAGCCCAGGGACGGGGCTGATTGTGAGCAGATTGCAATTAAGCCCAAACAGTTACTTTTACAGGACATTTGTTTGGCCCAATGGGCATATAAATACTTCGTGGGAAAGCTTTGGTCAAAGAAGTCCCAAATATATGACCTAAAAAAAAAAAGAACACCAAAATAAGGACTTTGTTTTTTGACAGAAAAATAAGAACTTAGAGATAATAATCGTGCCCCTTTTTTTGGGTTTGTGGAAGTCATTTAGGGGATACAAAAGATTCGTGAAATTTTTTCATCTCTATCAATCCACCTTTGGTCTGAATGGTACTGAGGATCCTCATCAAAATTTGTAGGAATAAGTTTGAATCACAATATCGCTGCGTTAATAAAAAAAAATTCATCATTGCTTTTTAGTATATTTGTATATTTAAAACTAAATAAATAAGAAAAAAGTCTAACTAGCACAAGAGATGCATGGACACAGTCATGAACTCAATAATAACGAAAATTGAAGGCCTGACTTGGTTTGTAGACTCAACAATTCAACTCTACTTTTACAAATTTTTGTTTTTTTTTTTTTTTTTTTTTGTGTATTTCTATTTTTCATATCCATGTCGAAATTAGCTCTTAAAATATTATCATCAAGGGATAAAATAATTGAAAAGAGAAAGCAAAACAGTTAAATTATTCAAATTTATTAGGAAGCTTATATGTAAACTATAGTATCCATCCCATACACATTTTGGGGTTGACCTCTATGATCATTTCTCTAATCTATTTGTTTTATAAGCAGATTATCATCAATTAAGGCTGACTACTAAGCAGCCGAAGGCTGCGGCGATTGGAGGGCAGCGGTTCCTACATTAGAGGACAATGCGACTGTTGTGGTCACTGGGGCTGCAGGAGCAGCCGTGATTTTGATGTTACCCCTGTTGGAGGCTGCGACGACGGTGGCGGTCACGCGCTCGCAACGTGGGCACATTGTGAGGGTGGAAGCAGGTAGAGGCTCGCGATTGTGGGGAGAGATCACAGTTGGGGGTCCTACTTTCATGGCCCTAAGCTCCTCTACTTCTTTTTGCAGCCTCCTGTTTTGCTCAGTTAGTGAACCAAACCATCTCTTCAAGTACTCACACTCCATCTCAGTCTGCTTCAGCTTGCTCCTGATGTAGCAATCATTAATTGATCTTAAATTTTAGTGGATTGGTAAAAATCAGAAAAAGTGAGCCAAAAATTGAAAATATATAAAGCAGTACTTGTTTCATTCTTTTTTGTTTCAATTGGTTATAGTTGTAAAAAGTAATGACAATGGTGACAATATTTATATAATTGGAGGTGTTATATTTTCATATGACCAAAAAAAATTTCGTAAATTTATGCCACAAAATAAAGTTGAACCCCGACTGGTTCCGAGTTTGAAACATGCAAAGCTGCCTTTAATGCTTTTGCATTTGTTGCTTGTAGTTACACCAGCATTAATTAATAACATATAGCATTTATATATGTATAGAGTGTTACTACTTGGATGTAGTTTTGAAAGATATAAACAATTACGCAGTTTATTTAATAATATTTAAAAATTTATTTGTATTTTATTTTCTTAAACTCAATTATCTAGCCATCATATTACTCTGAACTAATTTTAATCTCACTTGACCTATATCTATTAAGAATTATATATATATATATAACTCCCTAGACCCATAAATATCTTCCGATTTATTAGCTAATTATGCTTGGGAGTTGAGATGCACTTAAATTGACCTCGAATCTACTTTGATCCTACCTTCGTGAAACTGCAATTTTCCATTAAAGTACTGCCACCGTTATTTTGACTAATATGAACATGAAAAATCAATGATAATAATGGAGATATAAATCCTTTTGCCTTTCTTTTTCGCGTTCAATAATGTAATGCATACACAAATACACAACACCACCAAACATAAATGCATGGCTAAGCAAGTCCAAAGAATGATGTGTCAAAAAGGGACACACTTATTAGAGTTATGATATGACCAGCACACGATGCCGAAGGACACATCCATATCACCATATCCCAAATCTAACCAATTGGATTGATGTTTGGACAGTGATCATTGTATGGCTTTGCAAAAGAGAGCTCATGAAACAACCCCATCATTAATTGTTTCATCAACTTGCTGAGCCTATCCTGTCTATCACGTCTCCATTTCTTAAGTTTAAGATTTATTTTTTTTTTGGTAAAATAACATAGAAATGATTAATTTAATGTGGTTTCACACATTATACTATATTAATTACACGTTTTTAGTTTTTCAACACATAATCACAAATTGATAATACATACTGCAAATGTGCATATAATTGTCATAATACTAATGAATTGGGTTTTAGCTAGTAACACACACGTGCAATACTAAGGCCTAAGCTATTCTAGATTCATGTACAGATAATTGCTCCCATATCTTAAAAAAATTGATTATTGAACTATGAAAATTCATTTTATTTCAATTTTGAAAAGCTTCTTAAAATTTTAACAAACAATGGTATATTGTCTTGTATATATCTTTTACCAAAAAAAGATAATTACTCATTTGTGCAAATTCAATTCATTCCACTTTTAAAAGGGTCTTCAAATTTTCACAAACATCATATTATTGTTATGTATATTTTTTTGAATGATTTTAATTGCCTTAATATATACTCAAAATTGCCAATTATATCCAAAGTTTCTGACATACGTTCAAGTCAAAATTTCAATCCACAATGTTTTCTTGTTAAATGCCCCTTATGATAGTAATTTGCATGAGCCAACCCTCTAACAATTTCATGGTTTCCTAGCTATAGCATTTTATTAACTCTTAATATCCTTGACGAAACTTCCTTATGTTGCACTGTATATATAAAAGTGGCATTAAATCATAACCCTTTAATTTACTCCATAACACAAAAGCTGAAAATGACATGTTAACCCCTCTAAAGAACGTTTTACTTAACAGATGAAAGTTATTTACCTATGATCTCAAAAAAAAAAAAAAAAAAGAAAATTATTGACCTAAAACAAAACTGACACAAATTCCTGCAAACCATGGTGTGAGAATCATTTTTGGCAATGAAAATGACCAGAGCATATGTCTTCATAAGAACCAGTAACATGACATAACATCTCAACTTCCCACTAGCAAAAACCCAATATATTCCACCCAAAAGGATCCTTTTTTTTCTGTGTGATAATTGTGCTAAAAAAGATTGTTTTCTTATGCTTTAATGAGAGTGTAGGATTCAAATTCACCTGCTTTTTTTTTTTCGATATTCCATGTGGGATTTTTGATATCTATTAATTCTGGCCGTGCTAGCAATAATAAGGATCTGGAATAATCAGAAAAAAATATTTAATTTACACATATGAAGGTACAGGTAAGTACCTGGCCCTCCGGTTTTGAAACCACACCTCAACTTGCCTTGGTGTTAGCTTCAATTGCAAAGCCAGTGCCTCCTTCTGCCTCTGTATCATTTAAAAAAAATAAAATAAAAATTTTATCATTACCCTCCACAAATAATAATAGTTGTTAAAGTGTTTCATGTACTAAAACGCCTTTTTTTATTTATAGATGAGAACTAAGGGGCGGGGGGGGGGGGGGGGGGGGGGGGTGAGGATGAGGGCGAGGGCGGAGGTAATTACAGGGTTTAGGGTGTGGTGTTGCCGGAAACTTTCTTCGAGAAGGCGAGACTGTTCCTTGGAGAGGCGGAGTTTCTTGCGAGGAGGGGTTGCTCCATTATTATTATTGGTGCTTTCCTCTTCATCATCCATGGCAGCAGTGATCCATTCTTCTTCTGCTTCTTCTCCTCCTCCTGATGATGGTACCTGGTTAATGTCCAAATCTCTCACTACTACTCCACAAACCCCTTGATGATGATCACCTGATATATATATATATATATATATATATATATATATATACATAACAGAGTTATTATCAGTAAATCATCATTTTCCGGTCAGAAACAAGACAAGATATTCGACATGCAATCAATAGTTGTTTATCATCATCAGGATCATCAACATATGTACAGAAAAAAACCCAACATCACAGCCATGCAAGGATGGGAAAAATTGCTATTGACTAAAGAAGAGAGAGAGAGAGAGAGAGAGAGAGAGAGAGAGAGAGAGATTGGTGGGTTGTACCAGATGAAGGAAGAGAAGGGGATGAAGAGAAGCCAGGCATGGAAATGGTCAAATCCAAGCTTGAACAGCTTGTAGGTGAAACAGCCATGAATGTTTTGTAAACTCAATAAGATGGAAGAAGAAGAAGAAGAAGAAGAAAGATTGATTTTGTGCAAGGGGAAAAGGTTAAAGCGAAAGAAAAGAACAAAACGGAGACAAACAAAGCAAAAAAAATGTAAGGAGGAGGAGGAGGAAACACAGGAAGAAGAGAGAGAGAGAGAGAGATCATATGAATAAACAATTAATGGTAAGTTTAGTTTTGATTTTGTTCTCTGTTTAAAGTTATTTTCTATGGATGGAGCTTGGGGGGTTTTGGACTGTAGTCGTTAAGTCAAATGGTCTGATCCGTCTGATTTATGACATATGTTAGAGTAATTAAAAAAAATAAAATAATAAATAATAAAAACTTTTTATGAAAATCTATTTAGAATTAAGTAAGATACTATTTTGAGCTTTACATAAATAAAAAAAATTATATAAGACTTAAAACAATGTTAGTGTACAAATTTTGAAGTTGAATTCAAATTAAATTTTCTATGCACGTAGCAATGCTAAAACAAAAAAAGAAATGGTGGGGAAATAACCGGCAGAGTTTCTGTTCTAAGGCTTCAAGCGAATGGAGAGAGGGCTTTGAGTCTGGCAGTTGGTTCAAAGGTCAGCCATTGAAATGATTGGGAGTCTAGACTGGGGCTTTGAGAAAAGAAAAAGACCAACAATGCATCCCACCAATGCTTGCTGACTTTTCCTTCCTCATCGTTACGTAGACATACATTTTTAATTATATAATTCAATATTATCGTAATTATAATCATATTTTTTATAATAACATATTTATCTTTTATAATAAAAAAATAAAGTGTAAATTTTTATTATAAAAAATATAATTATTATTATAAAAAATATGTAAGTGATTGTAATATAAACAAATCGTATGACAATATTTGTCAGCGCATAAACCATTTCCCTTAAAATAATTTGTGAACGAGAACATATCCTGACAAAAGCTAATTTAATTTTCATTCCTGCTGGACCAACCAAAACAACTTTAATTACGAGTTTCTTTTAGCATTGTTAGACATTAGTAGACTTTACTGCAGTAGCAGTTAACATGGTAATCTTTTTTTATTGCAAGGAAAACTCGAAAGGTCATGAAAGAAAGCCAATAGAACTTTAACAAAAAAACAGAAAAAAAAAATTCAACAAAATATTTTAATTAATTATATTGAAAGCACCAAATAGTAACTTATTTCTTTGATTCTCGTGTAAGGGCCGGTCTGGCATATGGGAAAAAATGTCTGCTGTGGGGAGTGGCCGCGCGGGGCACCAAATACAAAACTTATGGCAATCACAATTTTAGATAATGAGGAATTAAATGCAATGTTACCTGTTACCATGTACAGAAAGAGAGAGAGAGAAGCAATCTAACGTCTGTTCATGTTTTGCATTAATTGCAAATGGCAGAAGATTTTAAAACAAAAACAAATAGTCATTTATTCAATGCAATTAGAACGTATGTTTGAATCTGACCCAAAATAACTAGCCAGTTTCGTACTAAAAGATCATAATATTTAATTTTATGCGCACCCAAAATAACAAAAACTCAAAAAAAAAAAAAATGTTAGTCACGAAATTTAGTATTAGAGTTATTTGAATTTTTAATTTTAAGTTTAAAGTCAATTTTAGTCCCTAGAAATCAAAAAAAAAAAAAAGAAGAATAAAAGTAGCATAAGCATCCCTAAAAGATCACACACACAGACGCACAGAAGCAATCAAACAGAGAAAAACCAAACTTTTGAATTTTCTCAATCTGATTTTACAAGGTGTTATTTCACCCTTTTAGCTGCATTGATTTTCATAAGACCACGCGGAACAGGACTGTTTGCAGTTCGGTACCATGAGTCCTAAATTTTTATAAATGTTTTACTGTAATTCTATTAATTTTGCTTTCTCGTTGGAACCCTTTTTTTTTTTTTGAGCAATTTCTCGTTGGAATCCTAAATATTTATATTTTGTTTCATTTGAAATCATTTTTTTATAAAATTTGGATTTTTAGAGCATCTCTTTCTAGTTAAACATCTTTTCTTTTTTAACAAATTAGCTAATCCTGTTCAAAAATGGACTTATATGAAACAACATAAAAGTTTAATTTTGAACTCCAAAAAGAAAAATAAAGTAATAAGATTATGTTTAAAAAATTAATGATAATTTATAACTGCTTTTTTTTTTTAACTTATCTTCAGAAATACCCAACAAATATTAGTGTACGTAGGTTTAGTGAAGTGATTCTAGCATGGACCGTTTCCTCTATAAGAGAGAGTCCAGCATGAACCTAGTCAAAGAGAGTTTTTTCTTTTTTTTTCCTAATTTATTAAGAGATTGATTAGGTCGTAAACTACAAAAATTAGATAGTATTTTCCATTCTCATAAATTTCACATCTCTTTCTCTGAATTAAAACTCAAGATCTTGAAAATCTAGTTTAATTAGAATGATAAAGAGTATATTCCTTAGACTGAGGAAAATGAGATTTGAACTATATTCTTCTCCCCTACTTGCCCATGTCATCTCTACTATTGGCCAAAAAAGAAATTGGGGTTTTAACCTTAGTTCATATTCTTACCTGTCCCTATTATTTCCATTACATACCAAAAGAAAATAATAATAAGATTTTTAAAATAAAAATCTAAATTCTTAACTATTAAATATTTCAAGAAAGAGAAATTTTGGTCTTGTAATTAATTAATCATCCTCTCTCACTTTTATTATTAAATTATAAACAAGCATTCAAATCTATAAAACAATGTTATGCTTTCAGACAAATTTTAAAAACTAATTTTGGTATGAGATTCAACAACTGCCAAGAAAACTGTGACATTATTCATTTGGATATGCAAATCGTCAAGAACTTGAACTTTAAATCAGACATTAAGACTTAAATAGACTTCAAAGTCCTTAAACGAAATATGAGGGAATTAAACCTAGAAACGCCCGAATTGCACTATGGCTTGTGCCATTGTTTATGTACACAATCAACTTTCACTTATCCAAACATATACATCTATATATATATATATATATATATAGAGACACACACACACACACACACATACATACATGAGAGAATTTGTATAATGAAGAACGATCGTCCTTATCGTCCAACTGTTAATATAATTTATTTCCTAATAAAACTTAAAAAATTGTAACATTCTCTGATCTTTTCTCTTTCCCATTTGGCTCTGATATCGCAGCAATATGTGACAGGGGATGCCATTACGAGGTATACATTGTTTCACATGCACAGTAGTTAGACCTCTTTTTTTTTTCTTCCAAAGACGAGGAATTTTTCAGACATATTTTATTTCAAACATGAAATGTTAAGAAAATTTGAACGGAGACGGCGTACCTAACTTGTACGACCCCAAGTTCATGCTCACCACTAAGCTAACCATAAGTGGTTAGTTTTTTTTTTTTTTTGACAATAAAAAAAAATGTATCGCTATTATATAGATCATCGTGTTTGTGGAATGAAATTGGAAATTATCTGTTGATGTTTTCATTTAATTTTTCTTATAGAAAAAATCTACTACTCGAGTACTGATGAGTCCGAATGTAACTTTCTCATATTACACCCAACGACTGCCGAATCTGATTCTCACAGTCAGTCATCACTAAATTCTACAAGCACATGTTAGGGCGAGGACACTGAGCACATTTAAGCCAAGAGAATTGAACACACAAAGATTCAAATTTGAGTCAATTGTGTGAAACGTATATTGAATGTAATCGGTGCTATAAATAGTTAGTTGGAGCATATTTATTTTCACAGCCAAAGACAATAAATATCTGGCAGTGACAATTCATAGAGGAACTAGGGAGACTGAAATGATTGTGATGACTTTAAAAGCAAAGACATCCTTTGGAGAGTGGGTGCTGAGTTTCGATTGTGATATGTCCCACATGGGATTGTGCTTGTCTGCCTTTTGTGCTTTTTCTGGCAATTTCCACTGAGCATGTTGGGAGGAGTTCCACTCTCTATTGTCCAATAATGACCCTTATTTATGCCAAGAAGTGTACATATATATACATATGTTGCGGGTCCGGCTTAACTAGGCTGATTACTTGATTTCCCAGAAATCCTTAATGGCAGTCGTTTAAATTGTAGCCTGGAATTGAAATTGTGGCTTCATTATGCAATTTTTTGGATAAAATTTTGCTATATTACATTAGTTACATTTGTTGCAACCTTACATGCGATATAAAACTTTGCTGATATGTAATTTAAACAACCAAAAATGTTATACTGACACATATCATATTATCATAATCATTGATTGTATATTTTAATCTTTTAATATATAATCTCAATTAATGATTAGGACTAAAAATTGGCAACCATTGATCATAACAGTATAATGTAAGTATATGTTTATACCGCATCTATTTGTGCATTTATCTTGTGGAAAACTCACATCACACGGGACAGTCCATAAGATCTGCCGTATTCGTATGATCAGTTAGGAAAGATATTGCATTTAAGTCTGATGGAACAGAGCTTCACCAACCACATTGGTTGACGACTCGATTTCCACATTAGAAATATCGGATTGTGAAATTGCTAGTGTTGCAATAATAATAATGAGGTTGCCTTGATTCCAATAGTTTGCGATTTGCAAACTTTTAGTGGACCATAATAACAAATCGTGGAAGGCATAATTCTTACAATTCCATTGTAAATTCCTTCTTATTTCTTATTTCTTTCATGTCTTTACACTTTGTTGGCTCCAAAACGGCAAAAACATCCTCTTAGCCAGGTTTTTGTGGACATTGCTCTTTTGCTGCTTTGGCATTTTTAGGGTATAGTTGGATGGAGTTTAATTACATGCAGAAAGAAAATTTGACACGGGACAGACGCAAGTCTAGATTGAACAATTCCCTAATTTTGTAACTTATTTTTATATTTTGTTTTACTCGAAATTACTCTGCCTCATAATTGACGAGATCATTTTTGTCATGTTAGAGATTTGATTGGAAGCTATGGATTAACGATGGCATAAAATAATACTTATATAGTGAAATTAATTGCTTCTTTATCATTCGATTAACCCCACTAACTCTTTTTTTAGTAAAATTTCAACTAATATATTGACATATTTTGATCATGATTATATTTGAAATCTTTCTTTTTGACACAAAAGGTGTTTACTTGTATTAGGATACTTACTCGGCATTAAACAACTGTTTTCACCCATTTTTTGGCATTGCACTTTGAGAGACATTCTAATTTTGGACTTAAATCACGTAATTGCTCAAATCACAGCAGGTTTTTTAGTTAATTGACTCTAATTGTAGTTTGAACTCAAGATTTTCACTGTTGAAGACAAATTTTTACTCCCAAATGGATCCTTGTATTTATGTTGAAAAATTAAATCTTTCAAGATAATGTAGTGTCTTGTAGACAAATTCACTCCATGGACATATGTACTAAGAAAAACGAAGTTTGCTTAGTTAGATTCAAATATAAGTGTTCAAATACACCGATAATAGGGGGTTTGTAGGGCTTTACCATTGTTTTTTTTTTTTAAAAAAAAAAACCTTTTTTTAACTCAAATTTGTGTCTTTCATATCACATTAGAATAAATTTACCATTGTACTAAAGCTCACCTTTCTTGTTTAGAATCATATAGTATAACTAAAAGGAACTTACATAATTAGTCATGTCAATAATAATGCCAAATGAATCAAAACCAAAGGTTTGGTTTTAAATGTTATTGACAAGTTTATTCCTTTCCTTGCATCTTTTGACAACAAAGCTTATGATCTGTCTTTTCGACATAGTCATATCGAAATCTTCTTAGTATTGAGGTATATGCTCGGCTTTTATGTGCATCCATTTCACAAAGAAAAGAACAATAGATATTCCTCATACCAGGAGCAGCATACCAGCAAGTTGTCCACGCCATTCATCCTTTCACGTTTTGATGTCCAAACTTGATATAAGAGTTTAGCCAACAAAAACATTCCTCTAAAAAGTGAAATCAACAAAAATCCCTTTAGCTGATGTTGTAATCCAATACATATAGTTGTCAAAATTCAATCCAACTTGAACTCGTCTCAAAAAGTTGGTTAGTATTCGACTGAATGTGATGTAACTTGAAAATAACTCAATCACTCAAATAAAAAGTAATTCGAATCTGAATCCAAATCTGTTTGGACCTGATCTATTTAACGCTTCTATTATCACTTATTACATATATTCTTTCCTTGTTCAAACCATCAAATTGAGGGTTGCAATTATTAGGGTTGAAAATAGCCTAAAGCTTTCATTCTATTCTTCATACATTGAATAATGAAAGCTTAGAATCCCACATGATTTAGTGAAAGGTATTAAGCCTTCCCCTAGTGTCCTTTTTTTTCCTTCTTTATGGAATAATATAGTAAAAGACAAAAGGGAATATCATTGAATTGCAGAAGCCAGCAGAAAGGAGAATATGGGTCCTCACATATTTATGGATGGTTTACCGTTCTCGTCGGCAACCGAAAGGGAGCAAGCAAGCACGTGTGTATTATTTATTAAATATGCGATGCTTTTGACAATGAGTTTTATGCCGTTAAAAAGCTGTAATGCTTTAGACCGTTAATAAGTTGTTAAATTTTAATATAATCTTTAATTCATTACTAAGTCAATTTGATACTTTGAGTAAATTAATTTCCTAACATGATACGAGATTTTTATAACAGAAAGACCTTGTATTCAAAGTATATTACTAGTTAACTATGAATTCTTACAATTGGTCTATCATTTGGGCTCAAAGTATTTCTATAGGTTAGCATAGGCCTGTCATTTGTTCAGGTTTTTTGTCCATGGAATTTTCACGTCATGTGAGGAGGTCTTTTGAGTGATTGATTTCTTAACATAGGATATTAACAAAGGGGGCGGAATTTATAAAAGGAATGTTATGTTGACCGACACTTGCACACTTATAATGGATCAATGCACGTCATAATTAATAAGAAAGGCCACAAAAATATAGAATTAATAGTCGCTCAACTGCGTCAGTGCCGTTTCATATGATAAAACCGAGTAGAAAAAGCGTGGCGTTCGCGCTTGGTGATTAGGTTATGGCCAACTCTTTCTCTCTCCCTCTCTTGGTCTTAAAAAATTTAGAGGTACAAGTATTCCAGCAGAGTAGTTACAGACTACTAAAAATTTATAATTATTTCAATCATAATCAACAAAATTTAAATTTAAGCATTAATATGCGTTAAAAATTAAATTTTTAACCATTAAACTCATCTCGTATACTTTTTTTTTACCTCGTGGAACATGGAACATCACTTGGACCCCATCCTGATCATTGGGTAAACGAACCAGACATAGCCCTCATATCTTGTCTGTTTGTCCTCTTGTCCTCTCTTGGGCTAATTGCGTTTTTCCAATGAGGATTGGGATTGTAATCTGAGTGGACAGCATATGGACCCCATAGCACCTCCAAAAACTGCACAATTCTGCCTGCTTTCCCAGTTAAATATTAATTCTTTTGCAAATTCTAAACAGGATTTGATCAAATTAAGTTTTCTTATTAAGGAACAACTTATTAGGTTATAAATTATGTAATAAGAATAAATTTTTTAATTTTTATCAATTTTATACTATATTCTCGAGAATTTAAAAATAAATTTTTAAATTTTTAACTACTAAAATATCTTGAAGACAAACGTTTATTCACCGCAATTTATGCCCTACAATTGTGTGAGAGTTGCTCTTTCCACCGCAATCATGAAAATTTGGAGATTAATACTTGCTTGCCGACAAGATGTTCTCAAAATCCTGAAATAGAGGAAAAAGAACTCCTTGTCCATTTTTCCCCACAGAAAAAAAAAAAGAAAAAAGAATAGTGTATCATCGAGAGTATAATGATAGCTCTACATTGTTGGCTTATAATAAAATTATAAATAGTAGTAAAATTTTTTACAAACAAGTAGACCTTATTACAGTCCAAACTAGAATTGAATCAAAATCAGATTAATCAAACTCGAAATTGAAATGATCAACTGTTCTGCATTTCCCAATTATGCTAAATTTTTAAAGCACTAATCTGGTTCAATTTCCCTTTTCACAAATAATGACTAGTATCATAATCAAAATCATGGGTCTGGTCTAGTTTCAAACCAGAAATTAAAAGGAATGATTTTTTTAAAAGCTTAACCAAAATAATTTTTAATAATTTAAACGAAATAATCTTAAAGTTTTTTTTTCTCGCAATTTTTTTGTGAAAATATTCTACAAGATTCTTATTTTAATTTCCGGGAATCAAACAGATTGGTAGCGGGCTCTCAGTTCTCCTAAATGTCAATAGTACTGCCAATTTTGACCTAGAACCAAAACTGAACTGGATATCCAGATGGATCAAGAAAGTCTATAAATAAGAATATGTGATGGTTGGAAAATTATACACATATAAGTCTATTGTTTTCACCATGATGTTCATATCTAATTTTGAGCAAATGAGCTTTTTCTATTTTCAATCTAAAAGAAGGTTCGTTGTAATTGGCTTGAGGACTCGAGATACTCTCTCTTATTACATAAATTTTAGTATTTCAAATCTGCAAACACAAACTCCTAATTTCTAGTTTCAACCACTAGATACAAGAGTTTAGAGGTTAGCAGGTGTATTTTCATACATTTGATTTAGGTTCAAATCTCTTTTTGGCTATGTCTTCTCCTCACTCACCATAATTTGTTTGAATTATTGTGCAGACGCTGAGTTTCAAATTCATTAATTATTGCTAATGGTCATTTGCAGTGCGTCCTCTCTCGATCCCAATCCCCTAGTGGTCAGATAAGTCATTCTTCCTTCAAGGGAATGGTAATACGAAGAAGTCAATAAGTGACCTCCAACGTCAACTTGTACATACAATGGCCAACACTCTTACAATACAGCTTTTTGGTTGTTCAAAAGATATATTTATATATTTAATTTTAAATGTTCAAAGTCCTTAACTTTGGCTCCTTCCATTTTTTATTTTCCTGTACATATTATAATGGGAAATGGCAACTTTCTACCTAAACTAAAGACATGTTACCGTTTGGGTTAAAGCACCACTTCCATTGAAGAAAAAAGACAGTTAATAAAGACAAATTTCGTTCACATCTAACAAGCTATCAACTTTAAAACCACCAAAGTGAGCTTCTTAAAATGCGATCACATCCGATGACAAAAAATACGACAAAAACATCCACCACTCATGGTTAGCCTAACAGTAAAAATAAACGACGAATTGTGTAGATTAAATGTAAGGTAAAAAGCAATAACATTGGCTCCGATTCAAATTACTTTTGAGTGTATTTTTTGTATCAAACGAAAGTTGCATCAGCAATCCAGGATTTGCCTGAAATGACTTTCTCATAATTACATATACGTAAGCACAAATGTTGTGGGGGAATCAGACACACTTCACTGTAGGATTATCTGACTTTTAGCGGGGGCTTTGAAGAGCAAACTGTGAAGTGTGCGAATCCATGGTGAGATGGCCAGTGCGTAAAACGGCTTCTGGATTTCAAAAGCAGCTGAAACTCTCCTTTATTAAATTAAACACTCGAAAGCAACCATGGACAAGTTTAGTGCATTTTGAACTATTTCACAATAGTTTCATTGAGGGGCTAAGTATATACATCACTGCCAAAAGCAAAACCCATATTTGTCCACCTAAAGGGAAAACTGCACACATGGGAAAATTACCAAAACGGTGCTCAACATTTCAGCCATACTATACGCAACAAACCTGGTCCTTGACAGTATTCAAGGGGTTGCGAAAGTCGCGTCTCAATCAGTCACCGAGAAGACACAGTGGTTGTCGCATACTAAGCTCAACTTTGAGTGCTGGGAATTGCTCCAAATCATGTGATTCCCCTAGAATTTTCTGCATAAAAATCAACCATTTTTCTTATAGAAAGCCATTATATGGAATAGAACCAACCTTATGCCATGCATTTGAAAAGCAAGTAACATAAATTGGCAAACAGCGTTGCAGCTCAGAACAAAAGGAAACTTCTTTCTGAATTATACGCCATGGAAAACTTTTAAATTCATTATCCATTATAGGCCATGGATTAATAGAAGCCAAAGGAAAGATGAAAATAAAGCAAATGCTCTAGTATGCTAGACTATTAAGCAACATGTTCAGCAAAACAATACAATATCCATGATTGCAACAGCATATTTTGTAAATGGGCGTGATTTTTTGATGTGAGACCACTAGGAGTATGGAGAATATTTCTTTCCCTATTTCGAGGGAGGGAAGAGGTTCAAAGCACCTATCCTGAAAGGCAGAGGTGCAGAGGTGACTAACCACCAGGCTACCAGCCCAATGGTTAAGTATTCAACACAGAATAATTAGGGTTCTAGTGAACCACTCAGGCCATCATCTCCTAGCGATGTTGCACAACAGCGTCATCCAAGATATAACTGCTATCTTTTGCAAAACATAACCTACTTGACTTGAAATTCTCTTTACATAAATGTTATGAGAAGAAAAGGAACAAGAAAATCCAGCTTTCTGCTAGCAATCCCTAGCTCAGCCCCTGGCTTACGCTGTCAGTGAAATGGGCTGGCACACCAACATGAACCGAAATATACAACTGAAACATGCATCATAGTTATGTCTACAATGAAAAGAACAGATGATCATAAAAGCAGGCAAGCAAGAAACTACGAAGAAGGAGAAAAACCAATAACCACATTACACAACATACAGATGTTTGCATACCTATTATTGCAACACAGTGATAGAAAGCTCATAAAAAGTATTTGTGCCAAAAAGGATATTAGAGTGAACAGAACCGAAGTAAACTCTCAAGTGGAAAAGGAATAAAACAACAGATAAACTGTAGGTGCATCTGTAATTCAGTAGTCAAGAAATCAGTAGATTAAAGTATGATTCAGAGAAAAAAAACTTACAAGTGCAGCAGCATGTGCTTCTTGCAAGATATTACCATCCATCTCCAACCTGGCAATGGGAAATTCTGGAAGGTGTCCTGATTGCCTTTTGCCAAGCAAGTCGCCAGGTCCACGAAGAAGAAGATCCATATTAGCCAAGTAAAAACCATCTGATGACTTCTCGAGCACCTTCAAACGCTCAAGGCTACTGGCTGTAGATGTTATTAGTATGCATTTGGACTTCTTATTTCCACGTCCAACTCGCCCTCTAAGTTGGTGTAACTGAGCTATTCCGAATCTCTCAGCATTCATAACAATCATCATAGATGCATCTGGAACATCAACACCAATCTCAATTACTTGAGTGGAAAGAAGAATGCGAGTTTCTCCAGATCTAAATCGTTGCAAAGCTTCATCTTTTTCATCACTCCTCATTTTCCCATGTAACAAGCCACAGCTGTAATCCTGAAACCTACATGATATGGATTCAAGATCTGCAGAAGCCGCACGGAGCTGAGGGAGCTGTTCAGATTGTTCAATGATTGGATACACTAGGTACACTTTTCCCCCTGCTTCCAGTTCATCTAGCATCATCTGGGAAAAGCAATATCATTAGTCTAAACAACTTTGATATATAAGAGGATGGGACAGAGAAAGAAATAAACTCCAGAGCATGCACCTCCTATGAGATTATTGTCGATGTTTAAAGATCGCATAAGTCCACGTATTGATATATATATCACAAATCAATCTTATATACGAGCCCCAAATTGCAAATAAACTTTACCCAGTAGACATAATGATAGCAGGACAGGACAAATCAATTGTACTAAAGCAAATGATCTTTCACAAGATATACCACCATGAAGATAGAAACAACCCTATTTTTTCCTCTATTTCAACTCTTTCATCGGCACAAGCTACTCAAGTTTACAAGTTTGTCCGCAAACATCACACAATCAAATAAATGTTTTTCTTGGTTCCAAAAGCAACATTCAAACCAAGTGAGTATCATATACAACAAAAATACAAACAGATCTTGCAAAGTATGCAAGACAAGGTACAAGACATGCAAATACCTTGTGATGTTACAAAGATCAGAAGACATAATACAAAACAGGCAAATACCTTGTGAGATTACAAAGTAAGGAAGATAAGCACAAGACAGGCAATACCTTGTAGACATCCTCAAAGCCATCAGAATTTCCCTCAATGATGCATGTTTCAACAGGAACTCTTCCAGGAGGCAAGCCAGTTATCTGTCATCAAAGAACCAAGAACGCGTTAGGGGGACAAAATTACAGTTACACACGGTAGAAGTCCCAGGTCCCCAAGTCAGAAGTGAAGCCCATTGTGTTGTAAGAAATAGCAGAAAATATCCAGACCAAAATCATTGGCTGGAAGAAATTCTTCTACACAAAACTTAAAACTGATCAGCCAATCAGATATCTAAAAGTTGTTTCCCGAAATCCTTTTTGCTACATAGAATAATCAATGTTCTCCTGCAATAGGAAAGGAATCAAAATTCACCAAAGCAAAAAACACATGCATATTTATGAACCAACAAAGATGCATTATTCACATACACATAAAAAAACTGGCACATGTGAACAGATGTAGATGAAACCCTGAGATTTGTGCAATATTCCTTAATTTTGCACGTAAGTCCTTAAAGATGTCCCACATGTGTCCACCCAATGCGAACAGCCAATAATATATACATGGTTGGAACTATGATACATATCTGATTGACAGTGATGACAACAGGAAGTTTAAGACAGTTATTCAAACAGATTGGTCAATGTACATGTATTGCAAACATCTCAATAAAAATTGCAGGCAGCATATTTACGTACTTGTGTTAGGGACATATCTCCATACAAGGCCAAAGCAAGTGTCCTCGGAATGGGAGTTGCTGATAAAGCAAGAACATGTGGGGCCATGTAGACATCACCTTTGGATGATTTATCAGCAATGACTGCTGCTGTTCCTGAATTTTGCGAGCCATGAAATAACTGCAGCTATAGAAATCTCAATCACCTCAATGATGCTTTTTGAAGCTTAGCGAAATATAATTGGAGAGGCACAGAGTAGCGGATTATTCACATTTTTAATGCAAGCCATCGCAAGCAGGGTTCTTTAACTAATCAATTGATTTTGGTCTCTATATTCTTCCAGCTGGAAGCCTCAATTAAAATACCATGCAACCCACCGAACAAAGAAGTCCCTCAAATCAGACTAAGCAAAACAAAGGAGGAGGATATCATTGTCCACAGAACAAAAAGCAACAGAACATTTGGATTGCTTTCTTCGGTTATTATCAGTGATGTTATACAAATCAAAATATCTTGATTATAATAATGACCAGATGCTGGTTCCTG
The DNA here is from genome assembly GCA_037832335.1 of Carallia pectinifolia. Taxonomy (NCBI): domain Eukaryota; kingdom Viridiplantae; phylum Streptophyta; class Magnoliopsida; order Malpighiales; family Rhizophoraceae; genus Carallia; species Carallia pectinifolia. The sequence continues at coordinate 13,353,621 of CM075453.1, forward strand.
AAGGACTGAAGCTTGTACCCACCCCTGACCCTGAGAAGATCTGTTCACTTTTCAGTCTTCCAATAATGCACCAATGAGAAGCAGCAAGAGACAACTTGTTAGATATACTATTCAATGACTGTACAAAGTCAAAGAATAAAGTAAATATGTCCAACTATTTTATGTCATCTATCTTCCATCCTCTTCAAAATTTTGAGAGGAACAGTTCTAAATATTGGATGGGAACCACCATTCTAAATATCCTTGTCTCTCTCAAAGTACGAGGAAAGGTGCCACTCCCTCCATTGTCATGCAACCACTGGTTTATTGCAATTAATTCACAACTCCACAAACGACCATTTCTGTTCCACTATTCACCATGCTTGCCTTGTCATTGAGACAAACAGTGCTATATCTGTCAGCACAACTCCAATCAGGATTTCCAGACAACATTCTTTAAACTTTTAACTATAACAAATTGTAACATCCTATGATCCCTGGCATCCTATGATCCCTGGCTTTCAGCTATTGCCCAAATTAGCATTTAAGACCGTTAAAAATTGGTACATGTCTCAGCTATCATCAGACAATAGTTTGTATTTTTTTTTTCCATAAATATATCTGCTTCTTAGAATCCCAATTCCATTATAGGCTTCCGAGAACCTCAATACCTCTGCTCACTTTAAGGAAAGAAATGACGCAGCGGCAGTTCTGTTAAAACTATCTTAACTAGTCTTTAGTTCCTAGATGAACCCAAGGTGCAGTCTTCAAAATCAAAACTCGTCAACAAAGCCTTAATTCAAATTTGTAAGGGCTGTCAATAGCTCAAAATCAATGGTAAAGCTAAATATGTAATATTAGGCATGGAAACATTTCACTAGCTTCAACACTTTAGTTAAGTTAGATAGTAACTGAAATTCCATGTCCAGATAAAATTTAATGATAAAGAAAAAGAAATGGAAAGAAAATATTATTTTTACCCTCAAGAACAGCTTCGTTACCCTCCATAAAGGGGAAGGAATGAGTTGTCAAGAGAATTAACAAAACAAGACAAAAGTTTCGCTGTGACACAATTTTCGACTTTCCAAACGCAATTAGCCGAAGGAAAACTGGAAGCACTAGACAAACAAATTGCATGTGCAAAGAAAATTAAGGAAGATAGCAAGCAAAACAGTCCAAAGTCCAAACTAAATGACCAACAAGTAAACGACGAAAGTGAACCGCGAATAAGAAGCAGCAAAGCAAGAATACATGTTTTCCTTACCATTTTATTTTCATTCTAAACAGCATCTCATCAAGAATAAGAAAAAGAAAAATAAAAATAAGAGTATTATGAAACACAGAGGCCCATAGAGGCAAGACAAGTAAAATGGGTACAGAAAATGCTAGCCAAGGAGGGAACACAACCTTACTGTTAAACCTCCCCCTCTGGATCACGCCAAAGCGATGTTGCTCATCTACAACAGCAATACGTAAAGCCAAGAATTCTACCTTTTCAGATATCAGACTGTGGGTTCCAATGACCATAGAGATAGCCCCACTTTGGAGATCCTGTCAACTAATTAAGTCAATATAAAAAATTCACAGATTGCTACTAAGTAGAGAGCATATTACTTGACAAATACACGTGCCTGATGGATCATCCGTGACTGTTTCAATGGGGTTGAACCAGTTAATAAAGCAATAGATGGCTTGAACTGGTCGTCTTCCACTTTCTCTAGCAAATCAAGTAAAAGTTCATAATGCTGGATGGCAAGCAACTCAGTTGGAACCATGAAAGCTGCCTACAGTGAGAGAAGATCAAGATCAAACAATGATGTGCATCATAGGCCACTTCTACATATGGAACGAGATAACAATCAAGAAAAAGCAGAAAGAAATTTCAGGAAAAATTTATCACGCCTAGCAAAGATAATCTGTGAATAACCAACTCAAAGTAATCAACAAGCTGATAATGCATACAAGCAATGAAAACATATTGTTCAATTACAAAATAACACCGATGAACTGACCAACCTGATAACCAGAGCCAATAACTTCCATGCATGCCAAAAATGCTACTATAGTTTTTCCACAACCAACCTCACCCTGTTCACAATGGATAAATCGTTAGTTGATAAAAACCTTACAGCTATCATCAATCTCAACTGAGTCATCAAGCTCACTAAATAACCCAACCTGATCATTTTCTCTTCAGTAATTAAAGCCAATTGTTTTCTTTCCTTTTATGTTTAAACACATTCTAAGAATGTTTCATTATTAACTTACTTTCTCCATCAGTTTCTTTCATAAGTAACCTTCAGGATCCTTCTCTCTCTCTCTCTCTCTCTCACAAACTTCTTTTTTTTTTTTTTTTTTTTTTTTTTTTCAGGGCCAGGATTTGAACCTTGACGCTGGGACAAAGAGCCCTGCAGCTGGTGGTACGGTATCTTCATTATTTTCCAACTTCTCCTCCTACTACGAAGTTATGTAAGCTCATGTTTTATGCCGCTATGTAACAGAGATGCACAGTAACACTCTTTCAATGTTCACAGAATTCACAATATGGAGATGCCTTTGAGGCCAAGCCAAATAATCAAATATCAAATCATACACGGCCCACCTAGAATGTGTTATATTGCTTTGTTGTTTTCTAAGGTTTAGTTCATTTCTATTTCCCTAGATGAGAGAGAGGACTTTGGTAGTCAAGCTTTTTTCATATTCACTAGTAACTACAGATGACTATGCCCCTCTAAATTTACAAAAACCACTTGCAAAAGCAGTCTCAGCAATCCAACAGAACAAGATACTACTAGAATTTACCTCTGGGTTGGGTCAGGCTGGTAGGATAATATTTTGGGTTGAACATCCACAGGATGGCCACAGTTTATTGTGTGGCAGAAACAAGAGGCTTCAAGTCATGACATCTTAATTATGTGGCAGGCATTTGGGCATCCAAGCCATGACATGGCACATTTTTAGCTTTGTAACTGACAAACTTGCACTTTGGCAAATAGTGTGGACTTCAAGCACACTAATTAATACATCTTTAAATCATAACTCTTGTCAGTAAATCTTTCAGGATTTAGGTAGCCTCAACTCAAGCCATAAGTTTTCCATTGGATCAAAAATCAAACCCTTGCCATATTTTTCTGGTGTAAGTTAAAATTGGATTCAATTGCACACCTTTAGATATATATGCCTATTAAGCAGTGGCATTTTCCAACCCAGTCATAAATGTCGTACTTAAGTATTAGTTATCCGACACGTTCCCCTTTTTAGTTTTACCCACCAAAATAAAAAAGAAAACAAAAAAAACAAAGAAAGTGTAGCAGGCTTGTATTGGTAATTAGTAAAGACTAAGAGTACTTCCTTACATCTTAACCCGATCAATTGCATTCTGTTGTCTTTCCTTCCCAGCAACAAGATTTTCAATGAATGCAGGGAGAGTCCTCTAAAGATCATAATAAAGCTACAAAGGCCATTAACAAATCTATCTCCACTATCCAGAAGCTTATCCAAGATTCAGCGAATAAACAAGATCCAATAAAGGAAAAAAGAAGAAGATCAATGCCCACATGATGCAATTGCTTTATGTCGAAATTCTCAGCCAAAAAAGATGCTACCATCTTATCATTTGTCATTTCATTGTCATTTAAATTCATTATTATAGCTACATGAACTCCAGTTGCTAGGAGGAAGCTATCTTCAGATTTGACAAAACATCAAATCCAAAGTTTAGGTTGGTTGAGGAACAAAACAAGAACCTGAAGGAAATAGAAACTGTAAAATATACTCAGTAATGAAAGAATCTCACTAATAGTGCAAATTGAAACCTGCAAGAGTCGATTCATAGGAACTGGCCGCTTTAGATCCCATATGATTTCTGAAACAGCACTAAGTTGGCTAGAAGTAAGGGAGTATGGAACAGCCTTCAAAAATTTTTTGGTGAGACCAGACCAATCCTCCACATAAACAGCACTCAATTCAGGTTTTCTGTACTTGTCCAGCAGACATTCCTTCTCTATTGGTGTACCAAGGCCTTCAAGCATTTGATACAAGCGTCCCAACTACAGAGGTGATATACAGGGTCCAAATGTGATTGCATGCAAAGCGATGACTAAATCCAATCATCATATGAAAAAATGAGAGAATTGAGGTAAATAGTTAAGGACTTCCAAATTTCAAACAACCCAAGTACTGTGCCCCAGTTCCCTACAAAGTTCGCAAGCTTTATACATTCTTTGTAATGGTGCCAAAGTCAAGCCATTTTCTATGATAGAAGGCTTGAAAACCATAATCTTGTTATTTCTCAAGCCCCCACGTTGTCTTGGAGAGAATGGTTTGCATGAGTCCAAGATCATATTTTCAGGGGCCAAAAATCAGATAAGTATTGTAAATATCTGAGCACAGAATCCCAAAATCATTTTGAAAACTGTCATCAAAACTTATGCAGCCAACCAGAGGCAGTCAAAGTGGAAGCCATGAGATTAAAGACTGCTAAATGTGGCATAAAGATTAAGAGAACACCGTCATGATTAAAAAACAATAATGTTCACATTTTCCTGCAATATGTACACTTAATTGAAGATAATACTCTCATACTTTACTTACTACCATTGAATCACCATATTTTTCACTGGAAAAGGAAGAGTCCAACAAATAGGCAAACCTCAGAGGAATAGTAACTACAATCAGATAAAATCTAATAAAAAGATCCAGTGCTGATATATTCATGGACAAGCTGTCAAGTGGATGGCTAAACACAATCTGACCTTAGAACACCATGGCTCTCTCCGGTGGATACCAATAAATAATGAGAAATAGCCTTCAAGCTATATCCCTTGTGACAAACAATGGATTTCATGGAATCAACCAAAAACAGATTAAATAAACTTCACAATGGTAGCAACACCCAACATAACAATAATTGAGAATTAGATGCAAAGGAGAAAAAAATACCTGTAGGTAAAAAAATTCATCAAAAATGAGCCTTTTCCGAGCTAGATCAGCCTCCCCTGCATTTTTCGGCTGGTGAATGCCACTATATGCCTACATTGTCAACCATCAAAATATGCACTGCAGTGAAAGATCCATAGGCGTGCATATTTATGGTGATCTTGCACATGAAAGTGCTAATAGTGACTGTTTACGTAAGCTGGCTTATTATAATTCATTAAAACCCAATGTTTTCAAAGGCACTAGGTGCTCCAAGTTGTTTAGGGCTCTTGGAGCCTAGGCGCAAGGCGCAAGCGTGCACTTGAGCGAAGCAAGGTGCGCTTGGAAAAAATAATAAATTATGCTAAAAATAATATAAAAGCAAAACTAAGCCAACCAAGAAAGTAAGCAATTGAAATTTTTTAAGCAATTATATTTAGAAAGGTAACTCAAAATATTTCATATATCTCATATAAAATCAAAAAACAAATACAATGGTGATGTGCAACAATTCATCATAAATCAAAAGGATGACAAGTGATAAAACAACACAATTTTACTCTCATCTAAGTATTACTAAAATAAAGAATCATCTCCATCATCCTATATCCACTTTAGAGTCATTGAATCATACAACTAATACAATGCAGTGACACTTGGGTTTTCCTTTTTTCATGAAATTGTACCTACAAAAAGAATGCAATGGTTGAACTATTAAAGTCAAGAAAAAGAACAAAATGGGGGATATTATAAAAAAATAGGAAAATAGTAAAATAAAAATAAAAGAGGGGTAAGAAAGAAAGAGAGATAATGACCAGGGTTTTGAGCATTGTTGAAAAAACTGGACCAAACCGGACCAGCTTGTCGAACCGGTTTAACTAGTGACTGGCTGGGGGTCCAGTCCGGTCCATGGTTAATTTTGAAGAAGAACTCTGACCGGTCAAAACCAGTCATAACCGGACCAGTTGAACCAGTCCAGATTGAACTAAAAAATTCATAAATTATAATTTGAACCCAAATGTTATTTAAATTACAATTTGAGCTCTAATTTAATTAAAATTTTCAATTTAGTCCTAAATTTGATCAAAACTTTCAATTTAGTCCTTAAAATTAGAAAAATTAATATTTAATCACTATTTATAAGTATCATTTTTTTAATTACTTATATATATATATATATATATTATTAAATAACGGTTTAAATACAAGTTCGACCGATTCAACCAGTTGAACCTTAACCCACTAATTTTTCCGGTTCCATGACCAGTCCAATTTTGACAACCTTGGTTTTAAGAACAAGTGGAGTAAGGTAATTGTAGTGGGACTAGTAAAATAAAAATAAAAAAACGGGTAAGAAATAGGGGATGGTATAGTGGTGTAAAGGTAATTGTCAACAAATAACAAGCATAGTATGGTAAGGAGTAAGGTCAGTACATCAGTAGGTCACAATTCCGATGGACTCTTTGTCAAGTAGAACAAAACCAAAATAGAAGGGACAGGACCCTAATAAAGGAGATGCATACAAGAAAGCACCAAAGAGAAATAATAAGAGAAGAGCACAACTATATAGTAACACTGGAATGCACCAACAATCCCTTAATGGATAAAATAGCTCTCACGGAGGAGAATAGATTATATTTTTAACCTCCCAACTAAAAGAAATTTAATCTGTGAAGTGAGGTGTTCCAAACACAATAAAAACTTAACTTCAAATGATCCCTTGACAGGTAATAACATACCATCCCCTCCTCTACCCCACAAAAAATAAGAAAATTCTGTCATGGATATTGCTCTTGTAAATGCTTGAGGACAAATGTACATCCTAAGCATCATCCAGCATGCAACCTACCAAGTGTGCAAGAAAATTTCAAGACCATGTTTAAGGATAGAGATGGAATAAAGGGGAGGAATGGAAATGATGTGGGGGAGGAAGTAACCTTTTTCATCCCTTTCCTTCCTCCATGAAAGGCATAGCTAAAAGATACCCCATTTTGCAATTATAGTTCCAAAAAAAAACCCATGGTAAAAAGAGAATTGAACTGAAACCATATGACTAGGAGATCTCTAACACAAAATATTCTTCCAGTGCAAATTTGGGTTTTATAAACACAATCAAAAGGACCTCCCAAGGATGCCATACCAAGTTCCACCTCTGCACGGCTCCACTCTGTATGACATTCCAGTGCAGATTATGTCTTCTTCACAGCAAGACACGTATATGCATCGAAATCCAAAAGATTGACCTTTACATATACGATGTACATGTGTGTACATGCAATTTTTTATTCAAAATGAGGGTTGTGCAGGGACAGACATAGAGAGCGCATTCCCAAATTTTTGACTGCTGCCCCAATTTTGAAGCAAAGACCATCTGATCACAACCCAAAAAACTTGAAGTGCATTTAATAACAGGAAATATCCAAATAATATATTTTTTAAGTGAACATCTTTTATTCTTTATAAAATGCATCAAAAATACATCCGCTTTAATTAATTGATAGATGTAATTGAAATAGAGTCCCAACTTATTAGTGATTCTGCATGTGGTAGCCACTTCAATTATCCCATTATCAGTAATTTTTCAAACTCGATCCTACAAGACTCCCCAGGGATTCTTCATCATGAAACACATACTATGCATACCAATGAAGCAAAAGCTATCAAGGCATTAAAATAATCAGGTCATTAAAAATATTAATACTGTATTAGTAAAGATCAATAAATGCAAAATAATCAAGAACAAATCCTTACATCACGGAGGTGTAAAAGTCCAAATTCCTGAGCAATTTCTCTCGGAATGGGATCAACACCAGAGGGCAAGACTTGCACGACCCTAGAAGAATAAAAGATCATTTACATTATTGTTTGCAAATGCACATTTAGTAGTTATAGACTCACCAATAGATGACTTTAATTTCAACTGCATCAATCACCCACATACACCTTAAGGGAAATGCACAAGTTCACATTTGTGTTCAGGTAACACATTAGCTTGGGTTATATTTTAGTGCAGGAGTCCTTCACCCTTTTGAAACTGGATAAAAAGGAGGCCTTAGTCTATTCTTCATATTATCTTCTTCATTCCATAATTTCTTCCATCAGAAGGGAAAGGCCAGAAACAGATGCCTCTTCTTTGAATACTCTTTTTTATTTGAATCAAACCCTTGGCTGATGCAGCATTGACGTCAACTCAATAAAGTCATTTATCCCAGCTATCAGACAACTAGTTTCGTAAATGTTAAGCACATTCTAGAACAAGATAATACACTCTTACGGTCAACAACTTTGGTCCACATAATCAAGTGACATGAAATATGACCCTAACCACCGAGTGTGACAAGCCCCAAAAAAGTGTCAAACACGAATCTATATGTGTGTGTGTTTGTGTGTATATATATTGTCTATATATTGTGTGTGGGTATATATATTGTATAAAAAATTTTCGTATACATACCTTGCAATAACATTTCTGAGAAAATCAGGACTAAGGCCTCCCTTTGACGGGTATATAGGATATGGCTTGCTTTCTGCTTGAAGAGAGGAATCTCCACCATCTTTTACCACGTCAATATTGTAGTCCCTAATTTCATAGTGATCTTTGGTGTGCATACCCCTAACCTACATTGCAGAACAAAAATCAGGTATGTAAATAAATGAAGAGATAGGACCAATAACAAAAAATAGTTGTACACTGTTAAACTGAAGCTCACTCAAATGCAGAAGTATCGATCATAGCTTGTTTAAATATAGATGTAACGACCACTTTGGTCGTTGTCAATTCTAGCAACCAACTAGCAGCCAAAAAATAAAATCCCAAGTTTTCTACATCTACATTGACTGCAACTGGCAATATAATCTGTGTTTCTTAAACAATGACTTTATGTAACGGAGAGTCTAATTAGTAAACTACGTGTAAGGACATCCGATATTTGAAAGCCTATGAATTGAAATATAATCAGCATTAGAGGCATAAATAATGTGGTTCAGGCTCAGTTGGCTCTTGACTCTTCCCATAAACAATTCATTAAAACAGGGGGGCAAATTCTACTTTTTATTGGAAAACAAGGAGGGAGAAAAAAAGAGGTAGACCTGTACATGGAAGTCGACAAGGTATAAAACCCTGAAACAACAAGAAAGAAAGGGAGGAAACATAAAAGGAAAGAAAGAAGCTTTCAAATTTTAAAAGGTCCAGTATTAGAGAGAAGGAAAAAGAAATCGCTTCCCATACGGCTTCTTTTTTGCCAATTGAAACTTCACCAACATCAAAACCTCAACTACTGACAGCAAAGCAGATTTCATGTTTTCGGTGGTCTAGATATATCAGAAAGTTGAACCCACAATAATAAAATTCCTGTCTCTTGCCCCTTCCCAGTTAACCTCTTAACTGCATACAAACTAGCAGAAGTATTTCCTCCTTTAGAAGAATAGCCCATAAAATATGAGAAATTCATTCTATTTTCTTTTCCTTGTTTTTTTTTTTTTTTTTTGGTTGTTGGGGGGGGGGGGGGGGGGGGGACGGGGGGTTCTTGGATAAATGAACGTCCATTCTGACCTAAGAAATCTTAAACAAAATTTCCAGGGATACAGTAAGCTCCCGAGATGAACAGTAGCTAGCACAATACATGACTTAAGAATATATCACCACGTATTAAGTGCATTTGCTTTTGAAAAACAAATTTACATATTTGCATCTCAACCTGATTTCGCAATTCACTCCTTCAAAAATACATTGCACAAAATGTGGCTAATTGTTTAAAGTTTAAAAGTATGGTCTATTCCTCAAATTTCAATCTCAACATATGGATTGTTTCATTTCCCATTATAATAGTTTCCTATACTACAAACACTGGACAACATATTTTATTCACAAAATGAAAATCTGATCTTCTCATTTTTTGTAGAAATTGAGTATATTAAGGATTGGGATTAAAAAAATAAGAGGTCCTTCAAAGGCCAGACGCTTGAAAAAAAAAGAGTTTATGAATAAAAGTTTGTCTTCCTCAATAATTAACTTTTTTTTCTTTTTTCTTTTTTTGAGGAAAACTGGACAATATTTCACAAGCAAAACAAACTGTCACTCTAAACGCACAGGTCCAGTATGCATCTCAATAATTATTTGAGATTCAACATGATCATCTGTTCTATGTCTGCCTGTATCCTTATCGATAGTCTTCTAGTCCTGCATCAAGACATTATTGCAAAAAACCTAAAACAAAATAATAACCAATTTCTTCTACATTTTTCAATGCAACAACACCTCTCCTTGACCGGCATCATTACAATGTCATATAAAGCAGGAAATCCACAGAAGCACCGAGCCAAAAAGGAAGATGCATGACAATATATGTATCCTTGCTCATATTACCATTCTAGCAGTAATCAACAAGAAAACAATCAAATATACATCTGATACAATGCAGAGGAATCAACCACTATGAGAAAAATGAACTCACCTTTCCACTGACACAAACTAGCTCTCCTGGTTTATACTTCTCCTCAAGGCATCTAAGAAAAGGTTGACTGGTAAAACGGGTGCCAGAAAAAAATCTCTTAAGATGCAAATAAATGACTCTTTTTTCTCTCCCGTAATCATCATCACCAACATCAATACCCTGAGATCCATTATCTTCAATGTCACAACCTACAACAACCTCAAGAAATGCAAATGAAGAGCGGGCTCTAACTCCCCTGCAAGAGAAGGTAGATAGCATCACCACCTACATGCAAACTTTCCATCATACATACACGCAGAGATATTCTCTGTTTAGATATTAATAAATAAATACTTACATTCATGTGCACATATGAAGATATGATCACAGAAGCATGAGATTATGACAACAAAAATTATGTGCAGGAAAATCAAGGAAATGAATGAAAAATAATAGAAATTTGATACTTTAGTCATGCGTGCATTAAAAAATTCATAAGCAGTAAAGCAGTCACAATTCGTTTACCACATACAACACAAGTGCATGAGAAAACCTAACGGGATCCCACCTCTCACTTTAGCTAGGAATAAAATGAACAAGTATTGTCATTCATTATGTTAGCAAATTTGTAATGGCCACCAGCAACCAATTAGGCTCATAATTCAGTTCTCAGTGCAAATAAGTGTTCCCCAAGAATCACTATTCTGCTAACCTGTCTGCACCTCGTATGACTCCACATGTTTTCATATGTCAGTTTATTATGTTTTCCCTCACCTAATGAATAACTTTAAGCAATACATTGGAAAAATCAAAGATTACAAAATGACAAAACTAAAACATCATTACGTCCCTGCAAAAGTTCCCTTACTTCAATAAGTAAGAAATCTATCCTAACACGCTGCAACCAATATGTAACTACCTGGAAGACAATACTTTCCCAACAGAAATCAAGTACTGTCCATCATCAATTCCAACATGTACATTCTGCAAATCAGCGTAGGTTCGAGGAAAATGGTGCAGCAGTTTCCGTAACTGCATGGAACAAGAAGTACAATTTGAACCCATGCCTTCCTTCAAGTATAAGGATGTAAAATGACTTTGCTTTTCATTTAATCTCCAATAGACCCACCGTGTGAAAGCCACAATTTTCCAGCTGACGACATTGCCTTTTACTTAATCCAGGTATGCAACTGATTGGCCTGTCAGGAAATGCAGCATCTAATATTTGTGATTCAGGCCCAGCTTCGGAATAAGATTCCTCAATGCTAACATCATGGTATGATTTTTCCTCAGTTTCTAAAGTTGCATTCTGAAAGTGTGGCAAACTACGTGTATTTTCATCTTTCCTTTCTTTTAATGTGTCTGCATTTTCTCCACCTAATTTACTCATTATGGACAAATGTTGGGCTTCTAATTCTTCATCTATCGAGGAGTTTAGATCTGAAAGGGCGTGCACAGATGACCACTGTTCGCAAGGACTCTCTGGACCTGCCCATTCCAAATCCAAAGTATCCTGAATATATCCTTTGTAAACTTCAGCAGCCAAAATACTCTTCAATTGGGAGCAACTCAAAGAATCATTATACAGTTCCACTGGAGGAGAACTACCCAAGATAATGGAGGGAAATCTTTTACATGCCAAGAAAAGATCAAAATCATCTCCAGCATCTTTGAAACTCTCACCAAATTGCAAACCAGCCTTTTCATTTTCGATTAAATCATCAAAACCATCATAACCCATCAGCCCTGATACCTACAAGATACGAAATTACAAATTGAGAAACAAGCAGACCTAAAAGCTAAAACTAGACTACAAATATGATGTTCTAATCATATTGCTTTGTGCAACTCCTCGCAAACAGATCATTTGAATATGGTAACCAACATCCATGAAAATGCCACATGTGAGCATGCCAGAGAAGAGCCAAGATGATCTTATGCAAGTTCCAACACCAAAACTGCAGCTTTACTTAATCCATTTTGGTTGTGGATAGAAGTTCATTATCCAGTTATGTATCCTGTTGGGTTGTACTTTACCAAAGTGCATCGTAGCCATCAACTATCATAAGCAAATAAGCATTGGTCACTAATCCATGATTATAAGGTTATATGGCACACAATGTTTTCTTGGAAAAATCCTCGTGGCAAGAAATGCACTCCGAACAACTAAACAAATGTAAACAAGCAGCCAACAACCCGCTACTTTCCCCTACGCAGAAACTGCAGAGCAATATAGCACTCATGCAAACATCACATGCACACATATTTACCCCATTGAGAAGCTTTGACTGGTCAGAGATGCTTGTTACATCATACTTATTAACTTCTTCCAACAGCTTGCCCGCAAACTTATGCTTTGATCGATAACACAAAGTTGATATTTTCAAGAGGACATTATTAAACCTGCAACCGGCGAATTGAACTCAACACCAAAAAAGAACAAAAAAAAAAAAAAAACTATTTCTTTCAACATGTGAGCAAAAGAAAATGTGAATGCCCTCAGTACCTCATTTTTCTTCCCAAACGGTTCCGACAATCTCTCTCAGCTTTAAAGACAATCGCACACCTCAGTTGCTTCCCACTGCAACACTGCAATGCAATGTTTCTGATGGTTGAAATTTTGAACACCATAATGAAGTAAAAGCTTTTAGCGAAGGAAAACTGGGTACAAGTAATTAACATAAAATAACTGGGATCTCAGAAGGTTCACCCAACTCAGAAAAAGAACCAACATGGTGACCAAAAAGCAAACTAACAACTTCCATTGAACCAAAAGGGGTTCACGTTATAAGGTCAACAATACCCTGTCCAATACAAAACACAATAAACAATTTTAGTTTTTGGTCCATTAGGAGGCGCTTTGGGCCGTGAGTTGTATAATGAAAGCAGCTCTCCTCATTCCCATTAACACCATATCTCCTCTTCCCAGGATAACATAACAAACAAATTGGTAACAGCTCCAAACTATCTTATTGGGTCACTCGACAACACCAAGATCAGTAAAACTCTACAATTTATACAAAATGAAAGAATCTTGAAAGAAACAAAATAGACAAAATGGACACAGCCAAATTAGTAGAAAAAAAGAGAAAGAAGCAAAAAATTTCTAAAGATTTTTACAGGGCCACGAGATTGCATAACAGACAGAATCAGCGCCATGCAGCCGAAGAACCTTTACAGCACGAGCCGGACATTCCCAAACACCAACATATATATTATCCTGCAATAGGACACGCAATTTCACTGAAAATCAAGAAAGGACAAAGGAAAAACAAACGAAAGGGCGGGCGAATTCTTGAATTTTCAGTTTGCCGCAGCAATTTTTTGGAATTCTTAATTTGAAGAATTTAAATAATTTTGCTTCGTAGAAGCACTACAATAACTGCTTGTTTCTTTTTTTTTTTTTTTCCTTTTCTTGATTCTAAGTTTCTAACCGACCAAACAGACAAAAAATGTAAGAAGAAAAATAAAAAGACAAGAAAGCTAGAAGGAAGATCGTACGTTGGACGATTTTAACGAAGACAGTGGCGCCTGTGTCTGAGTGTGTTTGTGTGGGGATAAAGTGGTAATTGACAAGTAAGAGACGAGCTCCTCCAGCAGCGGGGGAGACGGTGGACGACAGCCTCTCTTTTTTAAGACCTCCGGCTTTACCAAATTTGTCAAAGTCTTGTTTGGCAATGTTTTTTTCTTTTTCTTTTTCTTTTTCTTTTTCTTTTTAAGAAAACACACACAATACTTCAGTTGAGTCCTCCTGTTTGGCAATGTTTAATTTTGTGATTTTTCATTTTTTTAATCTGTGGCCTAAAATCAAATCAAAAGAATTGAAAGCTCAAGTTGACAACTTGATGTTTTAAAAACCTTTTAATAATTGAAAATAAATTTTAATAAGAAACTAGTAATTCTTATTGTAATGTAAAAAATATAATTTTAATGTATTTTTTAAGAAAAATTAAAATTATCATCATATGGAAGATAAATAAATGACTATTGAAAACATAATAATATTATATGAATGTTTATAAACATGGTCTTTGTATAAAAAATTTGACCAATAAAAAAATTAACAATTGTCACAATTAACAAGTTATAAATTGTTTAAAAAAATTTGATAAATTATCTTATGAAAAAAAAGAAAAGAAAAGAAATGTTATGCCTTCCTAACATTTTAGGGTTAGTTTGGGTTAGTTTTTTTTTTTTGACAAAGAGAAAAGTTACATTAATGACAATCAATTTCGTACACGGTTTCAACCGACAGTGCAACATATACCTGCACTCGGCAGGAATAGAGGACGGCCAATCTGAGGCCAACAGCAACATGGTCAAACTGACCATAACCTAATGAGATAAGAGACTCGTTTTGACAAATTCCCAGAATAGGGAAAGAAATCGACCAAAAGTTAAACCTATTTGATTCAAACAGATCTAACTTAATCGAAATAAGCTGCACAAAGCAGCACAAATCGCACATCGGCGAAACTGTGAAGGAAATTGAGCTAATAAACCTGGCAACGATTTCCCTCAAAATAAACATACTGAAAGCAACAGTAAACGACACAACAACATCAGCAAAATAAAACCAAACACAGTGGACTACCCAAATCAAAAAGCAGCAAAAAACTGATCCAGAGGAGGTGGGGACAGACGGCGGGGCTGACGGTGGCAAAGTGGCCGGCGACGACAGGGAGAACGGTGGGAGCGAGGCGACCTCCGGCGACCTAAGCAGCAGCGTCTCTAGTTTGGGTTAGTTGTTGTTTATTGTTATTGTTGTTGCTAATTGTTTGTTGTTGTTATTGATTACTAATTGTTTGTTGTTGATGTTGATTGTTAATTGTTGTTGCTGATTATTATAATGTAAATCTAATGTTTGGTTAGATTGATATTTATTATTTGTTATTCAAATTATAAAATAATTATTTTGTACATTATATATACACTTGCACCCTTCTTATAAAGAAATATATTTTCATTTTGATTGTCCGTACATTAGTAGGTTTTGATTACATAATATACTACAGTTCGAAAAATAAAAGAAACAATCAATAATTTCATCAATTGTCCATGAAGAACTATTAAAAATATATTTACTGAAATTCCACATAAAGCCTAATATATTGTTATGTTATTATTAGTAACTATTGATATTATTTCCTACATATAAAAAAAAATATCTTAATTTATTAAAAAATTTAAAATATAAATAAATTAAGTTTGACAATCAATAATGTTTAATTCAATTATTGTAAAATAAATTCTAATTCTATTATTTTGCATTCAATAAATTAGCAGCAATTTGATTACGTAAATTATCCATTTGAGTTGTCATGCTCGGTTGAATCTTCTGCATCTAAAAAGATATCGCGTGGTATAAAATTTGGATTTTGGTCAAATCTTACAAATGCAAGATCTGTTGTAATTTACCTTCGAATATAATTATACAAGGTCATTGTCACCACCATTATATCTCTTTGTGTGTTAAATGAATATGAAGGCATTGTTCTCAATATCTTCCATCTAGCTTTTTGAACACCAAATGCTCGTTCAATACAACTTCGTAGGGACAAGTGTCAATGATTAAATATTTCTTTCAATCCCTTTGGTTTGCTACTACGCTGAAATTTTTGAAAATGATATTTTGTCCCTCTATATTGTCCAAAAAATCCTTCTATTTGAGAATGTCTAATGTTTGCTAAATAATATTTTCCTATCAAATTAAAAAATAAATTAAAGTTATATAAAAGACTAAATTAAGTATCCACTATTATTCAAGTAAAAAGATTTCGCATACCAAAAGGTGGCTTTGGAAAGTTTACATTTTTTTTTATGTAGAGCATAATGAATCATGCAATACGTCTTCCCAACCCGCCATCACAAATGTGAATTGCACATCAATACTACATGTAGCCATGATGTTTTAAGTTGGAACTCCTTTTCTACAAATAAATCGTACTTGATCTTTTTATCTCAAGCATAAAGGTATATGAGTGCTATTAATAGCTCTAATAGAGTCCTGATGCAACAAAATTAATTAAAACCAATAATAAACAGTTTAAAAAAAAGTCTATGAAAGAAATGATTAACATAAGATCAAAAAAAAAACACAACAAGGCGTTAGATCAAAATAATTATTAACCAGCAAAATGCATGGCTCAAGAATTACCTTAAAGTATGGCATATATCTTGTATCATTAAAAATTTCTAAAAGAATGGTCTGAAAAAATGGATCTTTAGGCTGGATTAAGTCAATTGAAAGCATTAGTCGCTTTCATTACTTTATGACAATTACAATAACTATCTCGCCCGAGTATTGAAACTATTCTTGTATTTGCCTATTTGAAGCTCCTAAAGCCAAAGTTTATAAAAACATTCCTATTTTTTTCAGAATTATCATTTTTTTTTAAGCTTGCAGTCCATAATTGACCTCCAAGTTATAACAGAGACTAATCAAAGTATTTGTATCCATCCTAAATATATTCAAACATCATTTTTTATTTCTTCACATAATTTCTAGTAACTATATATTCTTGTGTGAAGCAAATCCATATAAGATTCCTTGTGAATAAATAACTGATAATATTGAGAGACACTCTCAACTACACAAATGATTGCTTCTCATGTTTCATCTTCATCGTCAATAATCAATTGTTGGTAAAGATCACAATTTTACCCGTACTCATCGGAAATTATTTGTACCTATCCCGACGGGTACGGAGTCAATGATAATTGATCGGGAACGGGGCAGGGATCCTCATTCCCCAAATTTTTTTGTGGGGACAAGGAAGCAGACGAGATTGACTGTCCCTGCCCAGTACCTACCCCCGTACTTGTCCCCGTTCCCCACTCGTTTGTTAATTTATTTTTTTATCCATTATGTAATATCTATATAATATTTTTATAAGGATAGTTTAGCAATTTAACAATAAAAACCTAAATACCAAAACTTCAATCTTATCTTATTCCGCAGTCTGCCTGTCTCTGCCGTTCTTATTCCTCTGTCAAAACTCTTTTCCTAAATAGCTTTTTATCCTTATTCCTCTCCAACAATGAACGACTCAGAGTTGGGAAAACAAAAACCCAAAAAGTTTGGTCTTCACTTCGATTTTAGCTAATTTTTCTTGAATTTTAATTTATTTTTTTTCTGAAGTTTAATTGCGATTCTTCGAAATTTCTTTTTTTAAACCTCAATTTGAGGTATTGTCTAAGTTAGCGGCAAGAATCTGTGGAGTTTAATGACAAGAATTTGTATAGCTAAATTTCTTCTCATAAAATCTTTCAACTCTAGTTAATTCTTTCTTTTAAACCTAAAAATTCTACTAAAAAAAAAAGATTTATCACATTTAGTTATACTTTTCTTTGTTAGCTTACTTGTTGATAGCATAGTTTTGGAAATGAGTAGTGGCTTTATGTGATGAACTGATTGCAAGAAACTCATGTCCACATCAAATGCATTCAGTGAAGTAGAACAAAGAATATTGGAAAAGCAAGAGCCAAGAAGGAACTTACTTAGTTAGAAGCATGGTATTGTTGAAGGAGCAATTCCTTCGATATATTGTTGTTATACCAAAAGCTAGAGTTTGATTGGGATACTCAGTCAATTCTTATTAGATGGTTTTTATATTCCGTTTCTGCCATTTATTCAGTTATTTGGGTTTAACCAAGAAAAGCCATGTGGATAGAATATGGTTCTCAAATACTTTTGTGTTGTAGTTAGGTGAATGCTTTTTTATAATTCTTAGAATTGTGACTTATTTCCGCTTGAAAATTTTGCTTGAAATAAATTAAGAAGGATTGTTCCATGCTTGCTCGATATGCTCTCATTGAGTTCTTTACTTTTTATATATGCCAATTTAGTTGCCATTTCTTAGTTTTCCAAAAGCATATATAATTTTCTACTGGCCATTGTGTATTGTTCAAAACAATGAAGATACATGGTAAAGTTGAATTTATAATTTGGGTTCCACAGGCAATTAGGTAATAAACCTGGCGGAGAGGGGGAAAGAGGTGCGATTGAGTAATTTTGTCCATGGAAACAGTTTTAATTTATAAGTCCATTGTTTTGTGCTATTCAGAATTGAGTTTGACAAGTGTTAATTATATATTATTATTTTTTGTTCAAAGTCTCAAAAAAAAGTTTTTTTTTCATTTTTTAGTTCTTGTTGGTTCATTCTTTTGGTAAATGAAGTGACTCTATACTATTGTCTTTCTAAATGTTTTTGGATGTAGGGAAGATACCCGATGGGGAAAAGTGAACATGAATTTTTTTATTTTAGTCCAAATTAAAGGTGGGGATGGGGCAGGGATGAGGATCTTCAATCTGCCCATATCCTTATCCCCACCTGGGACGGGGATGGGGACTGGAATGGGGATAAGGATGGGGATAGGTTTTAAAAGGGAGGACGGGAATTGGGAAGGTCATCCCCTCCCCCGACTCTCCTCGTTGTCATTTTTAATTATTGCACAACATTCATGACTTATAGGAAAGAAGAAAAAATTAATATATGTGATAATAGTACAACAAGAAAATAATAAATAAAAATGTTACTAAAAAAATAACCATCTAAATTCAACAAAACAAAGTTTCAATGAAATAAACAAAATATACTTGTCCAAAAAATATAAAACAAGTCAAATTAAAGCAACGAAAATTTTTTCATAGCAAGAATAACTTCCTAAATAGTTGTTATAAACCAATGATGAGTCATTATATTGTGTGCTAGTCTTCTACAAGCCATTTTGCCAAAGAGGATAACTATATTATAATCATTTCTCATTGTTTTCTGGCATTTTGCGAGTTCTGTACATCTCTCTTTTTGATTTACTCTCAAACAAAATTGTGCAAAAGAGATTAAGATCTTCATCCACCATAACTTTTGGCAGAGTAAGAACATCTTCCATCATTTCAGCAATACTACACTCCGATCGATCCCCAAAAGTATCTTTTATGGTTGAGGTTCTCAAATCCATACTTGCTTTCAACTCTTTAACTGAATCAGACAAATATAATGCACATGACTGTTGTGTCTTCTTTGTGTCATTATTTTTGCCTTTCTTATATTGAGAATTAGCACTATCCATCCTTCTGTGTTTCTTAGTATTTTCTAGAGTTGTTGAGCCACCATTTTTCAGCTAGATGAATATTTGCAGAAGTGGCGTGGGAAGAAGAAGTTCTTCACCCAAAATTTTCTTGCAACGAATTATCCAAAGACTCCTCAAAGTCCTCATTTAAGTTAGCCATTTTTTCAATATGTCCAATGCCATCATCATTTGCATTATCAGTGTCAGAAGGAAAAACTTTGGATAATGGCACGTATGCATGTTCCCTAGTCGCTACAGTACCCATAAAGATGATCTCATACTTCAAATAGAGTTCCTCGCCAACTCTCTTATGTTGTAGTTTTGTAAAAGCTAGATGTTTCTACATTTAATTATGAAAAAAAATATATGAATTCATTGTAAATAGACAAACAAAAAATGGATTAATAAGTAATGTAGTAGACTTGCTTGAATTCTATCAATCCAAAATTGTTTATTTACTACAATTTTTTTTTTTACAATATCTCACCCCTAGCCGGTTTGCATTCTTATCAATTGTTTCCATTGTTTCCATTATTGCTTCATTCGGTCCCATTTGTGTCTCATTTACTCTTTGGTATTTTTTCTCCCACAATCTTCATTTGACTTTCCAACCATAACTATCTTTTCTATCCCCATCCACCACCATTTCTTCTGTCTCTACCATACCCTGAACACACAAATCCGCAAATAGTTCAAATTGAGCAGCATGCCATACAACTCTTGCAATTGTCTTACTTTTATTTGATTCATTCTTCACACTCATCTAATTAAGTTCAATAATATAATTATGAACGATTAATAGAAAAAGAAAAAAATATGACCCTGGTAGGTAAAGAGAGATGACGGGTAATTTTTTCAATATATATTTTGAAATATTTGATAGAAAAGACAAGGTCTATAAAATATACATGCACACAATACAATGAAATTTTGTATGAATTGTTTTGATATTAGCAGATCAATAAGCTGAGAAGATTGGTAGGAACTAAGGTTGATGGGCACATTGTATATCAACATGGCATTATCTTCTTTTTTTGGATTGCCATACTAGTTTCTGGTGGATTTTCATACTCGTTATTTATTTTTCTTATGTGTCCTACATCAAAAATTTTGTAGCGTGTACCTCAGTGAATTATTAAAGTGGCTTGATTGTGTCAAATTTGTTGTCCATTCTTTGTCCATTTGGTTCGATTTGCATATTCCTAAAAGTGGCTTTATTGACCAAATGAGGTTCCTTTCGCTGAGGCTAACTTTTTCCACTTTAATATTTGTGAAACTTTAAATACCTTGCGATGCATGCATAAAGTAGAGACCTTAAAAAGGAACCTTCCATTCTCTGGCCAAAAAGGATTACAAAAACTAAAGAAAATTGTTGTGAAGTTTGAGAAGAAGATTTTTTCTGCAGCTAGAAACCAAGTAATTTTCTTAGTGTAAGGGTTGGGTTGGAGAAACAGTAAAAGAGCTGAAATCAGCCATATTATTGCAATTGAGCATGCACTTCCTGCTATTTTGTGTCAATCGATTGTTCAAAGTCCTAATCTATTGTATTGATTTCTGATTGTAGTTTGATTATCTACAAAAAAATATCTTTGAAGGTGCTAACAATGGAGAGCAAGTCTCAAATACTTTCCCCAACAATGAGCAATCCATGACAAGAAGATAATGTCATGTTAATACTAGCAGATTATTAGTTGATAAGCACTTAATTTAAGGTTAATTATATTTGTCAAAGAAAAGAACCAAGGTCAAAACTGAAGAAAGAAGAAGGCAACGCCATGTTGATATACAGTGAATTCTGCAATACTTATTAATATCTAACAAGATAATTTCACAAGAAAACAACAAACAAAAAGTAATCGGTGGAGAAGCAATCCAAAGAAAACAAAACGAAAAATCTAAAGAGAGAGCGAAAGAAAAAAGGAGTGAGAGAGGGAGATGACAAACTGACCTTGTAGATGAGAGGTGGTGGAAATGATGAGGGATCGGTGGAGAAGTAGTATAGTGGAGAGCAACCGTGTAAAGGTATTGCATTAGAGCTGAGAAGTTGTTTTTGTATGGAAAAATAAAGGTAAAATAAGGGTATTTTGGTCTAAATATTGTAAATCAACAACTGATTAATCTAAAAAGTAGACATAATATACTTTTTAAAATAGCTACTGTTTGGAGTAATTATCAGCCACGACAACTCCCGAAAACATTTTTCCAAACACCCAACCTCTGCTTTTTCAAACTGAAAAACAAATGTACCCTACAAACCAAAGCCTAACACCTTAAGAATGTAAAGAAATAAAACAAACTGAGTCTAACTGCACGAACTCAAGTTCATAGACGCACACTTCTAAATGAAAATGATTTATGGGATCAACAAGCATTTTATATTAAACCAATAATTCTTTATATAAAGGCATAAAATAAAAATCCATCATCTATATTTGAGGGGTTTTTGGCTTTTCACTCACTTTTTTTTTTGTTGAATTTCACTCTTGACATTAATTCTGTAGTTAAAACATACCTTTTTCTGTCAAATCGCCGTTAACTACGCCACGTAACGTCACATGGCACACTAGCTCAGACCAAGTCAACCACGTTATCTAACGTGGCAGTTTTCATTTTTCAAAAAACAAAGAAAAAGGAAGAAAATTTCAAAAAAAAGGTAAAATGAAGAAAAATTTTCATAAAAATATACAAAAAAATAATTATATATTTTTTTCCAAATTTCAAAAAAAAAGGTAAAAGGTAGAAAAAATTTCAAAAAATATACGAAAATAAAAAAATAATTAGATAATGTCAATACGCATTTAAAAAAATTTTCATATTTTTTTGAAATTTTCTTCTTTTTTCTCTTTTTTGAAAATTAAAAACTGTCACGTCAATACGCATTCGGTAACATAGTAGATGACTTGGCAAATTTAGTTTGAGGTGATGCACTACGTGGCAAAGTTAACAGCAAGTTAACGACAAAGAACAACTTTCGACTACAAAATTAACGTAGATTATGGAATTCAACAAAAAAAAAAAAGTAAAAAGTCAAAAACTACCCAAATATGGAGGATAGATTTTTATTTTATACCTTATATAAAATATGAAAATTTTTTAGTAATTGTATATCTCTTATATATTGTATAAAATTTTATTAATTTATAAAATATAATAAAAACTTTATATGTAATATAAAAAATATTATGTGTCTATTTGCTTTTAAAAACGTGCTCTTAGACATTTTCTAAACTAACCTATTAATGTAATTTTATTAGTTATCATACATGAGGATTAATTAAAAAGCTGCAGATTCAAATCTCATTTTCTTTTTATACGATAATTTTCTCTCTTATATATTTATATATTTATATATTTATGAAGTGTAGCTCTCTTCGAAGGAAAAAGTTAACGACTCTGGCTAACCTCTAGGGTTTTATTTAACCTCATCTCCTGTAATAAAGAGAGACAGATAACCAGATGCTTGGCGGCGTTCCAAGGTAAAGGGCCTGTCCACACACCCCCTTACCCTTGCATCGATGTCTTCTTCTTCTTCTCCTGCTCCTTCTTCCTATTTTCTTGAAATTTTTTTTATTTTATATGAGACTGAAATCAAAGGGCTGGAGGCGAACTGGGGAGAGCAATTTAATCAGTGGCTCTCAAAAAACTAGTAGGTTCTCTACTGGATGCCCCATCTGCTTTTCTTCAAGCCCTGTACATCAAACAAAATAAAATGGCATCATAGTACGGGTTCTGTGCTTGGTGGGTTGGAAAATTGATTTCTTTTGGCTTTCTAAGCCAAAAAGTTTGTCTTTTTTTCCTCACCCATCTTTCCATTTTCTCACAAACCCGCCTCCAAACGCCATTACAATTGACCCCAAATCAATGGTTTTTTTTTTTTTCTTTCAATTGGCTTTTCTTCAAAAGGGGTTTTTTAATATGGTGATGTGATGCTTTAGATGCAAAATTGAATCAAGTTTTTTTTGTCTATATTGAGATCTCATGGAATTATTAGGTCCTCTTGAGACTCAATTTGCCTGGTTTATTCATGCTTTTTGGTAAATTTGGGTGATTGTCTCCTTGGAGTTAACAGAGGAGGATCTGATAATAAAATTTGACATCACAGAAAGCTGGTGCTCATCTCCTCTTCCAGTTGGCACTTGGCTCGCTATGATGCCCACAAATGCTCTACTGCTTTTTTAACTGTTTTTCTTTTGTCCAACAAGATTGAGAGTTCAAATCATCTGTTTTCCTTTAAATTTTTAACAGCAGCTTGCAGCTTTTCAAACAAGACATTGTCTGTTATTAGGTTCAAGAACTACTAATGTCTACAAATTAATAAATAAATTATTAAATATTATTATTATTATTATGCTGTTATTTTAGTGTTCTTTATCCGTATTTCGCAGCGGCCCTCTTGGAAGATACGTGATGATAATGGGCGGCGGACACCGAGCGTGAAGCTTGGTTCAACTCTTTCGTCCACAATTCAATTTGACCTAAACAAATATTTTTTTTAAGGAAAAAAAAAAAAGGAAAGACAGATCACGAGCATTCTATTTGGATTATGAGATTTTATTGAAAATAAAAAAGTAAAATTTTATATTCAGATTATAAAGATAATGTGAAAAAAAAAAATTATAGATAAAATGAAAAAAAATGTCCTTACAAAAAGTTGAATAATTAGTTAAAATTATAAAAATACCTTCACAACTAATTAAATGAATTGAAATTATTTTAATAACTATATTTTTTTTCTTCTCTGAAACACTTCACTTTTTTATTTTTGTATACTTTTTCAATTGTTTTCTCCTCCATTGTCAAACAAATTAAAGTGTCTTGGATTTCATATTTTCTTTTATAATTCTTTTCTAATCGATTACCAAACCCAAACACACGGTAAGTTAAGGAGAAACAAATAAAAAAAAAAGTAAAACAATTTTAACTGGTTTATTTAAGAAAAACAAAAATAATAAAATAAATTGGTTAATTGTGATTAATTAAACTTAAATAAAGCAAATAATTTTTTACATTTTGATCTCTGCCCATTTCTTTACCGATATTAATGACCAAACCAAACTATAATCATAAAAAGAAAAAAAAAAATTTGTTGCAACTGTAAGGTAGCTGCAAGCTACTTCTTTCTATGCATAATTTCATTTTTGCTTGGCACCATACTAGCCTGAATAGTTGGTTAGTGTTTGGAGATGTAAAACAAGATTCATTTTAAGATGATTTTTTGTCATTACTTGGTTAGTGTTTGGAGTTGTAAAACTTAAGAATTCAGAATATAATTGTTTGATTATGTTATTCGTAATGAAAACTAAAATTACAATTGAGATTCTACCGTATACTTGTCACTCAAATTTAAAATCTCAATTCCATATTTAATTGTTGACAATAGTTTTATATTAATTTTATACACTTTTTTTTTCTTTTTTTACAATGAAATGGGTAAATAGAGATGATATCTCACATATTTTTTTTAGAGATTTACTCAAACTCTATATTTAAGGTAAGATGCGGGCCAATTCGCTTAGACTTGTCGATGGAGTAAACTAAGAAAAGCACAGCAAAGGTCACTTCTAAGAAGTTTAAAGTAAATTTAACTTCATCGAATGACTACAGAAAAATTTGAACCTATGTCTTTGTAAAAAATACGGTTGAACTCCTTTTAATATTTAATTTTTTAGTCAATGCTGAAAAATCAATATTCCACATAACTTTGTATTCAAGATTTTTTTTTTAATCAAATTTAGAGATGATAAAATTGGACCTAAACTGAACCCACTCGAAAAAAATCAATTTGAACCTGATCCTAAACCGTGATATGATTAGAAAGTAATACAACTGGCTTAATCCGAATTTGAAGTTATTCAATTTAAATTCATGCGATCCAATCCGTTTAGCACCTGTAATAAAATTTGAGAAAAAGTTATGGCCCACATTGGAAGAAAGTGCAAATTATTACTAACAAAATATAACTGTGTTGAAAATTTGTGTAAAATATTTTTTTAGAAAAAAATTTTTTGAAGTTAAAAAATTCTATTTTTTTAATATATATCATATATGATATAAATTTTAAAATTTTAAAATAACACTTATTTAATTTTATATTTTATTTTTATTTTTTTTTATATTTTATAAATATAATTGTGCTAAATTAAAAATTAGTTACTAATAAACGTATGACCCAAATGTACGGATGCACAATATGAATGGAAAACCAAACTCTCTGATTTAGTAGGATTGTTAAATTTATCGATTTGATAATCAGAAAAACCCTTCTATCAATTCCGTCCAAGAAAATTCGTCGCACAGTTCACAGGCTAGGAGAAAAGGAAAGGGAACGTGGGAGGGTTTAACGGGCAAATGCCCTAATTAAAATCAATATTCAACCTAATAAATTCAATCTAAATACATAGGATTCAATTCACAAGAAAAAAAAATATTAGAGGATTTCATTGAAAATACATAAATTAGATTTTAGATTATTGGGATGTGTTTGTTTTATGGGATAGAATAAGATAAAATAAACTATTAACCAATTATCCCACCATAACTCATGTTTGGTTGGTTAATAAGATAGGTATATGATAGACTAGTGTGAGTTTACTATCTCATGAATATAGAATAGTACTATCCATCTAACTTCTATGGGCTAGTATATCCCACATCATTGACTAGTGTTAGTAAATTATATATTTACTAAAATATCATCTTAATTAAAATGAATTTTAAATATTTTTTAAAAAATTAACATAAAATTTAAAAAATTCATTTCTCTCTCATCTTCTCTCTCTTCCCTTCTCTCTGTCACTCCTCTTCTCTCTCTTTCCTTTCTCTCTCCTCCCTCTTCTCTCTCTCTTACTCCTCATCTCTCTCTCTTCCCTTTCCTTCCCCTCCCCTCCTCCTTCGTCCCTTCCTTTCTCTCTCCTCCCTCTCTCTTCCTTCCTCCCTTCCTTTCTCTCTCCTCACTCTCTCTCTCTCTCTCGTGCTCATTCTTTCTTTTTTTTATATATAAATTTGAAAATTTATCTCTTAAAATTTATTTAATTTTTCCTTAAAAAATTAAAAAAAATATTAATTTTTTTTTGATATTTTAAAATTTATTTGTATAAATAAAATTAATACTTAATTTTAAAAATATTTTTTATACAAAATTAAAAAATTATAAGCAGTATAATGTATAATAACATATAAAATAAATATTAATTTCATTACTTAATTTTAATTATTTTTAATAAAAAGATTAAAATTAATAGTAAATGTAAATCAATTATTTCTAAGGATAAAAAAATAATTTTGATGTACTCATATCATACAAACATTACATAAGATAACTATTCTATACTATTTGATGACATTCAAATATAATATAAGCTAGTAATCTATTCTATCTTATACTATATTAACCTATACTATCATATACCGCACTATTCAGTTTGTGTACTAAATGCATTCTTAAAGTCTTAACTACTGATGATTATGATGTAGTAGTTCATATGATGAAGTTAGGGGTCCAAATCTCAATTAAAACGAGATTCAACATAAGTCTGTCTCCCTCTAATTATATAAATGACTTGATAATTTTTCTTGAACTTTAGTATAAGGGAGTGTTTAGTTTTGCTTTTATACCCTACTTGATTGCTTTTTAGTTGCCAAAAGTAATTTAAATGGTGTTTGGTAAAGTTTTTTTTTTAGGTCGTTAATTGTTGATGAAGGTCTCAAAAATAGCTGATTAAAAAATTAGGGACTTCTACTTTTTAATTTTTTCAGCAGTTGATGATAATACAATTACAAAATTAGCCTTCAAAAAAGAAAACGTTGAACAACAGCAGAACGCTACAACAAAAAAGGACCTATAAGCATTAAAATACCTTTAACATTTCTTTATAAATAATATAATAAAATAATATTATTTTATTAAAATCCCAAACCAACGAACTACAGGCATTAATTTTTTTTTTACTTTTTAAAAAAAACCATTTTTTCTTTTACTTTTTTTAATAATGTAATAAAATAATATTATTATATTGAAACCCATGTAGTGACTCTCTCTTCTCTTTTTCATATTTTTTTATTTTTATTGTATAAATAATAATTTTTATAGTAAAAATAATAATATTTTTAAAGGTTGATATACAAAAATATCATCCTTTTACGTAATGTAATAAATTTACTACCAACTTTAAAATGTAATAGTTTACCCTCTTTAAATTTTTTTGTAACAAATCTAGTATATTGTGAAATTTTTTAAATAAAATTTATCTATTTTGATACTGTGTTATTAATGTATATAATTGTCATGTTATCAAAATAGACAAATTCATATAAATTTTTAATTGAAACTAATAGATTTTATTCATATGAAATTATTATATGCTAGATTTGTTACAAAAAGTTTCAAAGATGGATAAACTATTTTTTTTAATATAAGTGCTAGATTTATTACTTTACACAAAATTAGTGATATTTTTGTATATTAATCATATTTTTAAATACAAGAATTTATATATTAAAAATAATATTTTTAAAATAATGATGTTTATCATAAATTATAATTAATCTTTCTAATATATATTTAATAAATTTTTATTTATCCTTATAAAATTAGTTTAACTTAATTAAAAATAAAAAGATAATTTACTATAAAATAAAAATAAAATATCTAAAATAATTATTTAATTGTTTAATTAATAAATTTAACTAAATATTATAATTTAATTTTATTTATCAATAATAATAATAATAAATAATAATAATAATCATTAATCAATACCAACAATTAACAATTAGTAATCGACGACTTTTGTTTACTACTTACCTTAGCCTAAGCCTTATGCTGTACTTCTTCTTATTTTTTTCTTTCTCAATAACAAAAAGAAAAGCAAAGCAAATTTACAATCAAGTCCTCTCCCACACCCAAAAAATAAAAGAAAAAAAACCCTCCTCTACTCAACCAATAAACCCCTATTGATTGTGTTCCCCTCCTCTACTCAAGCAATAAACCCCTCTTTTGTTTCCTCTTGGTTGTGTTCTAGTCAAGCAAGGTGTTCGACGAAATGTCGCAGTGACTCATCTATAGATTTCAGTCTGCTGGTGCTGGACCATCCTGCCCTTGGTCTAAATCACGATGAACATCTACGATTTATACGACGACTTCAAAGACATACTCAAGATTCAAAAGTTTCGGAGAATCGTGTCCTACACTGGGTTCTACTGCTTTGTTACGCTCGTCACCTATTTCTACACTAACAATACGTGAGGCTTCCAAATTTCGATTATCCCTTTACTTGTTTGCTGCTGCTGCTCTCTTTTGCTTGCTGTTTTAACTTCATTTGGGGTCTCTTTTCCTTGTTGGGTTTTGCTGTTTTGCGCTTCATTTTTGGAGGGGTTTGTGCGTTTTTTTTCCTCTTCTTTTCGATTTTTTTTTTCTTAATTTTGTTGGAATTGATCAATTTATCAGTATTATTTGGGTCATTAATTTAAATACCATTTTATTTGATGAAATTTGCAATGATTTTTGTGCCGTAGAACTCGAGCTGGGTATTCTAAAGCTGACCAATTCTATGCTTCTTACCCTGCTGGAACTGAGCTTCTAGCGGACACGACAAAGGTCTGTGATCAGTATTTGTTGTTCTGTGGGAAAAAAAGAAACAAAAAAAAAAAAAAAAAACTGTGTGTTTGTGTTTTTTTTGTTGATGTTTACTTGTTTATGTTTGGTCTTTTTGAGATGGTTTGGTAAGATGTTTACAGTTGTACAAAGTTGCTCTTGGGAACTGCTTTGAATCGGAGGATTGGGGACCAATTGAGTTCTGTATCATGGCTAAGCATTTTGAACGCCAAGGGAAATCTCCATATGCATACCATGCTGTAAGCTGTGAAATTTCTTATAATTTACCATATTTCGTTCTCAAATTTTGCAAATGTATTTGAATATTTTCAACAGGCGCTTACCTGTTTATATGTGTTCATTCTCCATCAAGTTTCATGAATGACCATTTTTTGAAGATTTGAGTCTTATCGACTTGCTTTGATAATCATCGACTTGCTTTGAGTCTTCGAAAATTCACCTGATATGTACTTATGGAATCTGATTGACTTGAGAGGCATAGATAATTCTATTGTTAGACCGTATGAGAGAACCTACTAATGTGTTTGTCAATGCCTAGTGTGCCTGTCAAATCTCGATACATTTGCTTCCTTTAGCACAACTTGATGCTAACCATAGTTAGGTGGAGATTTAGACTTGCTAGTAGAGTCTTCCAGAACAGTAATTTCTTTCGCCACTGTGCTCTCTGATCTTGTTCATCTATGTTCTTGCAGCAATATATGGCGCACCTTCTTTCTCATGGACAACTAGAAGCAAGTGGGTAGGATGGCAGTATTACTCTGCTGCCAGATAAATTAGAGGAAAACTTTTAGCATGCAATCATGGAGCTGAACTTGCAGCAGCATTTATGTCAACAACTTACATAAACTATTGAAAGTTTAATTTTGTTGGAACGATGCTTAGAACGCTATTCTGGTTCATACAGTAGCTGTGTCAACTTCATTTCGCGGACAATGCTGTTAAATGGCAAATGCATTTGTTCATGTGAATATCAACTTTTATCTGTCATTTAATTAGACTATCAGCTCGAAGAGAGATATACATGGATATCAAATTTCTTGTTTTCTTTCTAAATAATATACTAGGTAAAATGCCAATCTTTCACGTCTTAAATTTAACAATTGCATCTCAGTTTTTGCTGCTATAAGATTAGCATATGCGTATGAATTAACAGCAACAAAAGGACGTGATATCATTAACTTTGGGCGTAATTTTTGGGTTTGCGTGCATGCATTATAAACTATGTTGTATTATTGTTGTCTGTTGAGCAATTTGCCTTGTGCATGAAGATTGTGGCTTACTCAAGGATCACTAAGGAAGAATACTAATGGTAGGCAAGGTTGCACGAATATGGACATAGCAACTAGTCAATTTTGAAAAAATTAGGACGTTGACACAATATATATATATATTATTATTCAAAATAAAATATAAATTATAATGTAAATTTTAGATTCAACTTAATTTTTGATATTAAAAAAATTTCGTACTTTTTTGTTGTTTTTGTATATTTGGAATCTCTTAATGTATGCTAACACAGGATAACATACAACTGGAAAAAGTTAAAAAAAAAGAAAAAAAAAAGTATCTCATGTCTCTCCTTCCCATTTGACAACTACAAACAAAACAAGGATGGCCTATCGGGTGAGAGATGGCTGACAAGTCATCCTAACCCCCCCCCCCCCCCCCCTTTTTTTTTTTTTTCAAAATATGTCTGAAACGTGTTTAAGTCATGTCTATTTTTTTTTTTTAATTTTGTTTAGACATTTTTTTTTTTAACATGCTAGATGTGCGTGTTCATGTCGTGCCGTGTCCAACGCAGACACTCCACCCAAATCCACCTGTCCGTGCTACTTGAATGCTAGGCTATGATAGAGGATACTGAATTCAGCTAAGTGTAGTAAAAGCAATTGTCTCATACCATTACCTGATTCATATGGACAACGAGATCTGGCACTATGATTTTTCACTTGGACCGTCCAACCGTTCGGCTCAGGCAGGTTAATGCCAAGCCCATTTTTCGCTGAGGTCCAAGCTTAATTTTTCCTGAGGCTTCCCGAAGAACGCGCCGTAACCAACCCAAAAAAGCAAGTAGAAGATTAGTCAAACTGCATTCCGCAGGCCAGTAGCAGAATTGGACGTTCGGCAGAGCCACTTCTTCTTTGGTTTCATGCACGTATGGTCGAATGTTATATGTAGGCCTTCAACATCTTATTCGTGCTTTTCTACAATGGAATCTATTAACATAATAGAATAAATTGATCCATTTCAACACAGCCCTTATCAGTGCTACTACATAAGCAGGATCTTTCTTCATCATCCAGGAACAACGAAAAAAAAGAAAAGACATTGGTAGCAGGGTACATTTTCTGAGATATATTTTCACCTTTTTCGTGAGAAGGAAAGCATCAGAAGCATTGGTAGCAGTGTACATACAAGGAGAAACAATACAACAGCATCCTAACACGAAGGCGAATGAGTAAACCTTAAAAGAGAACATAAGAATGAATGTTGTTTTCGTCATCATCGTCGAAGGAAGGACACTGTTAATGCCCCAATATTGGAGCAGCATTTCACATTTTATGCGAGAATGCAAGCACCAACAGTGTTAAGCGT
Source organism: Carallia pectinifolia (assembly GCA_037832335.1). Lineage (NCBI taxonomy): Eukaryota > Viridiplantae > Streptophyta > Magnoliopsida > Malpighiales > Rhizophoraceae > Carallia > Carallia pectinifolia. The sequence continues at coordinate 13,385,229 of CM075453.1, forward strand.
AGTGTTATAAAAGGAGAGAGCGCAAAGTATCCCAACAACTGCGGCAGCTAGAACAACTAATTTGCTCTTGAACTACCACTCTTCACAAACCCCGCAGTGCAAATCAGACAGCATGCACCTTGCGGTCGTTTCCAATCAGATTGGCACACCTAGAAACAATGCTGTCACTCTTCATCAGGCTACGAGTGCTACACTTGGGTTTAGTAGGGCTGTTCAGCATAGCTATTGCATTTCTGTTGGCAGATTCCAGTTCTTCAGCCGCCTGCACCATCACAGGACTCTGCACAGTTGCATGAGTAAGAGAAGCAGCATCACTCTTTACATCATTATCAGATTCATCTGTCGTGCAGACTCTCTCCCTGTGAAAAGGAAAGGACTTGGTCAGGGGAAAGAACCACAAAAGAAAGCAAAAACAAAAACAAAAAGGCTTTTGAAGCAAACTGGATAAAAAAGACGAAAGATTAAAATAAAAAATCCTGGCCATCACCTAGGCAAGGAGGTGGCATGCTTCCTGTGGAAAGGACTGTTTCTCTCACTTCTCTCATCTTCTTCCTCAAGATGGGCAAATTGTTCCTTAATTTGATCAATTCCACTGGCATAAAATTCAAACAAGTTTAACAGACAATGATGCTACCCAAAGAAACAAGAGGTGAAGGCACGGCATTTTGAGATGGTCAGTTAAAAAAGCACATGCAACGAAAGTCAGTGTTGAAAAGTAATAGTTCCTGTTAGAGTGTAAACTACAATCGTCTCTGTTGAAAGGTCAATGTTGCATAATATCCAGTAACATGTTGCAACATGTTATTGTTGCATAATATGTTATTGTTGCATAGCTAAATAATCACAGAAAAATGATTTCACATTTGCATAGCTAAATAATGGCTCATCTGCGTATGCAAACAATGTTATTGTTGCGCCACTAAAGAAAGACAAAAACATCAAGTAACATGTTGCAACATGTTAAGCATCGTCTTTTGGAACTTCAGAATGGTTTTCTTTTCTTTCTCCTTCCCTTTTGAAAAACATAGAGACTAACCTTGGATACACAAAGTGAGTATGATCTGTGCCCCGGAGGTATTCTTTCAGCATCTCAGGATGATACTCCAAAATCTGTTTGACATTAAAATTAGATCAATCACAAAGGAAGATACCACAAAGATGAGCAAAATGTTGAATGACTCAAGCAAGTACATACCTCTCTATAAATTAGCTCTCTTACATCATCTTTAGACAATTTCCTCCTTTCAAATTCAAACTCAAATTTTGAAATGGGTTGCATTGATATTTCATATTCCCTGTCTGCCAGGCTGTCAAAGTATGGATCAGCTAATGCCTGCAGAGAGAAATGAAAGAACCATTATTAGGAATGAAAAACGAAAGAATTTTGCAACAAAAAGACTCCTATTGTGAATTTTGCAACAAAAAGACTCCTAATGTGCTCAAAACTGACGTGGATGGAGATGTAAAACTATAGGCTTTAACAAAACTTACTTCTTCTGCAGATGGACGATCTTTAGGATCAAATGCAAGCAAACGCGCAAGTAAGCGCAGAGCTAAGGGGTCTGCATGTGGGATTTTTTCTGAGAATGGGATTGGCCGCTTTTTCCTCATGCCACTCAAATACTTTCTTGCCTTTTCATTTCCAATCTGCAGGTATCAGGAGTATACAAAATTCTGAGTACTAAGTGCACAACCATTCAAACAGATTTCTGTTATTTTTGAAGTTACAAAGATCACCCATCGAAAAAGTATGGCAAGAATAAAAGTGGCATAACAGAAAGGAAGAAAATATAACCAACCCGTGCAATGGTTTCAGGAGGAGGAGTGCCAAGCAAATCAGTTATCAAATCCAATTCATGCACCACATTTTTTCCAGGAAATAAAGGCTTGCCCATAAGCAGCTCTGCAAATATACAGCCTATGCTCCAAATGTCAATGGCAGGAGTGTACTGCAGAACACAAATTCCAATAAAATGAATTAGTATGTCCATTAGTTTATGCAATACAAATTACTGAAACCTATAGCAATAAACTTAAACTGATTTGGCGTAAAATACATAATTGAATTCTGGCCATGCCAACCAACAACAATGAAGCTGCAATATCAGTGAACAAAAACCTTACTTCTGCCACACATTACCATTATGTCACATAGAACAGCTAATAAGGGAAAGGAGAATAAACAAAGTCAAACAATAACATAATGGGATCCCCAGTTGATCTCTCATTAAAAATTGATGATGATCAAGGTCTGAGCAAAATCTGGGCAAAAGTCCAAGTCTAGAGAGCATTTTAGCTGAACAAAAGGTTACCAGTGTCAAGACAGAAGCATTTGGGGGAGAATTGGAGAGTTCATCGACAGGTAGTGTCCCATAATATCAATATATTTGTAGGTTAAGAGAAATACAGAATGGCCAAACCAGCCACATACTTAAAAAAATGCTCTAACAATCAGAAACATTCGAATAAGAGTCAGCCGAACCTCTGATGGCAAGCAATTTTAGAAAATAACAATGCATCATCCAACTCAATGAGTCGAATGACTAAAGGAAACAAAAGAGGGAACAATGCCTGTTGTGCCACAAATATTAAGGAAATCAAGAATCACTTGGCCATGAACTTTATTATTGCAGATGAACTTTTTTTCTTATCAATTGAAAAACTCGTTTTACTGGAACTAACAACCCTTTTAAGCACTTATTGCAACAAGATTACATTTAATAAGCCCAAAGTGAACTGGCCAGACAATCAACGAGCGTTGGCCATAAAAGAAAGTACTGCTAATAAAAAAGGAACTCCTTATTCTTTGGAACTCTGACAATGACAAGGTATAAGCATAAACAATAGTGCTGGGCCAAGAGTATAAGGATGATCAACAGAACCCCACTCAGATTGCCAGAAGTAAGAATTTTGGTTACCAATCTGGCTAACTTGTTAACTTTGCAACCAAAAGTTCAATTTAGAAATGGAGAAAACAAATATCATCGGCACGAGTCAATAACAGATCCAATGCAATAAGCCAGCAATAAAGCCGGAATATCTAAGGAGATTTGTTGTATTAGTTGCCAAAAAAAAGTAAGAATTTAATGACTCAACAAAAAAGTATTCCAGCTTATATTGGCTACTTCACATAGTTCACTACAGTTTATACTGATACTAATACGTGCAATAAGAAAATTGCAGGAATCTAAGACACACAATTTTGCAGACTTTAGTTGCAGAGAACATAGTTTTCATTATAGATGAAACTATAAGCGAAATTGGTAAAAAACAAAAATAAAAATAAAAAAAACCAATACACCAAATTCAGGACCTCGCTAAAAAACACAGCACACAAGAAAATTATTTTCAAAGAGCATATATCACGTTTAGACATGTATTAAACATGCCTTGGAGGAAAAAGAACCACAGAGTTCAGGTGCACGGTACCATCGAGTCGCCACATAGTCCTAGACAATGAAGGTATTAGTTAGCAAATCTAACTACCATTCAAAATTTGGCTCAAAAACAACTAATGGAAAATCACAAACAATACTGCACCAAGAAGACACATACAGTCCAAAAAATAGCAGAAGGGGCATTACTAAATGCCACACGAGCAAGCCCGAAATCACACAGCTTCAGTTTGCAGTCTGCATTAGCAAGAATATTTTTCGGCTTCAAATCTCGATGGAACACATTGGCTGCCAAAAACAACAAAAAATTAATTTCATAAAACAAACATTAAACCCACTTTTCAATTTTCACATAAAGTCCAATCAAACAAAGAAAAATCAACCCCAAAAAGCTTGATTACCCGAGTGAATATATTTGAGGCCTCTAAGCAGTTGGTACAGGAAGAATTGGTGGTGCTCAGGGGAGAGATCATCATTCAACCTAATAACTTGATGCAGATCAGATTCCATCAACTCAAACACCACATAAATGTCCTTGAACTCTCTAGGGGATGGGGGAAGCATGATGTGCTTGATCTCCACAATGTCCGGGTGGCGAAGCAGCCTGAGCAGCTTGATCTCACGGAGAATGCGGGTGGCATCAGAGACATGCTCAAATATATTGTTCATCTTCTTGATGGCAACTCTCTCACCAGTGTGAGTATCTATTGCTGATGCCACCACGCCATAGCTTCCCTTCCCCACCACCTCCTGTATCTCGTACTGGCTTGCCTCGCCGTACTCCGTGAAGAATTCCTTGTCAAGCATGGTCTAAAATTCGAATTTTTATTCAACCAGAGAGAAACATATCAAAACCCCAAAAAGTAAAAATTGAAAAAATAAATAAATAAATAAAGAACCCTTAACATGAACTCAGAAGATTGGCAAAGAAAAAAAAAACCCCAAGATTGTCTAGGCGCAAAACTGCCAGTAGAAGGGCTAAAGTTCAAATCCTTATGTTAGATTTACCCAATTAACATGAACTCAGAAGATTGGCAAAGAAAAAAAAAAACCCAAGATTGTCTAGGTGCAAAACTGTCAGTAGAAGGGCCAAAGTTCAGATCTTTATGTTAGATTTACCAAATTAACATTAACTCAGAAGATTGGCCAAAAAAAAATAAAAAAAAATCCAAGATTTTCTGGGTGCGAGACTATCATGAGAAGGGCTAAAGTTCAAAGCTTTACGCTAGAATTACCCAATTAACATGAACTTAGAAGATTAGCAAAAAGAAAAAAAAAACGAAACGAAAAAATAAAAACCCAAGATTGTCTAGGTGCAAGACTCTCAGGAGAGGGTCTAAAGTTCAAATCTTTATGTCAGATTTACCCAATTAACATGAACTCAGAAGGTTAGCAAAAGGAAAGGAAAAAAAAAAAAAAAAAGCAAGTTCGTCTAGGTGAAAGACAGTCAGGAGAGGGTCTAAAGTTCAGATCTTTATGTTAGATTCACCAAATTAACATGAACTCAGAAGATTAGCCAAGTCATTGAAGGCTAAATACTTGAATTAATTAACAAGAAAATGAATAAACAAGAAAAGGGAAAAGAGGAATGGCCACCTAACCTTATAGTTGGTAAGACCACAGCGAGACGGGAAAGCTGGAGGAACTCGGAGGTGGGGGAATGGGAATTGGGAGCTTCAGGCAGAAACATCAACTTGAGTTGTGTAATAATAAGAAGTTAAATTCTTTTTTTGGGGTCCAATTCAAAGCATTATATTGTGTGGCTAGTGGGCGTTTGTGCGTTTATGTGTACGTGTGGCTTGTGCCGTTTATGTGTACGTGTGGTACGTGTGGTTGTTATTGGCATGGTGTTGACAGACTGCCATGGGAAGATTTTTGAAGACGTCAAGTTGTCAAACCAAATCTGGTCAGAAATGGGCGACACTCGAAACGGAGACAAAGGGGGAGACTTTTTAATCTATGTTTGTTTATGGGTTATTCTCGACCAATCAAGTTAAAAGCTCAGGTTTATCAACGAGGACTAGCCAAAAGTAAGGAAAGGTCACACGTGATTATTCTTATTATTATTATAACTATTTACAGCCACAAAGCTAGGAATTGTAGTTAGTGGGGACAATATTGCATCACATTACTGTTGTGTTTGTTTTATTGGAGAAAGTAGAGGAAAGAAAAAAAAAATATAACTATTATGTTATTATTTTTTATAAATTTTTTTATTTATTTAAACAACTTATTTTTTTTATAATTTTTTTTTCACAAATTAATATTTATTTTTCTTTTTAATCATTTTGTTCTCTCAATATTTTTATCTATCTAAATAATCTATTTTTTTCACAACTTTTTTCTCATAAATTACTATTTATTTTTCTTTTTCATCATTTTCTTTCCTACAAATTTATTACTTATCCAAATAATTTTATTTTCTCACAACTTTTTTTATCACAACTTTCTTTTCCACACCTTTCTCTTAATCCAAACACACTATAGGTAAGACAACAATTGAACATCTTTAACTGAGTTTTGATATGTTTATTTTTAATCGATTAAATAAATTAGGCTAAAACATTTTATGTACCAAAAAAATATTTGGCTAAAACTAACATCCATGCATTTAACTAACAAATCTAGACTAAATTACAATTTTATGAATATATGTTTTATGTTTGATGTCTAACAAAAAAATAAATTATTTAACTTAAGAACAAAGTAACTAATAAAAGCTATTGAAAATATTTTGCTTACTCATATCTCTTTATCTCTTTAACTTATATATACGTAATTATGCTCTAAAAAATTATTTTTATCTTTAATTTTTAAATTAAGAATAGTCAAAATTAAATTTTCAACGAAGACAAACACTATTTTTCAGTGGGGGTAAAGACAATTTTTTAAGAAATAATTTTAAAATTCTATAATAATTTTACGTATTTGTGAATTTTTAGTGGGGTCAATTGCCCCTAGTCCTTACAACTTGGCTCCACCACTGACTATTTGTATTGTAATCAAACATGTTGAGCTTTTATGCATGAAATTACAATTCACCTGCTTCATCATGTTTTTTTCCCTTTAATTATAAGGGAGATCAAAGGGTGTGAAAATTATAATTGAATCACCAAAATTTGAATATAAATTCAAAAAATTTTATCACGAACGTCCGAATAAATTGGGATAGTTTCTCGATGATTTGCCATCTCATAATTCTCTCCGGAATTATGACATTGCATGTTTGGTGGCATGCTGATGTAGTTGATGGGGTTCGGTGCGGCGTGGAGCTGGTAATAAATGCTGGGGGTCAAAAGTAACACAAGATAGACACTCCACCAGCCAAGTTCTGGCGTGGCGATACGTTTGGATAATTGGAATAAGATTGGGGAAGACAAACTTTTTCTTTTTTAGTATTGCCTTTTTTTTTTTTTTAACTTAGAAAACTTGGAATATTGTAGGCACATTAAACAATATATTTGTAGATTAAAATTTAAAGTTACTCATTAATGTGTTATTTAATCATTTTTATAAGAAGATTTATTATCGAAACATTATTAGATTTGAGTAGATCTCCTCTATATCTAATTACAGTATTAATAAATTTAAAATTTAATAATATATCTGAATATAAATTTTTTTTATTTAAGAGCAGACGATAATAAAAAAATTCAAAACTAAGTTAATGTACCTGAATATCTGGGCTACTACTTTCAATAATTTTTTATTATTGTTTTTTTTAATTTTTTTAAATCTAAACTAATTAATTAGAATAAAAAAATAATTAAAAAATTAAAAATTTAAATGTTTAATTTTTTATTTATTAATATATTATTAATATTATTTAATTTGTAAGTTCGTGATAAATTTTTATTACAGTTGGGAAATGATAATCTTGCTACTTGTTATAAAGAAACAGTTCCCCAAAACATGTGCCTTATTATCCTAGAATATTATATATTTATGCCCTATATTTACGGAGCTTTTGGAAGGTGCCGAGAGGCAGGAAGTGCCCTTCCAAGCTGGCCGGTGGGGGACCGTGGGGGGATTGGGTTTGGGGGGATTTGATTGGACCACTTCTTGCATTGGGAAAAAAAGATAAACAAAATATTAGATATAAGGATACGAGAAGAATTACCAAAAAAAATAGATTTAAGGATATGAGAAGAATTACTATTATTATTATTATTATTATTATTATTATGTAATCTATGGGTCGATTAATTAAAAAAGATAAAATATGACTTCTAATTTTGTAACAATTTGGTCAAAAAAAATTATATCTCAAAATTTTAATGTTCTCCAGAAAAGTTTTGCGTGATTTAAACCTTCTATCTCCTTAAATCCTCGTAGAAAGTCAATCTTGTTTCTGGGTTTTGTTGGTCAAAGGTGAATCTTCGTTATGATATATTAAAGGTTAACAAATAACGAATAACAATTAAAGTAGAATCAAAATAATATAAATTATTAAATAATTTATTTTTTTTCCGATCATGATTACTGATAAGTGAAAATTAATTGGGAAATAAAACGCAGGGAAATTTTTTTTAGCACCAAACTAAAGTGATCTTGAAAATGAAAAGGTACAATTTATCAATGTTAACTCAAAAAAAAAAAACTGGAGAAATGAGTGCCCAAGGCCAATTTCCACCATTGTCAATGTTAGGCGCAATTGTATCTAATCGTTTTTTTTTTTTTTTTTATATTTGAATGGAATCTATTCTTTTCTTTTTGGCACTCCAAAAGTGGGCTTTGGTATTGTCGCCTTTTTGTAGGTTTGTTCATATCTAGCAGCTGAAGATGAAACAGGAAATATTTGTTCCTTCTGGGAAAGGCCTTCTCGATCAATTTTTTATAGCAAAGCAGAGTATTATATGAAAATTCCAAACTTCCCTTTGTGGGTCAGAAGCTTTTAGGCTTATGGGAGTTCGGAATAAGTCATACAGGGTGGGTCTGAATTCTGAACCAATTTGGCAGTGTCAGTGTAATTTCAAAGATATATTAAGCAGTATTAAATTCTTTGTCGGATTGCATAGATGCTGTAACAGCAATCAATAATTATAGAATGTCGAACTCAATTGAAGGATGGCTGGTAGAGGTCATTCAAATGCTTTCCTTGTCTTTCAATGATTTTTGCTATTAACCATACCCGAAGAACGGTGCATGAAGTGGCACATCAGTTGGCAAAGTTAGCTCTCTCAAGTATAAATGAGATTATTTAAAATTGGTCTACATGTAATCATATTTTTAATTTAATTGATAAAAATATCGTGTTACTACTAGTTAAATGATATTAAGTATTTTACTCAGAAAAAAAAAAAATCTCTGTCGCCAAAGAAATCAATGTGAGATTTTTTGCATTTATCCCATGTAATGTAAGCTCAACTAATAACTTGCAGATGGGCGATGTTTTATATAAGTTTAGGTACATTTTAGTTCGTTCGCTTATTAGAGAGTTTTGTCTAAGTAAATTATATGTCTTGTTAATAAATAGTTAATACGAGCCATATGCTTTATTAACGAATGGTCTATTTGATCAGATTAGCAATTGGTCATTTCGATAATGTTGTATTCTTACTTTATATAAGTCTTGTTGTATTTTTATTTTATGTAAGTCTTTTTTATATCTTTTTGTCAGATCTTTGTACAAATTCGACTTATATTAATATAGTATTTTTTCCCTGTTCAAATAAAAAATAATAATAATAATAACTTGCAGATGGGATTCCACATTTTTCTCTTCTTTTTTTTTTTCATTTTTACCGATGGAAGATCCTTTTTACATGGAGTAATTTTAATTCTAAATGTTTTTTTGAGCCGATTAATTCTTTTAATGTTAAATCTTTTGAATTGTATAAAAAAAAAAGTTATTTCTTTTGGATATATTCAAATTAACTCCAAATACAATAATCTCACGTTCAACTTATATTCCTCGCATTCTCATAATCTCACTAATTTTGAAAGTTATCTTCTAATCACTTTTATTCTAAATGACCCCTAAAAAAATTACAAAAAAGTTTGATAGGAACAATTTAAATTTCTTACCAAAATTCCTCTTCGAAGTTAAATCCATGATAAATAAAAATGATAATCTAGCACACGAGGCTCATATTTGCAAAGTTTGAAGAAAATTTTTTGTTAAATTAAAAAAATAATTCAGTACATAAAGTTCTCATATTTATAAAATTTGAAGAAAAACTGATGTACAAAACCTTTCAACAAAGATCCAATTCAAAGATGAGAAGACCCATTACATTAAACTCAAGGAACATCTGGCAAGTTGAAAGTAACCTATCTTTTCTCAATTTGTCTCAACAATTACGCTGTAATTTGAGCCATCTTAGTTTTTATATATATATATATATATAGAGGAACAAAGGTCAATTTGACCCACCACGTTTTACTTTATTTTAAATTTCACCCACAACGTTTTTTTTTATTAAATTTGGTCTATAACGTTACGTCCGTTAATTTAATTTGGTCCTTCCGTCCATAACGTCGTTAACTCTGCTGATGTGGCATGACGGAGTTTGACACGTCAGCAATTTTTTCACGTCAGCATGTCACGTCAACATCTGTTGCTGACGTAGCATATGTATAAAGGCTAATTTGACCCACAATGTTTCAACTTATTTTAAATTTCATCCATAACGTTTTTTTATGGTTAAAATTGGTCCATAACATTATATCTTTTAGTTTAATTTGATTTTTTCGTACATAACGTCGTTAACTCAGCAAATATGATGTGACGAAGTATGACGCATCAATAATTTTCGTCTATATCAACATGTCACGTTTGCAGTAAAATTTTAAAATCCAAACCAAACTTTTATACTGAAAATCACACTCTACAAATTCAAACAAAATAAAAAACTAAAATTCATAAATATATATCCACTTGAATACTTTTGTTTTTTTAGTAAAAATAAATCAATAAAATTCAACAAAAGTCATTATCTTTATTTTTAAATTTTTTCTTTTTTGTTGTTGTCACTATTTTCTCATCAAATTATTGCCGCCGCCTCCAACCACCATTAGCATTGCCAGTACAGAGCCATCTCTTTGGAAAAAAATTAATAACGTGTCAAATTCTGTTACGAAAAAATCAAATTAGACTAAAGATATAACGTTATGGGCCAATTTTAACCATAAAAAAACGTTATGGGTGAAATTTAAAATACGCTGAAACATTGTGGGTCAAATTAGCCTTTATACCTATGCCACGTCAGCAACAGATGTTGACGTGGCATGCTGACGTAAAAAAATTGCTGACGTGTCAAACTCCGTCATGCCACGTCAGCAGAGTTAACGGCGTTATGGACGGAAGGACCAAATTAGACTAACGGACGTAACGTTATGGACCGAATTTAATAAAAAAAAACGTTGTGGGTGAAATTTAAAATAAAGTAAAACGTGGTGGATCAAATTGACCTTTATTCCTATATATATATATACAACAAGTCCGAAACTTATAGTTTCCACAGAAATATCAAACCACGCTTCAAACAAACCCTCTTAATGGATATGAAAGCAGCGGTACGGAGACTTCAACTCAGGCCAATAAAGGGAAAAGAATATCGAATCACCAACAAGATTATCACCTTCGATAATCTTCAACTGTCAATTCTACAACTAGACCATCAGACGCGTAAAATAACAGTAAGGAACATACCTTTCTTAACTGCGATTTTATTGATTTAAGAAAAAAAAAAGTGCCAAAAAAAAAAGCATAGGAAAATCATTTGAGGCTTTTTATGAACCCTACAAACCAAACAAGCCTCAGCGCATTATTCCCTTTGATGCAATAAAGTAGTCAATCTGTGAATGAAAAAAAAAAAAGACAGTTGTTTGTCTTAACTGCAACAACTGCCTCAAATTCTGTCATGCACAATACTAACAACACTCAAAACATGTCATGGGTCAAACAATTTATGCTAATTGTCCTGTGAATTCAACTGGTCTCTGGTACTAAAGTGCACGACTTCAGCACCTTGGGAGGCCTTCCCCGACGTCGTGGTGCCTGCTGTTGCTGCTGCTCCGGACAGGATGTGCCCGATGATGCATCCAACTTTGTAGCCGTGGCTTCTTTGACCTTCAGTTTGGGAGGCCTACCCCGGCGTCGAACCAGTGGTTGCTGCGGCTGCTTTTGGGGCTGCTCATCATCATTCCTATCTGAGGCTGTCCGTGTTGATGGCACCATAATTGAATCTGCTTCTGCATTTGATTTTGGACAGGCTTCGCTGCCTTGAACCTCTTGTTGCTGCCATGCCTCTTTGTCATACTTCTTGTCAGGGAGCAGAAGTGTATCCAAATTCATGTCCGCATGAGGCTTTAGCTTGGGGGGCCTCCCTCGACCCCGACGCTTAGGTCTCTGCTGCTCACAATGACCCTGAGCAGACCTTTCTGTCCCAGAACTCCCGGGATGTTGCACCTGTACAGGAATCCTTGATGGCTGGTCTTCTTGCTTTGAAAAGTCTCGTTCTACAATCATGTCTGCATTACGCTTTAGCTTAGGGGGCCTCCCTCGGCCTCGACGCTTAGGTCTCGGCAGCTCACAGTGACTCTGATCAGGCCTTTCTGCCCCAGAACTCTCAGGATGTTGCACCTGTGCAGGACTCCTTGGCAGCTGGTCTTCTTGCTTTGAAAAGTCATGTTCTTCTGCCTCTATTACAAGCAGGAAAGACTCTTCAGATTGAACTCTCAAGTTCACACCATCATCACCTTCGCCATCACAACATGGGGTCAATGTCTTGTCTCTGGCATCATTTTGCTGTTCCTCAATCAAACCTTGTCCCCCTACCAGCTCATCTTCCAACTCATGCAGTTGCTGCTTCTCCTCTTCAATCTCCTTGCCGTCCACACTGTTTTGCTGCCGATGATCCTCATTTAGGCATTCCTTTCTTCTTTCCATCACAAATAAAGAATGGTGATAGTTGCCCTGAGGAAAACAGTAAGGGAGTAAGAGAAAGATGTTCTCTCATATATAATCAATCATCAAAGAACTAAATGCCATTAATAAGCATTAAATAACCATATGCACATTATCTTTCCTATTCTGTGCAAGCTTCATTTGCATTTTCAAAGCTATACTTTGTTCTCATCTTGCTGAAAAAGAACTTATATCTATGCAGTTTGATGCACAACAACATCAAAAACATGTGCATTACAAGCCACAAGACAATGGTGATATGCGACTCTAAATAGGTTCAAAACAATCTCTAACGAGCCAATCATGCCACAAACAGCTGGATCTTCTTTTTGTGAGTCAAATTGCCAAAAGTACATTATACAGCCTCGTTAAAACGTACTGGCATAAGCCTAATACACCACTATGACTAAAATCCAGTCTACCGTTTTCATGCATTGCTCTATATATATATATAAATCCGTTGGTTGTGAACAAGCAAAAGATGTGGCACCTCTATTTGTTGTTCAGTTGCTTCCGTCAGTTGCATTTCCACATTGTGTTGTTCATCAGACACCTTGATCTGTTCTGCCTTTAATTTTTTATGTTCTCTTCTGAGTTCTTCAGCATTCTCTGGTTCCCCACTTGCCTCCACATATTCAGCCACTTCAAATTGTTGCCTTTCCGAGTCACTTGATTCCTGGAACACATCTTCAACCACTTTACTCAGCTCCTCTGACTCATTCTTATCTTTATCCTTGCCCCGCCTACCTTTACATCGCCGCCTCTTTCTACCCCTCTTCCTTATATTTCCAGAATCACCATCTTTTATGGGAAGCATATACCGTCCATCATTTGACTTCACCAAATCAAGATTTCCACAAAGCTTCCCCAAATAATGACTTAAGTAACTATCATGCCCCCACGGCAGGCCCTTATATTCTTTTTTAATATAGTCTGATATTGCCTCCTCACTCGAACCCCCTTCCTCACTCAGCTCTACAATTGCCATTCGAATCATCTGCAAAGGAATAGCAGAATAATTAAGCAAAAAACAGAGGGAAAAGGGAAAAAATTGTACATAAGAACATGTGATAACAAAAAAAAAAAAAATGCAAACTTTTTCCCTCTCCAAAATTCTTCCCTAACAAAGCTCAGCAATTTCTGCGGATAATTTCCTTACCATGAAATGAAATTGAAATTGCATTCCAAAAAGCTAGAAAATCGAAAAAAAAGTAAACTTCTATCGAAACCGCAATTTCCATCAAACTTTGGCTAATTAAACAACAAAATTCAGTTCCCAAATACAATAAAACAATTCTCATCTTCCATAGATTGATCAAGAACCCCATCCCCTCCTAAGAAAAAAATGAAAAAAAAAACCCACTTTCTTAGATTACCCCTTTTGCCATTAAAAAATAAAAATTCAAAGCCAATTTCTCATCCAAGGGTAATGAAAGAATCCCCCATACAAATGCCTTTAAAAATTATCAGTTCTTCATAGATTTTTATCATAAATAATAAATAAACAAAGCAAAACTATTGCCAAAAAAAGAAACTAACCCCACAAAAGAAAGAAAAAAAGAAAGGCAAATATAAATATTGGAGAGTGAGAGTGAGCTATACTTACAGAGGCATATGGTGGGTGGGTTGGAGAATGGAGACTGAGGAAGAAATCATGTAGCTTTTTGTCAACATGGGTCTTTGGTTCAATTGGATTTACCTTTTCTTTATTCAATCTTTCTTCCATACCACTCAACAGATTTTCAAGCACATTGTCACTGACCTTAGCCATTATTATTATTATTATTATTATTGTTATGTGCTCCTCCTCCTCCTGCTTCTTGTTGTTGTTCTCTGCTTGGGGTTTTAAAGAGTTTTAGGGACTGTTATCAGAACCCCGGCTCAGGAGCATGCGCGCAGCCCACTGCTGCGGCGGCGGAGGGGATGGAGGCTGCGACGATGATGACAGAGAGCGGTAGTGGGATTTGGTTGCAGAGGAGGAAACCGTAAAACGATGGCGTTTTTTGATTTAGGTTTGTCGAGACTCACGGCGTGCCAGGGACTCAAAAGAGGAGTTTGTTTTGGAAAGAGATTTTTGGGATTCCTTTTTGGCCCTAGTTTTAGGGATTCTCGTTTATCTAAAGTGAAAATAATTGATTTTTTTTAATTGACTTTAAATAAAATAATAATTCAGGATTTTCGGACATAAAAATAATTTAATATTAATTGAGATATTAATATTAATTAACATTATTTTTTTGTCTTCTTAAGAAAAATATTGTTGAATGAAAGGCATCCCAGCCTAATATTCTTCTTTTCTTTTTTATACAATTGCCCACCATACTTGTACCCCCCTAAAAAAAAGAAAAAAAATTGCCTTCCAAACTTAACTATCCTTCTTTCTTTTTTCTTGCCTTTTTTTTTTTTAAGTCTTTCCCTGTTCATAAATCAACCTAGTGGCTTACATTTTTTGATTTCTAAAATAATTAGTTGTTAGTTGTTAATTGTTAGTGAGAGAATGAGAAATAGGAAGTTGCGATTGCACTTATTTTTAAGGGTGTGATTAAATAGTGAAAAATTAAATAGAAAGTAAATAAAAAAGAAAATGAATAGAAAATAATACAGTAATATTGATATTATAATTGATAAAAAATAATAATTAAAAATTTGTGAGAAAGAAAATAAATAATAATTTGTGAAAAAAAGTAAAAGATAATTATTTGAATTAATAAAAAATAAATAAAAAAATGAGTATAAAATTTTAAAATTTTTATTTTTTTTCCTTCCTCTTGAAAAAATGTCAATCATGGTGTAAATTTCACTTCATGCCAGAGTTTGTTTATCTTAAAAAAAAACAAATTCATGCGAGAGTTGTTTACTTTTTGCAGGGCGAGTGAACCCCAATCCTCTGCCTGTCTTCAGATTGCAAGGATTTACGTGGAAACAGAGAAAATTGGCAACGAAAAACATGGAGAAACCCGCAACAACAAAAGGATTGGCCACTTTGTTGATATACTTTTAGCAATTAGAAAAAAAACTTAATGATTTTACTCAAATAATTTTATAATGTGTTTGGATTTTTTTAGAAAAGAAAAAGAAAGTGGTGAGAAAAAAAGTGATGAGAAAAAAATGAATAAGAAATTTTATTTTTATTAATAGTTGTTTAGATATGTTACAATTATATGGAAAAAAATTATAAGAAAATAATTTTTTTGTTTAGATAAAGAGAGAAACGAGAAAAAAGAAAATATTAATTATTTTAAATGATTAAAATGTCATTAACACCCTGATTAGAAATTTTTCAAAAAAAAAAGAAAGGAAAAAGAAAATTTTAAAATTTTATATTTATTTTCTTTTTTATTTATTTTTTATCAACCTTAACAATTACTTTTTACTTTTTTTTTATAAATTATTATTTATTTTTTTCATAACTTTCTAATAATTATATTTTATCAATCATAATATCATTATGTAATATTTTTTATTCTTTTTATTTTTCATTTACTTTCTAACTAAAATATTACTATCCACTCAAGTTCTAATTATTTTTTTATAAAAGTTAGGATAAGTTGAAGATATTTTAATAAATTCATTGATAGTGTGTTTGGAGTGAGTAGATTGGTGGGAAAAACAGTAGAAAATAAAAGAAAATAAAATTATTGGGAGTAGTGGAGAAAGTGAAAAGAAGAAAAATATGATGAAAAAAAATGAATAATAATTATGAGAAAAAAAAAGAAAAAAAATAAAATTATTTAAAATAATATTAAAAATAAAAAATATAATAATAATTATATTTTTCTTTCTCTCCTCCTCTTTCTATCATCTTTCTATCGCACAACAAACACGCTTTAAAAGTCACAACCTTTACTCCTCATTTCCCCACTTTATTCTCAGAAACAGTGACAATGACAATCAATGGGCCCCACATGAAATTTTCTAACCCAATTTACACGCATTTCTTTCTTCTGTGGTATCCAAATGTGAGAATCTCCAATTCCGGAAACATTTTCTTTCTACACCGTTTCTTTCTCTGAGTTTCTGTTCAAACCAAACGGACTGTTAAAATAACTATAAAATAATACAAATTATTAAATAATTTAATTTATTAAAAAATAAATAAACTATAATAAATTATTTAATAAAACTATATAATTATTTTAAAACTACTTAAATAAAATCACAAGCGTTTCCTTTTTTCAAATATCACTTCCTGCCTGCCGTTACTTCCTCATATATTAGCACCTTCTACTTCACTGTGTGCGATAAAATGATATACAAAAATAATTACAAGACAGCGGGTTTCCATATTTTCTCTCTTAACGCAAGTGATTTCTCCAAATCCATGATGAAAATGATTTAATTTTCAAATTAAATGAGTTATTCAATCTCTAAAGAAAAGAAAACGATTTCTCCATATGCTACTATGTTTTCAAAACTATGGAATTGTAGCTGGACGTCATTGGCTTGTCTCAAGATTTGAGATTAAACCTTGTTATGCTCTCTCAAAAATGAGTTAGCACTAAATATGAGCCAACCAAAAATATAACGAAGAGTTGCATAAAAATGCACAATAAAATTGATATAATCTTTGGACCCCCCCAAAAAAAAAGAAAACATATTTTTGTCTAATGAAGAAACTAACAGGAGCCCTTTTCATCAATCAACTTGGTCAGATGCATCTTTCTCTCTCCAAATTGCTTGCACTTCATCAGTTCTAAACCTCTGGGTGAAAGTTGATTCCTCTAGTGGAGTGGTGGTGCCATGAGCAAAGGCAAGGAGACCAGTATATGCAATCATTGCTCCGTTGTCAATGCAATACCTGTCATCAGTGGCATAGAGAGTTCCTCCTCGCTCGGAACACATTGTTCTCATCATCTCTTGCAACCGCTCGTTGCACCCTACGCCACCAACAATGAGAACATCTTTCTTGTCGCAATGAGCCATCGCCCGCTCTGTGATCTCCACAAGCATTGCAAAGACTGTTTCCTGCATCGCATTACAGCAAAAGTGGAGCATGCGCATACATCATCTCAACCTAACACTCACATGCCTGCCTGCATGAGATCAATGCAAGTTCACTTGCATTGTTCATCATGTGACCGCTAGTTTATTTGACAAATGACAACTTTTCTTACACAACTTGGAATGCTCCACATTCGACATACCTGAAGGGAGTAGCACAAGTCTGCGGGAGTGCATTCATTATTTTTAAGCTTTTCCTCGGCAGTAGCTTCAATAAAGCTCAATATTCCACTGAAAGAAACATCCATCCCTTTGACAACATAAGGGAGATCTATAAATTGCTCCCCTTTCTTAGCAAGCTGGTGAAAAAGATACATTTTTTGCTATAAGATGAAGGAACTTTGCAGCATAACTCGGCTCAAGCATACAGAAGGAATGCAAACCAGATTTATCAAGAAGTGTGCTAGACCTAATGTTTATCAAAGGACATGTTGCAAGACCTTTGAATAAAATAGAGATTCGAAGCTCCAATGAATGATCACACATTTTGCACAAAGAGTGAAAAGATAAAATGGAAGCTTAACACGAGCATGAACATCTTAAACAGAAGGCATAAAGATGATTGATTTGAAAGCCAAAACTGCAGACATGAACTCAATCCCATGTCAAAATCCCCTCACAATATATTCATCCGTAAGAAAAAAAAAGGGGTGTAATTTCCTTCCTCAAATTTAACACAAAAAGCTTTAAAGCTAGAAAGAGTGATGGTCAATCCCAAAGGTTGACAAGCCACCAAAAATATATGGATGAACTCAGGTATGAAACAATAAAGTCACCAAGATGAAGGCGGAATCACTAAATGTAGCAGTACCGGATATGTTTCCTTTCAATGATTGGTACCTAAGGAATTTTAAAGAGAGTTGGAGGAGAACATAGTTTAGTAAGCAGATGACCCCCACTGCCAATCTTGAAATTTATAATGTATGCAGAGGAATTGCCATTAATCATTTCCAATGAATAATTGTAGCCACACCTAATGCATGTGAGGATATTATTTAACCAAAAAAAAAGCCATCAACAGAATATAAAACCCAAACACAATCCAGGTTTAGAGAATGAAGGGTACTTTTCAGTTACGATGTAAGTGAATGATTACTAAACTTTAGTCATACAAAGAGATGACTCAAACAAAACTTTACAGAATGGACTCATATAAACGCACCTGCTCAATGTTATATCCAGGGGCTGGATCATTGGAGAGCTGTAAAACCCTAGCAAATCGATCCAAGCAATTGCCAACAGCAATGTCAATAGTCTCCCCAAATATCCGGTAGCGCCCTTCACTGTAAGCAATGACCTGTGTATTACCACCACTAACATACAACACAACAGGATCATCAGCACCAGTCACAATCCTACCCATCTCAATGTGCGCAACACAGTGATTGACAGCAACAATGGGTTTCTTCCACAACTGCGAAAGAACCCGAACAACAACTGCAGACACCTGCAGCGGAGCACCCATCCCAGGGCCCTTAGTATAACAGAGGCAGTCAATTTCTTCAGGGGTTATTTTCGCGGCCTCCACAGCTTCTTTAACCAATGGAAGGACATGATGAAGATGGTGTTGAGCAGTTTCACGAGGTAGGAATCCATGGCCAGGAGGGGTAATGTAAGTATGCCTCGGATTCGATAAAATAGTCCCATCTAAGGTAACAACCCCAACACCAATCTTGTTGGCCGAACCCTCAAATCCCAAGGCTATCATTTGTTTCATTTCCCCACAAATATTAACAAAAAACACCTGTAATTCAACACCAAAACAAAGCATTACATCTACTTCAAACCAACACTAATCCACAAACAAAACACAGTAATCTCGCTACTGACTGAAGAACTGCAAGACTTTAATACACAAAGCAAATAACTTTATTTACAATTGAAACTCCTTTTTGAAAAAAGAGTTTACCTTTGATATGTTTCTTTGAAATTCTTGAAAAATTTCAACTGATTATTAATTGAAAAATGAAAATGCAAGAACTTGGGGTTTTGGTGAATTTGATTTTTTTCCTAGAGGGAAATTAAGCTGATGGAAAAGAGGAAGCTTTTGAAGAGGTTCTCCATGACTCACTGCTTCTACTAGTTCTATCAGATTGCCAACCTAGTTAGTTCTACAGAGAAATATAAGCAGATAGAATTTTACCCGTTGTTATATGCCTGCCAATATCCGAACAGCTCCAAGAAATTATGAATTGATAATCATTTTTTTCTTCTTTCCTCTTTGTTAAATTGACAAAGTGCAGTCGGAGAAGAAGTGGGAAACGCGGAAAACCCTTACGGCTCCAACTTTCCTCTTTTCTTTTTCAAAAAATTAAAAAACAAAAGAAAAAAAAACGAAAGTAATACTTAACTCGTTTCGTCATAAAATATTATATATATTTTTAAAAAAATATTATAATTTAATAATTATGTTATAACTTGTATCGAATTAAATGTAGATATAACTTTATTGGTTGTTCCCGCAAACACGCGAACCTTAGAACCTTTGGCTGGACCAGGATTTTTCTTTGTTTTTAACTTGTTTTTTAGAGAAATTGTTGTATAGAATTCATTGAGCGGTCTTTTAAGTGTGACAAGCCCATTTCTCAGTGCATCGAACGGTCAAGATATCTTTTATTTATTTATTAATTTATTTTCTATCTTTTCATTGAGGACAAAATATGACTCGATCCAATATATTGACTTGAACTTATCCAAAAAAAAAATATAACTCAAATCTGATTTTAAAAATATCTTAATCTAAAATGGTCTGAAAATTTTTGGTCAAACCTGATACCCAACTTGAATAGCTCGGTTGAACCGAATTTTTTTTTCTTAAGAGAACAAAAAATAAAATAAAATGATTATAGTATATTTTATATTATAAAAATATGGATTCTATTATTTTTAATATAAGTTTTAATTATAAATTTTTTTAAAATGTTTCGAGATTTTTTATGTCGTTTTAAATTTTATTTTGAGTTTTTAAATTATTTAAAAGAAACTTCTTAAATTATTAATGTCATGTCACCATTTTGATGATATGACAAATTTATGAGTTGATCTGAACTTGAAATGACTTAACCCATAAGTAATCTGACCTAATATAATCTAAATCGAAAGTGACCCGATTTAAATTCGACTTGATAACCCATTCTGACACCATCAGTTGTCGGTATAGGCCTCTACATATATATAAGGATAATTTATAATGGTAGTTGGCCAAAACATAAGGTTTCGGTTCGACCAAATGGAACATTCTTAAGAAATCAAGCTGGAAGGTAGTGTTGTAAACGAGTCAAGTTTTGCTAAGTTTAGGTGTTACTTATTTATTAAACAACCTTAAAAATAAGATTCGGTGTCAATGTCGTTTAATAACGATCAAAGTGTGAGCTGAGTCTATTATTATTAAGTCGAAGATTTGAATTTTTAACAAAATATGTTATTTAATTTTATAATATTAACAAAATAATTATAATTAAAAAATTTTATTATTATACATAAAATAAAAGGACAACAAACGTTTATTTAAATAAAATTAACTAATTAAAAATATAAATATAAATATATGTATCATATAATTTTAAAAATAAGTCTCATGAAATTACATTTATAACATAATAAATGATTTTTTTAAATATTATTTAGATGAATTTTTAAATGAACTATTTATAAGTCTAATCGAGTCGAGTATACTTTTACTCTAGATCGACTCGTTTATTAAACGAGTTATACATTTAGGCCCATCTATCTCTCGATTAGCTAAATGAACTAGTTCGAGCCAAATTTTTACCGAATCGAATTATCAAATTTTTAACAAACGTAGTAACTCACTTGTAGTCTCACTTAGAGGCAACGAAATACCACCACGGAAACAAAATATATGCTTTAGAAACTCATGAATTATCAATCATTGGTACTATAGACTATTTTTTACATTATTAAAAAAGGTGCAATTTTATTTAAAGGAGAACTTTTATAGTTCATAAGCATCCTTTTCAACAACCACATTTATCATTTCAGTATTTCTCACAATCTTTTATGAGCGTAAAGGCACACTAGAGAGCGCAGAGCAATTTACGCTTAGGCAAGGACTCCGCATTTGTCGTTTTCGCCTGACATGATACAATGAATAGCATCACCAATGCTACTACTAACATTTTGGGAGTGGTCATTTTCCAACTCCAGGGCTTGCTCTCTATGCCTTTTGAAGATAATCACTTACGTTCGTCCTTCCTTTGTCTAATGATATGGTTCTTCTATGTTTTCATGTGGTCCTTTTTATATTTCTTCTATCTTTAGTAGATATATATGCATTTAATTCTCTAGAAGAAGTGTATTTAATGATGTACAGAAAAAGATAATATACATTTAATTTTTAAATTTACCGGCAGATATGCATTTAATAATATGCAGAAAAAGACAATATGTATTAAATTTTCTATAGTACTAAAAGATATGTATTTAATAAAGAATAAGATTATGGCGACATAGCTGAAATTACGTCTGCCGGGATTGGATTCCAGGCTTGGACGACTTTAATAGTCTGTTTGGTTAATGCATGGGAAAGGAATTAGAAAGAAATCTCACATTTCAAGGCATTTTCGGTTGATTGGGAAGCATTAGAAACGAGTTAGAAAGGACAAAAGCTGCAAGTGTCAGGAGCAGAAAGTGAAACCAATTGGAAAATTTTTAAAAAGTATTGAAGTAAAATGACTAAAATAATTTTAATTAAAAATAAAAAAAAATTCAACTAATTATATTTGAGGATGTTTTGATATTTTTAATTATATATTTTTTTTCTCGTTATTTTCTTGTACAAACTAAATATAAAATTTTACTTTTTAATTATTTTTTTTTAATTTTCTTTTTAAATTTTTTTCTTTTTCACTATTTTCTTTCTTACTAAGTTCTTACAATCTAAACACAGCATAAAGACTAGCTAACAGTTTCTTCGCTGGTGAGCCCGCTCAATTTTGGGCCATTGTCCCACAGCTCTTTCCAACTTCCAGTGTGTATCTTCAACTTAATTCTGGTGTCTTTGTAAAGCTCGGATTGAAGCAACAGAAAAAAGATGACAGTAAACGTCCATATAACGCATGAAGGGTGAGGCATAAGAACGACGCATTACAAATGACCGACTTTTATTGTGCAACAAGATGCTTAATATATGTAACAAGCAAACAGACAAAAAATACTTTTATTTTTTGTTATAAACATTAAATATCTGATTATATAAAAAAATTGGTCAATTATAAAGCGTTGGTCTCGCGTCTCATTTTTCCCGCGTTCATATAATTGGACTCAAAAAATAAAGAGGAAATGTAAGGGGATAAGCTCCAAATAAGATCTAAAGCTTCTAAATTTTTTTCAATTGAAACCTATGCTTTTTGTGTTGTCAATTTAGGCCTATAACTTTATTTATATGAAGATGATTTAGAAGAGTTTGACTAAGTAGTAAGAAAGTAGACATAGTTTATCTAATAATATCTAAAAAAATTAATTTTTTTTTTAAATTTTAATTATTTAACACCTATATTACTTTATTATTATTTTATTATTATCTAAATATTGCAACTTATTATTTATTAATATAGTATGATATATTTTTTTGACCGAATATAGTATGGTATTTGGTGAAAACATGACTTTGCTGCCACATGGAACATTCTTAAAAAATCGAGTTTGGGGAAGCGAATCAGAAGCACGGTGCCGCCTCAACAGCTCCGATCTCCCTTTCAACACGAGCACTACACGACTACCTCAGAACTGATGACCTCTCTTCTTTACCCACGTTTTCCATTCTCTTCTTTTTTCTTTCGTCTTCGATCACTCTCAACTAGACTCTTTTGAAGTTACAGTTTATGTGCCATTTCTCAATTTTATTTTTTTTCATTTTTCAATCTATTGAATTATTAAAATCATTTGCGATTTTCTTTATCCATATTTTTCTTTGTATAAACTTAGCTTTTACAAAAAATTAATTTTTATTTTTTTAAAAGATCCCTTTTATTATTGAAAATGTTGCATCATCACTTGCTATTGAAGTGACATATTGATTCAGCTCATCACAACTAATGTGACAGTTCAATTGGGTGTCACGTTCGCGGAGTAATGCTCAAATTAATAGATAAATCAATTTGGTTTTATGAACTTAAAGTATTGGACCGATTTAGAAAAAAAAAATATAAGTAAGGATTAATATATACGAAAAGGTTACACTTGGGTGAATGGAGTCGGGAGAGCAATCATCGATTACACTTCTGTTAAGAATTAAGTGCTCAATTTTAGATCCATCACAAATTAAAAGACGTGGCACGTCACATAAACTTTAGAAACTATTGGAAAACGCGAGAGTGCAAAACTGAAAAAAAATAAGAGATGAGTTTAAGTAAGTAACAAACTCATAAGTTTTGACACTACATCTCAGTTTAAAATTTTAAGGTATTGAGTTTATGAGTCATTCCCCCTTATATATTATTCATTTCCCCCTCTCACTTCTAATGTGAGATTCTTTAAGTACACAACTCACACTTGTTACTTACTTCCCTCTCTCACTTTCAATATGAGATTTCTTAACCACACACTTGAATTCCTAATAGAAACTACATGTCAAAAACATATACTTTAGATATTTCTGAATTATCAATCATTGGTACTATTTAAAAACAAAGAGAGTAAACCATAATTTACATTATTCAAAAGGATGCAATTTTATTTAAAAGGAGAACTTATGTAGCACTTCATGGTAAATTTGAGCATCCTTTTCAACCACAACATTTCTCATTGCAGTATTTCTTGCAATCTGGTATAAGCGTAAAGGCGCATCGAAGAACGTAGAGCAATTTATACTTAGGAGAGCACTCCGCACTTGTAGTGTCCGCTTGACACAATACGATGAATAGCATCACCAGTGCTATTACTAATATTTTGGGAGTTGTCATTTTCCAACTTTAAGGCTTGTTCTCCATAACTTTTGAAGACAATCACTTGCGTTCATCCTTTGTATGATAATAACATGTGCTATCTCTATGGTTATTCAATGTAAGCAGAGATCCCTTGTATGCAGATTATGTTAATTTCTTGACTAGTAACATTATTCCTCCAAATTTCACTCATCATCAGAGGAAGAAATTCCTCTCAGATATCAAACATTTTATTTGAGAGGAGCCGTTACTTTTTAAGAATTGTGTAGATATAATTATCCGAATACGCGTACTCGAGGAAGAGATTGAGGTCATTCTGACTCATTGTCATACATTATCCTGTGGAGGACATTTTGGGGCCAATAAGATAACAGCTAAAGTGCTTCAGTCCGTATTCTATTGGCCTACACTTTTTAAGGATGATAGGAGTTTTATGTTAGCTTGTCACAGGTGCCAACAAACTAGTAATATTGGTAAGCGTCAAGAGATGCCTCAGACAGGTATTCAAGAAGTTGAGTTATTTGATGTTTGGGGGCTGGACTTCATGAGACTATTTCCACTATCTCACGGTAATCTCTATATTCTAGTAGTTGTGGATTATATGTCTAAGTGGATTGAAGTTGTAGCAGTATCTAACAATACTGCCAAAGTGGTTGTAAAGTTTATAAAGAAAAACATCTTCTCACACTTTGGGGTGCCATGGGTGATTATAAGTGGCAATGGAGTCCACTTTAAAAATAAAGACTTCGAGAGTCTCTTGAGCAAATATGAGTGCCAATTCAGAACTAGCACTCTCCATCATCCACAAATGAGTGGCCAAGTAGAAATTTCCAATAGAGAGATTAAGTCCATTCTAGAGAAGACAGTAAACTTTTTGGGGAAAGATTGGGCTATCAAGTTAGATGATGCATTGTGGGCCTATCGAACAGCTTATAAGACACCATTGGAAATGTCTCCGTATCAGTTAGACTTTGGCAAGCCTTGCCATTTACCTGTGGAGTTGAAGCATCGTGCTTATTGAGCTATAAAGACATTGAATTATGACTTGAAGTCGGCTAGAGAAAGGAGACTTCTTCAACTTGATGAGCGTGAAGAAATCAAAAGGGACTCGTATGGGAATGCCCAAATTTATAAGGAGCAAACCAAGGCTTGGCATGACAAGCACATACAACGAAGGGAGTTCAAAGGAGGACAAAAATTTTTACTATTCAACTTTAGACTTCGACTTTTTCTTAACAAATTGAAGTTCAGATGCTCGGGTCCTTTTGAGGTGACTAAGGTGCTTCTTTATGAAGCAGTTGACATTAGAGGTGAGGATCAGAAAAAGTTCACTGTCAACGGGCAACGACTGAAGCTATACTTAGAAAGTGATGGAGTGGTGGATGCCCATTCCATTATTTGGCTTGATTGATTCAAAGTAGCTCCGTCTAACTATAAATGCTAAATATAATGTTTGTTGTGAGACAACTCAATGTTTATTTTGTTATTTATTTTATTTTGATCGATAGGTTTAATTAAGTTTGTTTTGTTTTCTTTTGTGTGTAGGAACTTTGGGAAGGAAAAACATGTCTATCGCAAAACAACGGATTACGAGCAGCTTGATTCAAAGAGTAATTATTATCCTTACTTTTGTCATTATTGTCCAACAAATGGATGTTGTTTATCTTGAGTATAGGGGTGAGTATGAGTAGAAGAGGAATTATCTTGTTAAGTATTTATTTGTTGATTGGAATGTTTATATATATATATATATACTCAAAGGGGATCTGTGGTGGAAATGTAAAGTTTTGGTATGAAAAAGTTAGGATGTAGGGGTATGTCCTATTTTGTTTTAAGGTTGCATTTTAGCATTTTAGAGAATAAATTTGAGAAGATTGAAAAAAAAAAAGTCCGTTCTCGGTCTACATTCAGACCATGTCTGATAATTTATTATTTTAGTTAGGGAAGGACCGACTAGGTCTGGTCTAGGACTGGAGATATAGTCCGGTCTTTTGCTAGAAACATCCAACCAAGTCTGGTCCACACCCGAACCAGGTCCAGTTGGATGCTATTAAGCTTATAAAAAAAAAAAAAGTGTCCTGCACAACTAGACTTGGCGGCCAATCGAACCAGATCCAGTTGGTTGTTGGAACCAAGAAATGAGAGTGACCTGGTCTGGTCCCATCCTAGATTTGTACATAGCTTAACCAGACCAGGTCCAGTATAAAAAAATAAAAAGGGACAAAACAGAACCCAATCGGACTTGGTTCGAACCCGGACTTGGTGTGGTCTAATTTAGCTCTATTTCACCGTAAAAAAAATGAGCTTTTTAAATGCAATGAGACTCCCATCCCTCTTTAACTTCTTTATTTATTTCTTCTTTTCTTAAACCCCCCAATACCTAGAACCCTAACCCAATGATAATCCCTCTACGCAAATCTTAATTTCTTTTCACCAATCTCTTTTCCTCTTCTTCAATAAACAAAACCATAACCTCTATTACCCTTCAAATTCACCCAACTTCACTCATCTTTCTCCTACGATTTTCTAGTTCTTGTAACCAAGCTTTTGGGTTTCTCTTCTTCTTGGAGAAGATTCAACTTTGGTTCTAAGGTTTGTGATTGCTACCCATGTCCTTTAGTAAAGAAAACTAGGATGAAGTTCTCTTTAGTGTTTATCTTTCAATTAATGATTTGATTTATTTTTCATGCTCCATGGGTAATTGAATTTGGTGCTTGAGTGTTGATTACTTGTCTATAATTCATGTTGGGTGTTGTTAATTCTTGTCCATTCATGCTAAAGTAATGCTTAATTTTAAAATTGATGATTGGGTCTTGATTATTTAGTTATAATTTTTGGGATTGTGAATTTTAATGGGTAGATTGGTTTAATAATGCCTTTTAATTGTTGGGTGTTGATGCATAATGAACCTTTCTACCATTGTGAGCAATATTGAGTTTGTTGGGTATTTGCTACTTATTGCATTGATGGTTGGGTAGTTTCACACTTATTAAGGGCTTATGGAGTCAAGAATTGATCATTATTGTGTCCTATGATGTAATTAGGTTAATTGTCATTTGAATCTCTTTTTGTAGGGTTGGAGACATCTGTCACAATGTCGAAAAAGGTCGAGTTGAGAAATCTAAAGGTGTAGGTTCTCGAGGAGCAAACCAAGCTACATGAGTATATAACACCACTCGATTTAGCTCCAAAGCTAATTTTCAATAGCATTCGACTTGGGCATAATATAAACTTGTTGTGGAACGCACTATTGTTGCCAATGTTGATGAGTTTTGTCATCTTCAGGAAGAATTTGTGAAGCTTGGTTGGGAATCCATATTGGATCTTCAAGCAGACTATTATCCTACTTTGGTTCATGAGTTCTTTGCAAATATTGAAAAAAAAAAAAAAAACAATGATCACTTGAATATGACTGACTCCTATATGAAAGGGGTTTGTATTAACACTGATCAAGGCTATCTAGCTGCTCTTTTTCACCTAAGGAATGAGGGCCCTATGTTTTCGCACACGATGAAAACTATTATTTCTGATCCATATTATGATCCAAATAAGGGCAACAACAAAGGGTTAGGTTATGGTAGATATGTTTCTCAGATTGTCGACCAAGGGGTGAAAACTTTCACTTAGAAGCATAGCCTACGTGGGCGGCTACCGATCTACTTGTTCATTTTTAATGTCATTCTTTGTGGTGGTGGCTACAATGAGGCCTGCATTATCGACATCTATTTCATGTACAAGATATTTAAGGGCATGGATAAAATCCCATGCATTCTTCTTGTTTCAATAATTATACAGTCTACGACGGAGGTTGCCAAATCGAATAGAAAAGATAAAAATTTTTGTTTTCCCCTAGTCTTGACAAGGATCTTTTGAGACTTTCAAGTGGACCTCACTAATCAGATTATGGTTAAGACGACTGGTTCAAATGCTGTTTCTCATTCCACAATCACTCATTTAAGATTTGTATGCATTAATGATGTGTGGCGATGGAAATATTTTAGGGCAAAGAATATTGCAGTCCACGTTGTGAACGCTGAATGGGATGATGACATGGAGCCTGATGATGGTAAAGTAGGATCGAGTTATTCTAAGTCATTAGAACGTGAGTCTAGGTCTCGTTTTCCCTCAGTGAGACAAATGCTTTATGATGTGAATCGACACTTGGACACTATTGAGCGTAATTTGGAAGAACAATGACAGTTATTGTACTAGATTTTGGAGACCCAGGAGCATTAGTTTCGTCAGCTTATGGATGCTCTCACTGCACGCCCACTTCCTTCTTGTTTTTTTCCAACTCTTTGCTTCTAGTTTCTTTTTATTGATTGCAGTGTTTTGTTTTGTTTTTCTTTTTCAATGACTTAGATTCTCTAGGTTTGTATTTATTTACTTTTTAGGATTTTAGTTGTCATATGTTTTTGCTCTCTGTTCTCCTCTTTGTTTTTACTTTTCTTGTCTCCTATTGTTTTTTCATAAGTTGTTTGTCCGATGATGGTGGAGCATGTGAGTGTTGCCCCTTTTTCTCCGCTTTATCAGGGTAGTTTCGTCCTTTTTTTTTTCAATTTGTTTTTATTGCAACGTCGAGGACACTATTGGCTAAGTATAGAGGAGGGTGAGTTTTTGATACTTTAGTTAAACTTTTGCAATTTTGTGCTAAATTTTTCAAAAATTTTTGTTAATTCAATTTAGGTTGCTTGTTGGGTTAATATTCACTGAATTTTTCATTGAGTTAAAAATCTTCTAAGCCGATGATAAAACTAGCACATGTGATTTTAATTTTTGAGCATATTTGATATTTGGCTAATCATGATCAATTGTTGGTTGAATTGTTCTTTACTAATATATATATTAAGAGATTATTCATGCACAAGAACCCTTTTTCAGAGATGTTGATTGTGTAGTTACTATTATGTAGTTTCCCATTAAGTTCACCTATTTGAAAGAACTAAAACTCATTTGATTATTTCTCAATGTTAGAAAAGAATTAGAGCATACATTAGTTGAGATGATTTAAGTATTTTAGAAAAAAATATTTTGATGCTTAGTTTACTTTTAGTTACTCTACTCTTCTATTTTGATTTACTGAGTAACTGAGGGTCGATATTACAAAAGTTGATCTTTACGTCAAAAAGGAAACTTAAATTATGAGTATACAAAGCACTCGAAATCTCCACTGTGAGGTAATAATCGGCTATCGACACCGCACATAATGATATTTGTGTTAAAAAGTATATTAGTATTTAGAGAAAAATTCAAAGCCTCTCAAATATAAATTGAAAAAACAAATCAAAGTCTTATTGATTCTTGACGTGTATGTCGACTATAGCAGAAAGAGATGAGCTTAAGGGATTTAAAGATAGGTTTATTTAATTAGATTATAAATGATTGTCACTATGTATCTTCTATTGATCAATAAGGGGTTTGGCGCACACTCACATTCTCTTGACTATGTTATGTGAGGGATGATGAGATTAACGATTGTGCATGGTTAGCAAAGTATTGCATATGCTCTTTGATTGACGTTATTATGTGTTAATGAGACTTTTTTTTCAAGACTTTGACTTAAAGAGAAATTTTGGCGAATATCAATACTATTTTCTCTTGCTTGCTAGTGTGGGATATGAAGTGATTGAGGACAAACAATAAGTCAAGTGTGGGGGAATTTGATAGGTTCAATATTTACATAGGTTTATGTATATTTATATATATTTTTTTGTACTTTAACTGTGTAAATATTGTGAATTTTGGTAGATTTTACATCAGTTGGTTATTTTATGTTTTGTAGGATAGATGGGCATAACTAGAGTATTTGAACCATATCAAAAGGACCTATTGCATTTGGAGAGAGTGAAAACAAGCCAAGAACCAAAGAACTAGATCAAAATTTGGTTGGAAAACTGATTTGTGGTGCAATTTGGGTAGAATTGTATAGCTTTGCGCACTGTTAGGTCTTTCAGCGATAATTTCCTCTACATAAGTCGCAATTGGATGATTCTTGAACCGAATCGAAGGTAAGAGATAGACTATAACTTTGCTGTTTTGACCGATTTTAGATTTTGCCTAAAAGGGGTCGAAACTTGGGTCAAAAATTCATAGTCAAAACTATTTGAAAATTTACAAATCCTTTTCCTCCTCGAATTTGGATATTTTAAGGCTTACACTTTTATTATTTTGGAGGGATATAAATATCCAAGTTATAGAATATTTGGGAGACTTTGGGAAGCTATTATGAAAAACACAAGAAAAAAAGAGAGACGCAGAGAATGAAAAGGAGAAAAACACAAAGAAGAAACTGGAAGACATCGGACATGAGTTTTCTAATTCCCTTCCTTTACTTTCTTTTTCTTTTAAATTCTTTGATGCTGTTAGTTTTCCTTTGATTTTTAGCATGAGTAGCTAAAACTCTAAACTAGGGCAAAAAGGATGTACCTTAATTGATGGTTGAATTATGTGATTTTTTGTGGATACTTTTATAGTTCGTTTAATTATATTGCAATTTCATATTGAAAATTAGATTTAATTTATCTATTTTGTTCTTAATCATACTTTTGTACTTGATCACCAAGAAAGTAGTCATAGGATTTGTGTTGAGATCGACAGATGAGATACGAGTCGTGCATTATAGATAAACATATGAATTTTGAGTCAGACACGAGATAAGTTTATATGACGTCATTAGAAATTCTCTATTTTTAATGAGTTTAATCTACTTTGTGTAAGTTTGAGAGAAAATCACAATTATATTCAATATAGTTAAGGTTATTTGACCAAGAACACTAACTAAGTAAGAAGAATTGACATTCAAATTACTTGTCCACAAAATTTCGTATAATTCGATCCCTTTTAAGTAAAAACTCATAGCCTAGTACTCTTGTTCTTAAGTTAAAATATCTCCAAATTGCCATTAGTTTCATTTAATTAGTTTAATTTGCTTAATTTAATAGTATTTATCTTTTTATAGTTTCCACAACATCAACTTTCTTTTCAAATAGTATAAATTATAATTGATTCTTTGTTTTCTTGGATTTAATACTTAAAATATTTACAATGTGTTATTACTACGAACGACCATGTACGTTTACAAGATTTTGTCGATCAACCTCTCTACACATTTATACGGTTGGAAAAATATAAGTTGTGGAATGGACATAAAATGCACTAGACCAGTATACATGGAGTATGGGGAAAAACTCAAATATACTTAGCCTTGCCCATGTTTTTATAAAGAGATTGTTCCAAAACTCAAAGCTATGACGTTTAGATAATAAAAAAGCTCTTTTTATCATTATACCAAGACTCATTCTTCTAAAACAATAACATAAAATGTTCATTTGATTTACTAATTGCTAGTATATTTAAATTATTAGTCTTGAAATTATCCCTTATGTTTTGTCTTTCAACATGGTACTTCGCTCTCTCTCCCTCCCTCCCTATTTTGGCTTTGTGCAGTTCTCGAGTTGCTCTCAATTTGTGTCTTGCAGGTTTAGTGGGTTTATGTCCATATCCAATGTTTTGCACACGTTTTAAGTTGCTAGAATCACTTGAACCGGTCACTTCGTGGTCATTCACTGTGTTTTCCCCCGTCTTGGTTCAGGTTTGAGTTTCTTTGCCGATGTCAGCCACCAAAGTTTACGGGGATTTATGACGTAGCGTAGTAGTGGATTAAAAACTCATTCACACCGAGATCATATGTGGGGAAAGCCTATGTAAGTCAATAGTACTCAGGTTGAGGGTCCTTCTTATGGAGATGGTTAAATAAAGATATCAACGAATAATCTCCAGCCTCTGCCCACAGATACGATGACTTACATATTGGAGATGTATCTTTTTTATTATTCAAAAAAAAAAAAAGATTTAGCTAGGTGTATTAAAAGCTACCAATTTTAAGGTTTATATGATGGATCCAATTATGTTGCTTTAGTTCTTTTGTTTGATTTTTGCTCTGCATCTTACTCATTTGACTTGTACTTTGGTTTTAATTCAAGTTTGCGAATTTATTATTGTTGTCATTTTAGCAACAAGTTAGTGCTCGAGGGGATTCTTTAATGTTGAATGGAGAGCGAAAAACCTTTATCTCAACCCAATTCACTTTCCTTTTGAGCTGTGGACCAACGTAATCTAATAAACCATGTCATGTTATTCTACTGTATTGTTAAGGGATGTAAAATTCGTACCTTTAATAATAATTAACAGAATTCCTGCTACAAGAGGATTAAATGAATTGAAACATGAAAAAAATTGGATCTTAAATTGCTATTCTAGGCCTTCACTGAAGTAACATAAAATGAAACTATCTTAAGGTGCAATTCCTTGCACTTCTTATTAAGTAGTAGCAACTATGTATTTAACAAAAAAAAAAAAACTTTGAGTTCTGTTCCGCAGATCCCTGAACAAATCTCTGGCCATATTTATTCAGAAAGAATTTAAAGAGTCCATGGAATTGCTACTTCCCATCAGAAACCACAGCTAGAAGAACATGCTTTTTTTTTTTTTTGACCACTGTGGGCGGGCTGCTCTGGTAAAATTATAAGCACGCCTCAGCCAAATTTTGAAGCCTGAACTTTCAAGGTGCTGGCAACTTCAGAACTGCATTGAGCAAGAGAAAGTCTGGCCAAAGGCCCAATTAGCCGGTACAATGTCTGGAAAAACCCTGGTCTCTCCATCAGTAGTTGTGACCCTGAAGGATAAAGATTGGCCATTGAGATAGGCATTGGACTGCCAATTAGCTCCCCAATTCCTTGACATTGCCATCCAGTCTGTTTTTGAGCCTTTGATGGACACAGATTGAATGGATCCGGCCCCTGCCACATTGCTGATCAGCACTAGCTCAAAGTAGTCCCTCCCGTTTATTGTGAATCTAACTCCACCATGCTTCTTGCACGGAACCCTGTTCCATTAATTAAGAGTGAAGTTTCGGTTTATTGTGTGGCTGGTAAGAACAATCTCAGAGATTATAATTAGACCGTGTACTTCTGTAATTGTTATATGACGTGTGCAAATTAATAAAAGTTTGGTTCATATAATTAAGCTCTAACAGTAGTATTAGAACTAATTGAGCTCCAGATCTAATAGTTATAAGCAATTTGTAATTGTTAGTACCTCTGGAACAGGACAGGCACAATTCCTCCGCGGTAGATACCAATCTTTTCCCAGGCAGGCTGTGCCATATCAAAGTGCTGGAGGGGAGGATTGCACCAGCCTCCATTGTTGTTCGGAAGAGCAAAATTTGGAGGGCAGAAATTTGTTGCAGTAATGGTCACAGATGCCCCTTTAATGCACCATCTGGAGTCAGATTCATAATCACATACGATTCTGTAGCACTGCCCACATGAAGCTCCATCATTGAACAATGCAGTGCTCAAGGCAGCTGTTCTAGTCCCATAACCAGTCGAATACAAGTCTCCATATCCACAAGCTCCCCCTGCAATAAAACAATAGAAATGGTTCAGACAATTATAAAGTGTATCAAAAAGGGTATTATTCCCAGTACACGAGTCTCTAACACTGTATGGTCTAGAAATGGACATTAACCCTTATTTTTACAACTGTTTCCGCGTTTCAAAATGTACATGTAAATGGATAAAAGACTGAATTCTAAAATGGAATAGTTGGATGCATACCCATAGTTCCTGAGGCATCACTTCCCCCATAAAAAGTAGCATGAGCTTTGGTCCACCCAGAAGGAGCAAATGCACTGACATTAATAGTGAGAACAGAGCAGAATGGTATGAAGAAAGCCAATGCAAGAACCAGTTTTGCCATTTCTTGTGATAGGAACAACGGAGGTTGTGGAGTGGTGTGCCAGCACAAGAACTGCAACT
This sequence comes from Carallia pectinifolia, assembly GCA_037832335.1. NCBI lineage: Eukaryota > Viridiplantae > Streptophyta > Magnoliopsida > Malpighiales > Rhizophoraceae > Carallia > Carallia pectinifolia. The sequence continues at coordinate 13,419,259 of CM075453.1, forward strand.
ATAAATTGAGGACCGAGACTTCTTCTTAATGTTAAAAAACAAACCTCCCATGTGAGTCCCTGAAAGTAGCCAGAATTTAAATATATATATATTTTTTCTCAATGTATACTTCGAGTCTGAAGAATTCTGAGCCTCATTCAATTATTCCCACGTTCTGTTACTTCACCATTGCAGCATTGCCCACATGCTCTACCCAACAGAAAAGCCGTAAAAAATTGAGATAGCCACTAGACCAAAAGGCGACCCTCGTTATCATTCGAGCAAAGGCGAATTGGTTGGCTGGCTTTCTTTTAAAGGATTATACAGTTCAATATAAAATAATATCAAAATAATTATATAATTAATTTAATAATATCTTACAATTTATTTTTTAAAAATCTTTTTTATCATTTGCTGATATATAACACATATATCACTTTGATCCAATTTAAAAAATCTCACTAATTATCACCTTTTTTTTTTTTTTTTAATATGTTAAGTTGTTTCCATTTGCAGACAAAACCAAAATCTTAATTTTTGGTAGAGTTGATGGAATATTTAGTGTAAGATCACATCACCCCACTTCACATGTTACTGGTCTGACCCATATGCCAGAATGCCATTATGCATGTGTTTTACGCACATGTCCGAATTTTGGCACCCCGGAAAGTTTTAGACGGTGATGATTTTCTATTACGATAGTTATTGTCACATGATTGCACAAGGCTTCTCCAAGCCCGACACTTAATCATAAGTTCATCTACACCGTGGATGAAACGTGTTGCCAGTACATTGGACCCACCAATCAGTTTTTTTTTTTCCCACCAACACTTTGATGACTTTTATTTTGTTTCATATTTTTTAATAAATATTTTATATCATATAATAAGTTGAATTTATTTAAAATAAAAATATAAAAAAATAAAATTATATGATATAAGATTATATATAAATTTTATTTATTAAAAAAATAAAATTACTAAACACCTAAATTTAAAGATTTTTCTTAATTGGAAATTGAAAGCCCACATTATAAGAAAACAACTACCGTTCGAACTCATTTTGTGCCATTAATTAGGGTCCCTGCCCTAGTTTTCTTTTATACTTTGTTTGGTTTACAAGAAAATGTGAAAAAGAAAATTATAAAAAAAATATCATGAAAAAAAAGGTTGTTTGAATATATGAGAAATATGTGAGAAATAAAATAATAAAAAAATAAAATAAAAAGTTGTAAGGACGAATGAGTTATGTGGCATTTTTTTTTTTTCTCATTTCTCACACTTTCCCACCAAACAGAACAAAGCCTTAGTTTTCTTCTCACATTAGCCCTCTTGGGTAGGGATGACAATAAGTGAGTTATGTCGAATTAAAATTAAATTATTTTGAATCTTAAGTCATTCGGATTTTAGGTATTAAGAATTACAAATTCATCAAGTTTCGTGTTCATTGGCTTTGGGGTCATTTGAATTTAGATGTTTAAGGTTCCAAATTTACCAAGTGTCCAGGTTATCAAGTCTTAAATCATTCGGATTTTAAATATTTTGTATTTTTGGTTAATTGTATCTTCCGTTCATTGAATTTAGAAATATTAAGTTTAAGAGGAATTTTGGACTCGTGTTATTTGGGTTTCAAATTAATCAATTTCTAAGATTATAATTTTACAACAAAACAGTTACATTTGAGTTCTATAACTTAAAATTCTGTCCAATTTTAGTACGTTTTTTTATGGAATAGACAAATATACGTTAAATATGTAACGAATAATGCCATTAATTTTGATTGTTTGCTTCAAAAAAATATTAATGAACAGAATTTTAAATTATAGGACTCAAATAAAAAGTAATGTTAGGCACTTTTTTACGCAGGACATTCAATTATTATAAGCATGCAACTAACATCTCATAATTAAGATATTAATAATCAATTGAATATTCATTAAAATAAGAAAAATATGGATGATAATTTTATTTGTACCCGTCGGAGAGATGAGGTCAAAATCAGTTGACCGGGGAACGGAGCGAAAATCCCTATTTCCCGCATTTTTTTAGCAGGTATGGGGATAGAGACGGGAACGGAAACGGATTTACCTATCTCCATCCCCATACCCACCCCATACCCGCCCTTTTTTTTTTAATTCTTCATTCTTTATTTATTTTTATTGTTAATATTTACTATCTTCACTCTTCAATGGTTTATATTTTAACTATTTTAAAATTATTAATGTAATTGTTAAATATAATGCAAGAATTACAATAATTTGTTTTGAAAAACCATATTTTTATTAAAAGTCTTGTTCTAAAACATTATTATTCATTTCTTTCTAAATGTGTTAGCATATACATATTAAAAACATGAGAATAAATTATTTAAGAAATTAGAAACGAAGTTAAAACTCTCAATATTATAAGAAATCTAATACTATATACAAAAAATAAAAAAGAAAAAACTCAAAATTATGGAGTAAAATTTCCATAATTTTCATTCATTGAATTTTTTATCGTTGAATTTTTTGTGTGATCTATATCTTTATAAAATATAATTTTAAACTTTAGTGTTATGTAGTAATTAAAACGTCGAATGTAATTTACTTAAATTATTCTTCTATATTAGTATTTTTAAAAATAGTGTCATTATATCAGTATATAAATTTGAGTAATATAGTTTCAATACTTACTTGTTATAAACTTGAGCAACATAATATCTTCAAAAATAGTGTCATTATTCTTCTGCATGTTGTGCATCAAGTTGTGGGGCCTTAATTTATATTGTTAATTCTTAATATAAAACTTGTGCATTTGAACTTTAATACTTAGATCACTTATTCATTATATTTTTAAGTCAAAGAATATTTATAACATATATAGCTAGTTTCTCATTAACCACGAGTTTCAAGTACTTTAAACAATGGAAATATATGATTTTTTTAATTTTCATTTGAACGGGTATAGGGCGAGAACGAGAATCCCCCTTCCTCAACGGGGATGGAGACGAAGATTAAAATATTATACCCACCAAGAACAGGGACGAGGACGGGAATAAGAGTAATAAATAAGTACGAGAAACAGGAGAGTCATTTTCAGTCCTGACTCTCGCCATTGCCAATCCTACACTAAAAGGGTCATTATTAGTAATGATCTTAAACATGAGTATGCACTATTTGAAAAAAAAAAGAAAATTATTGAATATAAATTATACAAATAAATATACTTTGAGTCTAAAAAAATTATGTATTTATCAAACAATATCTTGCATGTGCCAACAAACTTTTTGGCCGGGTCAATGATCGTATAGTCTTCATTCATGCCATAAACCAATTGAGGAGGTTGATCTCATAAAGGTTTTCCTCGTACGAAGTCATTAAAAAAAGAATTGACCATATGCTTAGATACTTTTAATCCGTCAGGAAGTGATTAGAACGGCTCTTCTTGCTCATGATACAGGCCTATTTTAACATTTTTAGGTTCCTTTTTCACTAAGTAGTAGCACATTGGTTCCTTTTTCACTAAGTAGTAGTACATTAGTTTGGATCCAGTATTCCTGTATCCTTCCTTTCACACCTGAATTACTACCGACTTGTTGTACGTTACACAAAACAAAATTTAGTTCCAGCAAATGTTTGAAGCTAGAGATTTTTTCTATTTTCGTTTTTGGGAGGACATTTGGCCTAGAGAGGGAGATGGAAATGTTGTGATTAGACAACAGCCTCTTCCGTAAATTTTGGTGCTGGAGCAACCTGAGTGGTTGGTTGAAGCAAACATTAGAAGCATATGCAAATTCCATAAAAGAAGATTTTCGTAAGCATGGTCCCAAAAGACAGATATGCGGTGACAAAGTGAGAAATTTTAAGTGAAAGATGTTGAAATAAAAATAAACAAATGGAATGAAAATTTTAGTGGGACAAATAAAAAAAAAACTTACAAATAGTAAAATGAGATTAAAACTTAATTTTCAGTTGTTAATGCCCCTCATCCTTGTTATTAATTAAAAACATGGAGCTTTGCTTAGATCTCTACTAAAAAAGCTTAGCAAAACTTAAAATTAAGATTAGAGATTTCCAATTTGAATCTTAGTTAGAGTGAGTTAATAAAATTATTAAAAAAAAAAACTCACACCGAGAAACAATAAAAAAATGGAATTTGAGAAAGCATACTTTACTATTGGACATAACGCTGACTTTAAGAGAAAACAAAAAATTATATACAGGGGGTTGTATGAGTTATGGAAGTTCCCAGAACAATTCATTTTCTCCCAAAATGTTCTAAATTCTCTTGTTAGGCGTTCCAGTGTCAAAATCAGAAAAACAAAGAGACCACAGTAGCCAAAGCAACTAAACGATTGTCCAATAAAAACGGGAACAAAACACTAAACAATCATAGTCGGCCACAGAAAAAAGAAACAAATATTTAGAGGTAAGCACAAAACACCACTCTAAAAGAAAAAAAAAAAAAAAAAAAAAAGAAGATAGTTTGCGCCAAAAATCTGCCCAAAAAAACAAATAGAAAAATAAAAGAATGCACTGCAAACAAAGAGTTCAACTGTTCAGGCACCCTGCCTAGACTACAACAGAAAAGGGGGCTGCTCAAAACGCCAGTCTCAAACTACAGAGATTAGTCTATGAAGGTTACACATAAATATGTCGTCCTAGAGTCAACACTAGAAGTTGGAGCCTTGCGGAAAAAACGCAAAATGTGAAAAAGGGATATAAAAGATGAAAAACATGATACTGGAGAACAAATGCCATCATCTGGACTTGCATTCAAAGGAAAGCAAGATGCGCGTCTCATGCAGCTGCCTGGATCAGCCCATTAGATCTAAACCCACGAACCCTTCCACGGTTTCCCCTTCCACGGCCACGACCTACAACATACAATGATATAAGCAACATGCAGTTAAGGCAATAGGGTGCATCCACAAAATCAAAGACAACATATTGCTCTCATATTGTCACCAAGTTGGCATAACACAATCCCACAGCAAGAAAAAGGGGAAAAAAAAAAGCCTCTTGCAACTTAAATAACTACACCAAGGTGGCATGTCTTTTTTTTTCAAACCGAATTGCAGCTATTTTAACACCACGCTTTCATAGTCACCGCTCACCTTTCATGACATGCTGCTTTATCAAGGACATACATGTTGACAAAGAAAACTTCAAACTGTTCTGTTCATCAAGCCACTCAAACCGCCTAACCCAACTAATTCAACTCAATCCAAAATGAGACCGCCAAATTGTTCGAAAATGAATTGGATGCAAAGGTGTGCGCAAAATCGCAAGTTATGAATTGGATGCAAAGGTGTGTGCAAAAACACAACTTGTGGTTTGGTTGCAGATTTGCGAATTTAAATCCTCAATCAAACCAAACTGAACTACCAATAATATTCATATACTGTGTTGCCTTAGGCACAAAATGACTAGTATTTGATGATATTATCTTTGATAATATTATCCCTACCGATTTAGCTATAACAATTGCAATTCCTCATTACACAAAAATTATTCTAAATTTGCACTTTATATTTTCTTACTTTTGTATAATTATTATCTTAATTCTTTTGCCTTTGTATTTGTATGCTCAATGTGGTATGGATGAAATCACTCTAAACCAACGAACTGAGTCAACTGACCACCTCAAACGGCATTCAACTATGTCAGTTCAGCTGGTTTTTACTCTCTACTTGGTTCCAGTTTCAAAATTGGTCAAACCACCGTTGGCAAGTTAGTCTTAATTTATAAGCAAAACTGACCCAAACAAAACGGCATACACCCCAATAGTGAGAAACTAATCACTATGAAGTTCAGATGTCACCAACAATGTGCAAATAGGATAAGGATAGACGCTAGAAATACTAGAAGCCATCCTACAAGGGCCAACAAAAATGAAAGCCTGCAAATGTTCATGATCAATAGCAAATAGGGGCACCATGACAGAAAAAGGAAAGTACCACGGCCTTGTGGAGGTGTGTCATAATTGTAGCCCCCATCTTGCTGCATATCAGCATGGTGACCATTGTATCCTCCCCTGCCACGGCCACGGAAATTGCGTCCTCTTCCTCGGCCCCTTCCCCTGCCACCTCCTCGGTTACGGTCCCATCCTCCATCATCATACTCAGCAGAGACAAATCCATTCCCTAAAAAAGTTGATGCATTTGTGATACCACTAGTAGCAATATTTTAACAGAACAAATAGAAAAAGGCAGATACATGTCCAAAAGATATGAACTGAGTCCACACCCTCATCATTTATATAACAAAACACCACAAATCTCCGCATATATAACAAGATTTTCCAAACAAACCAAATTCACACAAATACCTCTACCCTTTGCCCGTCCTCTACTAGTCCGACCTCTACCTCGCCCATTTGGTGAGCCCTCTGCACCAGAAAACAACATAAACAAATGCACGCATGGAGATCTTTAAACAAATAAATTTATTAGCATAGTGCATTACCAGCATCATAATCAAATTCTGTTGATGCCCTCACCTGCTCTGCAGGTAATGGATGCTGGTACCTGAAGGCACAAAAATTCCATTAGTGACAACATAAATCTTAAATACTCATTGTAGAAATGCACAAATCCAAAAACATTATCATCATGCTGCTAGTAACAAGAATACAAATCAAAAAGAATGTCATTATGTTGACAATAACATAGAATATCAACATAAACTGTAAAATATCAAACAATTCCAGCAACACCTGCAGGAATCACATTACAAAAAAAAAAAAATTCAAGGTGTTTTACAGCCTTTCCAAAGGTATATGACCATTCGAAACATGGTTGACTGAAAGTTCCAACAAAAAAAGTTGCATTAACAAACTACTTAGGGCAGAATGAATCAATTTTACATCAGCACTGCAGAAACTCACCCAACAGCCGATGTATTCAGCTCCTTCTTGGAAAGGGTTATTGTAATCATGGACACATGTCTTGTAGTTTCCAAGCTGCAAGTATGAGAATATATTACCAGGGGTTGTTTCTTTGACTGTTGGTAGGCAGGGGCATGCATAGTAATGGACACCGTCAAAACAATAAACACCATAAAATTTTTAGTTTAAAAGTTCTTACGGGAGGAGGCCTTCTTCAAGGGGCTCCCATGTATCAGTTATGTCTGTGGATCCAATTGATGTGATCTGATGAAGACCAACAATTCTTCTCTGCAGGGCAAGTTAAAAGGTTGTATTATCATCCTGTATAAAATTCACATAAAATTGACTGTAAAAGAACAATTACAAGTCTGAATTAGAAGGAAAAAAGAAAACCTTAATGAGCTCCACTATAGTCACAGTCTTATTAATGGCACGTCCCATAGCCTTGAACACAATTTCATTCGAACCCTTCTCCTACAAGATAATTGGAAAGGCAATCAACACAAGAAAAATGATAAGATCATAAAAACGACAAATCATTAAAAAAAAAAAAACATGATAAAAAAGTCGCTATATCTTCGTAATTTCTCGCAGACTTGCACGACCTGGCAGTTTACGCACCTAGCAACTGTAGGCACATGCTAATTTTTCCTTACCGTTGGTGAGAGACCCATCATAGGCCCTTAAACAGCACTAACAGAAAAGGTGTTCGCCAAATCTTATTAAATTCACCACTATGATGTCTACTTTCGGACGGTTAAAGGATTAGCGAATTCCAAACAACCTAAAGCTATTCAAATTATGAAAAACATAAAATATCTCTAGACAATTTCAACTACCGCGTACAGATCCCAGTTTGAACCCACAATCCCTATAACCATCACAACAACAACAACAGCAACAACAAAAACAACCTTAATCTCAAATTTAATATAAAAAGTGGACAATTTCTTACAAAAAAAACAAACATTAAAAATTCAGAATACGCCATTAAAAAAAAGAAAGAATAAAAAAAAGACCAAAAAGCAAAAACAAAAACAAAAACAAAAACAAATAGGATAGGAAGAGAAACATACTTGAAGAAGAGACAAGGCATAAGAGATATAGCTGCGCATCCTTCCCTGACTGGTAATACGAATCTCGTTCTCGTCTATTGGCGCCTCCGCCTTCGGCTTCTCCACTCTCTGGTACCGATCCATCTAAAACACCAAAAAAAAACAACAACGAAAATCAATTTCCAATCTCCCCCAAAGAACAAAAGTGTCATGAATGGATTTTTTTTTTTAAAAAAAAAAAACCCTAATTCAAGAAACAAATCATAAAAACCATAATTGTTTTTTTTTTTAACCTTTGAAGAAAAAAAGATTTGGAGATTAAAAGCTTTGTTGGTGGTTAGATAAAATGGAGAGATAGATAGACAGATAGAAGGAGCCCTCTTTTACGGCTTCGTTTCTTCTTTACGCCCTAAACCGCCCAACAGATTGTGCCGTCCCTTATATACTTGTTATTGTTGCTAATAAAATGAACACGCTTCCAAAACTGCCCTAACCACCTCCACCGCACTTCCTTCTTGCTTATCCTCTCCGGTCTAAACCGGTCCTATTCCTTTTTTTTATTCCGAGCTTTTTTTTTTTCTAATTAACGGAAAAACGCAAATACAAAAAAAATAAAAGTTGATGTCTTGATAATCTTTATTTTGAGATTTATTCTAATTAAAATGGTCATTATTATTTTTTAAATTAATATTAATATTTTTAAAATATTTATTATTTTTATATTTTAAAAATATCAGTCGTTACTTCAGTTTTAATTTTACCTTAAATATTTTTTAAGATAACAAGTTTTAGAATATATAAGGTCACTTTACAATAAAACAGATGATGCGAGGACTCACTCACGTTAGATAAAGTAGTTGTCAATTAAGATTTTTAATTGAAAAATGTAAGATTCGATTCTAAATTTTTCCTTTTCTTTGTGATCGTAGATCATCTTTTACTAAGACCAAACAAAAATAGAACCCGAGTAGCAAGCATGCACTCACGTGTCGTAATCCGGTAAACGATTTATTAAAGAGAAACATTAGATGGCTTATCCATGCGGGGACATATATAAATATATAATGATATAAATTATTAAATAATTAAATTTAAAAAAATTATATAAAATCTTAAATATTATTGAATAAACTTTGTGCTTATATTATTGAATAAACTGTGTGCTTATTTGTGTATCTTTAAAAGTCATTTATGTAGTAGTACTCTTTATAAAATTAAAAAAATAGAAAAAAGTCACAATAAACTATACATCTATTAATACAAAAGTGGCCAATATGATTGAAAGTTTTAAATTCAAGTTTTAGTTAAAGTCAATTAACAAATAAAAATGTGAAATATATTACGTATGAGTTGTTAGATGGACTGTGCACTCTCTACACATCTTTCATTGCGTTACTACGTAGTCATATATATTTTTCAAATATTTTTGAAAAATTTTACAAAGCACAATTTTATTAAGACATGTATGAAGAAATAGTAATATGAATCATTAAATTATTTTTTAAAATAAAAAATAAATAAATTATTAAATATTATTAAATAGACTGAAAATTTATTTGTATTCTTTTAAAAAATAAAAAATATAGACTTTGAATATTAACTCAAATAATTACTAATTTTATTGGCTGAAAGTGCAGTTGAAAGTTCAATTTTATTTTCCATAAACTAACAAAAATAAAATGATGATACAACTGGGGCTCAATCTAAACTCAAATCTCGACATAGTAGTTGCTAGTTCATCATTAAAATGCTGTTTTTTTGTTTTTCTTATAGCGATGCTTTTTTTGGGTGTTATAACTAACCATGTTTTAACCTATCTTTTAAAAAAAAAGAAAAAGATAACAGCAATAATAACAAGCATCAATCCTAGATTAATTGGGTTGGCTACATAAATCTGTTTATATTATTTTGTTCTGTTGTATATAAAGTCAATTATAGGACTTAATTAGTATATATCTTTTTAAACTAGCGAATCTTAAGTTATCTTAAATCTATTTTTCTCTCTCTCTCTCTATTTTATGTACTTGAGTTGTATCACCTCTTTTAAAAGAAACACTTTTTGATTTACATTGGACATGTCCGGACCAACACATATGCTACTCGCTTTATTTGTCTTTAATAAGTGTTATACTTATTTTGTTATTAATATCCTCATTCCTAATCCAATTCTTTTATAGTGCTCACACATCCATCTAAGCATTTGCATTTTTGTGACGCTTATTTTGTTGTGCATATTACTGTTGCACAGTCCAACACTCACTGCTATAAAACATTGCTGGAGGAATCACTATATGATATATCCATGAGTATACACCAGTATATGAGCTCTCGATTGGTATCAGCAATGGCACGCAATATCAAACTTTGGTCGCATCTAGAAAGTTCGGATAAGATGACACAGATATAATTGGGCAAAAAAAAAAATAGCAACACATTAACGCACTAATTTTTAAAAAATTAAGATTAGGACAAGCTTAAAATATGACTATTTAATAAAAATACATTAATTAGTGTTAATAATTCAAAAACGTCGTTAACAATAAGACAATTTTATTTATTAATTTTTTTTTTGGTGGAAACAATAAGAAAATTTTAAATATAACAAGAGAATGGAAAAGACACTGCGAAGAAAATAAATTTGAGGCACAAAAACATCCGGCACGATTTCGGCCGTTGTTGGATTTAGTAATTATTGGGCCCAATAGTAATTGGGGGAGCCATTTGGACCTAGCTCATCTCCTCTTCAAAACAAGCACATTCTTTTTGTTTGATTTTTGTACAAAACAATCCATCAATTATTATACACTTGTTTTGTGTTCATTTTTTTTTTTTTGTTGTTTAGTCTAAGTAACGAGACTCCTGACATTGTTGTCATGTTCGATAAGCCTATCCAACCTATCCAAATTTTTCTTATTTTTATTTTTTTTAATAGACACATTGAACTATATCCATGCTATATTGGATGCATGCCTGTGTGGTTGACTTGGTATTTTCATGTTTAAGGTCGTGAACGTGCATTTTTTATTATATTGTTTTTTTCTATAACTAAGAGGGATTGATGCACATTTGAAGATTGAAAACTTGATCTAACCTGTCATACATTCTCAAAAATGTTGTTAAACTTCTAACTTGGATCGTAATCTAGTTGATAATTGGGATAAGCATATTTTTAATCTCATATGTTTGTCTGTTTTTTACGTAACTCTATAACCTTTGAGTCATTTTATTTAAGTCCTATATGTTAGAAATCCATTTCAATCAAGTCCAAATTTAGACAGAACTTTGGTTAACCGTTAAATAGAGATTTGACCACATTAAAATATTATAAAAAATAAAAATACGTTATTTTGAATAAATATATGTAAATATAATTATAAAAAAATAAAATTTCAATAAATTTAAAAACAAAAAAGAAAAAATTAAAGAAAACCCAAAATTGATAAAAAAATTATTGATTTTTTAAAAATGTTTTTAAAATTATTAAAAATTGAAAAAAATGTTAAAAAATTAATTTCTCTTTCCTCCTTTCTCTCTCCTCCCTTATCTCTTTCTCTCTCCTCGACTCTCTCCTCCATCTCTCTCTTCTCCCTCCTCCCTCTCTTTTAATGTATTAAAGTTAATAAAAAATAAAAATACATCATTTTGAATAGATATACATAAATACAATTATAAAAAAACAAAAAACAATAAAATTTCAATAAATTTAAAAATGAAAAAGAAAAAATTAAAGAAATTTGGATGAACACTTAATTGACTGTTAAATACTGTTTTAACCACGTTAAAATATTATAAAAAAATAGAAATAAGTCATTTTAATGTATTAAAATGAATAAAAAAATAAAAATATGTCATTTTGACTAAATATACATATATACAATTGTAAAAAAAAAAAATTAAAATTTCAATAAACTTAAAAACAAAAAATAAAAAAATTAAAGAAATTTAGATGAAACATGATTGACTATTAAATACTGCTTTAACTACATTAAAATATTATAAAAAAATAAAAATATGTCATTTTAACTTATTAAAGTGAATAAAAAATAAAAATATGACATTTTAATTAAATATACATAAATACAATTGTAAAAAAATAAAAAAAAAATTTAATAAATTTAAAAACAAAAAAAAAGATAAAATAGAAAAGAAAAATATAAAATTTGACTTATAAAAAAATATTAATTTTTGAAAATGTTTTTAAAATTATTAAAAATTAAAAAAATTAAAAAATAAAAGAAAATTAAAAAATTCATTCTCTCTTCTCCATTCCTGTCTCTCTCTTCCCTCATCTCTTTCTCTCTCCTCGCCTCTCTCTCGTTCCTCTCTCCCTCCTCCCTCATCTCTTTCTCTCTCCTCACCTCTCTCCCCTTCGTCTCTCTCTCTCCTCCCTCCTCCCTCCTCTCCCTCTCTTTTTCTTTATCCCTTTCTCTTTCCTTGTCATCTTCCTCTTCCTACCTTTCTTTCACATTTTTGTAAAAAGAAAAAAATTGTTGGATTATATGAACAGAGAATTGGAATGAGAAAGGGAGGAAGGAAAAGAGAGGGAGGGGGGAGAAGAGAGAGATAGAGGAGAGAGAGGCGAGGAGAGAGAAATAGAGGAGGGAGGAGAGAGAGGGACGAGGGAAGAGAGAGAGGCGATGAGAGAGAAAGCAAATAGGGAGGAGAGATAAAGGATGAAAGAGAAATTAATTTTTTTGCATTTTTTTCAATTTTTAATAATTTTGAAAATATTTTAAAAAAAATCAATAATTTTTTTATGAATTTTGGATTTTCTTTAATTTTTTTATTTTTTGTTTTCAAATTTATTGAAATTTTATTTTTTTATAATTATATTAACGTATATTTATTCAAAATAATATATTTTTATTGTTTATTTATTTTAATACATTAAAATTACGTATTTTTATGTTTTAATAATATTTTAATATGATTAAATCTTTATTTAATAGTCAACTAAAATTTCGTCCAAATTTGCATTCGATTAAAATGAATTTCTAACATATAGGACTTAAATAAAATGACTCAAATATTATAAAGTTGCGTAAAAAACAGGCAAATATATAGGACTAAAAATATACTTATCTAGTTGATAATCTCTTGTGCAAACTATAATATAATTAACCACCGCTGCAATGCTTTAGTACCATTCAAAGTTTCATTCAAAGTTTCATTGGTATGATGTACGACATGAATTCGATTTCTCATTAATATGTTTGGTCGAGTTAAATTAATATTCAATCACGCACAATTTTAGGTAGATATTATGAAATTTGCTCCCCCATAAATCAATATAACGGACTCATGTATTGTGCAGTGTAATTAACGCAGTCCCTCCTAACAATACTATTAGACATTACTATTATTTCCCAATTTTCTGAACCCAAAAATAAAACATACATAACAATTTTTTATTAAATTGTTTCTTAACAACCACATTATTTCTTATAAGAAAATTTAGGTTCTTTTATTAGTAGCAACTATATGAAATTTTAAACCATATTGTATAAATCCAACATGTTAATGAGTAATTTCTTATTTATTCTGAAATAATCTGGAAATTTAAAATTTAATTCTTGCAATTTTTTTTCATCTTACTACTACCTTATTTTTATTTATTATAGAATCTTATTAAAAGATTTACATGACGACTTTTCTAATGGGGCGGACCGTGCCCAGATGGTGTCCTTAAAAATTAAATTCTTCGAAAACCATTATGAAAATACAACTATTTAATTTTTAATGTAATTACATAAAAAAATTATGAAAAAAAAGTATAAAATAAAACTTCAAATTATATAAGTGTTACTTTATAATTTAATGTATTTATTTTACACGTTACACGGTAAAAGAAAGCTTTTTTCACAAAAATTTTTAATTTTTGTTACAAAATTGATGTAGATTACACGTAGTATAGAGTTTTGAAGTTTGTCTGGACAAGATAATTTGCCTGGGTTTAAAATTTTTCCTTTTTCTAAACAAATTAAATTAGGATTCACAAATTTTTTAAAAAATATGAAAGCTAGACTGCTCTTCCGGATCAACTCATTTTCAATTTGGGACGACAGCGCCGCCGCAACTCCTTCTTCTGCCTCCTCGGTTGTGGTCGGTTCGCGTAGAATTCCCCGCTAAGCCCATCGGCTGAGCTCCGGTTCAGACACCCAAGTTATCAGTGAGCCACTCGACTCTCTTTCAGGTAACCATCTCTGCCTCCGAATTTTATTTTATTTTATTTTATTTTTCAATTTTAAAGCTGAATCCAATGCCCCTTTGTTCTTGAGGTAAAAACCCTAATAAATTTTCGTAATGCGTTCCTCCTAAATCGTGAAAGTTGAAACCTTTGCTTGAAAACTTAGGACATCTCAGCGGTACCAAATCTACCATCTTGAAATTGCAAGCTAATGTTTTTGTTTGGTTTTTGGATTTTGCTATTCACTTGAATTGTAGTTTGCATTGCAGCTATTGCAGTTCGATAGTTGTTCTTTGTTAAAACTGTTGCATTGGGTATAAAAATGGTTTCTTTAGCAACCTAAAGCAACGGTTTTGGATGCATAAGACCAAAAATCTGCCTTTTAAATATTAATTCCCTTGTCGTTAATTTATTACTAGTTTGAGGTTTTTGCATTTGTAATCAAACTCTTGGACAGAATTGATGGTCGAGGGCATCGCCCTATGTAATGGATATTCTTTTATTACTTTGCTTACTTTAGTTCAAATGGGAGAGCGAGAGAGTGACTAATACTTGTATTTCTTTCACCTCTCAAAATTTAGTTAAACAATGATATGAAACAGAGAAACTGGCTTGGTTGTGTTATGGAACCAAGTTAAATGCTTTTCCTCAATGGATGGGTTGGCTGTTGGAATGATATTAGGGGCTGATTGACACATGCTTAGAGTTAACCCTTTTGCTTGTGTGCTTGTACAATGTTTTTTCTGCTAAAAACTTGGAATTAGCTTGCCATTGGAATATTAATGGTTCGATATAAAAACATGACGAGAGCATGTTTTTGTGGCACTGAGTTACACTTAGGAGTTGCAAGTAGATGGCATTAAGACGTTTCTTTGGATTCTCTGATGGGGAGTTAATGAGGTCTGATGCCAAGCCTTGCTCAAGACTGATGAGGCAAACGGCAGGAGTTTTTAGCGTTGGAGGAGCTTTTGGATTTTGGATTCTCTGTAGACTGCATTATGGTAAGGATTAACCCACTGTCATTGTGCCTCTATATGTTTCATTTTTGGACTGCATTATAGTAGGAATTTCCTGTTCTTTGTGTCCCTTTGTGTGTTTCATTTGTGCTAGGTTCATAAATTGCTCAGAAGGTGATGCACATTTGAATCTATTGAATCCAATGGCAAGCGAAGGGTTTATTTTTACTCATCTTCTTGCTGGAGATGTTTGCCTAATCAATTAAAAGATGAGAGACTGCTACAAGATTTTGACTGATCCAGTATATGATCATGATTAGATTTTTCTTGGCTTTGGGTCAGTATTATCGCAAAAGTCAAAAACCACTGGAGTTAAACTTTGAAAGGCATGCACCATGTGGGAAAATTTTGCTCGGTCGGTGCATGGGTTTGTAGTTTAATAATTATGATTCAGGTTCTTCTGATGCAATTTGTATTTGGCAGAGTCTGAAACAGTTGAAAAGGGTAATTAGCTAGGAAAATCATTTAGACATAAAAAAAATTCTTTTATGATAAAGAAAGCTTAGCTGAAAGGAATTGTATAAGCCTATGTTGAACTTTAACCTGAGGAATTTGGTAGGGATTAAGAGTGTGCAGCCAGCACGATAGAAACATTCTTATTGTTGATGGAGGGAGACCAAACAAACGTCTATTTTTATTCTCCTCAGTTCTGTTCCCTATGTGTAATCAAATAGTATTTTCTCTAGGCTTGATTGCTTGTTGTCTCTTTATTGGTGAAATTTGACACATGCAGTTGAATATTAATTAAAGGCATGGTTTTTGATAAAACATCCATGTTTATCTTATCTTCCTGTCTTTTCTATCTTCTGCTTGTTGCCTATATGGTGTCTAAAGTATGATCTACAGAGGTTTTCAAACTTTCATTTTTAATAAGTGGGAATTTGTCATTTATTCCTATCTTTTAAGACACTATGTTTGGAGTTGCTTTGTTTATCCAGGCCCCAGAATTACGATTCCTAGGAGTCTTCGATGGGCTGCCTGTGGAGCTATTTTTGTCAGTTCATCTTCTGCTTTGCTAGTCCGACTCTTCAGTCCCGAATGTGAGCCACAGAATATAGCTGCTTATGACAAGGGACGACCGTTGTAGCGAGTTGTTTGTGAAGGCTGAAATGTTTAAAGCCATTAATCTACTTATCTTAAGACTAGCTATTTGTTGTCCTCTCCAGCTTGTTTCATGTGTTATCTCCCACGAAAGAGAAAACAAAAGGAAGAGTAATATTACTGATAAAATTCTTATTAAGCAAATAACTGCATTTCTTTTTTTGTTACAAGGGAGATGGAAAGGCCGAAAAAGGCCGAGAAAGGAGAACAAAGTAACTAGGATTTGAATATAGAGTGAGAGTGTCCGACCTATCGTGTTGGACTCCTGCAATCTTTGGGTATGGGAGGAAGGGGGAGGAATGAGGAGAGCAAACGATTGAAACTGCAGCTACTTAAGCTGTCTGATTTATGGGCACTTTGGATAGTTGATACTCAGAAGACAATATCTCTTGTATGGCAGGGAACCTGAAGCAGTGTTGTGGAGGATATCGATTTGGTCTGCGTCTGACAATGCCTGTTGCTTCATTGGTAGGTGAAGCAATTGGCATATGCTTATCCGCCAGATGCTCTATCACAAAATTAGGCAAAGGCTGATAGAGGAAGTTGTTGAGTACTTTGAAATATAATTGTTGAGTCGCAGCTGAAATGACGGGGCTGAAAGAACAAACGGGCGAAGAAGAGACTAAGGAGTCTTGGATTGGAGCAATTCTCCGAACAAAGTTCCGATGAAAGTAAGTGAGAGAAGTAAATGTAAAAGGTTGCGTATTTTGGGCCTAGACGAAGCTTGAGTTGTTATTTGTAGGGTTAGAGAGGTTCTCTTAACGAGTTTTCCATAAATATAAGGAGTCACAGCTCCTTGGAGATACGGCTTCCTTATTTTGAGGATCCTGAAAAGTCCCTTCAAAATAAGGGAATTATAACCCTTATGTCAGAGATGGTGACTCCTTAATAATGTTCATGACTTTTAAGTTAGATGATGAGCTTTCATACACGATGCTAACAGAGGTTGAACATTTTCTCTAATAATTAGAAGGAGTGTTTCAAACCCTTCACTTGGTCTCACTTTCCCAAGGTTCTTTCTGACTATCAGGTTAGACTGACATTTAAAAAAAAAAAAAAAAAAAGGCAGTAACTACCATTTTTCCATTTTCTTTTCGAGGAAAGCAAGCTGCCATTAACATCCACGTTTGTAACCGTGTCATTAGGTCACCGAATTGGACGAGTCAAGTGGCATCGAAGAAGTCAAGTAGCATCCTGGCACAGGTGTGCTTGAATTTTTGTAATCTTTTATAGTTTTATTACATTATTTTCAATCAATAGACCGTCGTAAAAAAGTGCGATCCGTATTCTCCCAAATAAATTGTACTCAAAATCCTTTTCTTAATTAAAATTAACTAGTTTGAAAAATTGACCCAACTCTAGTTAAGATGAATTTGAAAGTAAGATATCATACAATTTTGACGTATTGATCCAAAAAATTTACAATGATCATTACATACAAGATAAAGAATTGAATACTTAAAATATAACAATAATATAGCTATATATATTTGATACACATTGTTTTATTAGTAATAGTTTATATTATTATTAGATTCAAAAATTTTCAAAAATACATATAAGCAACACTTTGAATTAAGGTCTGTTTGACAATACTGTGAGATAAAGTGCTGTGAATAGAAGTGCTGTGAACAAAATACTGTGATTAAAAGTACTGTAATTTAAAGTTACAAATTGTTTGGTAATAATTATGAAAAAACTGTAAAAAAAATTTAGATTTTAAATGTTTAATAATTTTTTAAATTAGTAAAATTAATTTTATCCACTTAATTCAAAATTTGTGTGATTTGATTATTGAGTTTTATCACTTTCTTCAAAAGCATATTTAAGGTGCTTTTGTGAAACCATAGTTTTGAAAGCTATCATGTTTACAAAACTCCGTTTAAAAAGAATTACCAAACATTAAAGAAATTACTTTTAATTTAAAACACAGTTATTACACCACAACACACTTTTCACCTCAATACTAAAGATAACTTTAGTTTTGTTGACTACCATTTTCTAAAACTAAACAATAATTGAACCAAAAAAAAAATCAATTTATCTTGTTTTAATTGACCAATTATGAAATTAAATAAGGATTAACAAAAATTTAATTTAGTTCAATTCTATCAATTAACCAAAATTTGCAAATCATTTTAAACCCAACGAGCCACAATTTTTATATTTGCTTTTTTTAATCTCTCGATTAAGATGAGGGATAACAACACATGCATTTTTATAAATTTTTTCAATGTAGCCTTAACCCTCTCTTCCTTCTGATATAGTCCCATAGAAAACATATTCTTAAAGGTAGCCTCCATGACGAGATAAAAGATTGTTCTAGCACGTAACAGGGTAACTACTGCACAACAGGAGACAAAAGCAACGCAATATGGATTCAACGAAGAGATACTAGCAACCAAAACTACGATTTAAATGCAATAATTATTATTTTCCAGAAGGTTTAACTTTCAAACACAAAAAACTATAAGAGAACCTATAACCGTAAAGCATCAAATTCCAAAACAATAACACTTGGCTTTGTGTTCTCATACAAAAAGTCCATAACTCATTTCACATACCCTACGTTGTTTGTATCAATCCACATCCAGAACACACAGCTTCTCCTGTGATTATTAATAGGTTTAGGTTTTTCATACCTTGAGCCCAGGCCACGGCTTGAACCGAACCAGCAACCTTGCTTATGAAGTCAGACTACATGGAAAAAGATCCCATCAACGAACAACATGAACAAGATAATGTCTTGGTGGGACGGGAAGAAAGCCATGAGGTGCCGTTGCAAAGAAAAAGCTTTCATAGTTAATTACTGGTGCAGAAAATTCTTTCTAGGCAAGGAAGGAAACTCCTTTCATCTTCACGAAATATGCAGCAATTGCAAGTAAGATGACAAAGATAATTATCCACATGCTCTGTCCCCCTGGAAAGAGATGGAAAAAAATATACATATATGAGACTTCCTAACAGTAAGAAATGAAGATTGCAAGGCATGCAAGGAAGTGCATGAACCCCATTTCTTTGAATTGCCTCTTAATGCTTTAAACTCTGTCTATGAAAAGCACACAAATAAGTTCTAGATCTGGATGCACGTACCACTTTTCTTGCCCTCGACTAGCGTCACTCTTGCACTTGAGTCCATAGATGCAGAAACCAAAGCCCTATATTCAAGTGTGATGTTTCAGTGGCAATTATTACTCCTCAAAGGGATGACAATTAACTAAAAATACTTATTATGGTACAATATTGTGTGACAGTAATAGACTACCAACCTGGAATCATGGGAGAATCCCAATGCTGTTACTATGCCAAGGTGTGCTTTCCTGATCATCATCTGAATTTGCATATTGGTCGCATCTACAAGTAACAAATCTCCTTGAGCCGTGCCACTGTACGTCAATCAATGTACAGCAATCAACAACTTCAATCATGAAGTGCTTTATAGATGAATTAATCACCAAATAGTGAAACTCGAAGAAACTTTACACTGCAAGGTGTTTTCCATCAGGTGAGATGCTCAAGGAGGAAATTGGCTCTTTGACTACATGTTTTGACCTAACCCTACCCCATGGACTTGTATTCCATGTCACGATACTTCCACCTTTGCCTATTCAAAACAGTGTTGTTGGTGATTGGTTCATAAAGATGGGGTACGGGGACCTTTTATTCCACTTTTAAAAAGATAATTCACCTGTTATTGCAGCAATGTACAAAACTTGAGTCTTATCATTAGTTTGAGAGAATCTAGAGGAAGCAAAAACCTCATCCTGCAGGCCACACAGCAGTTCCATCAACTCAAGAATAATTTGATAGACAAGAGAAACTGTATTGGAAGGAAAGGCACAACATGATCTAACAAGGTAAAAAATTTTGAAAAATGTATACATGAAACCCAACACATGGTTCCTAACCATAAATGGCTAATACATGTTCCAATGAATCATTGGAGCATTTGTATTTAATCAGTTAAAATCCAATTTGGCTGTCCACTAGCAAGACAAAACAGATCTTCCAAAAGGGAGACAACAATCAAAAAAATCCGCCTAATCATGCCTTAAACTTTTCACCCTCAAGATTGGTACGTTTAGTTGCTTACATTCTCAATAGATAAAGAGGTTACAACTGTTGATGAAGTCATATCCCAAACCCTGCCAGGGCCACGACCTCCCAAAGAGACAAGAAATTTCCCATCAGGGCTGCAACACAATCAAGCCATACTATCAATAACAAGACATACAAATGGTTGAAGCTTCGGGAATAAAAGATACAATTTTTTCACAACTATTGTAAAACCTGAAGCACAAGTCTCTCACAGAAGTATGAGCTTCAGCTTCATTGAGAATAATTTCCATGCTAGGCCACTTGAAAACCCTTAAATTGCCATCCTGTACTGCAGTAAAGATCATGACAACTTTTGTTATTTTGTCTTGAACTAAATGAATCAGGACCCCATGTTCCAGAATTCTTCTTTAAAGTCTCCGAGTATCAAGATTTTGAGTAAAGGACTAAATATTTGTTCCCTTATTGATTAATTCTCCTTTTTTTTTTTTTTACAAGGCACTCCGTTGTTATTATTAATCATCATTATTATCGATAATATCATCTTCATAATGTTACCATTTTTAACAAAATTTTTACTATTACTTTTTTTGGTTACCTTCTTACTATTGGTGTATATGCCTTAAGGAAACAGGATGGATACTCCCCTCTAACCTAGAGGTCATAGGCTCCAGCCAATAAAATGGCATCCAGCAAAAGCAAGGGATAAGTTGCCTAGATCTGATATTCACAAACCCTGCAATTACTAGACCCATCAACATTATTCATGATTTTGGGCTCATTGCGCTTGAAGTTGAAAATGCCCAACTATATGCCCAATAAGGACTGCCAAAAACAACTGAAAAACATCCACAGAGCCTTATATTCCAAGTGTCTAGAGTACATTAATCCTTGTCTGCATTAATTAAATAAAGGTTAGAGGATGGAAATGGGCTCACAAGACAGTGCCACAGTTTCGTGGGGATTTGTCTGCATCCTCAACATTTAGTGGGGCATTGGCTTGTTTTATCTTGACCGAAAATCATTAATCATTTCCCGCATTTGAATATATTGATCATCAATAAGAAACAATATTATAATGCAAACCACATAGGAAGAAAAGAGTTGCTCAGAAGTTCTTTACTTTTGGCAGATCATGTACCTTATACTTGACACATGTTGCACTCTTCAACCTTTAAAAGATTGAAGCACTTTCTTTGCACAAGATCGAAACATGAATAAAAATCCTGATTTAGTCAAAATTTCTTATGTTTCAAATGCATTTCCCTTAATCTGATGCGGCAATTTCATTCAAAACTAATAGCATGTAATGTGAAGAATATCTCTACCTCCCCACCAACGGCGAGAACAGAGCCTTCAGGGTTAAATGCCAAAGCTAGTTGCTGGCCAATGTCTTCTAGTTGGATGAGTGCTTTTTCGGATAATTTTACACCCAGTTTATTGGCATTGTTATCCTTGACATCATCCCACTCAAAAAACCTACACAACAAAGCATGATAGTAGCTTAGAAACCCATTGCTTGATGAGCTGCAAACAGATACTAACTGCGAGGAAAAGTAGGCCGCAAATCAATGGCAGACCCAGGAATTGTGGCCAACAAAGGCAAGTTTACATGTAGTTAAAATAAAATAAAATATTATTAGCATTACCTTCATTTTTTACATAAGAGTGTTCGGTGGGGCAGCTATGAAATAAGTTATATAATTAGTAAAATTCTATTATACGAAACTCTTCATATTGTGAGAATTGAAAGATGATCATCTATATAATTTTCTTACATTTTTTCACCCAAAAAAAAAAAAAAGGTATTTTCATATCAGTAACTTTTAACCTTAAAATCACAAAGCTATGTGTTAATTGTTGTGTTAATCCTTCTTAATAAGTTAAGAATAATTTAGTCACTTGCTTCATAATGACATTTTGTAATTATTTCAAACTTTTATTAACAATAGTCTAGGGAGAAGGTTAATTGTACCACTTGAGGTGGTAGCCTAATGATGATACAGTGCATCTTCCCCTGTATTGGCCCAGGTTTGAGTCCTCTTGCCGTCACCTGCCCCCAGATTTTACAGAAATTTATGCCGTGGCATAGTAGTGAGTTCAAGACTCCTTTATATCGAGACTAGGTGTGGGAAAGGCCCACTCGAGTCCAACAGTGCTCGGGTAGAGGATCCTCCTTACGGGGCAGGTTGAACGAGGACATCAATGAGTGATCTTTGGTCTCGGTCCACAAGTGCAATGACTAGCATACCCGCGATGTACCTCTTTTGTAGGTCAATCAATCCAACAATTTAAAATATTGAGCAAGGGAAATAGAAAAATCTTGATTGGGATTTGGGACAAACTTTTAACTCGATTTAGATTATATACCAAATTATTTTTGGAGTGACGGCATTTGCCTCAACTACCACAAAGTGATGTGGAGAGGAACTTAAGCAAAGATTTAACAGTATACTCGGTAAAAATTCAAGCCATATAATAGTGAAGATGCATTTTCCTCTGTATTATGTTTTGATGAGAGCATCTAAATGATAATGATGAACTAAAACAAAAGCCAAAGATGCGATTATCATTGTACCAATTCCTAACTACTCAATCTCATGAACTTTCAAATCACACCTACACACAAAGCAGTCAAGCTTTACACAGATGTCATTTCATCTATTCTAATTACAGAACACACAGCAAACATCACATCTATCGTCTAGTAGATTATTTGATCAGAAAAAGTACTTCAGCAAAATATATGATTAATACGAACAAATAACTAGATCAGGCAATTACCTGCAACTTTTCGGCAATGCACAAATCAAGCCATCGCCGCGAGGATGAACAACCATTCGATATGGCAAATCCGAGCCAATTCCAAGCTTAGCTACCTGATAGTAAACAATAAATAAGCTAAATACTCCAACATTGAAAACAGCAACAAGAACAAAGCAATCGCATTGAACTCTATATGCAATGCAATTTCCAAGATGCTGAGATCAGATTTCCTAGATTTAAACAAGAGCACCAAAGAACATCGCAATTACAAAGGTTACATTCTGAAATTAAGTTGAGATCTAAATTCACACAAAAAGAACAAACAAAATAAAAAATAAAAAGAAACGCGAAATCGATTAAATTCGAGAAAGAATTGAACTCTAGAAAAATTTCTTTAACGTACAGGCTGTGGGGAGAGAGAGTTAGAAGCGAAGTCGAAACGAGCGAGAACGATGGCGTTAGGGATGCCGCTGCGGCCTTCTCCGCCGCCGCCGGCCAATACTACGTAGTATTCGGGAGTGAAGGAGGCGGAGGAGATGTCTTCTGCAGGCGGAGGAGGGGATTCATCGTTAGAGGTTTGATCTTCTTGTTGTTGTTGTTGTTCTTCTTCTTCTTGGGAGCGGCGGAGCTTGGATCTGATCTCCTCGTAGGGAGCCCATGCGGCGCCGTAGAAAGGTACGCCGTACTTTTGCAAACTCGGCGGATCCGGATTCTTGCCTCTCGCCATTCGACGGTGATGAGTGGCGGTGTTTTCGGCGATTGACGGCGGTGTGTGGTGAGTAGGGGACCACTCTAAGCTGATGCCTGATTGTTTATTCTGTTCCACGCTTTGGAATTTTATTAGTGACCAATGCATATGAGATCTGGCGTTATTGTTTTTTTTTTTTTTTTTTTTTTAAGAATAAATAAGATTTATTATAGTTATATTAATTATTAAATTTATAAATTAAAATTAGGGTAATTTTATTTGTAATATTTTATTTAATTATTTTTAAAAAAATATACTCGCTATTGAAATATTAGTAGAGTTAAGTTTGTTTTCACTACAAGAAATCAGGACAATTATTATGTCTGAAATTTATCACTGTTTATAATTTTTAACTATCTCAACAACTACTCAACTTTTTATCAGGAGAGATTTGAGTAACAAGTTGATCAAACAAAAAAAAAGGACAGATTTCAATTAAAAAAAATATCGTGATTTGAGTAACAATAATTATGCCTCTAGGCGCACAAAAATGAAATAAAATAAAATATGCATGATTTGGATTGAAAAAACTATGGTGATTTTAAGTGATTCGGATCTCAATTCATTTAGATTTCAAGTATTTTTAATCAAGTCAAATTTAGGTAGGTTAAGACAAATTGTTCGGATGGAGTCAATTTGCCACCTTAACCCTGTAGTTTCACGATGTACCACAAAAGGCATCCAAAAAAATGTATAACCTTTTGGCAAGTCATTTGGATGAAATTTTAAGCTGTCACCTTTCTTGACTCGCACCCATAAATAATTAAGCTTCACATGATTGGACTTAATACGCTGTCAGCGTATGGAGTGGCATTGACAACAGCAGAACATTTTGTTACTCTAAATTTGAGCTATATATACTTTTTTTTATTTATTTGCCAGAACAAGGAATGGACCATGAAATATACAGTCCTAATTTTAATATCCTGCTGTTATACATGGCCTGAGGATTCACACTTGAATGTGGATGAGATTGATGCCACAGCTTCTGCTACTGTCAAGTAAAGGGCATCGGGCCTTGTGAGGTAATGGTCTTTGTCAGACCTCTGCAATTTTTGCATCACCTCTCCCAAAGGATTCACCAACACAAGCTGTGTCAATTATATAATGATATCAGCAATGTGAGAAAAAAATAAATGAATGAAAGGAAGAAGAAAATCAGAGCTGCATTGGGTGCTTTCTTGCCTCAGTTCCCTTGCTTTCCAATGCTCTTTTCAAATCCCTGAATAGCCCAACTCCAGTTGTGTCAATTGCATTCACAGCTGAAGAATGTACAAAGAGCAATGAGATATTGCTGTTAAATTTACATTGCTGGAATCTAAAGTATAGTTTTATGCTTCTTGCAAAAGGGGTTTGTAAAGACTTTAATTCATGCAAGCCAATATATCAAGAAATTGAAAAGGAACATTTTCAATGCACGAGACTTTCTTTACGTAGGGTTTCAGAATGGTTAGATGCACTAGCATTACTCCTATTTTACAGAGAGAGTATTTCATTAATTCCAACATAGCGTTTTTAATAGAGTAACATAACTGTCATACCAAAACTCAACTTTCAACTATAGGTAATAGAAATTGAGAAATATTATGATGCTAGTTTGTTGAAAAACACTTACCCGACAAGTCTAAGATCACAAATTTTATGCTAGAGTGTTTCTTCGTATCATTTTCTCCTCCACAATCTTCTGCGCATCTTAAAATCCTGTTAGAAAACGTTCCAAATACAAAGGAGAATCATTTAAATTATATTGTAAAATAAGCATTATCGTTTTTAACGAGTCATTTGAGGTATCAGTCAACCTTTCTTTCAGGTAACTTGTGTTAGCAAAGTTGATCGGAGCTTCGATGCTTAAGATAAGGAATCCCGGAACCATAATGGCTTCCTTGTATTGATCAACATTTCGGTATATATCTGTGGCAGGTATGTTCCCCAAAATCATCACTTTTGGCCTTGTCACTTGCAGCAGGATCTTGAATATAGACATCCCAACCTAGCGGCACAATGAATAAAACACTTACTAAATAGTAGCATTCTTAGTACCCTGTGTTCCAACCATGTTGCGCTCATATTTAATTGTAAATTTCTATGATTATAGTCCATCTTTCATTCAGGCTTTTAGTCCTATAGATTTTCACACGAGTGTACATGACTCATTCATAAATCTCACCCAACAGCTTAAGTTTTTGGTGGAATAATTCCTTTACAAATACAACATTTGGAATATGAACGGCATGTTGTATGGTTGGACTAATGGGAATCAGATACTCACAGCAATTGCAAGGCCTACTTGGACAGAGATAAACAGGACACCGAAGAATGCAATCAGCATCACAAGGAAGTCAAACTTGTCAATCTTCCAGATATGGTAAGCGGCCGGCACATCAATCAGGCCAATCACTGCTGTTACTATAATGGCACCCAGTACTAGATTTGGTGTGTATTGAAACAGCGGCATCAGGAAGAGAAGTGTCACCATCACTGTCACTGACATTACAATGTTAGAAACCGCAGTTTTGGCTCCTGCGTTATGGTTGACTGCGGATCGAGAAAAGGCTCCTGAAACACAAAACCCCAGTTTCAATTTTGCAACACCTGATAGCAATATATCAGAAAAAACAAAGGAACAAGAGAAAATTATGAGCAAATTTAATATGGACCTGTTGTGACAAAGCAAGAAGTAGCAGATCCAATGATGTTCATTATCCCAATTGCCATCATTTCTTTGTTACCATCTACTTGGTAGTTCTTTAAAGCAGCAAAAGTCCTACCCACAGCTACGCCCTCCTGTTTGAACCAAAGTTTTAATACAAATAAGGACCCCAGTCTCTTAGAAAGCTTCAGGTCGCACTGTTGTGGTTTACAACGTTGGATATATGATTACAGCTAACGACGAGGATTATAAATATGCAATGAATAATTATAATAATGTCTTTCAAGCAACCAGACAATCCATTAAAACAAGAAAATTATTCATAATTCTTTTTAAATATCATTGTTAGTGATGTATTTTTTAATAAACTTTAACTCATTAGTATTAGAGTCATTTGTATAATTGAAGGTATTAGTTAAAAACAATTGAAAAAAAAACATTATTTTCCTTTATATATTTTATTATATTTAATGACGTCAATTATTAGGAAAAACTTACTGTGAGTGATATAATTCCAGTGACAATGCCAGTTTTTATAACCAGCCCAAGGTGACGTCCATGAAATTGCAACATATTCCATGAAGGAGGATTTAGTCCTTCTTGCAATTTTCCAATCTGAAAACCAACCATATAAATTAGACATAATTAATGTTTCACATATAATAAGGAGCAGTCTAATTGATTTACTACATAGATATATATTTCCGTAGATATATCTGTGGACTTACAACACTAATCCCGTCACGTTGAAGCTTGAATGCAAAAACTATGATGGTAGATAGTATCACAGACACAAGTGGAGCTCCAGCTGACACCCAAAACAGCTTTGGTCTTTTCAAGCCCTACATGGCACACATCCCATTTTGTGAATTTTGTGTAGGAAATTTTTAATTTAACTTATTTTTTTTATAACTTAATATATTTTTATTTATAATGTTCTTTTTTCGTTTTCCGGTCCACCTAATATTCCTTTAGCATAATTATTTGAATAATGTGTTGTATTATTCTCTTTAATTTTCCAATTATTGATGTCACCAAATGCAACAAACAAGAAGTCATTAATTGCGAGCATATCAGCAACAGCAATGTAGAAACGAAAACGCAGAAGCTCGATTTCTTGTGTTGTTTCGTTGCTAAGGAAGCAATATCAAAATTGCCTAGATAAGCAGTATTATTTACATGATAAGCAGCATTCCATGCTACAAGAAATGATCAAGAAAACTGTTTGAGAAAAGACAATTTTAGTAGAGAATGAGACAGTCAACAGAAGGCACTTTAAAAAGGCATTAAAAGTAAACCAAAAAAAAAAAAGGCATTAAAACAATTTTACGGGGCAATTTTGGAAATTAAACAAATAAAGTTATAGATTTAAGAATTAAAAAATTCATGAGATAATTTTTAAACTTATATAAAAATGAGTGCCTTTATATATTCAGGTTTTTTGTCCTGGAAAATATCTCGAGTGAAATTAGAACTGTTATTTTTAAAATAGTGACTGAAATATAAATATCAGTGTTAATTTTAAAAATAACCGTCACTGTTTTAATTTGGACAAATATTAAAATAAAAATTATTAGAACACTAACTTTTATTGGATAAAAATATATGTAGTAAAGGGATTAGAGGGCACAAATACTTTAGAAGGATTGGTTTGTTGTCTGCACAGCTAATAATAAAAGGTTGGTTAGATTTAGAGTTAAAATTAAAAATTTTTAAAATAAAAATTTAAATTCTTAATTATTAAAGTATCTCCGCGCATATATTGTTACGGTATACGAAACTGTTTTTTCTTTTTTTTTTCGTAAATAGAAAGGTCAGCGCTCACGGGAAAAGGGAGGGTGAGGAACACCCACCACTGACCGCTCCATTGAGACGCACAGGCTCGTAAGTACTCCCAGTCCTCACGGTGTATGGAACATTGAATCCTGGTGTCATGGCCAATGATGTAACCCCAACACATAGCCCATGTTGCAAAAGCCCAACTTAAGTCAATGAAGACCTTGTGGATTAGTGATGCTCCTCCGAGAGCAAATGGACTTGAAAGTTTGTGAGCGTCTAAATTCTTTTAAAAAAATGAACTTTTTAGTCATTGGGCTTTCTCGCTGATAAATTTATTTTTGAATTATTCCCTCAAACCTATTTTCTTTTAACCTTTTTCAATTTCCACAAAATTTTTTCAATGATGTGTTGAATTTAATGATTTTTTTGTGGACCAGATTTTATCCAACGTCCAAAGATCAGC
This sequence comes from Carallia pectinifolia, assembly GCA_037832335.1. NCBI lineage: Eukaryota > Viridiplantae > Streptophyta > Magnoliopsida > Malpighiales > Rhizophoraceae > Carallia > Carallia pectinifolia. Next base: position 13,447,928 of record CM075453.1, read on the forward strand.
AGACTTTCTTCTTCTTTATTTAATTCAGCCAAAAGAAGAAAGTTTACAGTTAAAATGTAAACAAAAAAATTAAAAATAGAAAAAAAATTAGATAAGAACACTTAGGTAGAAACATAATAATAACAAAAAACTTAAATCAATCAAATCTCACTTAATACCACGAATATTGAAATTGAATATAGAAAAATTACCTTGCTACTCTTTTGTCGTTATCATGTTGCTTTATATTTTTTATGTGTTGTTATGTAATAGTACTTTTAAAAAAGTAGTATAAAAAAATTAAATTGAGCTTGAATGAGTGTGTCCAAATTTCATGTGTGTACTAATCCTTCCTTATCCAATTCAGCCAAAAAGAAGAAAGTTTACTCACTAGATGTCTGGTAAGCAACAGGAACACAAGGAAGCAAAATCCCATGAGTATTGTTTGCCATGACCACTGCACAAAGGAAGAAACCCATAATGGGGCCATAAATTATCCAATTAAGATAGTATATCCTTAATTACTAGATTTCAATTACGCTCAACCTCATGCCAGAAATAACTTTTGAATTCATATTATAGAAACATAAAAAAGGTAAGAATATGTCACTACTTCCATAAATGTCTATCATAAAATTAAAATTTAGAGTAAAATTTGAGATATAAAAACTGAAAATTTATTTCTTACAGATAATTAAATTCTCACACTCTTAACTTAACAAAAAAAAAATTATAATATTAAGTTGTTCCTAAAACAAGCAATTCCATAACATATTGTTTTTGTGGTTTTTTTTTTTATGATAAATCAACTCATTACCAAACTATTTTGATTAAATATGCTTTCTATATGCAAAATTTTTTGAAAACATATGTCGACACATAACAAATGTAGACTCTAGATGACAAAAAAATTAAAAAATAACAAAAAACAACAATAATTGTCACAATTACCTTTAGATGTACTAATACTATCATATCTTGCCGTTATATCAAAACTCAGTCCTTCAATCATGCTAGAAATAATGTCATTAATTTTAACTTTGTTCCTTTAATCCTTCTGTCTCTTGTACATACCCCTTAAATATTCATAAATTACTTTATCCATTGGCTAATTACAATTAGTGATAAGTGTTCTTTAGGGGACATTTAGTAGTTGAAATCTTAAATTTTTATTTTTGAAGTTTACTGAAAAATATGTAAAAAAAATTTATGAGAATAAGAGAAATTACTCTCATTGGACAATGAGTTTCTTAATAAAAATAAAAGAAATTAAAAAGAAATTAGTGACGAGTGACTAACTCAAGATGGACAGCACAGGAAGGGGCATATTAAATAGTAGTGCATAGAGTTTTATAATTCCGATTTGTTTCTGTGTATTACAAGCAGGAGTGTATTTTATATACTATGATTTACCTCGCTGGTTTTGTGAAAAACAGAGCTCAAAACTGGGACCAAACCCATCTCTTTGGTGAAATGGGTGATTCCTAGGAGGCTTTTAAGCTGTTGCAGAGACACAATAATGGCAGCTCCGGCCATGAATCCTATTAGAGTAGCCTTTGAAAGAAAATCAATAACAAAGCCAAGCCTGCAGCAAACATTTCATGTCACACATTGTCAATGAAGCAAATTAAAACGAATTCAATAAAGAATTTTAAATTTAAAAAAAGAGAGAGAGAAAAAACTGTTTACCTTAGAAATCCTAAGGAAGCTTGGAAGAGGCCAGCAAAGAAGGTAGAAGAAAAGGCTAACTGAATAAACAAGACAGGGTATTGTGAAGGAGACACCTCTTGCCTAAGCATTGATCCCAGTATGAGTGAAGCAATTGAAACGGGCCCCACTGCTAGGTCCCTGGAGCTTCCAAGAGCAGCATATACAAGTGGAGGAACAAAGCTTGAATCTGCATTTTATTATAAAACAACAATGGAAAATTACACAATTAAACAATATGTTTTCAGGCTATAAAGAGACATTGAACACTTTAAAATATCAAAAAAACAAAGTAACAAAAATTATTTGTACTCACAAAGGCCCACTATGGGAGGTAAACTAGCAAGCTTAGCATAGCTGATGCCCTGAAATATGTTTGTAACATCAAGGAATGTTAGAGAAGAAAGTCCAGAAAAATGTAATATTTTCATCTTAGATTCATACATTAAATATAGAAATTTAAGGGGGAAAAAAAAAGAAACCTGTGGAATGGCCAAGCTTGCAATGGTAAGGCCAGCAATAAGATCTGATTTGAACAGCTTGAAGCTGTAGTTAGGACCCCATTGAAGAATGGGGAAAACATACTGAGCAGCAAGTATCCATTTCTTGCTAGTTGGCTGGCCTTTGAATAGGCGCAAAGGGTCATCAGGGAAAAAGGTTTCTTTGAGTCTAGTCTTAAGTTTCTGTATGGTGCTTCTATCGGGTGGTGGAGAAACTTTGTGCACCTCCATGGGTGCTATTTCTAGGCAATGAGAGGGCATGTTATTGCTGGCATTTGGCTCCATTGTGGAAGAGGAGAGAAAGAAATGATTGGAAAAAAAAAATCTCTTGGTTTGTGTGGTTTTTGTGTTAGCAGTGCTTCCAATTTATGTATCTCTCCAGGCCATCAATCAACTTCCATAGAGACCACTAGCAAACATAGCGGTAATTGTCCAAAAGACAGCAAAAAGATAAGAGATTGAGACAGACGTGATGTGGTATTGCATAGTAGGCCTTCCTCACATTTAATTTTAGTGTCAATAAATCTAAGATTTAATGCTGCATTATCAACATAATTATTATCAACATAATTGTTAATATAAACTCAATTTTGACCAAAAATGTACATTCCAAAATTGCATTAATTATTAATATTCTCTCCAAAGAGCATTGATTGTTTCCCATTTTGATTAGTTATTGCTACAACTATACGAATTTGATTGGTTTTCTTTATAGAGTTCAAGTACATGTACCGAGTATTTATAGTAATATTATTTTTTCTTCTTTTATAAAACTAAAACTTAAATATAGATAAGTGTTATATTAAAATTTACAATGTAAAATTCAAATAATATACACTAGAAAAATTTCTTTGAAAAAATTCTTTCTTTTTAAAAAATATTATTATATTAATGAGTGTATAAATAGAATATCAATCTCAGTACCCCACTCTTTTCCCTTCTTGATGGGCCCAAATTTTTTTTCTTTAATCCACAATCAGCAAGTCCAAGAGGGATACCAAAAGTAACCATTGATTCTTGCCACCTGAAATAGCCGAAGGATGAACGCATGATATTAGCCCACCTAGAGAAAGGTCAAGCTCAAACTATATGGTTTCTTGCAAATCCAGAATTCAACCATCAAAGATAGAGTTCATTCTCTTAAACAAACAAAGGTGTAGAAACATTGTGAATGCCTATAAAATGATTATATATACGTCTTACCCTTAGTTTTTTTACAAAGAAATTGTTCGCGACTTGCATTTGTAACTTTCTAAGTCATTAGTGTAACATTTACTATTACATCAAAACTGGTCCTTCAAGTTCTCTAAAACAAATTAAATAAACACAAAGAAGAGATATTGTTGAGGGATCCATCTTTCTAAAGCATTCAATTTTGCTTTGCCCATAAAAAGATGGCGCACTTCTCTAAGTAGGATAGATGAATTTTATGACTACAGATGCTGCATATTTAATTGGATGCAGCTTCTTCAGAGACGAGGTGTGTGGGTGGTAAAGGAGGTGAGTGTTGGGAATACATTCTGAGCGTGGCAATTGGGACAGTCGATAAGTTTGCAAACAGCATGCTGCCACGTGTCATGGCGTATTGCATTTCAGTGGCTAGCCTACGGACTAAATACCTGCAAGATAGAAAGCCTACGGAGTGTTGGATTATAGTTTGACATTAGTATTTCGATGCTTAAACGAAAGGTTGTCAATGGAAGGCAGTTGAGAGAAGTAAAAACGGAGAGAGAAATTGTATAATTTGGGCATTGGAGGGTTTCTGGTATAAAAAGTTAGAGAGGATTATTATAAGTCAAATAAGAAGTGATAAATCTCCATATATGATGTGACATCTGACTACGCAAAAAACCGAAAGGATATGATAAATATTTGTGTGCTAGTAAATTGTGACCGACTTTTGTTCTTGAATAACCCAATTAACTTCTATTATTATTATGTTGCATTTTCAGATTAATAAAAATTTGAGTTCATATAATTAACCTCTAACTCTACAATAGAGAGCTTGGGAGCAGAGTATGGGAGACCCATTTGAGGCGGGTACGAGGTTTAATTAGGGAGTCCATACAAAACATAATATTTGCTAATTTTATGTAATAGAAGTCGTCCACTATAATTTGAGAATGTAACATTACGTTGGGATTTCCGAATCCTAAGCTTCAACCTTTTTCTTTTCCCCGACTTTCACCAATATTCTCTTGCAGGTTGCCATGTTTCCAGGAACAGGAGAACAATAGGATTAGGATCACAAGCGAATGAGAGAAGAAACGGGATGGAAGAGCAAAAAAGTAATCATTTGTTTTAGAAATTAAAGCAATGTCAATGTAAAGACATAAAGTGAAAGTGAAGACAGAAAGTAACAACAAATTAATGCCATGTTTTTGATGTGCTTATCTTCATTTTCCTTCTTTATCTACTTTAGGCCACAGAGCCATACTAATATCTTCTCAGCATGGTCAGGCAGTATTGACATTGGATTCTTGGATTTCGAGCATTGAAAATATGGCATTTAAAACATGTTGTGTGAGCATTTCTATGGGCTTTATGAATAGAAGCGGATATATATCGTACAATCAATGATACTAAATTACACATTTATGGTTTTTTTTTAATAAGAAAAAAAATGTATTGTGGGTATATTGGTCATCGCATTTGTGGGTAGGAGTCAGTTTTATTTAACCGTTGCGCGTCCGTTTAACCGATCTCTATTCAGAAGAACTCACCATTTAAATACTAATAAGGTTAAACGTGACTCTACCACTGGAGATCAGAGCAATTGCTTAATTTAGAACCCACATCACACTCAATTTTTTCCAATCATAACGAGCACCTAGTTTTTTTGTCATGAGAGAGTTGTGCCTGTAAAAACTCGAATTTAGGACATTAACGTAAAATATGTACTGACTTATTATTAAATTACTACTTTTGGATGATATTGTAATTAATAGGCTTGTAATTTATGGTCTTGTAATTAATTGTGATGGTGTATAAAAATGACATTTGCAAAAGGCATGTTGTCTATTTACCCATGTCGTTCATTTAGCTGCGTTGCCTAATATTTCCGCATTTCCATTTCTTTTTCTCTTTTTATCTAGAAGTTATTTTGGAGCAGCTATTGTTATTTTCATAACTTATACTTCTTTTTTTAGGATTATAACTCAAAATCTTGAAAATAATATTTTAAATTTTTAATTACTGAGCTATCGTCGAGGACCTATATTTCTAATTCTAAACCACTTGAAATGCTTGCTAAATAACAAATTGAGGCTTGGCACTGAAATATTGGATTCATCTGTACAATTGAAGATGTGAGGTTAACTAGCGAAGATTGTAAGGTTCAAATTAAATAACAAGTACCGCAGATTCATTTCTATACAATGTTCTAGACCTGTGAATATCTCTATCGAGAGAAATCTAGATCTCATCAATGTTAACAAGAAATGATGTTAATGGTCCACTAATAGAAGATATAATTTGCAGTATTACAGCCCGAAATTGGCGGCAAGATCAGAAGGCAATTGACAATTAGATCAGCACGCAAAATTAATAGTTCATTAATCAAAGAGAACGAAAGGAATGAGTCCTTGAGAAGACACTAGATAATTAAATATTGGAATTTACTTATTAAAATCTCAATTACAAAGTCATTATACAAGAGAAGAGGAGATATATATAAAATAAGAATGATTGTCTTTTGTCCCATAATTGGTGGTTCTTTTTTTTTTTTCCTAAGCTGACGCATAATTTGTGGTTGGGTGAGTAACAATGAGCAAAAAGAAATAAAAATAAAAATAAAAATAAAAGAAGAAAATTCAACTTAGTAAGAGTGATAGAAGGGAGAAGTGGAATGTGTGTGCTTCCTATTGAAAGATTTAATGTTGGAATCTCATTCTCCTCTTTTCCTAATCCTCTCTTTAATAATAAACTACCATTTTTCTGTTACACATTGACAAAAAAGAAATAAAGGGTACCATATAATAAAGAAATTGACTCAGTTAGATTTTAATAATCTATTCATTTTTAAGCCTCACTCAACAATTTGGATTTTTAAATTGAATGATTTTTAAATACATATTAGAGCCTTTAGAAATTATAGGAGAGACATAAGGGATGAGAGAAGTTGTAGGTCACAAATTTACTTGTCTTAAAAATGGTGAAATGATGGCAATACACCAATATCAAAGTTCGAATTAACCTTTCACCGTCCCCTCTTCAAAAAGTTTGCATTGTTGAATCAGAATATAATTAGTAATTCAATATTTTATAATCTAATGCTTATCTTTTGGCTTTGTTCCTTATATTTATTTATTTATTTGAACTAAGGATACTTTTTGCTATTTAATTCGTTAACCACATATGTAAAATGGGAGACTGAGATTCTCTTTACAAAAAGGAGACAACGAACCGGCACTTAAATGAATATTCATAAAGTAAAGGGCTTTGAAATTGCCAACCACTTAAAAGATACACCGAGCTGAATGAACATTATCGCTTCTGCATGTAGACCTCTCATCCTGTCCTGGAAAGGAAAATTCCCATAATGCACGATGATACATGGCGCCAATTTGATGGAGCACAAAGTTCGGGGGGCATGAAAGACATGCCTCCCTAATCTTCTTGGTCGCCACCACCACTAAAACTCAGTTACTTTGTTCTCTAGAATCTCTACTAAAGAATAAAAGGTCTCCTAGCTCCTTCACTACCCTTTTTTTTGTGGATACGGTTGACCTTGTGAGGACCAATTTTCCTATTGATTAAAGACTACCTATACTTTATGCTGTCCCAAAAGGATATATACATACGAGGAGCATATGACCTCCTCATCTTTTTCTTTTCATACATTAAAGTGAGATAAAAAGATCACTTCACACTCAGTGGGCATTCTGTCTATTTCCACCAGACAATTAACTCTCATTTTAATTTTATTAGCATCGAAGCATAGGTCGCCTCAATGAATGAGTTAAGGAGAGAAAGATATGATATTAACTCCGGACTATGGTTGTAAAATTTGCACTCTTAATTTAGCTCTAAAATCACAGGTACATGTGGCCCCAGCTTTTGCTGTTGGGTACCATAACATGGAGAATATTTTCATCGCCATTTGGTAAAAGATTGTGGTCCCTATTTCGCAAAAATGGATTCCTGTTCTTTCAATTTTGAAGAATCCGTAAAAAAAGTCCCACCATAGCCCAAAAGGGATATCTCACTATCCAATACATTTGCTCTCCTTTAGAGATTTATTAACACCAATGAAGTGAATTTGAGGTTTCAAAGAAAAAAAAAAAAAAAAGTTAGAGATGTACATTGCATAATTGTATATTTGGGAAAGAAAATAACTACTACACTGAAAGTGATACCCGAAAAGTGCCAAATTTATTGCTCTCGAGGGCGAAAAACTTTTGTGAGGGGAGATCAAGTGTTTAGACCCAATACTCTTAAATTACTGCATCATATGAAATTTAGTATCAAAACTGCTTGAATTCGTAGTCGCAATTCTTGGGATCAAACCCTAAACACTACATATCAAGGAAAAATTTAGTACCATTTTTTGATCTACGGATAGGTAATCTTAATCGTTGTGTGTAGTACTAAAATTTAGCCCACTATCATTGTACCTAGACTAAAAAGCATAAAAAGGATATTGTTCATTGCCACCAATTATTGTAGCTTTTTTCCTTTGTTGGCCTAAAAGGTTTCCCCTCGGTGCAACATGGCATTGTGTGTTTTTTTTTTTGGGTACATAATATGGCATTGCGTGTTTGGAACATTGCCATTGTCTCTCACATAAGTTGATTCCTTTTGGAGAAAGAACAACATTTGTGGGTCAAATAGTCAGTTTATTTTCACGTGGCACGTACCTCTTTCAGTTCGTAACCTCATGACTTGTGGCCAGTGAGAGTAAAATCCAAGAGAAAATCTAATAGTGGATGTTTAACTTTAGGACTCCTTCCTGTAAGCCATTGCCATGTGATAGTAAGACCCTTATTAAGTACTTAACAGCTTATGTCCAAAGCAAGACCCTTATTAAGTGCTTAACGATTTTTAGGGATATGTATTTTTTTAATTTTAAACCTTTATACATTTTTATATATAAATCTTAAATTTTTTTTGAAATTTCATTTAAATTCTAAACTTTTCGATTTCCTGACAAATCAGTTTATCTGTTTATAGAAAATGATCAATTTATTAAAAAAATAATTTTATCCTTACAAAAATTATTTGAAAAAAGGTTAAATACACAAATTAAATATTATTTTCATTAAAAAATATGCACATTACGTATTTAATTCATATATTTGTTAATTAAAAAAATTTAATGTGCATATTTTTTGATGAAAAAAATATGTAATTTGTATATTTGACTTTTTTTAATAATTTTCATTAAATTAAACTCATTTATTCATTAAGTGATTACATTTCATAAACAAAATAACTGATTTAATAAGAAATTAAAAAATTTAAGATTTAAATAAAATATTAAAAAAATTTAAAATTTATATATAAAAAAATTTAAAATTTAAGATTAAAAAATTATATATCTCACAGCTTCTGTCCCTTCTTATCCTTCTCTTGTTTCAGTTTCTCAAGATTCTGCTGCCCTCTAACTGCTTTGGTAGCATTCTTCCGCATCAACTCTTGTCTCTTGTTGCCATGTCATTCAGCATGGTTTCCGCCTCAAAAGAGTTAATATATTAATATATTTTAATCTTCGCAGTTTATAACCAATTTTCTGACTCTCAAAAGGTAACAAGTTGACTTACGGAGAATTTTTTTATCAAATTTATCTCACCATCAAAATGATCTTAACAGAAAACTGTCAGATGACATGTCATATTGATGTGACATAATGTGCGACTTTGGACGGGCCAGTACTTGCCATGTGGGAGGCAACTAGGTATGGACCTACCGGGCCTAGTCAAAGTTCAGCCCAACTCCTTAATTTAAATTGCTCATTCCATTTTAAATTCATGAGTTCTCTCTTTTTTTATACTAATTAAAGTTGATCTTAGAGTAAGATCAAGGTGGAATTATGTGGTCTCGCCGTGGGTTTTGGGAATGTGTGATTCCTTGATAATTTTGTAATGGTACTAGAGCTTTTCATAGGACAAAAAAAGATTCACAATATCAAAAATTTCTTAAAATTAAGCAAATTAAAAAGATTGAATACCCTTAAAATTACAGAATAAAAACTAAAAAAATTAAAAAAATGTTCAAAAAAAATTAACATTTAAAAAATTTGAGATTAATTTTTTACAATTAAGCAAATTTAAAGAATTTTTTTTTTAATGAGAGGTAGGAAGATCACTTCATATTCTCGATAATAAACATTGTGTCCATCGCCACCACATACATTTAAAAAAACTCTCATGTTATATTTATCAAGGATAAAGCTTAAGTCAGCCTCAGTAAAAGAGGCAACGAGATGGAAATATGTCACAAACTGGAGACTATGGTAATGAGATTTGTACTCTTAATCAAAACTCTAAAATCACTAAAATTTTATACACATATGGCCCAGATTTCGCCGTTATGTGATGTAAAAAAATCCAATTATTATGACCAACGATCATCACAATTTACATGTCCCACATAGTTAGTAACCTCATGACTTGTGGGCAGTGAGACTCAAATCATCCAATTATGTAGTTATATAATTATATCTACCAAGATACAGAAAAGGAAGACTTTGACAGGAGGCAACAAAAAAAAAAAAAACTAAGATATAAGGTGAAAAATTTAAACAAAGAAAAATAGAAACACGAAAAAAAAAAAGGCCCGTTTCATCATATCTGGATCTGCAGTCCACATACATATTGGGCCAGCATAATCTAGGCCCAATCAATTCTCTTCTTGCAACCTCAATCTTTGTCCAACTATCCTTAAACCCTTGTTGCTAAAACCCTAGAATCCAGAACCTTCTGTCCTCCTTTAGAGAGGATCTTCCAATCTCCTATTTGAGCTCCTTCCTGCACTTGTCAATCCTTTGTTTTCTCTGACCCACTTATCACAGAAGACCCACATTGAATTTCTGAGTAAAAATGGCAAAGCGCTTGATTCCCACTCTCAATCGCGTGCTGGTGGAGAAGATTGTTCCCCCGGCCAAGACCACTGCCGGAATTCTCCTCCCTGAGACATCCGCCAAGGTTTACTTCCACTTTTGTTTCTATGTTTTTTTTCTTTTAATGTTGTTTTACATTTGTATGTGTTTGTCTTTGTAGTTCAGAAGATTTGTACTGATTGGTTTGTTTTTTGAGCTCAGCTGAACTCCGGCAAGGTGGTTTCGGTGGGCCCCGGATTGAGGACCGATGAAGGGAAGGCGATTCCGACATCTGTCAAGGAAGGTGACACAGTGCTCTTGCCCGAATACGGCGGCACCCAAGTCAAGGTCGATGAGAAAGAGTACGTTTCTTTAGTGTTTTTTTTTTTTTTTTTCATTTAATTTTACTATGTTTCCTTCTTTGTTTTTTTTTAATATTTATTTACTTATTTATTTTTTTTGTTTTTGGTTGGTGGGTGTTTCTGTGCAGGTATTTCTTGTACCGGGATGAGGACATCCTCGGCACTCTACATGAGTAATTTGTTGTTGTTGTTCTTGTTTGTCCATTGATTTATAAATGGACCAAAGTTAATCTACTTTGGAAAATGAGAATCAGAACTTATCCATTTGTTTTTATGTTCTGGCACTTTTCACTACTTTGGTAATATGCTAGAACTATATTATAGCATCTTCTCGATTAATTTTGCTAGAGCAGTCTGTGACTGGACTCTACTTAACTTTCTAGAGATTGTGTGGAGTGAGGATAATTGAGGGATTAAGGGAGTAAACAGCGGATTTTTGATTGACTCCCAAAATGTCTGTTAATCAATTAGGATTTACTATTAAATGTGGTGACCAGATCTCATTATTTTTGCTATTCGTCTCTAATTGAGACCGTAATGAATTTGTGATTGGGGATGCTTGTTGGCCAACTAGCATTGCTCTGAGATAAGTTTTTCTGTTAAGTTTTTGCACGGTTGTTTCTTTTGCTGAGGATAGTATTTTTTTCTAATTGTTTCCTACGATCAGTTTGGCCTATATGTTTATAGGCAACATTGTTGCCAACTGTTTGAATGCATTGCGTGTTGAGAAAAATTTTTTGAGTATGCAATTGTGAGCACTCAGTAATTTGAATTGTTAGATCGTGAAACATGTTTTGAATTTTTTTTTAAAAAAATAAATAAACTGTTAGATATCTTTAAATTATCTGCATCCTTCATGGCTAGACACGATCATTGCTTCTTCTCCAAGAAAAGAAGTTCACGACCGGTTGGCTTTTACTTTTTGGTCATGGCCAGCGAAATAGCATTTTGCCTGCATTTCAGCTCTATGCTCTTACTGCCAGTCAAGTGATAGGATAAAGAAGTTACTGCTGAAATTTTGACTGACAGATGAAGTAATTTTTGTGATCGCCAGTCAGCACTTAGTTTTGGTTATTTAAGATTTTGATTATTCCTAGTAAGTACAAATGTCTCTATTCTGTTGAGTTTGCCTTAAGATATGGTCGGATTTCGTGAAGGACTTTGATGAAGTTATGCAATTTTGAAGATCAAAAAGATCATTTGATGAAGTCGTCATTCTCTCTTTCAGTTGATTTGGATTCCCATCTTAGTGCTTGTCTTCAATTGCGGCCACGCCATTATCTCTTGCAGTTCAAAAAAATGAAAGTTTTGATTAATTGACAAAATTAAACTAGGTTGAATTAATTAAATCGATTTTATAATTAGTTAATTGAATTGAAGAAAAAATGAAATATTCGGTTTGCTTTTGGTTTTTAATATTAAAAAATTGTGGTAATGAAATGAAATGAAATATTATTATGCATATATATTTTTATTTTTTTATTCTAATAATGAGATAAAATATTATTAATACAACAACTAATAATAAATAAATGTTAATAAGATATTATTATATACTTTTTGAATAGCAAAATATTATTATATGCTTAGATAAACACTTATTTATCTTATATATAATGATAATTAAAAAAATTTTTAAAAAATTATATCATATTTAATTTTTTACATTGGAAATTAGAATTTAAAACTTTTTGTTATTGAATTTGGCTAACTGAACAATTGATTGAAATAGAATTAAAATTTTTAATTAATTAAAATTTTATTTTGGAAACGATTTTCAATTTTTTATAATCAATAATCTCAATTATGATGGTTTGATCCAGTGACCCGAATTGTAAACATTCTTACTAGCACTTACCGCCATTGAGGAGAGAAACTAGGAGACAACTTGAAAATCTGTGAATCAGTTTAATTGTTGAAACACCTACAAAACAGTTTCGTGGCGGTTCAGTGGCAATGACAGTGGGGACATATTCTTCAATAGAAAAACTTTTTAATAACAGTAATTGGTAAATATATGGTAAATATACAGTAATCAAAATTATTAGACAATAAAAAATATTATTATATTTAACTAAAAAAAATAAATTATCAAATATTAAATAATTAATTACATGTCTTTTATATATTTTACTGAGTGTACGTACGTACTCTTTGCTCATTTTTCAATGCCTCTAGCCGTGCTGTAACCGAAAATTGAGAGGAATTGTTTTTTTTTATGGGATAAATTCTATTGACCGAGGAAGCATTAGGTGACGGGTCTCATTCTGGTTTTGTTTCAGCTCAATTTTGTCCCATGCTACGAATGTTTGAAAGTAACCTGAGCTGACATCTTCCAAAGTTCTCCAAATGGGCCAAACAAATCAATCCGTCTCTCTCAGGAATAGCTTCTCAATCCAGCTGGTTTATTATAACAAGCACGAAAAAGTTACATGGGGTAAATTGAATGACTGGTAAATGCAGGCTTATAAATTATATTATTTTGATTGGTGGTTGTATATTTTTTACTTTTATTTATGTGCTTACAATTAACGATTAGATTATAAATATACATTTATAATAATAATAGTGCAATTTCGAATTTAGACATAGATTACATTAAATTGATTGCGAAGTTTAGATAATGACACAATGTAAAAGCGTGAAAAATATGAGATGATATCAAGTTATACAAATCCAAATTCGGAAACTATCTGACTTATAGGCTAACAATGGAAGAGAAATTTTATTGATAATATTTTTCTAACTTTAGAAAATACTAACAAATAAATAAAATAAATGTAAGTTTCCTAATAATACTTAACCAAATCTCTTAATTAGATCAAAATGCTCTACAAAGATTAAATAAATTATGAAATATGCATAACACAAATTTACAAAATAAATTGTTAAACGGTAAATAATAAGATTATCAAAAAGATCGTGTGATTTGGTCATTATTCTCTTCTCCTATTTGTTTATTTATTTTGTGCAGCGTGGAAAATGGGGTATATTGTTAGTGCATGTGTTAGCTACTGTTGTGAATATATATTTAAAATTATCATTTCTTCTCCGTATTTATTTGACAACCTTTTCTACAATCCCTAACAGATTCATGTTGGATGATAATTTTAATTGACCATGCGTACATTGCATATTATATCAAAAAATATATGAGTCTTGGAGACTTCATAAAACTAATGAAGCATATGAATGAGCATGAGGCAGTTTCTTTTGTGAGACAATTGCAAATAATTTGGATGCACATTACCCTTTCACTTCCTCCGATCGTGCAGAGAAACAGAGGAAACACTTGGCAAGCATGTTACTCAGTTTAATGAGAAAAATTACATAGATAAATTTAATAAAATATGTAAGAAGTATGTACTTAATTTAATTAAATTTAATTTTTGTTATTTTATTATTTTTTAAATTAAATATATATTTTTTATTATTTAATAATTTAAATTATTATATGTTCATTATATTTTTATATTTGTATAATCAAAAATTTTGTGTGGTTTTAATTGTTAAAACACCCATAAGTCACTTTCATGGCAATATGGCAGTGAGGGCGACACATCGTTCAGAGCCCCTAGCCGCCATTCGGTGCCGTCACCACTTTTGACTTTTTGTAAGATTCTGATCAAAAATTGATATGGATTGTTGTTTTGATTGGCAAATTCTATTGATTGCAGTAAGCGTTAGGCAATGCGTCTGATTCAGATTTTGTTTTAGCACCAGTTTGAAGTTGACATCAATTTTGTTCCATGCTACGAATATTTGAGAGTAACTGGTGGTGGTATCTTACAGCGGAAAAGTTAATGGACTTCAGATATGACACCAAGCCAGAAAACCAAGAATTAATTTTTTTTTGTTTTTTTAAATTTAAATTATTATATAATTTTGAAAGAGATTAATAATTTTAATAAATACTGTAGAGTTTGTTATATAATCATTACAATACTTTTTAGTGATACTGTGTATTAAAAAAATCATTTTTTTGGCCAAAAAATAACTTTTTGGTGGATGACTGGATTCGTTCACGTAAAGAGCACTTGCAAATAACAAAGCTCTCTCCAAAGGGACCAAAACAATCTAATCTCTCTCTCTCTTTCTCTCTGTAACAGCATCTCAACTCAGCTGCTTATATCAACATAGGCGAAGATGAGGCAACAAATAGACATCCCATAATTATAATAGTTCAATGTTGTGTCAAGCTCACTTTCTTGTTGTCATACAATGAACCTAAGTTTGTTCTTAATGAACTGGTTGAAGTATTAACTAGGGATAATTTATATTTGTTAGAGTATAATGTATAATACATATTTTGGGTTTCAGTCAATAGCTTCAACTTATAAATTAATGGTTACTTGATATGTAATCAGAGTTTTATAACTGATAAATCTTATATTCAAACTACATTACTATAATTCTTTACATTTTATTGTAAATTTTTATAGGAATGAGGAAATATATTTAACATATTAAGTCTCATCTAACTGTTTACATTTTTAGAATGCATAGTTTGTCGATAATATTTGTGAGCTAAGCCAAAATTAATGCACTGTACTTTGAGTAAATCGGATTACAGAATTGGTTTCCACTCGCAAATGGCTTTTATGGTCACGTTATTCTTCACGGAATAATTTTGACAGAACCCCACGGCATTGGGGAATACAACAAGCCACCATGTGCAAATAGTGAAGTTAAAACTTAGAAGCATTGGCTGGCTATTTGTCCTATCCTTGCATAATGATGCTGTGACATGTACCGTGGAATTATTCTCGAGCTGGCAATGAATTGGGATCTGGCAAGGATCGCCCACACCAGCCCTTTTGGAGTTCGAGGATTGTAGCCTAAGAACCAAACTTTTGTTTGCATAATTGCATTTAAAAGATGTTGTCTTTTTTGAGGATTGAGTATAATTCAAGTGATTAGAAGAAGTAATCGCCATCTATAAAATCTATGATTCAAATTTCAGATCTTATCTACGTAATTTTTTATTCTCTAACACTACTCTAACCGTTTTAATGCACAAAAAAAAAATTTATCTTTATATATACCTATGCTTATGCTAATTTTAAAGGTAATAAATACTTGATAGATGTAGATGAAATAAAATTAAAGTAATATAAATTGTTAAATAATTAAATTTAAAAAAAATAAATTAAAAATTTAAATATTTAAGTAATTAGTTGCGTGTTTACTTCCTATTTTATACCTGATAAGTATTACTCTTTAAAAATTATGCCTAGGTCATAATGCTGTCACCTTGAAAAATGTGATTTGATGGTTTTGTCACAAGAACATTTCCTTATCAATGTAGAATAAGGAGGCAAGTTACCTAGAGAATAAATCAACAATGATGGAAGTAAGGTTTTTTCAAGCTCTTATTAAAGAGGTTGTTTAGTTTACTTGTTTTTTGAGGCTACTCTTTGCTGTTGCTAAATAATGTTATTATTTGCTTATTTTTGGTGACGATTGTTATCGCTATTGAGTTATTATTCTTAACATTTGTTAAATCTTCCTTATTATTCGTTTTATAAATTAAATCTTTTGCATAATTAATAGAAAAATTGATTGCAAAATTTGAAAATTATCAACACATATATCTTTAAAATTACCCTCTTCACTTTTATTGACAATTGAATAAGAAACTCTAAAATTTAAAGATCAAAATTTAAGTTTGTTTTTCAATTCACTTGATGGTCATGATTAAATTTTAAATTACATTGTAAGCTAGAAAACTCCAAAGATAACAAATGAGCCCTAAACAATTTCAAGGATGAAAATCAATTTTTTTATTTTTTTTATTTGATTACAATAAAAATAAGATTCTATGGTAAATCAATATTGATCTAATGTATCTCTCAAAAAAAAAAAAATATTGATTTGATGTAATCAAATGAAGATTATAGCTATCAATCAATATCATAATAAAATTTCAGTACTATTGTAATATAATTTCTTTATATGCAATACACATTGTATTATATCTATTTGAGTTAAATACAATTCAATAAAAAACATGTAATTTTTATAAGTCCTTAAAACGTAGAAATTAGTTATGATGATCGAACCACACATTTCTTTGTTTTAATTCATCCTCTTCCCTAGTTATTATCTCACATAGTTTATCCCATATTTTAGTAGGGAATCAGACTATTATGATCTTGGGATGCTTATGCTTCTTTTCCATTGCTGTTTATGTTCAATCTCTCAAATATTGGTTGAACACGCACTAATAATAATTAAATAGATTCTTACCTTACTTACAGATGGATCTTTATAGTCGCCATACACACCTACCTGTGAACTTTTATTGAATTTATTTTAATGTTCAACAAAACCAACTTTTTTTTTTGTCCTCGCATAGTTTATTTTATATTTTAACGTATCTAAAAAGAGGGAAAAACCAAAAAAAAGAAAAGGGAAACTCCCAGAAGGACGCATCACACATATTCTTGCTTCCAAACGCAAAAGTACACACACACAAGAACAAAATACACGAGAACGAGTGCACGTGCCCCTACTCTTTTTCTTCGTGATCACCACGGCGGCGCAATTTCGTACGCTATACGACAACTAACAAAAAAGGTCCTTTCATTTATTTTCCCATTTTGAGTTTTCTTGGCGGACAATCTTTTTGCAAGAACCACATCATCATAGCATTAATTGTTTTGTTAGTCGTCCTTGACTTGACA
Organism: Carallia pectinifolia; assembly: GCA_037832335.1. NCBI lineage: Eukaryota > Viridiplantae > Streptophyta > Magnoliopsida > Malpighiales > Rhizophoraceae > Carallia > Carallia pectinifolia. The sequence continues at coordinate 13,465,200 of CM075453.1, forward strand.
AAATGAAAAATTATTGGTTTAAAAGGAAGGATCTTTGCAAATAACAGGTATTTTGGGGGAATTTTTATCCATTGATATTTAACTCTTGCCTTTTGGTTCCTTGAACACATCATATATGGGAATGTCCCAGATTGGGATAATGTAAACTAGATAAGAAAAGAATTCCATCGTACTTATTTATTTATGCATATTCTCATTTAATTTATATTGTAATATACTAATTGTTAATTGTAGCTTATTGATATTAAAAAATAGTTGGAGGTTCGATTTTTATTTCTTTCGGATCTCTTTTTTTTATATTATTATGATAATTTAATATGTAAACCAAATTTATTAAATAAGAAAACGTAGAAGAAAATGGAAAATAATCTTCAAAGATTGGATGAATAAATGAAAAACTAAGCAATTTATTTACGAAGGAAAAGTCAAAATACATTATTTTGAATCATATTGAAAAACTTCTGAGTAAGTCTCTACACGTTCGATTATACTATTAAAAAATTTTGAATCAGATTGTAATAAATGAAAAATTTCTGAGTAAGTCTCTACTCGTTCAATTATACTATTAAAAAATTTTGAATCAGATTGTAATAAACCTAAAAATCCATAAAATAGAGATTTCTAACTTTCGCCCAGTATCTGAGGCTCAAGCGGATCGCGGCTCTCATATACTAAACAAAACTCAAAAACTTTATTCTAATCAACAACAAAAACACCACCACTTACCAACCCACAAACACACACACAAATTTCCTCTCTTTCCATTTGGCTCCCAATACCATTCTGGCCACCCACGCCCAAGGCACGTGCTCTCTCTCTCTCTCTCTATCTCTCTCTCTAAAAAGCATTAAAATTTAAAACTTAAAAAAAACAGGAGTTAAGGTTGGGGGAGGAGAAATCAAAGGCAACACAGAAGCACCCAGAGGGGCGGATGCAGAAAGTTTGGTTATTATGCAAGAAGACGGCGTCGTAGCGGAGGCAGAGAGGCGGCAGCATAGATCCAAAAGAATTCATTAAATTAAATGCACCCTTACAGCCGGACGCCGGGCAGTGCCCACACGACACCGTCGCCTCCACAGTCGCCGCGCCGCTCTCCACGGCACCGCCACGGGGGTGGCGGACGGTCCAAGGCTGGCCGATTCACCCCGGCTGCTGCTGCTGCCAGCGGAAGCATTGCCCACCGCCTCGCCTGGCTCCTCCTCTCCGTCCTCCTCCGTCGCCAGGGGATTTTCCTCTTCGCCCCTCTCTTGTACATCTCCGTGATGCTCCTCTACATGGGAACGGTGTCGTTTGATGTGGTTCCCATCATTAAACACCGCGCTGCTCCCGGGTCGCTCTATCGGAGCCCTCAGGTTTACGCCAAGCTCCGACCCGAGATGGATGCCGATAATTCCTCTGCTGATGCGGTAAGCCTGTGCTCTTTTTTTTAAAAAAAAATATATATATATATATATTTCACCCTTTTTGAAGATTTTTTTTTCTGCTAAATTGGATTAATTGTTGGGATCTTTTGGTGTTATAGTGATTGTGGTCTTAATGGAATAGTTATTTGGCATTGAATTTGGGTTTGAATCAGAAATAACTGAGTGAAATTCTGGTATTTTTCTGCCATCAGCAATTGTTAGATCTTCTTTTATGGCAATTGAAATAGTGTTGTCAGCAAATTGCTGCCTTTTTTTTTTTCTTTTTTTTGGGTTTCATACAGTTGATGGAGAGAATAAAGTGCTGCCTTAAGCATATTGATTCTCTTCTACGTCACAGTTCTTTTGGATTGGCACCATTTTGTGCTATTTCTTGATTACGAGGAATTTCTTTTTAAGCAAACCCCAAGTTGCTTGCACGACCCCACCGTCGTGGCTTCCACTGGAAACATGGAATTCTACCTAGGAGACTTGAACTTTGGTACTTTTTTGGGGAAATACTTTGGACGTAATGGTTCTGATACAATGAAAACCATGTTGATAGTACTATAGAATAACGTGAAAGCTATGCTCAAATCATGAATGGCACAGCAGTAGCCCAAGAATTTCTTTGTAGTTGGCTGAGAGGCCGAATGGGCCATAGATAAAAGTAGTTTGAAAAATTGGTGTCCTTTTTGATTGCCAATTCAATTGCTTGCTTATGGAAATTGTTATAAGCTTTTGGAATGGTTTGCAGCAATACATTGGTGAAATAATGTGAGAGTTTCTTTTAGTTTTGAGGCATCTGAGTGATCTAGGGGTATCTTTTGACTTCTTTTAGTTTTTTTTAATGTCATGCTATGATTGCATGACAAGACAATGATTCAGCATTTACTTTAAAACATATATTGTGTGCTGAATATAGGTTATTCTTATCAGTAGGCAAATGATATTGATGGCCTATTCTCTTTCAATTTAGTATTGGCTTCTGCCGTCATACCTTTAAAATTATGTGTGCGGCAACGCATTCATACAGCAATGTTTTCTTCATTTTAGCTACTTGTACTCAACTACGTTTTGGCTGTTCAGAACTTTAATAGTTTAATTTTTCTGTTCTAATAGTTAATTGTTTAATTTATCTTTTGTGCATTTTTGCCAACATTCATGTAGTTTATATCTTCTATCAGATTCTATGTTTGATGCATTTTTTCTTTGCACTAATTACTAACATAAGAAAATTAATTCATTGTAGTTATCAACTGTGTGGAAGAACGGATATAAAGGTGGTGTGTGGAGACCTTGCATTACTAAGTCTTCAGGAGGTATGGACCATATTCAGGAGATAAAATGGTATTTCATGTGCTTCTGAAATAGTAGTTTGTATTACATCTGTTGCAAATGCAGGCTATGACTTTGTCATGCCTTTAGGTCTTGCATTCTTGGATAATGATTAAACTAATTGAGAATTCAATTCTGAAAATTCTTTCCCTGCTGCTTCATTCTACAATCAAGAATTAGCGTGACTCTATTTGTTAACAATAGCCAATGACCTTTACTTGCTTGCTATAACAAGCTCCATTGATGTATTATTGAGTGCTGACATTTTTCCATCTGGGCAACACTTTAGTTGCTTTAGGTGGTTATTGAAAGTAGTAAAATTAATGAATGTTAGAAAATTACTTTAAGTTTTATTGGTCATTTCAAGTGCATGAGGCTCCCACGTTCTGAGGTTTGCGGAGGGGTCACGGACTCATGACGGAGTAATTTTACTGTTACACCAAGACTGCCCCCTGCTAGATGTCTTACTGTATTCACTATTATTTTAAGTTTGTGATTTTCCTGGTTTCCGGTCCACGGGACGTAGATAACCAAAGAAACCCATTACATAGAAAATTGACTGGTGCCCAAAAGTGGTTATGCATTATTTATTGCTACTTGTGTTTTTTCACTGTTTTCATCAAGAAAGAAGGAAGAGAAATTTTACAGTGGTTGTGAATAAACTTAAACTGATACTTTGTCATACAGTATATATTGCTTTAGATCCTTAATCCTTTCTTCCCTGGGCCTCATCATGTGGGAGTCTTTTGCAATTGGAATGACATTTATCCTTTATCTTTTGTTTTGTGTTGTGAGTATATGTCCTTCGCCACAGCTGTTTTCTATGTCTATCCATATTGAGGTATGGTTTTTATGTTCATCCTGGTAGGCTTGCCAGAATCGAATGGTTACATATATGTTGAAGCAAATGGTGGCCTCAATCAGCAGAGGACATCGGTTGGTCTTTCTTCTTTTGTTTTACCTGTTCATACTTAAAAATGCAGCCCTCTTTTTACAGTAACTGCAGATTAATTTGTTATTTGAAAAATTGTTGACTTAATGAGCATAATTATTGTTGATTTGCAGATAGGCAATGCAGTTGCAGTGGCCGGTTATCTTAATGCAACACTTCTAATTCCAAATTTTCATTACCATAGCATCTGGAGGGACCCTAGGTTAGCCAGCAGCATATCTTTTATGCAGTGTTTTGGGGTTGTATGCCCATACTAGCTTTCACATTCAGTAAGAGGACAATTTTGATCTTAATTTTTCACTACCATAGTAAGTATCTTTTATGCAATGCTTTGGGTTTGCATGCCTATACTAGCTTTTCGCATGCAATAAGAGGACTTGCTGAAAAAAGGGTGGTGGGCTTAGCAGTTCATAACAGCGAAAAAATGCATAATTTCATCTAGCTTTTTAATTAAGTAGCAATAAGGTGTGGTAATGGTGCATTATCTAGTTGCTATCAGATGGATTGAGCTGATAAAGGCCATATCACTTTAAATTTGCTATTTTTTGAGCAATACTTGTCCTGACTATTCTAGACACCTGCTAATTGACCAATCAATTGCTTATATTATCTGTCTAGGCTTACTGATGAAATAGCACAACTACAAACAAAATTCTTTGGATTGACAATGTTAGACTGCTCGAACGTAGTAGTGAAATACAGCAATTTAATAGATATTTTGTGTCTCTTCCTCCAATTTGTGACGTTTCACCTATGAAGATTATAATGTGATCTTTGGACTGGTCACTTAAAAGCTACTTAACAGGTGATAGAACAAGCTGCTAAGAAGATTAATTTGGATAATCTTTGGTGATATTTACCTGCTATCTCCTGTAAGCATTTGGCAATAGTTATTCGATCTCTTTGCTTAATTGAGGACATTTCTGAGCTAAATGTATTTCTTTTTCTTACATTTGACAAAAGTATTTGACATTTGGGTTTCACTCTTCCAGCAAATTCAACGATATCTATGATGAAGATTATTTCACTAGTAGCTTGGAAAATGATGTACGGATAGTTGATAAGATTCCAGGGTATGTTATGGAGCGTTTTGATCATAATTTTAGCAATGTCTACAACTTCAGAGTAAAAGCATGGTCATCCATCCAATATTACGGGGATGTTGTTCTCCCAAGGCTACTAGAAGAAAAGTGAGTAATAGATCTATTTTATATTGTTGCGTATATTTTTCATTTTTTAACTTCCTTAATCTACATTCTTTCTAAACTGCAACTATTTTCATCATGGGGTCTTTTCCCACCTCTATGCATCCAAAAACATGATGTCTTTTCTTTCTAAGTTCTGCAGGATCTTCTTGATATGTGATTGCAAACTATAGTTTTGGGCCTATTTGGTAGTTTTATGGATAGTTTTGAAACGAGGGCCTGCATGCTTGTTAAACTTGTTTAATCTGATTGGTGGTAATAGGTTGCTAACAGCTTTCAAGTAGCTGAGTATGGATTCTCACTTTTCTGCAGTGCAATCAGTGAAACTTCTTGATTCATCTTTGGAAGACCATAAATCCCATCTTCCTAGAATTTGATTTGCAGAAATTTTTAAGCCCTGCTACTTTGTTTTGAGTTGAAGGCTAGAAGTACTCACATTATAACGAATAATAGGCCGAACTACAAAAGTAAAATTAAATTTCTCATTGAACATCAAATTATTCTGATGTGTAGTTTGCAGATCTCTGTGTTCAGAGTTTTGTGTCCATAACGTCATCTTGGCATTGCATTCTTTTTTACCTGGATGTTTAGCATGGATTGCACTATGCTCATTTGTGGTAATTAGTCAAAAAATTAGAGCAAGTGTTTGTGAATATGTTAACACGAGGTATCATATTCTGATGAATGTTTCAGGGTTATAAGGATATCTCCTTTTGCAAATCGCTTGTCATTTGATGCTCCTCCAGTTGTTCAACGGCTTAGATGCTTGGCAAACTATGAGGCTTTAAGGTTTGCAGGTCCTATATTGACCCTTGGAGAAACATTGGTTGCAAGAATGAAAGAACACAGTGTGAACTATGGTGGAAAATATGTTTCTGTGCATCTTCGGTTTGAGGAGGTTAGTTCATTAAAGGAGATGTGTTGAAATTCTACTTTTGTGTAACATGAATGCACACAACATAATTCCCCCTTTTCTTTTGGTTTTTGGGGATGTCCACTTTTTTTCCTATGAATACCATCATTTGTGATGTGCAGGACATGGTAGCTTTCTCTTGCTGCGTTTTTGATGGCGGAGAGCAAGAAGAAAGAGACATGATCGCAGCTAGGGAAAGAGGTTGGAAAGGAAAATTTACAAAGCCTGGTCGGACCATACGTCCTGGAGCAATCAGGCTCAATGGGAAGTGCCCACTTACACCATTAGAGGTATATATATATATATATATATATATATATATATATATATATATTCTTTCTATAAACTTGTGATAGAAAAACCTACAACTATCTTTCTTTTTTACTCAAGCTTTATTACCATTTATGTACGGCATCCTTTATACAATTGCCCTTTGATGTGTGAACTGTGGATTGTTGTTGATGTGCAGTAATGTTCATTGAAATGAATTTGTAGTCCAAATGTCTAAGAAATAACGATGTGTTAAGTCGCTCCCACTTTTCTCATAATAATAGGCAAAGCTGTACTGCTGCTGATAGTTTTATTTTTGTTCCCTTGTCCGTTCCCTGGTTTTGAATATAGTTAGTTTAGATGGCTGTTAATACTGCAGTTTAATCATGTTGTAGTACTCCCAGGGATTAATAAACCTGTTTTATACAGCTCCAATGGTGCTACAGCTTATCGAGCGTATGCAATCTGTATATCAATCTAGTTGTTGTCAGTTATGCTTATTTGCACTCTATGATACTGTCTAATGTTTCTATGAGAAGCATTTTAATGGTCTTCACTCATACTTTTCGCTGAGAATGCAAGGCATATTATGCCTAGGAACTGCTGATTTTTGTAGCAAGTGTTTTGATGCTCAGAATTGTTAATTGAAAAACCATTCATTGTGGCTATCAAAATGGGCAATCGGTTGATGGGAGATTATGTTAGAGTAATTTAGAGTCTCCTACTCTCCTGTACTTCTGTGTGGATTTTGTATTGATACTTCATAGCATAACTTTCCTCTTATTTATTTTATTTCATGTTTTTTATCCTCATCAGGTTGGGTTAATGCTTAGGGGAATGGGTTTTGATAAAAACACATCCATCTACTTGGCATCTGGAAAGATATACAATGCCGAAAAATATATGGCGCCATTATTCGAAATGTTTCCGAATCTGCAAACTAAAGAGATGCTAGCATCAGAGGGGGAACTAGCTCCCTTTAAGGTCTGGAGAAATTTGTGATTTGATATCACTTTCTTCAGCTATGACTTACTGGTAATTGGTTTGACTTGGTTCTCTTCTTTCAGAACTATTCTTCGAGGATGGCTGCAATAGACTATACTGTTTGTCTTCACAGTGAAGTATTTGTGACAACTCAAGGTGGCAATTTCCCTCATTTTCTGATGGGCCATAGAAGATTCTTATATGGTGGACACTCCAAGACAATCAAGCCAGACAAGCGAAAGCTAGCAGTGCTTTTGGCTAATCCAAACATTGGGTACGCATTGTTCCACTGCTTTAAAAGTTATGTTGTGCTGATGACCAAGAATGTTATATTGAATGAGTCAAAATGGTATGGATCAAGGCAAAATTAGGTAGTATTTAAGTTACCAAAGATGTGTTTTATGGTTGAAATAGGCTTCCAATATTGCTGTGCTACATAAAATTACCTGATTATAAAAATTGGAGGGGAAGCGTCATTTTATTTGTTCAGAATTGCAGAACCGAAAATACCCTTTATCAGTTAGGAAAAAAAAGCTTCGAGTAGCTTATATGTTTAAGCCAAGCTAGGCTGTTATTAGATTGAAGTTGAGTTTTGTGCCTATGTGGACGACCTTGTCCAAGCAAGTTATTGGACCAACAACTAGGCTTGGGGCACTACAAGGAGTGAAACAGAAATAATGTTGATTTTCCCTTTTATTTTCAGATGGAGGAGCTTTAAGCGGCACATGTTGAATATGCGGTCTCACAGCGATTCCAAAGGATTTGAACTCAAAAGGCCAAATGACTCAATTTATTCTTTTCCATGCCCCGATTGCATGTGCCCTACGAACAGAACAGAAATTTCAAGATCTTCATCGGCTACGTGATCTGCTCATCAAGGACATTCGTCGATGCTTGCTTGTACTTGTGTGCACACCTCGCTGCTGACCCCCAATTTTGTGTAACCTGATTCTTTCATTTTTTACCATTCTAATGCGGTGAGAGGGCTGCAAACACTACCATTTTGGGAGCTTCAAGGATTTATGGCGGTTGCATTCGTCCGATCATTTCTCGGGATCCGAAACGTGTGGAAACTGCATCTTTTTTGTCCACGATGCCAGAAGAACACACGAACAACGTTCTTTCACCGCAAATCTTGCCTCGGAACGGGATTTTTCTGAGCATTGTTTTCCTGCATGCTGCTGTATCTAACAAGCTGTAACATCACACTAGATTCTTTGGTACCCCCTAGTACCGGCCATTTCTGGGACGTGTAAATTACTTGGAGCTTGTCCCACATGTAGAAACAAGATGAGGCTTGTGTACATTTATCAAAAAAAAAAAAACAAAGGTTATCGATTTTTCCGGCATCATGTTTCTCTTGGCTTGTTGCTCTGCTCGTTATTTCAGGCGCTTGTGTTAATTATGCTGTTTGTTGTGTGCGTACTAGGGTTGTTCATAAACCGTTCAATTTGTAAAAAATCGTTTAAACTGTACCGAATTTATCCGTAACTGCCAAAATCGCACAGAAAAAAATCATCTGCGGTTTTAAATTTTTTAAAACTGCTGTGCGCGGATTTGTGACGATTTTGTAATTTTAAAAACTGCAGTTAATCGATTAAATCCGACTATTATTTATATATATATATATATATATATATATATATATATATATATATGCTCGAAACAAAAAAGGATTTATACTTTGGTCTTTCTCATTTATTTGTTAGAAGAAGTTTTATACTCTAAAATGTGGACTTGACCCCAGTTTGGACACCCTCCACATCATTAATCTTGAGGTAAATCTTCTTGGTCCTTAGATTTAGATTGGGATGCATTGCCACTTCCTTGACCAAAGAGTGAGCTAACCCAAGTACAAGTCTAATTTCATAGGTGACAACTAATTTCAAATCAACGGCTACCTTTGATTTAAACGTCTCAAGTTCAACGACCTGAGACGGCCCACGTCTCTATTGTATCTAAATGGACCTGTTAGCTCTCACGCGAAAATGCATTCCTCAATATCCCTAGCACCCCCCTCAATTGGCTGCCCGTCGTCGTATTAAGTTGTAAAATCAAAAAAACTGCCAGAACCGTTCAAATCAATTCGCAAAATAGCAGATTGATTTGAGCAGTTTAGACAGTTAATGGATTGGTTGCGATTTAAAATTTTCAAACTATCTCCATAACTGTTTGGTTATAATTTTTTTTTTCTTAAAATCGTCTAATCTGACCCACGAACACCTTTAGTATATATTATGTGAGTGTGTGTGTGTGTTTTATTATTATTTAAATTTAAATCAAGCTGCACTGTACTATAGGATAGATAAAAATTCAGTCCCATATGTTTGGTGTTTTTACAATTAAATTCTAATTGTTGGGATTGTTTTATTTAAGTCCTAAACATTAACATACTTGTATCAATTGAGTCTTGTGCTGGATGGATTTAAGTTTGACAGTTAAAAATAACAATTAGGCCACATTAAAAAATTCAAAAAATTAAGAAAAAAAAGGTATAACAAACAAGAAAAATAATTTAAAATCTCCAAATGCTGTAAAATATGCCTATGTACGTATTTTTTTTTTAAAAAAAAAAAGAAAAATCTCCAAATTTCACCCTCCTATTTCAGAAAAAGAAACCCAAAAAAATAAAAATAAAAATCCCAAGACCCAAAACAAATCACTGATGCAAGAAAGACAAAATGGTGCTGGATAGATGGGAGAAGTTCGTGGGCAACTTGCCAAGAAAATTTCTAAGCTTACTTCTAAAAAAAAAAAAAAAAAACTCTCATACATTCAGTAAAGGCATTAAATCCTGAACTGATGTCAAACTCAAAATAAAGTAATTTTTCATCAAAATTCGTCCTCATTATCTGTTGCTTTATCTCCATCCATTTCGATCCTTAACTGATGTTAAACTCAAAACCAAGATGAATAACAATAAACAAAAAGTTATTGTGGTGTGGGTATCTACGAAAGATTTCATTTTCAACAGCGGAGGCTAGTCAGTGGCATTCATCTTTGTCAAAAATTTGATTGTACCAATCCGACGCCAAGCCTCAGTTAGCAGACTTTTTATTTTGTTTGAAACGTTGGTATTCAGAAGTCTATTAAATTTTGATTAATTCAGTTTAATTTGGGTGGACTTATTAAAAGGAATAAAATTCTTTCAGTACTTATTTTTTTTCATACACAAGATTCGAACTGGAGATTTTATTTAAAAAGAATCAAATTTTTCATCACTTAAACCAGCAGGCGTTAATAGTTAATAGAGTTATAGTGGCAAAATTTAGAAGGAGAGGAAAAATGACCATATGCATTACAAAGAGGGAAAAAAAAAAAAAATCGCATGTGGAAGAACGATCAAGTTCAAGTGTCAAGGAGAGTGCCTTGCATTTGCAGCATCCATAAATTATATCCTCAAAATTATGAAGTGGCACGTTGGAAAGTGCAATGCAGAACGTGCATCCTTGAAATAATTGAATATAATGCTAGTTAATCAACAGCACTGTAAGTTAATCAACGAATTATCTAACAGTTTGAACTAATTTTTTTTTATAAAAAATGTCAATAAAAAATAAAAATTTATAACTCAAATAAAAAATAAAAAAATAGGTTTAGATTCCAAATAGAAAAAATAAAAAAAAAACCCGGCCAGTGGCTTCTGAGTTTAGGTGACTTTCGTAATTATTTTATACGACGTAATAGAAAAAATTATATAATATATTAGAGAAATTGAAAGAATTTATAAGACATTTTACAAGAAATTTTATGATGTATAATTAATCATTGAAAATTAAAATTTTTTGAAATGACTTATTATTATGTGTCATTAAAAAGTATACTACGTTTAACTAAATATTAAAAATTAAAAATTTATTTATATATCTTATAATTTCTTTTAATATATCATATAATTTCGTGTATGACGATATATATATAACTACAGAAATCATCTAAAAAACAGCTCCTAAAATTTTTCCCAAGAAAAAATTTAGGCCTTCTTCAAGGCTTATTGTAGAGTTAAATCAAAAAAAGAAAGAAAGAGAGGCTTATTGTAGAGTGTAAATATAACGTTTTTAAAGGCGTAAAATTAAAATATAAATATAAATTTCTCTGAAAAAACAAAATCAGACAAGCATCCTCGTCGTCACCAATTAGCCTGATTATAGTAGTCTAATTAAACCTTTGACTTGGAGGGAGACGCTAAAAACCGAAGCAAAACACCAGAAAATATATTCCATTAACTACGAGCAGAATCAGAAACGGCCATGGCCATCACCGGAACCCTCACCGCCGACCAGCTCCACTTCTTCAACTCTCAAGGTCATCTTCTTGCCCCCCCCCTCTCCCCCGTCCCTTTTTCGCTTTTATTTTCAATTATTTTACATATTATTATTATTATTATCATTATTATTATTAGGGCTATTAAATTTTTTTTTCTTTGAATTTTAGGGTATCTGGTGATTGAATCGTTTGCGAGTCTCGAGGAGACCGAGTCCATGATGAACAGAATGGACAAATTGCTCGCCGATTTTGACTGTTCCACTACTTCTTCCATCTTCTCCACCAAAAATCAGGTTTTTTTTTTTTTTCCCTTTTTCTGTATCTCTATCATTTGTTTACAGATTTATAAAAAAAAAAAAAAAAAACTATGTTTTTTGATGTACTTGCATAATCTATTTCTATGCTTTGTTTTTAAACAAGTTGTTTTGGGTTTTTTTTTCAGCAACAATTGACTGACGATTACTTCTTCGAGAGCGTTGAGAAAATTTCGTTTTTCTTTGAAGGTAAATGCATGCGTGTTAGAGTACTAATTTTTAAATATTTGGGGTCCTGTCTGTAAATTAGAAAATTGCAAATCATTGTATGTGGAGGGTTTTCATGCAAATTTATGGACTCCATCCAATTTTTTCGTGTTCACATTTTTTTTTCTTTCTTACTTAGTGCATAACATAAAGAAATGGTGAGAAAAGATTCATGTAACCTACCCCAATTGAATTTGGGACTAATGTTTTGTTGTTGATGTTGTTGTTACTTTTTTTTTTCTCTTTAATATTTGGCAGAGAAAGCATTTGGGGATGATATGAACTTAAAGCAACCGAAGGAACTCTCAATCAACAAGGTTGGCCATGGTAAGCTCCTTGGAATGTTGCAAAACATATTACTTTTGGATGTTGCAAAATTCTCTTGGAAGTGGGATCTATTGTGGCAGCTGAAGGCACAATGGTGATATATGTTTTCTTGGCTCTAATCTTAAAGAGTTGGTGTATGTTGTTTTTGCAGCTCTACATGAGCTTGACCCGGTTTTTAAAAGCTTCTCTTCCAATGAGAAAGTTTCAAGTTTGCTCTTGTCGTTGGGTTACAAAAGGCCAGTGGTCATTCAGTCCATGTACATTTTTAAGGTATTGTATAATGAAACATGCCAAAGCTTGGACCATTTTGGAAGATGTGTGGGCATCTTTATAACCGTTGTGTCTTCCTATTTTATTTGCTGAAGCCTCGATTCTTGGAAGGCACCCAGGGTCAATTAGCTTATTATTTTTTTTGGCCGTTTACTTTCTGCTTTGTCGGGATTGAATCCTTTGATGGTCATAGTCTTCTATATTCTAGAAGCTGAGTATTTCCTTCAAATAAGCACCTTACTGCATAACAGAGCTTGATGTAGTTGAAACCATTTTCGTTCTGAGTTCTTCATTTTGAATGTAATATGAGGCAAGGCCTGTGTTGGGACTTGGGATGTACCTTGAAGGCTAACCCATGGAGGGTAATTTGGAATGAAGTTGGGCTTTTATTTCTTCATTTTACAGATATATCTTAGGTTGGATTTGCTAGCCACAAATTTGGACTATATGGTAGAATTCATACACAGGTGTGGACTGCCTTCTTTATTTGGATGTGAACAGATACAGCACTATTTGTTGTCTTTTGATTGTTGGCTCTTGTATGACCTTGCATATGACTTCTCCATTTATTGCATGTAGAAATCCAAGAAAGACCTCAAAATTCAATAGTCGGGACAATTATTTTTAATTTTAAATGTTTCTCTTCACATGATTTTGAAATTTTTGATTGATGATGGTATCTGACATCATTTTGGAAATATACATGCTTTTTCCAAAGTATTTTCCTATTTCAAGGCATGAAATAATCCCTTATCAACAGCAACCAGGTATTGGGGGCGAAGTTGTTCCTCACCAGGATAACTCTTTCCTGCATACTGAGCCAACAACTTGCACAGGGCTGTGGCTGGCTTTGGAAGATGCAACAATAGTGAATGGTTGTCTCTGGGCCATTCCTGGATCTCATAAAAGTATCTTCCTGTTCTGCTCTCCTTTTACTTTGTCCTAAATGCAGAGTAGATATTTGAATATTCACTATTTAATCGTGTTTCCTCAATATTGTTTATTTTCAGAGGGCCTGGTCAGAAGGTTTCTAAGAGGGGAGCAAGGTGTATATTTTGATCGGCCATCCCCTTCATATGATCAGAAGGATTTTGTGCCCATTGAAGTTAAAGCTGGTTCTTTGGTTGTCATTCATGGCAATCTTATTCATCAGAGGTGAGTTAGAAAATGTTTTATGGCTTTCTTACCATAATGATCAAAGAGTTAATTTTTATGTCTAGAGCTGATAAGCTCTTGAGCTTTATTTCTCTCTCTTCTTGTGCATCACAACAGCTTTGAGAACAAGTCCCAAAAGTCGAGGCATGCCTACAGCTTGCATGTGGTGGATACTGATGGCTGCAAGTGGGCACAAGATAATTGGTTAGTGAATTAATATGGTTTATTTGCATGATTGGGCTCGGATCAAAGGATTATTACTCTAGTATTATGCGTTCTTACCTTATAGGCAGTTTGGGTTTTGAACTTTTCAAACTATTTTGCATAAAAAACTAATTCTGTCTTGTTTGTATCTTCTTATAGGATTAGAAGGAAAGTGGAGCCAGAGCCACTTTATGTTTCTTGATGTTAGCCTAACAGTCCCATCTGTAGTCCGTTTTCATACAAAGGGGTTGCTGCTGGACTCCATCAGGTTTCGGCTGCATTCCCGTTGTTTGCTCGGTTTCAACCTTATAAATTATAACAGTAGATATGTTTTTTTTTTTTTTTAATCTTTTCTGTTTTTTCTTTTTTTTTTTCTTTGTTCTTCAAAAAGATCGTATAAGGATGGGTTAGTGCCATGTTCATCTGTTTCCTTCGTTGTTGTCAAGGAAAATGTTGTAATTCTCATATGTTTTTATTTTTTAATACTATTGCAAATATCCTTACGCGCCCGTAGAAGTGTGTTTATGTGGATGAATCCACAACAGAAGTGTGGTTCCGAGTATGAAATTCTTAAAGCAGTCTCGCTTTCTCACCGTATATCTATGCATGTGTTTGATCGGTCCCCATCAGATCTAAAACATTGGCAGCTGTAGAATATGTAAAATAATATGTTGCTAGAAAGCCCAGGGTGGTTTAACAAAACATGTTCCGGTTACAAAACTGTTTTTCTCTTATGAACCCTTTTCCTTTGTGGCACCCCTGGCTTGCTCTGGTCCAAAGGTAAAGTTCTTAACGATAGTTGGTTGTATAGGCCCATTTTCACACCAATCGCTTGTTTTACACCAAGATTAAACCCTTTTCACTCGGCAAGGTTTGTGCCTATTCTAAGTGTACACTTCTGAAGGGACTGCTGCCACGCCCACGTGGAAAACACTTGCATATGTGCATACGTCACAGACATTAATGTAATACAGGATATTTTTATTTCTATAAAATTATGTTCTCTTTTTAAGATTACATCTCGAAATTTGCAAAATAAAAACCTCAATTCTTAACCATTGGAGGGGTGTTCTTTGTGGCACAGCATTTACAATGGTTCTTTTTTTTTTTTTTTTTTTCGGTCTAAAGAGCATTTACAATGTTTGATTCTATTCAGGTAGCAAAAAGTAGGATTAATGGACTATGAGCCCATTACTCATGTTCATTATCTTGGGCCGGCTGGCTTAGGAAGTAAACTACAGGGGAATTGAAACTCTTGAAGTTCTGTTTTAGATATTAAATAATTAACATTTACGATTTTTATTTTTTAAGTTTCGAATTTTTATTTTAAGAAGATAGTGTGGAGTTTGTAAAAATAAAAAAAGTTATTTTTATTATATAACTTATGACCCAACAAATTTTTTAATAAAAAAAAAATTTTCTTGCAATGCCATTGTTTAAGAGAAAGTAAATGTTAGGACAAAAAAAAAAAAAGAAAAAGCAAATGTAAAGACCAAAAAAAAAAAAAAAGTAAAATGTTGATTAGCGCCTTTGAGAGTTTTGAGTTCAAGTTTGGTGCATTGGCTAGTTTTGGCTTGTTCCTGTCCTGTTAGTGTTCATTTTCCTCGCTAGAATCTTGTGAGATTATATTTTAGAATCTCATGGGAATGGGATTATATATCCATGAATCCATGTAGTTTGTTCAGATTCAATCTATATAAAATAAAGTTGATGGACAAGCTGGGTGTACGGGAAACAGACTCGTTAGCGGTTGGTTCCACCACTTTCTGTTTGTTTGTTTGTTTTTTTTTTTTAATATAAGATGTGTAATAAGCTTGTAAAATCTCCAACAATTTACTATAATAATAAAACAAGCGACAACCTCTTGTTACAAATTTGTATGAAACTTGTTGTAAATTTTCACTACTTTATTGCATATTATATATATATATATATTTTTTTAAAAAGTCTTTTTATTCGTAAAGCCCCCAATCACCCGTCTGCAGTATGTTTGTTGGTCTGTCCATGTATTTAAAGTTCAAACTCATCTATATAATATCACCAAATCATATCAGTGATTTCCTATTATATCCTTATCGTGATTTTGTCAATATTTATGAATTTGTTTCCTTATTTTTGCCGTTCTGTATAAATTTTTGTGACGCGCTCAACTTCAACTCTTCGAGTCACAGTCTCACAGAAATTCATTCTCTCAATCATCTCTAATTCTACTTTTTTTTTACATGAATGGGAAGAATAAAGTACAAATGTAATTTCTCATGCTAAGTTCTATTCCAAACGCAACTATCCGAGAAAACCAACACATGAATGTGACAAAACTCATATCAAGTGTGCTCCATTCATGTGGAAAACCAAAATCCACCCTTGTCTACTGCAATCTTGTACAAGACATTTCAAAGGAAAATTGGTCTAAAGTCTTGCAACATCTACCCCGTAACCAGAGCAGTATTGACAAACTTATGCACCTCATCTCCCAGAATCCTGCAAGATTTCTTGAAAAAGATAAGTTGAGTTTGTTTGGTCAAACCCAAATTGAGTAACGGAGAATCTCCCAACAGAATTCAGTTTGGATTGGAGATTTCAAAGAGCCCATACTAGGGCTGTTGGGATTCATTAAATCATTAGCGCTCAAAATTGTTTTCCCTCTCAACTATTCAACCACCATGTTTTTTTTTTTTTTTTTTCTGTAAATCTTATATCTCTTTAAGATTTCAATCCGAAATGTTTAGGATAAATGTCTAATCTCTTAACATCATACTCTTGGGATATAATTCGTCCTTTTTTTTTTTAATTAATCCTTGATCATTTTCAGTTTTTACTACTTTCCTAAATGTATGGTAAATGTCTAATCTCTTAACATCATGTTATTGGGATATAAATTGGGATAAGCATTTTTTTATCCTAAACCTTTAGATTATTTTACATTTGAGTTTTAAACTTTTTTGATATTTCATTTGAGTTCTAAACTTTTTGATTTTCTACCAAATCAGTCCCTCTGTTTATAAAAAATGATTAATAAATGATTTTAACTTTACAAAAAATTATTTAAAAAAAGATTAAATATATGAATTGAATGTCTTTTCTATCAAAAATATGCATGTTACTTATTTAATTTGTATATTTGTTGATTAAAAAAATATTTAATATGCATATTTTATTAATGAAAAAAATATTAAATTCATTTATTTAACCTTTTTAAAATAAATTTTATTAAGTTAAACTCATTTATTAATGGACTGACTGCTTTTTGTAATTTAAAGGACTGATGTAGTAAGAAATCAAAAAGTTTAGAATTTAAATGAAATGTTAAAAAAGTTTAAAATTCAAACGTAAAAAAATCTAAAAGTTTAGGACAAAAAAAATACTTATCTCGATATAAATTGGTACTTTTTTTAAAAAAATTAATCCTCGATCAATTTCAGTTTTTACCACTTTCCTAAAGATAATCTTCTTATTCTCAACCTTTTGACGTTGAGTTTTCTCCACCTCCATAGCCGTCTCTTTGTAGAACCAGACATTGCCCAAGCTGTTCTGTAATATGCTTCAACGTCAACAAGATTATACGACTTTTTGTAGAAATATGATAAAATTCATTATGTCATTCGTGCGTTGTAATGTGGCGTGAGGTCCACGCTAAGGTTTCAAATCTCAATGCAAAATACTAGTATACCACTATGCCACTTAGGATCTATACCAACGATTTATATGGGCAGTTTTTAACCTAACATTGCCGTCTAAAATAGTAAGAACAGTATGCACGATTTTATGTGGCGGTTGGCTAAGCCTTGTTACATGGTGGTTTAGTGGCAACGGTGTGAAACCGCTGCCGTTGCTTGTATTCCTTAAGGCCGAGAGTTAGAACACCCGAGCATCTGGAATACATAGACACTTGTAAAATGACGTGTATCTTTATTAGAAACATATTTTTTGGACACATGCCAGATAGTTAAAAAAATGTGTTAAAAACCTACCAAAAAAAAAAAATGGATATACTTGTAAGACAGACCTATTTTGCGTATTAAAAATTTTTAATACATATGTTTAATATATATATATATATATATATATATATATATAATTATTATCATTTTCTTATCTATTATGTTATATATATACATACACATATAAATTATTATTTTAAAATTTTTTTAACAAAATACAGATTATATTATAGAATATCATAATTATTATTATTATAAATTATATATTAAAAATACATTTATTAAAAATATTTAAATTATATATATATATATATTATAATATTTAATATATATTTTATAACCGTACTTCAACTATACCTACATCTTAATTTTTTGAAAATTTTTGCATCCTCGCATTATATTGTAGTGTTGGTGTCTCTCGTGTTCTTGTTTATGCATTTTTTTTGGTCTGAATTTAATATCCAAAAATCTATTAAATTTTTACTAATTCAATTCAATCTAAGTGAACTCGTTAAAAAGATCAAATTCTCTCAATATTTATTTGCTATAGGTATAAGACTACTATATATCTTTTTAAAACAGTGAGTAGACTGCAGTTTTGTAAACCTTCTGCGGTGTCTATTTAAATAAAAAAAGAAAATAGTTTCACAATCGACACCTCCTCCTCATCGTTCCTCCTCCACAATCGACGCCTCCTCCCGCTGTTCCTCCACCACCCAGCTGCTCCTCCTCCTCCGGCCGTTCCCCCAGCAGCCACCTCCTCCTACTCTAAGCAAGACGAAATTGAAAGCTCCAGCTCCAGCTGCAGCTCCATCGCGCCTTTTGACATCGATCCTTACTGGTTCAATCATCTTTCCCTTCAATCGTTAAGCTTATCGTTTACTCGTCGGCTGACCAGGTATTCATTTGTTTTTTTTCTTTTTTTTTAAAAAAATTTCATTGTAATTTTTTTTCCTACTTGATTGCTCTTCTCAATCATTGTTTCCAGGTCAGTCCCCGAAGGTTACCGGCGACAAATGCGACCCGCAATTCAAATCGGAGCTCCGAGAACGCTGTCATAAAGGGCTGCCAAGGTGTCAGCTAGGAGTTCTTAGAGTCGTTTCAGAGGTGTGGAAACTGTTGCCCTGCGCTGGCTTGTTTTTTTCACTTTTGATAGAATTTAGCTAATGTCAAGCAATGACAGAAAGAAAAGATCAAAAAAAAAAAAAAAAAATCAATTTCATGAAACTTTCACATAGAGAAATTATGTATATGCTGCTCAATTCATAGGCTTATTGGAAGGTGAAATGTGTTGGTCATTGAGAAAGGAGCTGGTCTGGCTCCCTATATAGTTTGGTTTTTGATTGAATTCTTGTGTTTTGCCTTTATCTATTTCGCCGTTGTTCTCCTTTCATTCTACAACCGCCTGTTTTCTGTACATGTGCTCTGTTCTTTGAGGTACCCGATGAATGCTGTAAATATTGGGATCATGGATCGCATATACATCATTATTTTGTTCGTCATTAAAAGAAAGCAAAAGTCCCCCTCAGTGAGACGAAGGCAAAAAAAATAAAAAAGGGTTGAGTTTTTACAATTATATGCATAAAAAAACCTGTTTTTTGTTTTTAAGATTGGTAATGGGTAGCAAAGACGATTTTCCGATGGGAAGAGGGTATACCTTACCTGACTGTTTCTGTGAATTCAAATTGTGAACTTCATGTTTTCGGTTTAACATTTGCTGAAATCTCAATGTAATTCCTTATTGACTTATGAATGAAATTTTGCACTTTGTTTCGTCCCCAATTGGAAGGGTGGGCTGGTTTTATGTTGGGAAACTGGGAATCTGATTAAACATTTGACACTTAGAAACAATTCTGTGCATCACTATAACTTTCACTAGACTATTGGAAATCAATTTTCGTTTGTAGCCAATGAAGACTGTCTTTTGCAGACATGAACAAGTTTTGAGCAGATGTCAGGTGATCGACGACTTATTTCATTAAACTTTGAACTAAACTATAGTTTGATATGTTTGAATTTTGGTTGAGAAGTTTTTGTGAACATGGTGACCAAAACGCAGATATGGCTTATAGTTATCCCTTAGAAAACTTCAAATAGTTGGCCTCAAAGTCTGGATTTTCTGCATCAGCTGTGACGACCAGTTTACATAAACTAGCTATGCTGGGTCAATATTTTGATTATTAGAGTGCCATTTTTCAATTTTCCATTGACTTCAATTCTTTCCCAAATTTCAAAGTTGAGAAACTTGGGGATTTCCTGGAAAAAAATCAGTGCATTTATTTCAATTCCTTATAACGATATTCAGTCTATTAGAACAGAAGTTAAAGAAGGTATTTATGCTTGGTGTGTCCTTTATATGGAAATTAGAGGCCAAGGGGCCGTTCCTTTGACTTGTACTGATGATAATTTGGCTCCATGAGAAATTGAACAAAAAGCCACAAAATTGCCCTATTTTTTGCGTGTACCAATTGAAGTATTTTGAATTCAATTGAGAAATGAACATATTGTTAGCAGAAGGGAAAAAATCCAAGAGTCCTCTTTTGTTTGATAGCACAACCTAATTAAAAATCAAAATACTTTTAGTTATACTGAATTTATTCTAGATGAATATTGTAGTAAAAGAAGTATAGTCTTAAGAAATTTTCACGTAGAGAAATTAGATGTAAACAATTTCATGGAAAAAAAAAAAAGAAGAAAACTTCAAACATGTTTCTGTTTCAAAGGGCTGCTTCATGAATATGATTTTGTTTCAAGGTACATTCTGCTGTTCTTGTTTTACATGTGTAAATAGGTTGTAAAATAATTTAATTATGATACAGAATTTAATCTAGACACTTATGCCTCAGCACTTCTACAAGGCTTGATGTTTGCAGTTGTTTCCTTTTACTGATTTTAAAATGCCCATACCATTTTGTTCAATTCTCCAGTTCCTTTTGCATCTGCATTAAAGAGTTTTCTTTCATTTATAGTATAATACATTTGTGAATCCGATGTTTTGGAAACGAGAAGTTGGGCTTTTTTTTTTTTCTGATTCATTTCTCTTTTTTTTTTTTGGCAGGAATTTTTGTGATTGAAGGGGGAACTTATTAGAAATGGCAGCGCTTCAAGAAAAATTTGATAAATTCAAGAAGCAGCAACAGAGGGTTCAAGCGAGCATCGCCAACATCCCTAGGCCGGGGACTTCTAAGTTGTCTCCGGCTGCTCCGAAAAATGCGCCGCTGGTTGCAGCGGCATCGCCGTTGAATAAAAATCCGGCTCCGGCCGTGAAATTTTCGAATGATACAGAAAGGCTCCAGCACATTAATAGCATCCGAAAGGCCCCCGTGGGGGCGCAGATCAAGCGCGTTATTGATCTTCTCCTGGAGGTGTTCCATCCATCCCAATTTCTCCCTCTTTTCTTTTGATGCAAATAATTTTTCATTGGGTTATGATAGAACCTTGAAAAATGAAAATGATTGGTTAATGGGTTGTAATTAAGCAAGTGAATCGGGTATTTATTCCACTGTTTTTCCATAAATTCGCTAGATTGTAGAATCTTTATGTAATCTTGAAAATCCAGCTTAGATGGTTTTGTGGAAGATGCCTTCCAATAGGAGGACTGGAGTTCGATCCTCAGTCCCCAATCCCCTCCCCAACGATGAGTTACCATCTTTACTACAGACTAAAATGAAATAAAAGAATCTTTAAGTAATCTTAATTCTTCTTGATGAAATTGTTTGTTTTGTTTATTTTAATTGTGATGATGATATGATTGGTAAGTTATTGTTTGTGAATGCTTACAGACAAGGCAGGCACTGACACCAGAACAAATAAATGAAGCCTGTTATGTTGATGTGAACTCCAACAAAGCAGTCTTTGATAGTTTGAGGAACAACCCAAAAGTCAACTATGACGGGAGGCGATTCTCTTACAAGGTGACTGAAAGTTATGCATATGCAAACCTGAAAGATTGTCACAATTTTTTGGATAAGTAACTAAATCACATCCTACTGATTTAGTGACTACCTTCTTTTTCTCATCTTTTTGTGGAGGATGACAATCTTGGTTTCGAAATGTGTATAGTCCAAGCATGATTTGAAGGACAAAGGACAGTTACTTGTCTTAGTAAGGAAATTTCCGGAAGGCATCCCTGTCATTGATCTCAAAGATGCATACCCAACTGTGATGGATGATTTACAGGTATGTTTCATCTGGCAAATGGACAATTCTGAGAAAATTTCTAGTTTTGTTTTCTTTATGAAATGTTAAAGAGTTATAGGCTTGTATACATCCAGCTGAACCCATAGGGATGTTGGCGCTACAAGTGTTAGTTGGGGATTTGATATAGCTATTGTTTTTAAGTGTTCTGTGGTGCTCTTGAGGCTATTAAAGTACATGCATGCGCTCTTCAGTCTTGTCTCCACATTAAGTGAAATTTTGCAAAGGTTTGGGTGTTGCTATGAATTGGATAAGTTTTGCTGCAACCAAATATCGGATTGATGAGCACAAATTCAAAGCTGATTCTATTTCTACTTTGAGCTCGTGTTATCTTCCTCAATGGATGAGCCACGAATTGGAATTCTGGCTTTACAAGTATCTTATTTTAAGCTCACTGAAAAGGGCCAATGTGCTCAGGTGTATCTTACATCTTGCATTAATTGTTTCTGGCTGAGTTTCAAGCAAGCCCACAATGTTGTTATGCTCAGATCTACTCCTTATGAAATAGTAGCCAATAAGATGAGAGCATAATACACTTGAATATTGGATCCATCCTTGTCTGCGTGGTGCATTAAGCAAGTGCTTTTAAGTGCAATTTATGAAGAATTTTTATGTAGATCCCTCAGAATGGACTCAAAATGTTGTTCATTTTCCAGGCTTTGAAAGCTGCTGGCCAGATTTGGCTTCTATCGAACTTTGACTCACAGGAGGACATTGCCTACCCAAATGATCCTAGGGCTGTTATTAAGGTCGATGATGACCTTAAACAGCTCTTTCGGGGAATTGAGTTACCTCGTGATATGCTGGACATTGAGAAGGATCTCCAAAAGAACGGGATGAAGCCTGCTACTAACACAGCAAAGAGGAGGGCTGCAGCCCAGGTGCGTGGCATCTCCACCAAGCAAAAGACTAAGAAGAAGAAGCATGAAATCAGCAAGAGGACTAAACTGACCAATGCACATCTGCCAGAGCTGTTTCAGAACCTAGGTTCTTGAAAGTTGAAACTATTATTTGGACCTGGGTGCTGCTAAGCTCATGATTTGCAGTATTGACTGAGATTATGTCCATAACCCAAGTTGCTGGATGCATCTTGAAATGAGCATGCACTGGTTATCTAGATAGAATGTGGTCATGAGTTCAGATTAATCTTTCCCATGTGATCAGCAGTTGCCGCAAAAATATGTTCATTTAGTGTACCTCTGACAAGTCATTTTTGGCCGACATTCTAATGGTGGCATTATTTTCTATGAATCAAGGGTAGCTGATATCCTTGGACATGGACATTTCCCAATTGTGATGAGGGGATAGGCTGTAAAATTCCTCCTGCGGGGTCGTTCTTTTATATAGGGATCATGTTGGCAAATGCTACTTTTACATTTTTCTAATGCATTGCCTGTAACCTGTGCATTTTTCTATTATTACATTTTTTGTTATGAAGGTCGGCCCTTAGTGTGACAAAAAGGTCACTCTATTATAATCTAGTGATCATGGGTTTAAAAAAAGTCTCTTTGTAAAAACAAAAGGAAAATTGTGTACGTCAGTCATTTCTTAAACTTTACAAATATGTGTAGAAGTTTCATGTACTAGGATGCCTAGATCGTTTGTTACCAGTGCATCCATTTACCCTCAATTCGAAGGAGGCAAGACTCCAAGGATGCTAACAGTTACTCGAATCTTTGTTGTATGAGCTTAGTCTCTGGTCGGGGCTGTTGGAAAGTAGAGGGAATGTTGGCTATTGGCTGCAGTTGTTTTTTTGTGAATGTGTAGCCATTATTTTCACAGGAAACCTGTTATGGTTCTTGATGTATTTTTTTTTTGGGTAAAGCCTGACTATGATCAGGGTTAATCATTAAGAGAGAGTGTGGTATTGTAGTATGTTAGTATCCCTTCATTTCCTTTTTGGGTATGGGGATCCAATGAGCGTTCGTTCTGATCTATCTCCATGAATGTTTAGGAATTGTCTCTTTGATCCTTTGCCTTTGCTTGACTACTTGCCAAGCCTCGTCTTCCTATTTAGCAATTTCCTATATCTAGAAGGATAATTATTTTCCTTTCATGGGAGCTGCATAAGCAATAAAATCCACCATTTCTTGAATCATGCGAAACACATATTGGATTCCTTGCAAGTTTACATACTTCGACCTCTTGAGTTTCTTAGATAATATTCTAGTGGTTAATAACTTAAAATTTTATTTTAATGGACTCGAGTTTTAATTTTAATAAAAGATTATGAGTTATATGAAAATAAAAATAGAGTTATTTTTATTATGTAGGTTTAATAGGTCTTTTAACAAAAAAAAAAAAAAACCACCTACTGAACAAAACAAGAGCAACCATCATGCGTACACGTAAAAAACGAAAGAATTAATTTTATACTCTTTTGTTCAACTGCTTCTGGGCTTAAAATACCCAAGAAATCCCCACAATAATGGCCAGCCGGAAATAAAATAACGGAAAAAATTATGTAGCATACATAAATATAGCCACAATAAGGATAAAAAAAAAAAAGTTATAAAGTTGATATGTGAAATTTGAATTATTGGATATTGAAAAATTTATTGAATTTTTTATAAAAAAAAGACAGATAAATCGTTAAATTAATTATGTCTCTTTTATATACTACACAATGCATACTTACATAAATCTTATTTTAAAATATTTAATTCAATAAAACAAAAGCCAGTAAGCCCAAATGCTGATAAAATATCATTTGACATCTTTTGTAGACAAGAGCTGTCTCTCTAATGTAAATGAACGTTCTGTTCATAAGTTTTGGCCTTTCTCATCTTCCACAAATTTTTGGTACCCATTATTGTGAATGCAGAATGTGAAATAGGAAGTTCCTTAATACATGCATTGAAAAGCTGACTTCCTTACCTTCTTGGAAGTGCTTATTTTGCTTTACAAAATGTCTAGTATTTATAGCATTTAAATTCTACTTTAAGAAAATTTCGAAATTAATAACAAATATTATTGAACTAAGTTAAATTATTAGGAATAATAATAACATGTAATATCAAATCATTAAATGTTTGTTTCAGTATACAATATTTTTTATAATTATTAATTAGTTAGACAGAATTCTACTTTATTAAATTTAACCTTTTCAAATCATAATTTATTCAAATAATAAGAAAGACCTTAAACCAAATACCAAGTTTATGTCTCATATAATACTACAAATTATAAGGGTTAACCAAAAAAAAATCTTAAAATTAGTCGGACATCGTCACATGCCAAAAGGAGAAAATCTAAGGGTCCGTTTGGAGATACTGTTAATTTTCTTTTGTTGTTTCTTATGTTCTATTTTTCTATTTTTGTTGTTTGCTGAATTTTTGTATTTATTACTGTCGATTTTTATTTTTTTTAGTAACAATAATTCTTTTCAACTAAAAAAATTTATTATAAAGGGTATATTTTTTAAGAAATATTATTCATATGAATTCTTAATAATGAGAGCAAAAGAAATCATATTTTGAGTCAAATTAAAATTAAAATATTATCAATATTGTTTAAAAAGATCCATACTTTTAATAACAAGTACACATAATAAAAAGGATCTACTATAAAAAATAACATCCATGCATCCAATATTACGTTGTTGCCATAAATTTCGTGCAATCCTATTTCGAATACGACCTATTTGTTCTAGTTGCCTTTGACCAATATTAACTATTTTATGGTATTCTGAAGTAGGGTCTTTATCAACATGTTCAACTTCAATATTCTCATCATCATGTTGTAAAAAGAAATCATCTAATTGTCCATGCATTCCAATTAATATGCATTCCAATTAAATCACAGCATGTAAGAACAATTTGCCTTTGCTTTTTAAATTGATATGAAGACATCTGTGAAAGGATTGGGAATCTTACTTTCAGCACTCCAAAGCATCTTTCAATCATGTTACGCAGTGAGAAATGGATGTAATTGAATAGCTTGTCTTGTCTTGCCAGTCTTTCTCCCTTCCTATAGTCATTTAAATGATAATGCTTACCAAAATAAGGAGTAAGCAATTTAGGCATGTTAGTATATCCATAATCAACCAAATAATACTTCCCGCGTGGTGGTATGGGGAAATGATATTCTAGTGTAGAAATAGTTACCATAAGTATCCCTGCATCATTTGCTGTGCCTTCCCAACTCATCATAACAAATATAAATTGCATATCAGATGAACAAGCATATATTATAGTTTGAGTGGTTATAATTTTCCTTCCATGACATCGAATTTAGTCAGCAACTGGAATACAAGCAAAAATGTGAATACCGTCTATTACTCCAATACAATTTTTCCAATAACATGGTACTAAAATAGTTTATTACCAATAAAAAAAATAAATTTACTATTTAAAGTACAAATTCAAAAGAAAACAACTAATTATTACAGGAGTTGAGCTGTTACCTTAAAAAAGGGAAATATTTTGGATTATTTTTTATTTCCAGTGAAACTTCATTAAAATTTGAAGGAGAAATAACAAACTTGTCAAGTGAACATAATGCTTTTAGAACTCGTTTGAAGTATCTAGAGAAGGTTTCAATCGAGTGTTGCATCCAATCACAAACTACTCGTTGATGCTCATTCTGCCCAACAATATATAGAAATAATGCTAATTGTTCTTGCACACTTACAAACTTAGTGTCACGCAACCAGTTTTGCCCCTTCAATTCTTCACACAAAGTAATAAATGTTGCCTTGTTCATCCTAAACAAATTAGCACAAGTATATAGATGACCATTCAATGTTTCAACCATCCACTCATAGCCTGACAGTTTGGAAATACTTTGTGGTGCTGGTTGATGTCGAAATTGTGTGGCAAAGGAATAGCTCCCTACAAGAGCTGTTAGCACAATTTGTTCTAACTCATCATCAGAATCCGACAATAGTTTTTCTATGTCATGGTCTTCTAGATTCATTTCAACTAATTGATTTGATCTTATTACAAACAAAGATATCCAAGTACTAATCTACTATCACAAATTCAACTAATAACTCATAATCAACAATAAAGAGTCATAATGTGAACAAATAAAGCCAGTAGGTTCCAAACACACATTAATTAAGTTCAACAATTCTAAACAATCAAATATAAACTACATTGTCATATTTAGAATCCATTCTCATTTCTTTGCATCTGACATCTTCAAAAAAAATATTTCTATTAGTTTCATCCCTGAACAGTTGCGTTGCCTTGCAATATGTTGTGTCATTTAGTTTCAACTGATCAAGTGCCTTCATGCAAACATCAATAGAATGCATGTTGGGATTTGTAGGCCAAGACACGTCCACTACAGCTCGTAGAATCTTGTGAAGATGGATTCATCTTTTTCTCAAGCAACTCATTTCTTTTTATCGAATTTTTCGTCATTTAGGCCAAACAATTAGCCAATACAGTATCAAACAAGTCAGGTTCCTTTCTTCCTCTTATTTTTAAATTAGTCTTTGTTTTAGCCCTTTTATCTTGGTGGACACCATCAGTATCATTGCCAAGCTCATCAAACTCTTAATTATTCTCATTCTCATTGTTTTCTCCTACTTCACTGCTAGAGGAACTCTGAGTTGAAGTATAGGCATGTTGTCTAGTTGCTGTTGTATCTTCAAAAATTATGCGTAGCTTCTCATAATTCTTGCAACCCTTCTTCTAAAATCATTTTGCATTTTTGATTTCCTATAAAACAACAAAATAATTCATGGTTCATACATATTTGAATATAACAATGCAAAACTAAAAAAAAATTGATTCAATACAATGTTTATCTGAGTAAATTTTTTCCATTGGTCATCAAAAGCTGAAATTGTTTTGGTGGCAGATAAATAGCTCACTCCTGTATGACTGATGATTTTTTTGAAATTTGTATAATGAGTTCTAAGGGCGTTGAACTTGTTTTTCAGCTGAAAATGGGAATTACTCTTATTGATTTTTTGATTCAATTCATTTTAAATTATCTTGCAAGCATTCTTCACAAATGTGGTGATTTTTTTATTGTATTTTTTAACCTCAACTTCCATCAGGGAAATAAAGAGGTCCTTAGCTTTTTCTGGCCATGTACCATTGGATTCAACCTTAAGTACCTAATTCTCAGTCATAGGAATGGATTCACTTGCTTTGGCTATATATAATTGTAACCAAGGGAATATAATTAGGTCACACATTGGAAAGGAAATGAATTAAAGTAACAAAGAAAATATTCAAATTAATAGGTTCATACATGTATTCATCTTTAGATTGGTTTGGCAACTAGTGCATACAAAAATTACTTATCCATTCCAAACTTGAAAGTCAAGATTTTGAACTATAAAGGAGTGAAAATGAAGGATGAAAATAGCTTGATTTAATGAGTTAATAAGGCGTTTGAGTAATATCAAATCTGGAAAAATATGCTGCAAAAGAAACTGTGCAAAATAAGTCTACCATGGTTGCTGCATAAGTGGGTCTGTAATTGTATAAATAATATGAATATCTTTTTTTGTATGGTGTTTCCATTGTCACTCGTGCCCCCATTTGCACAATTGCTAAGTTTTTCATTAATGTTAAATCGTAGATACACATGAATCTATAATTTCAAGGGCCCCATGACTCGCTGCAAAATGAGTTACTGCAGAAGATCGGTGCTGTAGAACTTGGGCTAAAAAAAGGACAATGTAAGTTGTTTGATAAATGCTTAGAGGATGAAAATTGTTGTATATGATGATCTATTGAGTTCTAGACAGATTACAAATGAATGGAAAGCATTGAGAGGGAAGTTGCAAGGAAGACCGAAACATCCTCATTCATACTTTATATGTAACTAATTATATATGAACTATGATGAAAAAGTTGTCAAGCACTCAAGTGTCCCTCGAGAAAAGCTTGTAATGGGGTAAATGCCAACTACCATATTTTTTATGTGTTTCAGATTGGGAATCCAAGCATGCACAAGCCAATATATGACAATCAAAGAAAAGGAAAGCCATTTTTATGAAAATTGCATACAATCAATATTTTTTTTTCCTAAAAAGTCATTCTTTCTTTTTCAAATGTCTCCCATTCTGCCGTGAGTTTCTAACTCGAACGGTATTGATAGTATATCAGCAAGTGTGAGGTCGAGGATTCGAACTCTTAACCTTCTAAACTATCCCCTTCCCCCCAACTAGTTGGTATAGATTTAAGAAAACACAAAAAAAAAAAAAAAAAAAGTCTTTCCCATTCCAACTATAAAAACCATAAGTGTGCACTTCATTCTTGACAAAATATATATCAGACTAAAATTTCCACGGCATTAAATCTTGTACTTGGTTTAGAGGCATGGTAGTTGAGGTAAATGGTCACAAAGGACTGTGAACATTGGTGGTTTAATAATTTATTACCGGCCAAACAAGAAGAAAAAATTGTGTAGTTTTAAGGAACTATTGACTGGTTTAGACAACTCAGCTATTTGGAAAACCAAAATGAAGCACTGAGAGAGAGCCTTATTTGGTCACATCACCAAAAACACTTGCAATCACATTATATAAATCCACTTGCAATCACTCAAGAGATTTTTTTTAGGCTAAAGCGAGGAAAATGAACAAAATTTTTTGGATTTGGGTTTCATATTTTAATTCTAAAATTTTTTTGTTTGGATTTACTTACTATAATTTCATACAGTCAATTTGCTATCTTTGCAAAACTGATTGAATCCAAACAAAAGCATAAGTAATTAAATCACTTTGAAGCAACAAATAAAGCCATTCCTCGGCGCCCTTTTTCCTCCTATCCTCGAATACTAGTACCCTTAAAAGAAATTTAAGCCAAAAAAGGAAAGAAAAAGAGGAATATAATTAAAATGTTTAAACAAATAATAAGAAATTAAGCAGAAATTAATAAAGAAATTAAAAAAAAAAGAAATAAACAAGAAATCGAAAAAAAATTAACAAAAAGAAGAATTGAACCTTTAAATCGATGGAATCCATGACTTTAATGAGATCAGAGTCACCTAAGGATATGAGCTAAGAATTTGGAAGAAAAAGACATCAAAATACGTCAAAGAAGTCACCAGATGTCAAATTGGGGAGTATGGAAGATGAGCTAGGGATTTGGGAGAAGATGCCAGACGATACAACAAAAAGGCATGAGCTAGGACAAATGACATGAGTAAGAGAGAGAGTAGAGGGGCCAAAGGAAGGGGAAACGTGAAGAGAGACAGAGAAAGAAATGAGAAAAGAGAGAAGAAGCGGCCGAAGTGGCAAAGCGTTAAGAAATAAGCCTGCAAATCAGAAATTCGGAAAGGAAAGCTTCTTTTTTGTGGTACAAAACTTGTTTTTTTAATTAAAAAAGTTATTTCTGTTTAAAACGGAAACAGAAAAACAGTGATCTTTTCCAAACCCATTTTTTTATTTTTTCGCTGAAAAATAAACGGAAAATGAAAACCATAAACCATACCAAAGTGTTTCTTAAGGTGATTTTTTTTTTAAAAAAAAAAAACTATAAAAGGTCTAAAAAACCTATACCTAAACTTAAATGTAAGGGGTGCTTTTGAACTGCTGCTTATATTAGCAGCGGTTTAAAACCACTGCATATAACAACTAAAATAATTTATTGCAACTATTATTGATTGCCCCCTAAAAAACCCTATATAACACGTTTTTGAGAACCACCGCGTAAAAATCGTTTTATAAAATAGTTACTATAACGTTTTGTGCAAACTGTTTTAGGCGGCAGTTTAAATCATTGCCTTAAACAAAACTCCTAGTATAGCTCCAATATTTTGTAGTGTGAATAAGCCATTTGTCGGGGCTACTGTGAGAGATAAAATATGTTGCCCTTATAGGAGATTTCTGAATCGTAATTAACACCTTAGAGATATTGTTTATGAACATTTTATGAGAGGATACATGGAATGGACTTTTCATGGTGACGATTTTAAGAAGGGTAAATGATGAAGATGTTGAAATTACAGTCCTATATAATGCATTGAATACTGCACGAAGAGTATGAAAATTTCACTTCCACAATTTACAAAATTCTGTCATTATAAACTTTTAGAGACAAAAGATTTGCCATATTTTGCTGTAGAAAATTGTGGTCATAAGTTTTTATAACAACTTATGATCTTAGGGATTTTTTAATTTGACCTTCTTTAGAGGGGAGCCAAGTTAACTTTATACTAAATGTGAAAGAGATAAAAAAAATAAGTAGCACTTAATTCAAAAAATTTAAGTGCAACCCAAATTTAGAAATATAAAATTAAATATTTTTTATGCCCAATAAAAAAGTTAGTAACAAATCTTGAGCATTAATTCAAGTGGTCACTGATTTTGTTCGTTAAGAGTGTGGTCGGAAGTTCTACTCCTGCCGCACTCTTACTAATTTTTCATTGCATGGATTTAATTTTCCCTCAAGACCATTGATAAAAAAAGTTAGTAAGCATTCAACTTTATATTAGCAAAAGTACACAAGATTTTATATCTCATGTTACTAATAAATTTTCCTACAATAGACTTTTGACGAGATAATTGTGAAACACGCTATTATTTGTTGTATTGTGATGAAATGCTCGGATCATATAATTAATTTACAATGTAGATAACATCATGAATCATATAATGCATGGAACATGCATTGATTTGTCTCTCTTTTTTAGGGAGGCTTATCGTGTGTGCTGGAAGAACAAAAGGCACTATCGTGCACTGTCTTCTTTTCTGGCTTGTGGCGGTGCTTTTTCTAGTGCTCGCATTCACTCTGTGCTTCCTCTGTGAAGCTTGGTACCCCATGTGGGTTTGTTGCAATGTTTCGGTCCCGTTGTGGTGGTGTGAGTGGCGGATTCTTCTGTTTGTGGTAACTCCGGTGCTCTTTTGTCTAATTTCGGCTTCGTTTTCGCTTCGACGTCTCCCCCACTTCGCCTTATAGCTCGTTTGGCTAGGGAGGTGGGGGAAGGGGTCTTTTTGGGTTGGGGTCATCTCTGTACAGTTCGGTGGCTTCTATGATCAAGTCCCACGCCTGCGCTCCAGTTGGTTCTCGGTCCCCGATATTTTGGCTAGCCTTTCCTTGCTCGGTCCTCCTGTGGTTTGCGGATGGTTTCTTTCTAACACTTCTTCACCTGCAAGTTGGCGATTTTGGCATCTATCTGATTTTGGCCGGGTTTGTCGTCACCGGCTGGGTTTCGTTGCCTCCTTGGTAGGGCTAAGCTTTCGGCCTATTAGACAATCGAAATTTAAAACTAATGTATTTTTTTTTCTTTAAAAATGAAAAGATACATTTTAGGATACCAGGCCTTGATCCCCCAACCGATACACTCATGTGCTAGGGGGCCTGCCATCATGAAAATGCACATTTTGGTAGATCACATTCCAACACTAAGACACCAACAACTTATGTGCCAAATAATAATAATAATAATAATAATAGAGCACCAATAACTGGCCCAAACATTAGACCCATATTGGATTATTTTCAGGGCAGCCCAAAAACACGACCAAGCTTAAACCATTGGCATAGTATGTATCCTACAAAAAAAACCGTTGAAAACAAAAGAAAAAGAAACATCAGCACAATGAAATGTTAATGAGAGTGGGGGAGAGGACAATGATTTTTGTACGTCATTGTTGATAAGGGGTGTATATACATGGCCCAATTTTCTTAACTCCGCCAACTTGATTAAAATCAAGTTGAAATCGCAAAAATTGTTAGAATGAATTAGTTATAATTTATAATTTTAATAACCACACTATACGGATTAGTTGTGGTTTTAAAAATCTAAAAACTGTCAAAACTAAACTGATTGCCAAATATTATAAAAATCCAAATATATATATTTTATAGAGAGATGGATCACATGAAAAAATTCAACTATTTTCATAAAACCCAACCACAATTTGTAGTTAGGTGATTCTTTTTTTTTTTTTCTTCATTTTGTTTAGATGCATTTGTTCATGTAAATATTGTAGGAGACATTACAAGAAAATTAAGGACTCAGTATCTTAATTCTTGTATGATTAATCTACGTACTAGACATGAATAGAAAGTAATATTCAAGCATTAGTTACTGAAAAACTAAACACACCTTGTCCAATTTGATAAATAGTTTCATAACTCTTTCCTTATTTTTATGCATTGATTTTTATAAATTTTTACTTTCTACTCGAGCATTTAAAATAATTATTAGTTTTGTAGATTCAATAATATTTTAGGACTAAGACACCGTATAGCATATTTTATTTTGCTATTAATTTGAACACTATTGTTAAGGTCTACTTTTGAGAAATAGTCAATGTCTAGCCTTCAAATTTTTCATGAGATATGAATTATTATCTTTTATGTTGATAAAAAAAATTATTTTCAAAATTGTGGTTCAAACTGTCAAATCGATTAAACCAACCCACAATTGCCAAAGTCGATTCAGTTACTTTCACTTTTTTTTTGATTCATTAGAAAGACTCGTTAGGTCATGAGTTACAAAATGAGTATAACTTTCCTCTCTCATTAATTTCACTTCTTTCTTCTAAGATTTAAACTCAACACTTTTATAAAGAAGTGTGAGCTGTGAGGTGTCCCCTAAGGGACTTGGTTTCACTGTTATGTTGGTTTAGTTGGCGATTTAAAATTTATTAGACCGTCATCAATAATTTGATTTGAATATAAGAATCAGTCCACCCTAATACACCCTTAATTGTTGGGATATTGACTGAAGAACAAAATAGTACTGACCTTTCTTGGTGTTTATTGGAGAACCCTTCCATTAACATCCCAACTCAAACATTAAGGCTAAGTGAAAACAAAAATATTCGAATTTCTGACAAAAATTGGTTGATTTGCCGAATTCTTAAACAGACATAATTAATCTACCAGTATATGTTTATATCTAGTAGGAAAAATTCAGATATTTTTTCATCGGAAATTTCGAAAAAAATGGAACATGTGTTTGTGTTTGTGTGGTCTTCATATCCAGTCTTCTGGGGTTCCTACGTACACAATGGAGTTTGTTTATACTGAAATTTAGCAATTGACTCCCCAATTCAAACAGGGCACTCGTTCTAAGCAGTAGGACAGGCCAACGATGAACGCATATACATGGTTACCACTTGACAAGCACACATCATCCAAACTTGACTGCATTAATTGATCCAGATCAGGTCATGATCAAGTCTTCTCATCATGCAGCTATGATCCAGCTCTCAATGCCCCTTTACCATGGCTTTAACTGAGCAGCTGTCTCAGCTCAATCGTCCAGCCATCTTAATTTCTTAAAGAGTAAAACCAAACAAAGAACAACCTATCTATTGTCGTTTAGGAACACCTTGAGGAATAACACTCATTTAAGTACTTAACTTCTATAAATTTTTACAATTAAGTCTTATACCCTTTAATTTTTTTTAATTAAGTCTTCTACCTTTTAGATTCTTCACAATTGAGTCTTTCTCTCTATTTGGCCCTTTTTAACGTATTTGACCTAATCAAATACCTTTAGATCCATTAAGTTAAATATATTTTTAAAAGTCAAACTAACGGAATGACTCAATTGTAAAAAATATGAAAGTATAAAACTCAATTGAAAAAAATTAGAAGGTTTAGGATTCGATTATAAAAATTTATAAAGGTTTAATAATTAAATGAGTGTTATTCCAACACCTCAATGGTCAATACTTAGATTTATATTTTAGAAGTTTTTCTATTTTTTTGGTTTGTCTAACTGAAGGCTGAAGCCAGAGGATAAAAGGGAACTCTACAATTCTACAATCTACCCCACTGGCGCAAGAGGACCACTGTTGCATTTTGATGCATCAAGTGCGGTACAGCGGCAGGGTGTTCTTGGAATACATGCATACCTCATGGCATCATAAAAGCATCATTTGTTATCAAATCAAAAATGTCTTAGGTTCTAATCTTAAGACAGAAAATACAAAAGGAGAAAGTTATTATTTTTTTTAAAGCAAAAAGCTACCACAAGTAGTTTATGGCTCATTTGGACATTTAAAGGGCAAAAATATATATATCCGGCCACTAAGAGAGTGTTAGAACGAATTGACAATACCTTACCACATCATAGAAGTTCTATGATAGTAGAACTTCTGATCGGTTAAAGGCACAACCTGAAATTATTAGGATCGGATATTCATACATATATCTAGGTGTGACATTTATTATAATTTTGAAGTATTAAGATTGAGTTCTCGTGGGTACATCTAGTGTAACAAATATTTTGTAGATACAACATGATTTCGATATACTCTTTCTATATTTAACTGAAGAAGTTACGAGTATAAAAAGCAATGAAACCATATTCACCCATTTTTTATTTTAGATTCGCGTTTCTGTATAAGACTGTTCTTGTTAACGTACTATAGTGGACGTATGCTTGTAGACCTTGTTTTATAGTTTTCATCCAAAAGTTATATGAATGCAGTAAATTAGACGTATTTCAAATATAAACTTATACATTATAACTGTTCTTTACACATTCTTAATAATTAGATGTATGATTGCAATGGATAATAAGAGCTGTAAATGTAAGTCTGCACTTGAAAGATGTCAAATTAACTGAGTCCATACAACGAACTTTTAGGCTTTTAGCATCAGATTTGAAAATATGCAGAAATTTGGCATATGGAAATGAAAACACTAGTTATCGATGACAAAAAGAGAGGCATAAATAGAAGCACAAAACAGAAGGGTCAATTGCATCAGACCAATGGAAATGAATACTAATTAGATCAGAAAAGCATCCCCTCGAAACTTGGTATATATAATTAAGTAACAAAACCCCATGAATATTATAACTAACACTCATATAATACACAACTTGCTGTAACAAGAAGCAAAATATATAGTACAAATGTACATGTGGAATGTGGTAATCAAAGCAACCACAGTTCTTTCTCTCCCATTATAATTTTCATTCACATAAATTCGAATAATGTGCTCCGGAGACAACGGCTATTAATACTGGACAGACCCACATCACCTTTCTCCAGGCAACAAGAGAGAGGAGAAAGCAAGCAATTGCAACAGTAAAAAACAAAATAGCGCGGTTTGGTGAACAGAGAAATTGAACCAGATTAAAGTTAGAAATGAGTTGGCATGTATTGAAAAATAATTTTTTTAAAAAGTTTTGAACTTTCCTACCAAAAACTACACTGTTTTTTTTTTAAATAATGAATTTTTTTATTCTACAGATCCTTCTATCTCTCTTCTGATAGAATTTGTCTACCTACTAACTTTTTTTCAAAACAAAAACATAAAAGCAAATATGCCAGAGAGCAGAAGCAAAACCAGAGAAAAGAATTGGGTCGTGTGAGAGACTTGAGAGAAGAGAAGAAAAAGGTGCAAGGTCCAAGGATTTCATTTCAGTGGGAAAAAAATAATAAGAAGGTTCCATAAATCAAGGGTCAAAAATATCATGTGACTAGACCCATAAGATGAGGAGCACCAAAAGTTAAAAAACTTTTTACCCATTCTAGCCAAGCCACTCCCGTTCTTGCCAGATAGAGACCCAACTTAGCTTTGAAAATTCCTCGAAGATTCAAAGAATTATCCAAACCCCACTTCCACTTATATATTATTTGCATTTTATGGTCTTCTTGTGGGCGGTCTAGGTGGTGCTACTGCTACAGCTTCTTGCTGCACACAATGACAGTTCATGGTAAAGAATGTTGGGTAGATATTAGAAGGAAGAGATCAAATTCCGGAGCTAAAGCTGTGTTGGTATTCTTCTTGTGGATTCTGTTAGTTATTGCTCAAGTTTGTGTGCTTTTAGCTGTTTTTGATCATCAAGAAACTGGAGAGTTTGTGAAATCATCTGTGCCAAGAAAAGCCAGGTTTCTTGACACACAGTGGTTTCAATTTCATGCACCTCCAAGAAGCAGCCAAGACCAAGTTCAACCTGTAGCTGGTGCTGAAGGAGATCCAGATAAAGTTTATGGAGACGATAAGAGAATAATTCACACAGGTCCTAATCCTCTTCACAATTAGCTGGAAGAAACATATGCAGCCAACCAGCATGGTAGGTTCTGCTCTTCTGCTACTTCTCTGTATTCATTGCCCACTAATTAATGAGTAATGCTATTATGACAGAAGAATTCATCCAAGGCCATCAGCTTTAGTTCTTTACTCTTTTTTTTTTTTAAATGTGTACGTGGAGATCGTAGCCTCTCATTAGAGAGAGGACAAGTGAGTGAGGAGACTGATATTCGAACCTCAATTTCCCGTAAAAGAGACACACTTGCTTTTTATTACTTCAGCTAAGTTGAATCCTTTGTTCTCTACTTTTTATTTACTTTTGAATAGCAAAGTGAATGAGAGAGAGAAGATCAAGAGCATCAGCTTTAGCCTTTTCAGTGATGTTTAATGAGGGATGGGGGTGCAGCAATGGTGGCTAATTTTAGAAAGCGCGGGAGAGAACGAAAATTGGGGGAAGCCAAAGAGAGAAGGCTAGTGTTAATGCTCTTATTTCTTTTGGCAGTGTTTTTTTTTAACTTCTGCTGTAACCCTTCTGCTACTATTCATTGTGTTTGAATTTAATTCGTGCAGTTACTTTCTATTCGTCTGCTTTGCAGCCATTGCTCATGCAAGTAGCAGCATTTCTTTCTATTCACTTTTTTTTTTTTGTTTTTTTAAATTGTTATTTCAAAGATTGTGATGGAAGAGCGCATGTATGAGCATATCAATGACGCTATTCTATCCCAACTTGAAAATTATACAATGGAACTCGCTGCTTAAAACAGCTGATTTTTTTGGCATTATGCTAAGGAGGAGGTACCCTGCTTTTTCTAAATTATGTTTCCCATAATTGTAATATAATTTTTGACTATCTTTTAAATTTTTTTTTTCAAAATTTACACAATAGAGTTGTGAAAATACTCTCTTGGATAAGATTCCAACAAGAGCTAGCACTTTATGAGAGTCAGAAAATGCACCGTATACAGGAAGCTTATATCTTTATTAGAAACCATCCTTCATGCCCTGCAACTGAAAAAAGAGTAGAAGAAAAAAAAAAGAAGAAGACATTATTAACATATTGATACATTTGAATCCAGCACTATTCTACTTTGCTTCATGCAGTAATAGGCCAATATAAACATACATTTTTCTCAGTAAGAACGAATATGTCCTTTTTATCAAAAAAACAGGAAAAAAAAAAGGGACCATAAGGGCGTTGAATGCTAAGATTCTAATCACTCTAAATCAACTTCAGTAACCCAATTAAAAGGGAAAACGATTCAAAAAATGGAATATATTGAAATTGAGGCATAATTGCTAATAGTGGTCCTAGAGCTAGTCGTGTAATTATATATTGGTTTCATTGTTTTTATTTTTATTTTTTATTTTTTGGTTCTATTTTACATCCTTGCACGTGGCTTCTAAGCAGAGCAGTCTCGTTCTCCTCGTATTTAAAATATTATTAGTTAATTTTTTTTGTCCAAAGGAGTTGCTCCCGTAGCAGTAGGAGAGAGGCTTTGTGAGAGTAAAGTCGGGGTTCCCCGATTTGACAGTGGACAGTCGAATTGTCAACTATTTAAGCTAAGTCCAACCCTCAAATAATATTAGTTATTTAAGAAAAAAAGGAAAACGACATTAATTTTGGCTAATGAGGATTGAGTAATTCTAGTCTTGCAAGTAGTGATATTATTGTGCCCATATATTTGGGACGTTGAAATTAATATGTCACAGCTTGTCATTGCCGAATACATACAAACTTGGCATCTGAGCCACTTATCAAGAAAAATCCTAACCATGATTGTCCATGGAGGAGGAGATAAACGATGGAAAAGTAGACCACAAGGAAATTCTATACAGGTGAGAGCACCAATACAGTATAAAAAAACTTGGTGTACAAAAATTTGTTCGAATATAATTGTACCTTAATTTTTTATAATCGCTATGATACTTTTTTACAATAAAAAAATAATAATTTTATTTTCAAGAAATATGATAGTAATTATAAAAATTTAAAGTGTCATTATATTTAGATAAAAATTCAGATAAAAAATCTCTGATACTTTAATATTTTTCCTATAAGTGATGCATGTTCATTTATTTTGATGTACTGGGGCAAAATGCTGGCTTCAATACAATTGGCTGGCTACGGTATGTATGTGGGGGACTGTATATTGATTGATTGTTCGTAGAAAGTCCCATATGTTTTAATTTTGACTTAAATGCCACTTATAAAATATGGAAACAGATATAATAATACAGATACAATATAATATAGATACAGTAATATATTAATTTTAAAAATATTAAAATATAGATACAGTTTAGACAAGAATATATATATATATATAATTAAATTTATAAAATTTTTATGCATTATATATATATTTTTAAATAATTTTATAAATCTTATTCACCAAAAAATATATTTATATAATTATTATAAGTTTTAGAAATTTTTTATTCAAATAATATATCATAAGATTCTTTATTTTTTATTATGAAGTACTAAAATAGAGATATGAGATTTTGTAATCAATTTAATTTTTCTGTTAAAATAAAAAACAAGTTAAAATTTAAGCGTCTAAAAGTCATGAACAATTGACAGTATTAAATTATAATTTTTAAGAATTTTTTTATTTTTTAAAAATAATTATAAAAATATTCAGACATATCCATAGCGTGTCAGACACTTGTACTTTTCATATCCGACATGCGTGTCTGAATTTTTTTTAAAAAAATTTTTTTAGCAGACACTTCTAACCGTATCGAATATGTGTCCGCCGCGTGTCCGTTGCATATTCGCGTGTCCAGCATGTCCAACATGCAGTACTTTCATTTTTTAGAGTGTCCGTTCTTCGGTGAATGCCACCCATTTTTCTCAAACAGGATGCCTGTCTTACTGGGTCAACACTCTTACTCAGGCTTTTGAAGCCTCTTCCCCCTCCAAATCATGTATTTTAGTTGTATTTGTACAAATTATTTTGTGTGGTAAAATTTTCTAGTGTTATATATATATATATATATATATATATATATATAAGCAAGCATTTTTTTTACCAATTAAAAAAAATATTAAAAGTATGTTGGTCATCATATCTTTAAACTGAGATCAGAAATCACCTGTTAGTGTTTTTATTCAATCTCTCTTATAAAAGAGATTTACCACTAATACCGTTGGACCAGTATTGGCTTTCTCATTCTAGTTGTAGTATTAATAAATTTAAAATTCAACACTACACTCTCATATAAATCTCTATTTATTTGAGGGAGGATGACAATAAAATACTTATACCTAAGCTAATGCAAGAAGAAGCATACAGGTCACCAATTAGGTCACCTCCTTGTGGTAACAACATACATGCATTTGAGCAGTTTCCTAGGTCCCTCTTTAAATGATATTTAAACCCCTACCATTTCCTTGTTGGTGGAGAGAAGGCTTAATTTTTTACTGAAAAACAAGTCTCTCTCTCTCATATTCTCATATCAATATTTGCTTAATTGTTTTACTGTAGTGGTTGGTGTCCCAATGTCACCTTTGGAGAAAACAAAGTTTGGGGCTCTCAAGGTAATTAAGATCTATAGAGAAGCCATGGAACCTTCCTTGGAATCAGTTTTGTCTGAAGAACGCTGAAACACCCAAGAAGTGGCTGGAGAGAAAGAGACAATATGTTGATATTATTTGTTAGTTCAAATTTTTTGTGTGGAAGCAAATTAAAAAAAAAGTTGTGAACATATATGTTGTTGGGTACAAAGTAAGGCCAGGGTGAAGAATTGCTTTCCCCCATGAAATGAATGTTTGCTTGGGTTCCATCATAGAGAGAGCCTTTAAATGTGAGAGTTAAAGAGGGTCTGATCAGAATGCAACTACCTCTCTTCTCTCCTTGTTGATGACTCCAATAAAACTCTTGTTTATTGCTTCTACCCACCAATGGTTTTGCTTTCTACTTGGTAGCTAGCTTTGCATTTATCTCTTTGATGATATATACATTCTATCTGCATTACTATCGCCAATTAATATGGGAGGCATTGCATAAGAATTGAAAAGGTCCTACCAAAGTTATGGGCTATTTGGAATTGCCAGATTTCTAAACAATATAATTATATCAACAACCTCATTGCTCCTACTAATTAATGTTGATTAATGCACGTCACATTCATGCTACTTAATCATATGCTCAATTATATGAAAAAATCTAATTGGCTTTGCTTGATTTTTGCCAATATAGCCATAAATATAATTCAACAACAAAACAACAGGAGCCAATTAGCTTTTATCTGCAATGAATGCCAATGAATTGTAGCTCAAAGATACAAGAGTCAAATTTAAATCTAAAAGTCTTTATATCGGATTTTAGTCATAACTGATTAACAAATACAAAAACAAGAGCAAATAGCTTTTTCTGTACGGAATAAAAAATTAATTTCAATTTTGAAACCTATCCAACATAAAAAAAAAAAAAAAAAAAGCAGTCAGAAAAATATATTTGAAATTTCCCAAAATTTCTACACCTAAAATTTTCACAAGTATGTTACAACTTCACAAGTTATTTTTCGCAGCAACGATACATTCAATACATGCGTAGGTTACGAAATTAAGGAACAACACAAAGATAATAAACAAACAATAATTTTTAACAAAAAGAGCTAGATAAATAGTTAAATAAAAAAAACACTATCAGGAGCAAATTAGGGGCTGTTAGGGTGATTATGTGACAAAATAAAGTGTTTGATTAACAGCTTAATATTGTTTCCTCTTCTATTGTAACAGGCTAACAGTGATTATTGTTATTTTTGCCTCTTTTTTT
This sequence comes from Carallia pectinifolia, assembly GCA_037832335.1. Taxonomy (NCBI): domain Eukaryota; kingdom Viridiplantae; phylum Streptophyta; class Magnoliopsida; order Malpighiales; family Rhizophoraceae; genus Carallia; species Carallia pectinifolia. The sequence continues at coordinate 13,506,842 of CM075453.1, forward strand.
TTTTATAAATAAAGTGTCTCAATTAAAAATATGAGATATTTCTAGTTTTTTTTTTCCTCCATGCTATCACACCTCTTATATATAGCAAGCCAGGTTTAATCTATGTGTTTTTTCCTTTTTTAGGTCAATTGCTTTAGTTAACACAAAAATTTACGTTTAAGATACTTTTGTTTGCTTTTAATAACGATGCATATTCTGCATTTTAATTTGATTTCGATCCAAGAGCATTATGCTGTCTATCTCATTTTTGTAACATAATAGAAAAATACTCTATTAAAAATCTTTGGTCCTGAAAATAAGAAAACATAAGTATTGAAGGGCTAACACCTATTAAAAATCCATAAAAACAAAAAAAAGCATTAATTCACCATTACCACATTGTTATTAGAACTTACCTTTTTTCTTTTTTGGAATCTATTGAAGGGCTTACATTCTAAAGAAAAGAGATGAGAAAATTAAAATTCAAACTCTTCACCTCTCAGGCCAAAGAGGCCAATAGCTTCGTAGGTAAACTAGGGTGGTTTGCTATTAGAAATTATTTTTTTAGTCCATTTATTATAAATTACTTTTTTTTTTGTTTAGAAATTTTTTTTTCTGATATACCGAAAGGTCAAAGTGCGTACAACTAGAGAAGGTAAAAGCATTTGAGAAAAAGGAGTCTTGAACTTCTGCCTCCTATGTAGGCAGCGTGCTGAGTGACCAAAAAAGCTGCTGGCTTAGAAATTACCTGGTACAGCATATTTGCTGGTCTTTCAATTGGACTTTGGCCCAAATTTCTCATGAAGGCAACATATAGCTTTTAAGCCCTTCACGATCTAGAGTCTACCTTCATTGGGCTTTTTTTAATGAAGCGACAAGGCTGTTGTCCTGCTATTAAAATTATCCAATGGGCCAATTTTTTATCCAGTAGGCCTAGAGCTTTTTATTTGATCCTAGTATATAAAATTTCCGTGTTTATTAAATTTTTCTGCAAAAATTTGTGTTCTTTCAACCCGTGGAGCGTCGGCTACATTCGTTTATTTAATAAATAATTCTAGAATACGAATTGGTCTGAAATTAGCCTTAATACAAATTCTAGGATACTGTGTTTTTTTTCAAGAAATTGAACACTGTATTTTTTACCTGCTCATAAATATATATATTTATTTTCACCAAAAATGGATTGAAACTACGTCTATCATCTAAACCGTCGACTCATATGTATGATGCGATGCATTATTTTGAAATAGCGAGTGTCCATGAATTTTAGTGCTATTATGAAACTAAGTCAAGCTAGTTAATTCATTGATATTATATTAAAGAGGAGAAACTGAAATTGGATTCAATGTTCACCTTTTTAAAAAAAATTTTCCCCTAATTATTAGACAAACTAATGTTAACACAATTAGATCAGATCAACTGATCCGATCGATTTAATCGTAAGTTTTTAGTATGGTTCATGGCCAGATTTGGAAGAGTTTCTAAATTGGTTAAAGCCAATCAAAACCAGTAAAAAGAGATCGATTAGATCAACTGAATCGAACCCACAAATATTTAAAATTATAATTTGAATCAATTTTATTTAAATTATAATTTAAGTGCCAAATTAAATTAAAATTTTCATTTTGTGCTAATTTTATCAAAAGTTTTTATTTAGTCTTTAAAAATAAAAAATTAACATTCAATCACAATTTACTAGTATCATTTTTTTTTTCAATTATGATTATAAATATATTAATTATTAGATACTAAATATTAATTAAACCTGTTAGAATTTTGGGTGATTAATTTTTTCAGTTGTTGGTTCTGGCAACAGTGATATGGACCTCGACATCTTTTGAAAATTAAAAAAAAAAAAATGAAACAAGGTATCACTAGCACGTACATATATATAGCGTGTCGTCAATACTACAATCGATAATATATTCTATTTTTCTAACTAAAGTACTTGTATATATATATTTTTCCTAAACACTAAAATATAGTATGTTTTGAAAAAAAAAATGTAGTTCATCTTTTAAAAATAATACAATCATAATTAATTATTTAAAATTAAAGATTTAAATTTTAAATTTTAAAAATTAATTAACAAAAAGAAATTAATAATTCTCTTAAATAGTTTTAAAATAATAATAAAATGATAATTAAATTTATAAAAAAATAAAAAAATAAATTATTGGATATTTTGAATCAATCTGTATAACTACTTGTTATTAAACATTTGGTAAGAAAAATTACTACGAATCGAGCAAAACTTGATCAATGTATCAATTTGAATATTTTCACACACACATATATATGTATATATTTTAATGTATAGTACGTGAGATTTATATTTTTTGTTTTAAAATAATATTAATTTAATTTTAAAATTTAATTTTGTAAAAAAAAAAAAAGAAGAATTTGGGTGCAAAATTAGGGATATTGATCGGCTTTTACAGCGGACCACAGCACATCCGTATATTTCTTATGCAAATTCCAATTCACGCCGGGACCACCAATCCCTCCAGCTCCACTCGCAAGTTACCGCTGCCAAACCACCGCTACTTCTCCGTGCACCACCACCACGTCTTCAAACAGCGCATCACGCCATGACCGCCGCCGCCGCCGCAATCCAACGAACCCCATATTCTCCCCGATCTCCTCTTCACAGCGCCGGATCATGCTAGCCGCGGCCGCAACCTCGTGGGTCCGCATGCGGCGGAGCCGGTGTCTCATCATCCTGCTCTGCTCCCCTATCCTCCTGCCCCTCCTCTGCGTCACCTTCCCTCTCCTATGCGTAGCGGAGCTCTGTTTCCGGATTTGCCGAGGAAGCCGGCAAAAGAAAGAGCCGCTGCTGGGGGCTGAAGGCGTGAAGGAGGAGGAGGAGGAAGAGGGTTTCCGCGACTCCCAACGGCTGCTGGAGGAGGGACGTGAGGTGGGGCTCTTGCAAAGGTACTTGGAAGATCAGCTGCTGCTGGTTGGATCTATTTATGAGCGTGGGGATGAGTTTGATTTTGCTAACGAAGAAGACAAAGTGGAAGAAAGTCCAAGTCTTGATTTCAAGTCTCCTCTTTTGGTTTGAATTTGATTGCTCTTTTACAAGCTCTCTCTTTTCTTCTCCTTGGTCGCATTTAATTTGATTCCACTGGCTGCTGCTGCTGCTGCTGATGCTGCTGTTGCTCGCTGCACTTCCACGGTTGTATGTCCAACAAAATTTTCTGATATTTATATCTATAGAAAAATTGATTTTAACATAGTTTATTTTGGTGTGTTTAGTTAGAAGCAGAGCTTGAAAATCGTTAGATTTGTCATTCTTTGGTGTTAATCCAATGCCCATGGATTGAGTCATTCTCATTCATATGGTTCAGGCTGTGAATCAACTTTTAATACGAAGTAGTTGATGTTTGTGTAGTAAGAACTTGGCTCACACAAAGTAGAATTAGGAAGCGACAATGAACGGAATATTTTCATATTTTGAGGGTTAATTTATGTTCAATGGAATTAAGAAAATCATTCTGTATGTTAGGCAATTTGTTACACGCACATGCGTTAGAATGTTTTTTTTCTTTAACCCCAAAAAATGTACATCGTAAGTATATAGTTACCGTACATGTGTACCGAGTTTAAAAATTATTCGATACCGTCTTTATCCAAGCTTCTCGTAATTAGGACACATTAATTGAGCACAGTTAAGTCTGAATAATCTTCTTTCACTCTGACTGCAATGTTAAGAATTTAAAAGAGTGTATACCCCATTTACTAGGAGTTGGGTGAAGCTGAGAATACTCGAATATAAGCTGATGCAGAAAAAAATGAGCTAGATGACCGACCGGACTGTCCTCCGACTGTATCATGCATTAGAGTTTAAGCGCTGGAGTAACAAAGAAAGTTAGGTAGGAGCGTTTAGAGAGGAATGAGAGCAAAATAAAAAGATGATTAATCTTATTTTTCTTTGTCTTAAAAAAAGACCACAAATAAAGGAATTTCTAATTGAATACGAAAAAGGTATTTTGCTAGCCTCTTGTGATATCTTCGATAACATTGTTACGTGGAGGCAACTGAAGATGATGACTAGCATTAGAATCACAGACTTCTTAATTGAAAATTTAATTTTATCTACTTCAACTAAAGTGATTCTCTTCTTAATTGAAAATTCAATTTTAACCACTTCAATTAACATGATTTTCCAAATAGCTGTTATCTTTTAAGACAGTGATTTTTGCTCTCATCTTCTGAAAATAGATATCGAAAATAAAATAACCAAAAAAAAATCAAACAACGAAAAATCAAAATTCCACGGCTGTATCTAATTGCATCAGGGAGTGATTAAGTATCTATGGTTATTTCAAAGGATAATGGAAATTATAAATGAATATAAATAATAAGAGACAAAAGGGTTATTTTTTATTATAAAAATTATAAATTATTTTAAAAATTAAATAATTCTTTATATTGTATCATTCGCACGTCTCTTAATTTTTCCGTTTACGGCACGGGATTCAAAATTTCAAAGGATAAAGATGTTTCAAACTTCAAACCTCCACATCAGCAAAGAGAGAGAGAGGCAAAAGCCAGGCACAAGGATAAAGATTGCGGTGAGGGCCTCAGTTGGAGAAGACAATCGAGTCAGAGATCTAAAAGTCAAAGACAGAACATAAAAAACAAAAGAGACCAGATAAGAACTAGACAACGAGCTTCTTCAATATTAACAAAGAGTCTAAAGAATCAATAAATAATGACTTGGTCGCCGGCGCCACCCTGCAAATCTCCATCAAGCACCACCGCCGCCACGTGCATGTTCTCCTTCCCGTCGCCTTCCTTCTCCTCCTCCTATATCTTATCCCTTTCATCAACTTCACGTCGCCGTTTTTCCACGTTTTGTTTACGTTTCAACAGCAACTCTTCCTCTTCTTCTCCATCTTCATCATCTTCTTCTTCTTCTTCTTCTAGGAATCGTGATACGGGTGCCATTAAAAAGGTGCCCAAGTCAATAAGCTTAGATACCGGCTGGGGTCTAAAAAGAAATGACTCAGAAGAAGCTACTGCCCTGGGCGATATTGCACAGTCCCAGGTTTCTTTGAATGAAAATGTGTCTCTGAAGAAACAGATGCTGGGTTCTATTAAGGCATTTTTTGGAAGGAGATCGTTGTGGCAGAGAAGGAAATGGAGGAGCATCGTTTTGCTCAACCTCATCACCATTATCTATGGTAACTTTGTCACCTCACATTTTCTTTTTTGGGTTTTTATCCCCTTATTTTCAGTTATATTTTGTGTCCCCAGAAATCTATAAACGGAATCAGGAAACCCAATTATCAAAAGAATAAGAAAAGTAATTTTTTCTGTTTATTGAATTACATAGGAGTGGCGGATGGAGGTTGGTGAAGCAAGTTTTAGCATTTAAGCTTTCATTTGTGAAATCTTGCTTGTGTTGTTCTATGATGATCAATGCAGAATTAGGAAGCTGGTATTTGGCCACATCTTATGTAGCAACATGTTCATGATTTGAGCATTACTATGTATGGATACAGATTTTAACTTTGTTTCGTAATTTTTCTATAGCTAGTAACATCCCGGTTGTGAAAGAAGTTGAAGCAATTGTCGATCCAGCAGCTTTTACAGTTGTCCGGTTTGCTGTATGTGCAATTCCATTCCTCCCATTTGTAATTGAAGCTCGGGATGATGTTCATACCCGTAATGCAGGGATGGAGTTGGGTTTCTGGCTTAGTTTAGGATATCTAATGCAGGCTATCGGGCTGCTAACATCTGATGCCGGACGTGCATCCTTTATATCTATGTTCACTGTAAGTTTCTTGCTCAGCCTCTTGTTATACTGCACATTTTTATTGCTCTTTATGAGTATTGAAAGTGCAGTACTTTTGCATACTTTGGATGTATTTATCAGGTTATTGTGGTTCCGTTGCTTGATGGTATGTTGGGGGCAGTAGTTCCTGCGCTCACCTGGCTTGGAGCTGTCATGTCCCTCCTGGGAGTTGCTTTGCTGGAATCCAGTGGATCTCCTCCCCGTGTAAATGTTCTTTCATTCTTTTATGAGTTAAATGCAATTTAATTCTAAGCATGGCATAAAAAGAAGCATTGTCCAAGTGCTCTTTTTAAATTTTTATAGTGAAAACAAGGAAGTCTAATTTCTGATGTTTTTCTAAACAACCTGTGTTACATGTTTTCAGATTGGTGACCTCATGAACTTCTTAGGTGCCGTGTTTTTTGGCATTCATATGCTTAGAACTCAACATATATCAAGGAGCACGAATAAAAGTAACTTTGTAGCTCTCCTTGGATACGAGGTGTGCGCATTGTCTTGAATGTATTTAAAATGGAGCCCGATTGCCTTCACTTATATTTTAAGAATGTGTAGGTGTGTGTTGTTACTCTCATCTCAACACTGTGGTACTTTGTTGGAGGGTGTGTTGGTGGCATCCGAGCTTCTGACCTATCATCTTGGACATCGACAATGGTCTGGCATTCGATGGCTGTTTTCCCATGGATTCCTGCACTTTACACAGGCTTATTCTCAACTGGTTTATGCTTATGGATAGAGGTATATGTCTTAATCAGTCAATGTTGAAGAAACCTACTGTGGATTTCAATAAAAGGTCTCTCGTGATTTTCTCTTGTGTAGGGTAGTCTTTCTCAACATCTTTTTGCAGCTCATAGGCATTTTTAAAAAAAAATTTTTTTATAAGAAGCGATTGAGCACAGTGAAAGCCTGTTAATCGTTTTTGATACTGTCTCCTCCTCTAGCTGTATATCCTGGCCTTTGTACATAATGCCTAATGGCTTTATATTGGTTTATGCCTCACATGGATTGAACATCTGTGACAGAAATTATGTGGATTTTATTATTGGATCAACTGCATACTATTGAATTCTAAAAAGAGATCTTAGATAATAGGCCACAGTCAGCATGATTCTTACTGAAACTCTCTGCCTCTCAAGAACTATGCTTAAAAGTGGAAAAGCTTTGTCTTTTAAGAGAAAAAAAAAGTGAGAAATTTAAGCAACAGACATCGTTGGGGGATCCTGTTTATATCAAAAGAATGAGACTGGAACTGAATAATTCCAAATCTGCTTCTTCTGTGTGTTCCTTGAGCCAAAATTGTGTATGCATATATAAAATTCTATGTTGCTTTCAGGGTGTGGCTTTTGATGAAAACCAAAATGCTACATTTGAGTCTTCTTGTTGATAATTGTCTATGGGATAACTTCAAAAAGTTTTCTGGATGTGTGTGATCCATGCCTATGGGCTGTCTGATAAACGAATCTTAAGAGTAACACTTTGATCGGGGTTTTGGAAGATTTTCCTTACTAGTAGCCAAACTCAGTGCCTAATAAAACCGAACGGCAAGAGATGATTCATTCAGCTGACCACAATTAAATATGGGATTGAGTCTTTATTGTTGTTGTTAGTAGTTTACTTCCCTTCGTCTAAACAAGAATTTAACCATCTGTTATTGATTGTGCAGATGGCTGCCATGCGTGATGTATCAGCAACAGAGACTGCTATAATATATGGTTTGGAACCAGTGTGGGGTGCTGGTTTTGCATGGTTCCTCCTTGGTGAAAGGTGGGCTGCCACTGGTTGGATTGGGGCTGCTCTTGTGATCGGTAAATGAATTTATGCTTACCATCTTTATTTACTATTATATGATTACCATACTTAGTCAAACTGCTGAGAAAAGAATGTCAATCTAAAGGATTCTCTGCTTTTGGAATGCACTCACCATTTTAGCTGGATTTCTTCTCATTTTCATATATTACACGTGGTTTGATTATTTTCATGCTAGGCCATTCTGTTGAAAACTACTTCTAAATTCCATGCTTTTCCTTTATGTTTGGCATCTTGGGCAAGATGTGTATGCACTTTCTGATTTCTACCATCCAAGGCTTTTGTAAAGGAAGTGCATGCACACTGACAAAGTTTAAACCTATAACTTTGGTGTTTGGTGTACTCTGAGGCATCAATGTCCATCACACTTAATTTAATACAGTCTCAGGAGCCAATAGAAAAATGTTTAATTAAAGTTATGTTCTAGGCTTCAAGAAATAAAAGTTTTTGGTTGGCTCCTAAATCAACTGAAAACTTAGTAACAGAAATAACAAAATAAAGCTTGTCTTGTGATCTAATGATTGAAAGAAGCAAATTGTGATCTGATGACTACCTAGATACTGCATCTTAAATTCTTCAAATGGGATGAATGATTTTGCTACCAAAATCTAGGTTTCTCTTTCATTTTTTCGTTTCTTCATTGCTGATATACATTAGTAACATTAAATCCTCTTCCAGGTGGAAGCCTAACAGTACAGATATTTGGATCATCTGTTGGCACGTCTGGTGAAGATGACAGGAATAATACAGTATCACCTACTGACTACAGATGAGCAAAGTGGTTTTTCCGCTTCATCAGTTAACATCAGTTCTACTAATAATCTTTCTAATCATTTAAAGTAAGTCATATCACCCGCAACTGCCATAAAGTCTCTCTTACATCTTTAATGTTTTGATAACTGATTATCAAAATTTTGTTATATCATCTAACTACATAGAGTGATAGCTGACAGAGCATCGAGCAGTGCCTTAAAACTTATAAAAAAGATAAATTTCTACTGCCTCGTCTCTAGGAGATCCTATAGGGCAGAGGTTTGGGCAGCACTTGGTTCTTGCCACATGACCAAAAAAAAACAAAAAGAAAAAGAAAGTAATGGTATTAAGGTATTCAAAATAATTACAATAGAACTTAACATTGTGATGTGGCTGCAAGCATCAATTACCACGTAATCCTACATGGCGTGTAGGGAAGCTGTCCAAAGTTATATATGCATATAAACATGCAGTAGAAAGATGCAAAATAGGAGGACCTTGGTTTATCATTTTTCATCTGTTTTCTGTAATGGAGACTGAAGAGAATCTCCTATGTAATAGTACCTTATATGGTTACTGCAACAATCTACATGCTTTTGAAAGGATGACTGTATTGCCTGCAAGCCAGGAGTTTATTCTTTAAGACAAAAGCAGTAACAAGTGATGACAATCTTGTTTAATGACAGGTTTTTGTGTTAGAACAACATTCTACCTTTTTTTGGGGGCAGGGGTGGGGCTGGTGGGTGAGGGGAAGGGAGTTAGAAGTAATCCTCTGTGGATATCACATTTTTAATGCCAATCTAGAGCACACTCTTATACTTTGCACCAAGCATATGATTCTTGGTTTTAAAGCAGCATGGGGAACTAGTGAGATGAAGGATGCTGTACCTGTCAAAAGGTGGGGAATTAGGATGCTATTAATAATGACGTTGTCACTATGGTTCTAAAGCCCATAGCTTCTCCTTGGCTTCACCCCTTGATGAACCATCAACTTGGACATCCCGGATGACCTGGCCGAATTACTTCCCAGGGTGAGCCCTCTTTTAGGAGCACCACACTCCAGCCCAGAGACGTGTGTTGCCACTAGAGATGCCTTGGCGCCCGCAGAATGGTATCGGCCTTCAACACTACCACCACCAGAGAGTGTCAGGAGGTTATGCCAACATTACTCGCCAAGGGTACCTGCCTAGCGTGCAACTTGGTGGTATATCCCCCGTCAACCAATACAAGCCCTCAATAGATCCTATAAATACTCCGTGACCTTACTAGCCCCAAGTAAGACCTTAGCCTCTTCCTAAAGCTACCACCTCCAACTAGCTACTTTGAAGCTAATTAATTGAAGTCATTTAGTGTTACTTTTTGACGTTGTATGGTAGCTAGTTAGATAGAGTCAGATAATTATCCGTCCCCTTTGTCCAGGGAATCAAAGTAATGCCCTTGTTAAGATTAGGCGGATTTCATGGGTGAAGTTTGGTGTTGTGACCAACAATAAGAAGCTGTATTTCCAACAATGTGGACCCAAATCTTTGCTTTATGGCTCAAGAGACTTTGTTGGGTCACATTACTACTACGATTCCGGTTTGATTGGAAATCGGACTGGTCTAACCAGCCATAACCATAGAAGGGCCTGGTCTGGTTAAGGTTTGGGAATCTTGACAACCGGCCCGACACAGTAACCAAACTGAGCTTGTGAATCGCCAGGTTATAAAGAAGAACTGGACTGGATTGGGGTCAGTGGTAGTTGGATCGTCCCTACTATTGGTCATATGGGGATCAGAAGGAATTGCTTGACTAATAGGTGTTTCGGGTGCAAAAGAGTGAAAAATAGGATTAATTACTTTATATGTTTTCTGTGAACCGACTGGAAGGCAGGGCCGGAGCTACATGTGCATTTGTCGGGGCACTGAAAAGACAAAAAGATACTGTATTTACAAAGAGTTAAAGACACTTTTTCCCACCAAAAAAACTTTACTTTCTCCCTAGTTGAAATAAAAAATTATTGGGTTTAAGAGAGTTTCTAATTTGACTTACTTTGTTTTATGAATATAATTTACTCATAAGTATAATTTATTTGAAATAAAAAAATAAATAAATTTATATAGTGTAAGATTATGATAGTTTTATACTCACAAAAAATTGACTAAAAATAATAAATACCTTAATCTAAAAGATTTTAAATGGCATAAATTACTAGAGTTGTCATCAATTTTAATAATTGCTACAATAAGTTAATTTATTTAATTTGTTAAATTTAGAACAAATATATTGATTATGACTAAATATAATTAGAGTTATACAAAATCTATATGAATTCCTTTCCTCTTTTTGTTTGAAAGAATAAAGTGGTTGTAATTTGTGATTAAAAGATCATAATTACAATTTTGAAAATACTTTTTTTTCCTTGAAAATTAAGAAAAATATATATTGTCATCTCTTAATTCTTACAAAGAAAGACTGTAAAGTGTTATCCTTATTTTCTTATTTTCTGTTAACAAATGGAGAATAAGAAATCTTTTATATTAGAGATGATTATTGTACATGTAGATTTTTCCCATTCGTTTTAAGTTTTCATAATTGCATCATAAAAAGTAAATTTATAATTAATGTTAACAATATTTTTTATATTAGTTTTTAAATTAATATTTTATTAAATAAACATAACCTTGTCCCCGGTAAAAGTAACTTCTGAATCCGCTCCTGCTGGAAGGCGCTTTAATGTTTGCTGCACCCTAGCCACCTTTCTCCCAAAATGAGTAGCTGAATCAATCTCAAAGTATTTAGACTTTATTTATTTATTTTTTTAAGCGAAATGGGAGAAAGTTTGATGAAGCCAAATATTAGACAAATAAATTGAGAACATTATCGTCTGCCATGTCGTGTGCTTGGTGACCACTTTTGGGCATAACTAACAAATGTTATATAAATTGTAGGAAATACTGTTCTATTTTTGGCAATATGGATATATATATATTTTTTTGTTAAACAATATGGATATGTTAATTGAGCACGGGTACATGTCCCAACAATTTTACCTGATATTTTATTTGAGTGACGCGTTGAAGTGAAATAAATTTTTAATTTTTTTTCAACATCGATAAAATATGAAAAAAAAGAAACACATTTTATTACTTTATTTTTCTTGTTGTAGAAAATATCAAAATAGCTGCAAAAAATTAAAAATTCGTTGCACCTCAACGCGTCATTCAGACAAAAAAAATCAGAAAAAAACCTCGGAAAGCCTAGTTTTTTCCATGTTAATTATTGCGGTTGTCTATCATTTTCGTTTCGTGACTTGTGTTTTATATATACGTTGAACGCAAGTTTTAAAATCTGGATCAAAATCAATATGGGATTTCGCAAATCTAACTGAAAATGACACAAGAACCTCATGTTTCATGTTTTTGCCAAGTATTTGAGCATCTCCCCAAATATTTTTTGATGACGAAGAATTCATTTTAGTTAGACTCGCTACAAGAAATTAAGCACAGAGCGACTAAACAAAATGGTCGACAAAAGTTCAAAAAGCGTCGCTAAAAGGCGCAATGGTTGCAAAACTCTTGTAAACTAATAATAAAAAAAAAAAAAAAATATAAATGGTTGGCAGCCGCCAACCTTGAAGGTTGGCAGCTGCCAACCTAATTAATGCCACCAACCATTTGGTTGGTGGCAGGCAGGCAGCTGGGGGAGGCCTATAAATGGCCTCCCCCCCAATTAGAAGAAAGCAGAAGCCCAGCAGAGAGAAGAAGAAGAAGAAAAGAAAAAAAAAAAAAGAAAAGCCAGCAGCGAAGCGCGCAAGAAAAAAAAAAAAAAGAAAAGAAAAAAAGAAAAAAAGAGAGAGATAGTAAAAAAAAAAAATTGAAATATTACAAATCCGGCTGGGATTAAGCCTTATACGGCCCTCAGCAAAATCCAGGCAACTCATCCGAGAACAAGTCCATTCGACCCTTGGTGAAATTAAGTCAGATCAGCTCAGATCGACTCTCTACGGTTCCTAAACGTAGTCAAAACATCCAAATCAGACACAGTTTCAGTCTATCCAGTTCAAGAAAAAGCGGTGGAAATTATTTCTGTCCAGATCAAGCTCGTGCAGCCCTTGACGGAGTCAAAAAAGGAACACTAATCGGAGGATCTACGGAGATCGACCCCACGTAAATTTTCTTTTACTTTACAATTTTTATTTGTAATTTATTTTTGTATTTTCGAGTTTAATTGTTTTAGACTCGAAATTTACGCTTTACAAATTTTTGGCACGCTCGGTGGGACATCTTCACCTCCCATCTCTTGTTCCGTAAAAAAAAAAAAAAAGAGGTAAAAGGGGAGCTGAGAGTAAAAAGTAAAAAAAAAAAAAAAGTAAAAAAAAAAAAAGTAAAAAAGTAAAAAGTAAAAAGTAAAAAAGTAAAAAGTAAAAAGTAAAAAGTAAAAAAGTAAAAAGTAAAAAAATAAAAAAAGGGTAAAAAAAAAAGTAAAAAAAAAAAAAAAAAAAATTTACAGGTGTTCAGCACATCAAATGGCACCGAAAAGGAGTACAACTGCTGCCACAAAAAAGAAGGCAACGGCTCCATTGCCTGCATCAACTACCCTACCTGGGTACGCAGGTCCAGAAACCCGGGGACGGACACAATTTCTTGCAGTCCAAACCCGACAAAATGTCGAAATGGAGAGTCCACAGCTTGCACAACAGGATCTCTCCCCTGACTCTCTTGCCGCATGGAGGAGTCGATCACCCACTCCGATCAAAATCGGGGGCAACACGACGAAGCCTGCTCAACAAAATCCGACTCGCACAGAAGAATCAGAAGAGTTTTCTCCCCCAGTCTTTCCCGGAGCCTCATCTGTTGCCGTCATGATGACCAACACAACCAGCACAGAGGAAAGAATTTCAGAATTGGAGAACAAAATTTTACAGCTGATCAGAGTCGTGGAGGAAAAAGATCAACAGATTGCAGCTCTCAAAGGAAAAGCCCCGATCCAAATTGATCCCGAAATCCGCGAAGAGCAACCATATCCACCCGGTTTCACTCCCGAAACCACACCAGCCGACGTCTTCCCTGCAGAAAAGCGACCAGGTAGTTCTACACAGCTGCCACCCTCAAATTCCCTAGCTTCGTTATCTATTCAACAATTGCAGGAAATGATAGCCAATACGATCCGACTGCAACAAGCTGCATCCTTCCAAGGATCACAGATGTACGTCAAACCGTACACCAGACGGATCGAAAGTCTCAACATGCCCTTGGGCTACCAACCGCCCAAATTTCAACAATTCGACGGACGAGGCGATCCCAAACAGCACATCGCCCACTTTGTTGAAACCTGCAACAACGCAGGGACTTACGGAGATCTCTTGGTGAAACAGTTTGTTCGTTCACTCAGGGAGACCGCTTTCACCTGGTTCATAAATCTTGAACCAGAATCGATCGACAGTTGGGAACAGCTACAACGAGAATTCCTTAACAGATTTTTCAGCACTCGAAGGACGGTAAGTATGATGGAGCTTACCAGCACCAAACAAAGAAAAGGAGAGCCCGTTGTCGAATACATCAACAGATGGCGTGCCCTCAGCTTGGATTGCAAAGATCGTCTGACAGAGACTTCTGCCGTAGAGATGTGCATCCAGGGAATGCATTGGGAGCTGTTATACATCCTGCAGGGTGTCAAACCCCGAACTTTCGAAGAACTGGCGACCCGCGCACATGATATGGAGATAAGCATCCAGACTTCCGGAGGCACAGTTCCCATCCAGTTGGACCAGCAAGGGGGCAGAAGGGAGATTAAGAAACCCAACAGCTCTGGAAAAGGGAAAGAAGTGATGACTGTTGAAGCCGCACCAGTAAAAGTGGGCGCCAAAGCTAAGGTAAATCTTCCGACCCAAATAACTCAGCCAAAACAACAGGTAAGGCGGAAGGTGACATTGCGAGAGCTGGAGCAGAAGCAGTATCCATTCCCCGACTCAGACGTTCCCGACATTCTTGAACAACTCTTGGAGGCGAAGCTGATCGAACTCCCAGAGTGCAAGCGGCCGAATGAAAAGGATCGAGTCAGCGATCCAAGATTCTGCAAATATCACCGGATAGTAAGTCATCCAACTGAGAAATGTTTCGTCCTGAAGGAGCTAATCATGAAGCTCAAAAGCCAGAATAAAATCATTCTGGACCAGGAAGGCGTAACCTCGGCAAACCAAACCACCATCACTTCAAAACCATCAGAAGAAGTGACACACCGTAAGGAGGAGCCACTCGACAACAAAAAGTCGACAACGGAGAAGGTATATGAAGCTCTCCAAACCCTTCTCGCTAACCCTCAGCTGTTTACAGCTTTGCAAACAACAGAAGTGTGGCAAAATCAAGTCGGCAATACTCTTCAGACCTCAGCTGAATCACAACCATCAAATGAGTCTAACTCAGCGGAGCAACAGGCGGACCAAAATCACGTCGGATGTTACTCTGCTATCTCATTTTCAGATGAGGATCTCCTGCTGGGGTCCAAACCCCACAATCGGCCGCTGTATGTATCAGGCTATGTGAAAGAGCAGAAGGTTCGACGTATTCTGATCGACGATGGCTCAGCAGTCAATATTATCCAAAAATCCACCATAAAGGAGCTCGGCATCGGCATTGATGAATTATCAGACAGCCGCTTGATGATTCATGGCTTTAATCAAGGAGGACAGAAAGCAATTGGGATGATTCGCTTGAAGCTAACTATCGGTAATCTCACTTCTAGCACTCTGTTTCATGTGATCGATGCACGTACCACATATAAGATGTTGTTAGGACGACCGTGGATTCATGGAAATGGAGTTGTGCTCTCAAGCCTGCATCAGTGCTTTAAGTATTACAATGGTGGCGTTCAAAAGGTCAATGCTGATTTAAAGCCGTTCGATGATGCTGAATCACATTTGGCGGATGCAGTCTTCTACACTGACACAGACAATCCGGAGATCATTCCGTCAAAAGCTACTTGGACTGGGGGCATCCACAAAAAGGGAAAAGCTGTCAAAGAACCTGCCAATGCTCAACCTCAGACTCCAACAAATGAAAAGCTGCCACAGCCTGCCGAACTCCGTCCGAAGGATGTTGCATCTTCAAGCTCCACTCCAGTCCTACGCTATGTGCCAAAGTCACGACGCTCAGAAGGTCAACCCCCTTTCTCTTATTGTATTGATCTTAAACAGGAGCAAGGTCATAGTCAACCCAAAACAAAGGAGCTGCACAACCTGAAGGAGACTTACACTCTGCCGATACCAAAGATTGAGCCGGTTTTGTCTTCAAAACCATTAAAAGGCTTCGTCAAACCACACACGGGGGCAGTCGAAGGAGGCTCACTTCCAGAAAGAAGAACACATGAAGGATTTGATCCTAATGCATACAAGCTTTTGGCAAAGGCGGGCTATGACTTTTCAAACCCGAGCACAATGGGTACGCTGCCGTCCACACATGGCGCCGCTTCTCAAACATCACAGTCCCGACCTGGCTTAGGCTATCAGGAGAAGTCACCTGTGCGGATCACGCTAAAGAGCCGAAGCCGAGCAGCTGATGCACGTGCCATCACCACCACCACCAAACAGGACAGGCTTATCCAATCAAACAAAGAAGGCGAAGTCAGAGGCTCCACATTTCATGTCACAATCAGCGAGGAGGCTGAGTCTGACTCATCAGATGGTGAAGTGAAGGAGGCTCCCCCGGAACTTGAAGATGGTGGCCAAGCAACTGTTGATGAACTCAAGGAGGTTAATCTTGGCTCTCCGGAAGATCCTCGACCTACATTTGTAAGTGCTTTACTTACTGCAGAAGAAGAACAAGAATATGTTCAGGTATTAAGTCAATACAGGGACGTGTTCGCATGGAGTTACAAAGAAATGCCTGGACTTGATCCGAAAATTGCGGTGCATCGTCTAGCAGTAAAGAAGGGTGTCCGTTCTGTCAAGCAGCCACAACGACGGTTCCGCCCGGAACTCATTCCACAAATCGAGGAGGAGGTGAACAAGCTGATCAATGCTGGCTTCATCCGAGAGGTCACCTACCCAACATGGATTGCCAATATTGTCCCGGTAAGAAAGAAGAATGGACAGTTGAGGGTATGTGTTGACTTTCGAGATCTTAACAAGGCCTGCCCGAAAGATGACTTTCCATTGCCCATAACGGAGATCACAGTCGATGCAACAACGGGTCACGAAGCATTGTCTTTCATGGATGGTTCTTCAGGCTATAACCAAATCAGAATGGCACCAGAAGACGAGGAGTTGACAGCATTCCGCACCCCAAAAGGTATATACTGCTACAAAGTTATGCCGTTTGGATTGAAAAATGCTGGCGCTACTTATCAACGTGCTATGCAAAAAATTTTTGATGACATGCTGCACAAGATTGTAGAATGTTATGTTGATGACTTAGTTGTAAAGATTAAGAAGCGCAAAGACCACCTCGAGGATCTCAAGACAGTGTTCGAAAGACTTCGGAGGCATCAGCTCAAAATGAACCCTCTCAAGTGCGCATTCGGAGTCACATCAGGAAAGTTTCTTGGGTTCGTGGTGCGCCATCGTGGAATCGAAGTTGATCAGTCAAAGGTTGAGGCAATTCAAAAGATGCCTGAACCTAAAAACCTGCACGAGCTGCGAAGTCTACAAGGAAAGCTAGCCTACATTCGCCGTTTCATCTCCAATTTAGCTGGGAGATGTCAACCTTTCCATCGGTTGATGAAGAAGGATGTCAACTTCGAGTGGGACGAAGCTTGCCGCAAAGCCTTTGAGAGCATAAAGAAGTACCTTTCCAATCTACCGGTCCTAGGTGCTCCAATTCAAGGAAAGTCGTTGATTCTCTACATTGCAGCGCAGGAAAGATCTTTGGGAGCCTTGCTTGCACAGGAAAACGAACAGGGAAAAGAAGTTGCCCTGTACTACTTGAGCAGAACACTAAACGGTCCGGAACTGAGTTATTCGCCCATTGAAAAGACATGTCTAGCACTGTTCTTTGCCATTGACAAGCTGAGGCACTACATGCAGGCTCACACGGTACGTCTCATTGCCAGAGCTGATCCTGTCAAATATATCTTATCCAGACCAATCTTGTCAGGACGACTTGCCAAGTGGGCAGTAATCCTACAAAGCTACGACATTATCTACGTGCCTCAAAAAGCAGTCAAAGGACAAGCTCTAGCAGACTTCCTTGCAGATCACCCTGTTCCGTCCGATTGGGAGTTCACAGATGATCTTCCAAATGAAGAGGTCTTTTACATTGAGACACTGCCACCATGGACGATGTTCTTTGATGGTGCAGCAAGGCGTGATGGTGCTGGTGCCGGTATAGTGTTTGTCACTCCTCAACGACAAATACTACCATATGCTATCATTCTCGGTGAGTTATGTTCAAATAATGTTGCTGAATACCAGGCTTTGATCATTGATCTTCAAATGGCTGTCGATATGAAGATTCCAACTA
This sequence comes from Carallia pectinifolia, assembly GCA_037832335.1. Taxonomy (NCBI): domain Eukaryota; kingdom Viridiplantae; phylum Streptophyta; class Magnoliopsida; order Malpighiales; family Rhizophoraceae; genus Carallia; species Carallia pectinifolia. The sequence goes on from CM075453.1 coordinate 13,524,617, forward strand.
TAGAAGTCCATGGAGATTCCCAGCTCGTCATCAACCAACTTACAGGATTGTATGACGTGAAGAAAGAGGACCTTGCGCCTTACCATCAACGTGCTCGACAGCTAATGGATGAATTTGAAAGCATCACCTTGGAGCATGTGCCTCGACGAGAAAACACTCAGGCAGACGCGTTGGCTAACCTGGCTACTTCTCTTGCAAAGTCAGAAATCCAGGCTACAGTTGTTGCTGTATGTCAGAAATGGATAGTGCCACAAATGGATGATGAAGAAACTACAGCAGCCAACGCTGTATCTGTACGTCTCGCGGAGGACAAAGATTGGCGCCAACCAATCATTGACTATCTACAGCACGGGAAGCTGCCTGAAGATCGTCGTCATAAGACAGAAATTCAACGACGAGCTCCCCGGTTCATATACCTCAAGGATGCTCTGTATCGAAGGTCTTTTGATGGAGTTCTACTTCGCTGCCTAGCCAATGAAGAGGCAAAACAGGCTCTCACTGAAGCACATTCTGGTGTTTGTGGCGGACATCAATCGGGACCTAAGTTGCACTTCCAACTCAGAAGGATGGGATACTACTGGCCAACCATGGTACGTGATTCCATTGAGTTTGCTAAAACTTGTCAAGCTTGTCAATTTCATGCTAATTACATACATCAACCACCGGAGCCACTGCATCCAACTGTCTCATCCTGGCCCTTTGAAGCTTGGGGTCTCGACTTAGTGGGGCCCTTGCCAAAGTCATCCCTGGGTCACCTGTACATCCTCGCAGCAACAGACTACTTCTCAAAATGGGCCGAAGCCATTCCACTTAGAGAGGTAAAGAAGGAGCATGTTGCCAATTTCATTCGGACTCACCTGATCTATCGCTATGGAGTCCCTCGATTCATCATCACTGATAATGGGAAGCAGTTCTACAACAGCTTGATCGACAAGCTCTGCGAGAAGTTCAAGTTCAAGCAGTACAAGTCATCCATGTACAATGCCCCAGCAAATGGCTTGGCCGAAGCATTCAACAAGACGTTATGCAACCTGTTGCGGAAGGTAGTCTCTAAATCCAAAAGAGATTGGCATGACAGAATTCCGGAGGCATTATGGGCGTATCGTACAACTTATCGGACTCCAACACAGGCGACACCATACTCACTTGTCTATGGTGTCGAAGCAATACTGCCGTTGGAAACACAGATTCCATCCCTGCGCATGGCTGTTCTGGAAGGACTCACACAGGAGGAGAATGCTCGCCTACGTCTGGATGAGTTAGAAGCTCTCGATGAAAGGAGGCTCGAAGCACAACAGCAACTTGAGTGCTACCAAGCCCGGCTCACCAACACATTCAACCGCAGGGTCCGCCCTCGATCTTTTCAAGTTGGAGATCTTGTTCTTGCAGTACGACGGCCCATCAACATGAAGCATCGGCCTGGTGACAAACTTACTTCCAAATGGGACGGGCCATACTTAGTGCAGGAGGCCTACACTCACAACGCTTACATGCTGTCAGACCAAGAAGGCGTCCGAATCGGCCCAATCAATGGTAAATTTCTGAAACAGTATTATGTGTAAATATGTTGAAAAAAAAAAAAATCAAAAAAAAAATATAGAAAAAAAAAGAAAATCAAAAAAAAAAATCAAAAAAAATCAAAAAAAAAAAAGAAAAAAAAAGAAAAAAAAGAAAAAAAAATCAAAAAAATAGAAAAAAAAGAAAAAAATCAAAAAAAAAAAAATGCGAAGTCCCGATCTGAAAGACCAAGCGAAAGTCCAAACCCAAACACTTGAGCTCAATTCAGAGTCAAAACCCAAACACTCAACCCAAATCCCAAAAAATTTCAAATTCAAAACCCAAACACTCGACCCAAGTCCAAAAATCCAAGTCTAGAAGCCCAAACACTCGACCCAAATCCAATCCAAAGCCCAAAACCCAAAAATTCCAAGTCCCAAACATAGTCCAGAACCCAAGTTCAAAATCCAATCCAACTCCTGGCCCGCATGAGTATAAACTGTGAACGGCCCAAAAATATAAAAGTAACGGAGGGTTTGAGTCTGAAACTCAGCATCAGTCTCAACCGATCTTCACCACACACCAGACCTTTGCTCCTCTGCCGCAAGAAAGATGGAACCAGTTGCAGAACCTCAAGACAAGGGAGAAGAAAGATCACCTCGCACAAGGTGGCAACCGACCATGGCACAACTGCAAATTTTGGAGGAAGTCTTCTACAACGATGGAGGTATTGTCCCTAACTCTACACAGATTCTCCAACTTGTCTCACGACTTCGCCCGCTAGGGGCAGTCGAAGGAAAAAATGTATATTTTTGGTTCCAGAATCGGAGACATAGGGAAACAGTGGCGCTGAGAGATGGTATTTCCAAAGCACAGCCTGTTGTTCCTATAGTAGATCTCACCAGTACAGCTTCACCCTCAAATGAAGCCGGCCCAAGTTCTACCACTGCAATGGTCTCTCCACGGTACGTTCATCAAAGCCGTAGCCTATGGGAGCATACATACTGGTCCTGGTGGTTTCACGGAGTCAGCCAAGGGTTCATCCCTCCTAGATACTTAAGTCTAGGAGGAATTTTTCTAGCACACAGGAGTCATTCCGGCGAAATTTTGCCTCTCTTTCCAGAATATTCCGGCAGCATCAACCAGCCGGAAAGCGACATCGACGCCAACATCATCGGCCCACCAGACGAGGTCGAGCTTGACTTGGAGTTGCACCTCAGGCCCCGCTAGGACGGCCGACAAGATAAGGTGCAACGACTTCTGCAGCACGCGGCAACGACTTCCGCAGCACACGACAACGACTTCTGCCACACACGGTAACGACTTTCGTGATACGCGTCAGCCGCTGCCTCTTTTGTCTCTTATGCAGGAAAGGGACGTGGATGGCCCTACCCGATTCTGCATACCTTTTTTGACTTTTCAAAAAAAAAAAAAAAAAAAAAAAAAAAAAACTCTTTATTATTTGTATATATATCCTGCATGCCCGAGTTGTAATATTCACCCCTCAGCTCTTCTTTCTCAAAAGAAAATGGCTAGTCTCTGCACTTGTCTCAGGAAGTTCTTCGATCAAGAAGTTGGAGGCGCACGAGCTAAGAAAAGAAGGAGTAGTCTTCTTCGAGGGATCCCTAAAAGCCCTCGAAACTCAGTCTCCAACGCCATCGGTGTCATGGAGTTCCAACTACTCTCCTTAGTTCACATCTACCACAGAGGGATGAGAAGCTGCAATTATCCTAATCTTTCTTTGGATGCAGCGACGTACAGGGAAGTTCCAACTACTCTCCTTACGTCGAAGCAGACTTGGAAATCATCACTACAGTCAGTCTCTCTGTGAGCCGGTCTTGAAGTTCCAAGGTCCTGGGCCTTCCTCTTGGGGAGGTTCAAGTTCTTTGCCTACTGGATCATCCTCACCAGAGCTTTGGAACTTCAAAGAACCTTTGCCAGCCATGGAAGCTCAAACGCACCTGGAGCCAAGACTTCAATTTCTATATTGGCTGGGCTGCTAACTTCTTCAAGATCATATCGGTTTCCTATTGCGATCCAACAACAGCGGAGATGGTCAAAGATAGAAGACTCCAAGATTCAATGTTCATCAGGACTTTCCAAATTTCAAACTGGACTTCAAGACTCGGTTCGAATTATCTCTGTAAAAATTTTTTCTTACCGACCCTTGAAGTGGGGGCATTTGTAAACTAATAATAAAAAAAAAAAAATATATAAATGGTTGGCAGCCGCCAACCTTGAAGGTTGGCAGCTGCCAACCTAATTAATGCCACCAACCATTTGGTTGGTGGCAGGCAGGCAGCTGGGGGAGGCCTATAAATGGCCTCCCCCCCAATTAGAAGAAAGCAGAAGCCCAGCAGAGAGAAGAAGAAGAAGAAAAGAAAAAAAAAAAAGAAAAGCCAGCAGCGAAGCGCGCAAGAAAAAAAAAAAAAGAAAAGAAAAAAAGAAAAAAAGAGAGAGATAGTAAAAAAAAAAAATTGAAATATTACAAATCCAGCTGGGATTAACCCTTATACGGCCCTCAGCAAAATCCAGGCAACTCATCCGAGAACAAGTCCATTCGACCCTCGGTGAAATTAAGTCAGATCAGCTCAGATCGACTCTCTACGGTTCCTACACGTAGTCAAAACATCCAAATCAGACACAGTTTCAGTCTATCCAGTTCAAGAAAAAGCGGTGGAAATTATTTCTGTCCAGATCAAGCTCGTGCAGCCCTTGACGGAGTCAAAAAAGGAACACTAATCGGAGGATCTACGGAGATCGACCCCACGTAAATTTTCTTTTACTTTACAATTTTTATTTGTAATTTATTTTTGTATTTTCGAGTTTAATTGTTTTAGATTCGAAATTTACGCTTTACAACTCTCTACTTTTTAACGACCTTTTTAGGAAAGCCAATCGCAAAATATATTTTTTAAAATGTTAGAAACATTAATTCTTTTACGTCTATAAGGGCTTTCGTCACCCTATATGTCCTCGCTAAAACTATTAGTGACTATTTTTATTTGAGCAGACGGCTAAAGTTTTGCTTCTTGTATGCGGCTGGATCCAAAATGTCGGCAGGATTAATTTTTGGCAATAGACAACTATTTTTCTCAAAAATAGTTGCAAAGGGTCTACATTTTTGACTTTTTTTTTTTTTTTTTATGCTAGTGGCAATAAAATAGTTGCACATTGTCATAATTGTTGTAGTGACACTAGATATTGGTAACATGTCCGCATCGCCCAACAATATTTTGTGTTGATTTTATGACTAACTTCAGACTCACAAACAACACTGATATGAGGACTTGGGATTCTCCTCCCCGGCAGGCGGATATGGCCAGCAAAGCTATTCCAAGGGGCGAATGAGTTGTTTTATTTTTGTAATTTAGTTCCTGTTCCTATTTTCATCAATATAATTTATAACAAATATTATTATTTTTAAAATTATTATTTTTGTATACAAATTATTGTACTTTAAAAAATGTTATTATTTTTTCTAATTTAGGTTACTGTCCATATGTTTAAAACAAAATAATCTTATTTAGTTTCTTTATGAATTTATCAATAAAATAATATTAATTTACACTTATTGAATTACTGTTCACAAAAAAAAATAAAGAAAAAAACTTTTCAGTCCGACAAAATACCAATGGAGCGTCCTTTTGCAGCGGTGGGGTCTTTTTAACGAATGCCAGTCCTGTAATTTTGTATTTAACCCGTAGTTGTAGTTGTTGATGAAAATAAAAAGTAGTCTCACTTTATTTTTTTGTGTCAGTTATTTTGGGGTCTTCTATCCACTACTAATATTTTTTTAGCATAAATATTGATTTCGCTTATAATGTTTTGTTCTTTTAAAAATTTTGTCTACAATCTTTTTTTTTTTGTTAGAATATATCTTTCATATTTTTGTTGTCTAACTTTTTTATCTTTTTTCGTTAATCAATCGTTAAGTTTGATATGTGATAGTTTGGTCAGTATTATGTCATCCAAGTCAAATGCCACCTTAGTAATGGATAATGACATGACACACAATAATTATTTTATTTATTTTTTTAAGAATTTTTTTTCACTTTTTCCACGTTAGCAAGAGTATAATGATTATTAAAGTTATATTCTGTCGACAATTTTACCCAAATCTTGGAGGTATTTGATTTTATGAAGAAGATGAAAACAAAAGGAAGTAAAAGAAAAAACACTGAGAGAGAGAGAGAGAGAGAGGGAGAGAGAGACGGGATGGTAGAGATTTTTAAGAAAGGGATTTAAAGAAAAGAGGGAATTGTGTTTTTATTTTAGTTATATACACTATTTAATAATTTAATTATTGACGGATTTATTAATTAACTTTTTTTTGAAGAAAACGACAAATTTGAAAATAAAAAATTTTAAAAAAATTAAGTGAAAAAAGTATTGTGTACCACGTTATCATCCTTTACTGACGTGGTATTTGATTAGGATGATGTGATAATGATTAAACTGTTACATATCAGACTTCACAATTGATTAATAAAAAATGGCAAAAAAGTTAAATGGCAAAAACTTGAAGGATGTATTTTAACCAATAAAAAAAAAAACCGTTGTGGACAAAATTTTCAAAAGGACCAAACGCTACAAGCAAAATAAATATTTATACCTATTTTTTTAACTAAATACCTAATTTCTTACTTTTTAGAACAGGAACAGTAATAATAACTCAAAACTCAAAACCAAACACCCCTAAGTTCCCCTTAAAACGAAATGACTAGTTTTACTCCGATTGCAAGAACTAAAAGCTTAGTTAATTTACCACGGGATTATGCTACTAAGTCAAAAAGAAAAATTAAGAGGACATAAAAAATAATTATAAAACAGTTATAGGCATGAGCTTTCTTTTGAGAAAAAAATTCGTAGGTTTAAGGTTGAATCAAGTATGTTTAGAGTAATATTAAGTACGTTTTACGTATAATTTTGAAATAAATTATTAATTTTTTTTATCTTTGTGACTATTTTTTATATCGCCTAATTAAACGCTCAATTTATGTCTTTATGTCTTTATTATGTTCATATTTCCTAAATTGAACCTCATCACATTACGCTTTGTTGGATCGATCTATGGATAGAAGGAAAAGCTGAGGTGTTTAAAGAGAAGGTTGAATGACATGATGTGAACAAGACAATAACTCTTATTGGTCTGGAGGGTGATGCCTTAAAGATTTACAAGTCCTACAACTACAAGAATGTGTGGAAACTTGTCCCTAATGGGGAGGGCCGCCTGGCCATATGCTCAATTGAATATGAGAAGTTGAATCCAGATGCTCCATCTCCAGACCACTGCCTGGATTTTATGGTTAGTCTTACAGAAATTGATACAACCATTTCAAAGGCATCATAATACGAGTGTCACTACGCAGACATATAGTTTGTGCTATATAAAAGACGCACGCTTGATTCAACGATTTATTTATTTTTTTTTTCAAATTTAATATATTTTTCATAATCTAACGGTTCAGATTTTTATATATTAATTTTATACTTATCATTATATATCTACGTAAATTTTTTCTAAAATATGTTGCCCAAGTTGTCTCGAGAGTACCACTTACAATAATTTCGGAGCACAAGGGCAAATTATTTATGCTTAAACTTGTCTGGTTGCATAACGTGAGTGATTCTGGTCTTTTTTTTGTTTTCACTGGAGCGAGTGATTCTGGTCTTTGTAATCTTCTTGTGTGTGTGTGTGTGTGTGTGTGTGTGCGCGTGTGTGTGTGACATAATTATCGAATAAGATAAAATGGATTTATATTGACCTTCTCTCTCTCTCTCTCTCTCTCACTCTCACTCTCAGAGCTCGAGGATGGCACATAGAGGTTTCAAAAGTTGACCCGACCCGATGGATTAATCTGAACTCGTTCGAAAAATACGACTTGAAAAATGACCTAACCCGAAATAACTCGAACCCGAAATGACTTGAAAATCTTGGGTCAAACCCAAATCCAACCCTAACCTAATCCGTCTGACCCAAAATTTTTTTTTAAGAGAATAAAAAAATAAAATAAAAAAATTTAGCATATTTTATATTATAAAAAGTATAGATTCTATTATTTTCAATATAAATTTTAATTATAAATTTTTTTAGAATATTTTGAAATTTTTTATACAGTTTTAAATTTTATTTTAATTTTTTAGAATGTTTTAAAAGAAATTCTTCAATTATTTTTTGATCATATAATTTTCTTTGATTTTTAAGAATTTTGAACAAAATTTTTGAAATTTTTGAAATTTTCAAAATTTTTAATAAAAAATGTTACGTCATTATTTTTTATGACGTGGCCAACCCGTGGGTTGACCTGAATCGAACCCGAAGTGACCCAATAAAAAATAACTAGAAGATAACTTGACCCATAAGTAACCGACCCAAAACGACCCGAACCCGAAACGACCCAACTCAAACCTGACCCGACGATCCATTTTGACACCTATAATGACACATATACACACAGAGCATGCCCCAATTAATTGAAGCAGAAAAACATAAGTAGGAACATGTAAAAAAAGCAAAAAAAAAAAAAAAAAAGAAGAAGAAGAAAGAATTGATGCTGCTATAAGCTTGTACGTAATCCACGCTAAACAAGAGAACATGATACAAATAATCTTTGTGCCAGAAACTTTATAGCAATTAAGAATTCAAATTTTTATTTAAAAGTCCTGAATCGTAATTTTAAAAAGATAAAATAAAATATAAAAATAAAAAGAGTTATTTTAATTGTATAATTTTTAATTTAATGTATTTTTTAATAAAAAAACAAATAATCATTCTTAAAAAAAGTAGGAGATTACATATTTTATGACGGTCTGACATATGTTATAAATGGTTGCTAAAAAAAAGGGACGTGCTGTAAAAGACCGAGAAATTATCAATATAGAATTCTATCAATATTTCAATAAATGTCCCATAAATGTCATTTGAATTACAGACGCTAGGTGATAAGGTGACAGTTGTAAGTAGGATTGTATAGGAGATACTGTGACATGTTTAGTTATCGGAGTTTATTGTGATATATATATATTTTTTCAAGAACGTTTATTGTGACATAATTATCATTGTTTTCTTAATAAAAAAATAAATATTATTAGTATGTGAATTATCATACGTGTATGTTAAGGTCGAGAGTCAATTATAAGGTCGAGAGTCAATTATTATATCTTTATTTAATTTCTTTTAAAGAGAAAATCTGTCACCTAAATACTGATGAGGTCGAAAGATTCTTCCCTAGTTCTAATCTTCATATTAATAAGTTTAGAATTAAATACTATCCCAAAAGAATCTCGCCCACTTTAAAGAAAAAGCAATCACATTGAAACTCAAATACAGACTAATATTAAGAAAAATATATTAATTTACTATTAAATTATCATATTAAATGGTACACAATTACCATTATAGGGATGTGAAATTGTTATTATGAGTGAAAGGTCTCGTACCAGTAATTAGAATGTATAAGATCTATAATAATAAAGATATGGAAAAATAAAATAAAATTATTTGAAGTTATAATTTTGTGATAACTTGACATATCTTCTTTTGTATTGATTTGATTTCAAATTTTTGTGCTGACTCTTACTCGCATCAAGTGGAGTGTATTAATCGTGATGTGATATTATAATTTCAAAATTTGTTAATATCGTAGTCGGAAGTAAAAAAGACCCACTCAAATCTTGTAATATTAAGGTAGAAGGTCATTTCTTATAAGTTAAGTTAAATAAAATAATTTAATGGATGTTACTTTGACTTTAATCTATAAATTCAATGCTAATATATTTACGATAAATTTTTTTATTAAAAAAAAAAAACAAAATAAAGAAATATGAAAAGAAAGTAATTAGCAGAAATATATACTTACGTGATTTTATTTTTTAGCCTATATCTACGTATGAAGATGACAAAAAAATAAATGTTATTAAACAACAAAAGATATTATTGACATCCAATCTAAAAGTCTTATGAGAAATCCAGAGTGTTACACAAAAACTCATAAAGTGAGGCTCACTTTTCGAAACTCACAAACATCGTACGACCCATCTTGAAAAACCACACAAATATTAGGATAAGTATTTTTTTAATCCTAAATTTTTAAATTTTTTTATATTTAAATTTTAAAGTTTTTTGATATTTTATTTGAGTTCTAAACCTTTTGATTTTCTACCAAATTAGTCCCTCTGTTTAACAAAAGTGATCAATCTATTAAAAAATAATTTTAACTTTACAAAAAATTATTTAAAAAATATTAAATATATGAATTGAATGTCTTTTCTATAAAAAAATATGCATGTTACTTATTTAATTCGTATATTTGTTGATTAAAAAAATATTTAATATGCATATTTTGTTGATGAAAAAAATATTTAACTCATGTATTTAAGCTTTTTTAAATAATTTTTATTAAATTAAACTCACTTATTAATAGATTGACTACTTTTCGTAACTTAAAGAACTGATCTAGTAAAAAATTAAAAGATTTAGAACTCAAATGAAATGTTAAAAAGGTTTAGAACTCAAACGTAAAAAAACCTAAAGATTTAGGACTCTAAAAATATTTATCCCCACAAATATTTATAAGTCTCACCTTAGACCCACTCAAAGATTGAGATTTAATTTAGGGTATGTTTGGTATCTAATATAAAATAAAATAATATAAAATAAATAAATTTTATATTATATAAAAAAATATAATTATTTACTTTATATTATTTTAATTTATAATATCTACCAAACATACTCTTATATAATATTTTGCCAAGTAACATATACCCTTATACTCACTCATTTTTCTCCTTTGGATATTTTTCTTCTTTAGATACACATACAAAATTTTCTCAAAAATGCACTCCACTCAGAACAATATTTTGACTAATACAAGACGTACTTCTAACAAAATGTTGGTCAGAAGTGAGGACCAATCAGATGCGAACAAAACTTACACGTGTGTCTATTAGCCTTAGTGCAGATATCAGTAGATCTTGTACACATTTGCATTATTCCTCCAAGTACCGAAAAAAAAGTACATGACAAAGAATATGTTGTAAAGGGATGTTAGTAATATAATAATTTTTTTCTACATATTTTATTTATATGATTACAAAAATTTTAAATTCATTTTATTACGTCCATTTTTCTAGATAATTTTTTCCAACGATTTAATGGAACTCCAAAAACAATTGCATGTGCTCACAAAAACAGAAAAATTATTTTTCCATTAGCACATCCACTTGGTCCCACGATCCCACCCTCCGATCCGCGGCACACGATTGGAAGTCGATCTTCGTTTTCCATTCAAACGTCATTTAGCAGAAGTTGGCCTGATTAAGTTTTGCAAATTGGAGGAGTCAAAAATTAGATTAATATATTCGGTTAATTAGTTAAAAAAAATAAGTTTCGTTTTTTATTTTTCCAAAAAATTAATTCACTATGACTTCTTCGATCAACTGTTTTGTAGGGCAAAAAGCAATCTCAACAATAGGTCTACAAAATTTTATCGAACATTTTAACACCAAACTGATTAAAACTGAACAGTATCCACTGTTATAACACAAAACCAAACACTTCCGTTAATTAGTTGGCATAAAATTGATTTAACGTACACTGTCATTGATGAAGAACTTCGTTTGGGGAAAAAAAATGTTGTCCTTAAACTTATTAATTCCTCTAATAAAGAATTCACAATGCGATGGTTTTGTGCTGATATTCAAATTTTCCCTGTTCTTGGAGAAAAGTTTCCTTTTACAAAAAAAAAAAAAAGTCCTATAAAATTTTTAAAAAACTATAAGCTCCAAAAACTTGCAAAAAATAATCTTGGACCCTAGCCTACCTTTCTCCCGACTCGAGTAGCTGAATGACAGCGTATTGCCTGCACGGGAGAAAGTTAGTTGGAAGACATATATTGGACAAAAAATTGAGAGCATTGTTGTCTGGCATGCCACGTGCTTGGTAACGACTTTTGACATAACCAAGTGGTTGCCTATCATTTTCGTTTCATGACTTATTTTTTTTTTCTTTTTTTAGAAAAATTAGGAAGACACGATAAGTAGACAAGAATGGAGATATATATATATATATATATGCTTATTTATGTTTCTTATTTTAAGGAGATAAGTTTTTCTCCTATAATAAGTATCGGTATCTTCCACTATATGCAGTTTCTGTGTCTCGCTAACCGAACTCGTTTTATATACTTTAAACAGAAGTTCTATAATCTAAATATAAATCAATCCGAGATTTTTCAAATTTAAATGGAAATTGACACAAGAACCTCAAGTTTCATGTTTTTTCCAAGCATTTGAGCATCTCCCCAAATAGTTTTTGATGACGAAAAATTCATTTTTAGTCAATGCCCTAGATATTGGTAACATGTCTCCATAGTCCAAAGATTTTTTGTGACGATTTTATGGCTAACTTTAGGCTTATGAGGGATTCGGATTCTCCTCCGCGGGTATGGGTTCATTGCTATTAATAGACAATTTCGAGAACCTTCCCAATACAGCAGAATATTGCTCTATTTTATTCAGGGCAACCTACAAACCATTGGCATCCAAATATACGTAATCTTGGAGTATTGTTGTGACATCAAAAACCCAACACAGCTCCTACGTATTTTTGGTGTTTGCTATTGTTATTCTTTTTTTTTTTTTTAATGATTAAAACTCACTGATGATATTACATCTCATAAATATTTTTTTGATTTTTAATTTTAAGTAGACCCTACTCATTATGTAATATAAGAGTCTGTTTGGAGACGCTGTCAGTTTTTTATTTCTGTTTTTCATTTTCTGTCTTTTGTTTTTGCTATTTGTTAAATTTTTGTGTTTATGGCTGTCAATTTTTGTTTTTTTTTTATAAGAATAAAATAATAGATAGAAAAAGGATAGTGAGAGAAATGGTAAAAAAAGTATAAATATAGAGAGAAAAATGGGAGTGAGAGAGAGAGAGAGAGAGGGTAGAGAGAGAATGAGCAGAGAGAATGGTAGAGAGGGAAAAAGGAGAGAGAAAGAGAGAAGAAAGAGAATGCGTAGAGAGAATGACAGAAAGAGAAAGGGTTGAGAAAGAATGAGCAAACAGAAAAATAGAGAGAGAAAAATGAGAGAGAGAGAGGGTAGAGAGAGACTGAGTAAAGAAAATGACAGAGAGAGAAAAGTGAGAGAGGGTAGAGAAAGAAAGAGTAAAGAGAATGATAGAGAGAGAAAAATGAGAGAGAGAGAGGGTAGAGAGAGTGTGAGTAGAGAGAATGGCAAAACAAGAAAAAAGAGAGAGAGTCTGGGTAGAGAGAGAATGAATAGAGAGAGAAAAATGAGAAAGAGAGGGTAGAGAGATAATAGTAGAGCGAGAAAAAGGAGAGAGAATGTGGGTAGACAGAATGGAGAGAGAATTTGGGTAGACAGAGAATGGTAGAGAGAAAAAAGAGAGAGAGAGAGAGAGGGTAGAGAGAGAACGAGTAAAGAGAATGATAGAGCAAAAAAAAGAAGAGAGAATAGTAGGGAGAGAAAAATGAGAGAGAGAGCGAGTATAGAGAGAATGAGTAGACAGAATGGTTGAGGGAGAAAAAGGAGAGAGAGAGAGAGTGGGTAGAGGGAGAATTAGTAGAGAGAATGGTAGAAAGAGAAAAAGGAGAAAGAGGGTAGAGAAAGAATGGGTAGAGAGAGAAAAGAGAGAGAGGGTAAAGAGAGAATGGTAGCGATAGAAAAAGGAGAGAGGGTAGAGAGAGAATGGTAGAGATAGAAAAACGAGAGAGAGGGTAGAGAGAGAATGAGTAGAGAGAGAAAATAGAGAGAGAGGGTAGAGAGAGAATGGTAGAGATAGAAAAGAGAGAAAGAGGGTAGAGAGAGAAAGAGTAGTGAGAGAAAAAATATGCAGGGATAGAGAGAGGATGAGTAAAGAGAGATATAGTAAAGATGGTTGATAGAAAGAGAAAATCTTGTGAGAGAAATTATACAAAAAAAAAAGTGAAACAAAATCGGAAAGTTAGAAAAGTATGAGTAACTTATATTCACTAAAAAAATAAATTAAATTAGAAATCTCATTTAAAAAAAAAATTTCTGGAGGAACATAAATCGAAATCCTATCCGTCCACAAAAAGCAAAACAGAAAAAAATAATTCCTCCCCAATGAAATATCTACCAGTCCAAAATCTCGACTAACCATATTCTCCACGCAAATTCTGAAAATCCCCTCATATCCATCATTCCATTCAATCAAAAAACCTACCCCCACACAATCAAGAAACCTAGCCCTGTACAATAATGCCTTGCAAACGTCCCTAAAGAATCCAATTCATATTGAAGATCAAAGCAAATCTAATTTATATTTTAAACCAATACATGTTGTTATGCAAATAGGCAGCGGAAGTGTGAAAAATAGACACAGAAAAATAGAGAAGGTACAAAGAAAAGAATAAATAGACGTATAAAATTATATAGTTCGATTTGTAACTTACGTCTACGGGTAAAGATAAATTGATAATATTTACTAACAAAACAAATAAGAAATATTACAGTACTACTCTAAAAGCTCAAAATACCAAAAAATTAAATACACCCAAATTAAAACTCACTTCTTTTGTATCAACGAATACAAAATCTCCCATACACCAAATAACAAAATAACTATGATACTCTTATCCTTTCACACATCAAACACACAAGGATGCATGATTGAAACCAGAAGAGCTGTACTTTAATTCCCTCTGACCCTCTCGGTAGTTTTTGAAACTACGCCGAATGGCTATTATATAGCCACATTCTTCTCTGCGCTTTGTAAGGCCATTAAATGGCCAAATCATCAAACGGAGGCCAACTCAATGGTCTACCATGATAAGGCATTAAATGGCAAAGTTAAATGCCTTATCTCCTCAGCCATTCAAATGCAGCAATTTTTTTTATTATTACAATTACACATTCAAATCCCAAGATGTTCACTAGTATAGATAGCATATTTGTTTATTTAGCCATTGTAGCATCAAATAATAATAACTACAAATATAGATTATTAATAAATCAAGATGATAATAGTAGTTATACAGAAACCACGCACTACCCACTCACTGGTGGCCTGTATATAAGGAGATGCCTGACAAAGTTGGCCTCCAACAATAACCAAGTTAAATTAACAGCCCCTTTTGCGCTTACATAAAGAGCAATATGCCTCTGAAAGGCAAAGTGGAGACTGTTGTGGAACTGAAGTCCACTGCCGACCAGTTCTACAATGTCTTCAGGCGTCAAGCCCACCATATTCCCAAGCATACTCCAAGCAATATTCAAGGAGTTGAAGTGCATGAAGGTGACTGGGAGACTCATGGCTCCCTCAAATTATGGAATTACACTATAGGTAAGACCATGCTTTAGTCTAGCTAGTAAGTTTAATTACGTACAAATTAGACAAGAAGATTATATTATATCCACAAATCTACCGGGCTGCAAACTACACAACAAAGGTAGCGTTAACGTTTTTTTCATAATTCTCACACCTCTGCTAAGATTTGGAGATACACATTCAGGCTCTTTACTGCACAACAAAGGTAGCGTTCACATTTAGGCGAAACGTCTAGTTTCTTGTAATGAATATACGACTTAGATCAGCGATCTTTAGTCTCAAAGCTTGAACCTTTTTGCCCCCTTTGGTTCATTGATGCCAAGGATTTAAACTCCGATTTCAAGGACTAAAAGCTTAGTCCAATACTGAGTTATGTTTTTAGTATGTTCATATTTGCTTTATTAAACCTAATCACTTTATGCTTTGATGGGTCGATCTATAGGAGGCAAAGCTGAGGTATTTAAAGAGAAGGTTGAATATGATGATGTGAACAAGACAGTAACTCTTGTTGGTCTGGAGGGTGATCCCCTCAAACTTTACAAGGTCTTTAAGCCTGTCTACAGTCTCAAAGCTAAAGATCAGGGCAGCCTTGCCATATTGTCAATTGAATATGAGAAGTTGAATCCAAATGTTCCATCTCCAGACAACTACCTGGATTTCATGGTTAGTCATACTGAAGAAATTGATGCGGGCATTTCAAAGGGACAATAATATGTCACTGCACTGAACCTGATGCATATATAATTATATATATAAGCCCAAGTTATTCCAAGCCCCCTTACAATAATCTTGGAGTACGAGCTCAAGTTTGTTATGCTTAAACTTTGCTGGATTGTATAATATTGTGAGAGAATCTGCTCTTTGTAATCTTCTTTTTGTGTGGGCGTGAATGTGACATAAATATTAAATAAAATAAATGAATTTATATTGACCTTTTCTTTTTCTCTCTCTCAGCACGGCCCATACACACTGAGCATGCCCTAATTAATTGAATCCATATTAACAAGAGAAGATAATACAAATAAGAGTACCACTACTTAGTTCGCTTAAACAATGACGTAGAACACGTCACGTAGATGATTTTCTATCAGTTTATAATTTGTATTGTAATTTTAATCTCATAGTTTATTTCATGTCTTTGTCCTGCGTCAAATAGTGTTAAAATAGTAACGAAGTCTCATCCAATGATATTTATTTGTTTATTTTTTTTTAAAGTCAATACTCCAAAGGTACTATCCACCAGTCCTACACGATTGGAAGTCGATCTTCTTCTTCCATTCAAACGCCATGATATGTTTTGCAAATTGGGGGAGTCAGAAATTACATCAATATTATTGGATTAATTAGTTAAAAAAATAGGTTCTGTCTTTTTCCCCAAAAAATTAATTCACTCTTACCTTTTTTCAATCAACCGTTTTGTAGGGCAAAAAGCAATCTCGACAATAGGTCTAAAAATTTCTATCAAACATTTTAACACCTTACTGATAAAACTGAATAGCATCCACTGTTGTAAAACAAAACCAAACACTTCCGTCAGTTAGCATAAAATTGATCATTAATTAATACACTGTTGGTGATGAAGAACTTCGTATAGAGAAAAAAAAAAAGTGTTGTCCTTGAAATTAATTCCTTTAATAAAGCATTCACAATGCCATGGTTTTATGCTGATATTCAAATTTTCCCTGTTCTTGTAGAAAAGTTTCATTTTACCAAAAAAAAAAAAAAAAGTCCCAAAAATTTTAAAAAATTATAAGCTCCAAAAATTTGCAAAAAATAATCTTAGACCCTAACCTACCTTTCTCCCGACTCGAGTAGCTGAATCACAAAGTACAATCTTGGCAACACATCTCCGTTTCCCGTAGTAGAATTGGTGTCTATATTGGAAGCATTGCTGAACACAAAAGTCAAGAAGCATGCGGTCAAGATGCCAAGAAATGGGGATGTGCCCTTCATGTACACATGCTAATTTGAGCTCGGCATATAAAGACTTTGGTTGCAAGCCCACCACTGATTTGGCTACTGGATTGAGAAAATTTGTAAAGTGGTATGTTAGTTATCATGGGATTCAGACAAAGGCTAAAATAAAAATGTATCACAGGTATATTGGTCTTCACATTTGTGAGTTGAGTTTTAGGATAACTCCCATTTTTACCTGTCTCATTCAACCACTTCTATGTGAGCAATCTTATTATCTAAGCACTATTGGGACTAAACAGGGTTACACTACCTGTCTCATTCAACCACTTCTATGTCGCATCACTCTTATTACCCATTTTGTAGAACCTAGCATTTGCTTAGGAAAGGATGCAATGCTGGAACTTAAACTTGGATCTCGCAGCATGAAAATACGCCGGCTTACAATTGAACTATCACCTTGAATGGTGATCCCATCAGTTTCATTACCATCAACATCAGCAATCGCATGGTTGGTCCTTTTTCTTTTTTATCCTTTTCTTTCCCTTTCTTACTTAAAATCTCCTTTAATTTCACCAAACCTTTTCTTCTGGGGTCCTTCAGAGGTAATTGGTGCGGTCCTTTGGTGCGTTTTTGATCAATTTGTTGCAGCTGTTGTTGTAGATGTAGGATATAATAGGCTACAGATTTGACACAGATGATCACATGATAATTGTGAATGTGAATTGAAGAAAAGAAGAAAAATAGAAAGGGGATTTATGAGGGGGCAAGGACCAGGTGTAAGATCTGTGTAAGTTTGGGGGATTTGATAATTTGGTGGGCTCTGCTAGAAAGGATGTATGCAGATCTCAGCCACTGATATTCCTATTATAAGAATTTTGCGGTTGGACAACAATCATGAACAGCTTCAAGATTCTTCTTGGAAAAAAGTTGTTGGATATATAAAATTTGGCATACAATTTCGTCATATTGAAATAAATTTTTAATTTTAAATAATAAAATTTATATTTTATATAACAAAAATTTATCATTTTATTTTTTTAAAAAATATAAATATTATTATTTAAAAGTAAACATTTGTTATAATATAACTAAATCGTATGTTAAATTTTATGTGCACCACGAACTGGAGCCCATTCTTCTTTCACTTTGCCTTTTATACTTTCGATCCCGTTGTTTTTTTTCTTTTCTTTTTTTTGACAAGAAAGAGTTAGAAGTATTTCATTACTCAGACCAATTCAAAATTAACAAGTGAGAAAGTGCATTTGATGGGTTGCTAGCCCTGTCCTACAGACATAGTTCCTCAACCCAGTTCGCTGGTTTGTTTGCACTTCTCGATAGGTAAACAAAAGTATGTTGATCAAAAGATACAATCAGGTTCTTAATGTCTACTAGTATCGAGTAGATTTCCATAGGCCAATCACTCCTAAGACCCATTAGAGCCGAATGTGTGACTTTGGAGTCTGTTTCAGAAGTTGACCTGGAGGTTCCAATAGACACCATCATCTGGACTCCCATCAATATCCCCATTGCCTGAGCAATGAGAATAGAATTTACTCTTTTTGTGTCCCATGTTCCATTCATCAGAACTCCTCGAGTTTCTACAGATCGCTGCCATACTCACTTTTATTTTCCGGAGACGTCCTTTAAATTGATTGACGTGGCCATTTGTTTTCCGGTTAAATTGGCCGGTCCTATTTAATTTCTCCCTTAGTATACGATAGCCTACTTGTGTCCTATTTCATTATTTTCGCCAATTCCAGTTGCAAGGTGTGACCAAATTATGCCATTATTTGGCATAAAATTGATCACTAATGCACTGTTGTCTGAAATATTTGTTGGAAAAAGAAACTATTGGCATAGCAACTAGAAAGCAGTTCCCATATGCAAGAATGTTGTTATATTGAAGATCAGCTTACCACAATCCCACCAAAATTTGTTTAGTTTATTACCCATAGTATGAAGCCATCCAATTAGTAGACAATTCCACAAGTAGAAACCTGAATTTTAATCTCGAGAACAAAACCCACTCATACACTATTAGTAGAAAGCCCCAGTGGAAAATCCAATCATATTGAAGATCAAAGCAAATCTAATTTATATTTTAAACTAATGCATGCCATCATAAGATAACATATGAAAATCCCAAGGTGTTCACAAGTATAGATAGCAGATTTATTTATTTTACATATCAATTGAAGCCTCAAAAGATAACAGGAAAAAACTTTTTGTTGGTCCCAGTACTATTCAAGAGAGGGGTGAATTGAATGTTTTTGATTTCACTCTCAAGGTTCACTCAATCTCAACTAATAGTTAGTGGCAATGATAATTAATAATTGAATATAAAATAAACAATATAAACACAACTAATTAAAAGTAAATTAGAGATAGGAAGAAAGAAATGACAGCAATGATTGCAATATTTGCATGGTCTTCATAGAAGGCTCGCAACACTTGGGTGATGGAGAAGAAATTGCTACCAATCAAGGTTATCATTGACATGGCCAACAGCTTATTTTGGGATTATAAAGCAGCACAGTCAATTGATAATCAACAACAGCAGCAAACTAAAGGCCCTATAGTCATATGGCAGCCTCCACATCCGAATATTACCAAGGTAAATGCAGATGGTGCAGTGAGTGAAGGCATGGGAAGAATAGGTGTAGTTTTCTGTAATTATGGAGGTTCAGCTCTACATGCCATATCTGTTGGCCTCTCAGGAACTTTCCAACCAGCCGTTGTTGAGTTATTAGAAATCTAATGTGGGGTCGAGAAAGCTAGAGACTTTTCGATCCCAAAGCTCTGCATTGAATCAAATTGCCTAGTGGCTGTCAGAGCTGTTCAAGACCGAGTCCATGAAGCATCCCAAGTAGGCCAGTTCGCGCGAGATATCAAGGAGCTAACAAGTTATTTTGAAGAGTTCTCTGTCTTGCATGTCAGAAGGGAAGCAAATTGTGTGGGCCATGCATTAGCTAAGTTAGGGGCCAGTCATTTGGTTGAAGTAAGACGGAATAGAGAGGATAATCCGCTAGTTTTTCAATTAATTGATGATGATGTATTGAGCAGTTTTGCATAAATGAAGTCATCTTTGATTTCGAAAAAAAAAAAAAAAAAGGTAAATGAGAGATAGGGAAGAAGAGATTGCACCGTGATTTACAGTGGTTCGGTTGCAATCGGGAACCTAAGTCTACTATTTAAGAACCCTTTCTTAAGAGTTCAATCTACTAATCACTTTTTTTCTTTTGATGGGTGAAGAACAAACTGTTACAACTTTCACTTTGAATACACAATCAACAAGTTTATGTGAAGTTTTTAATCACAAGAGTACTCTTGTTCTCTAACACTTGAGCTCAAGCTCACAATCTTAGATCTTTTTTCTTTGATCTCTTTGTTTTATGCACATCATTACTATAATGTCAAATTTCTTTTCAAGCTCTCTCAAAAGGTATCCAACAAAAGAGTATTCCAACTCGCTTGGTGGAAATTTGACTCGCAACTACCCGTTGGGCACCTGATTCTTTCCAAAACTTGTAGATCTTCCTCAAAAAGAAAACTGTATCTACTATTTGTAGAAGCATTAGTTGTTCGTAGGCTGAGTCTGGTCGACCTACCGAATATTCTGTAACTTTTAGCTTTTGCATACTAGTTGTATTGGTTGACTGCATACCTAATCTAGTCGATTGACCAAGACTTTCTATTTCTTCAGCTTCTTCACTATCAGTAGCATCAATCAACCAGGGCCTTGGTCAGGTCAATTGATCTGAAACTTTTGTAACTTCTCACTTTTAATTTCATTCACATCTGGTCGACTAGAGACATTCATAAATCTATTAGTGTAGACTTTCTGTAACTTTGTTTCTTCTCTTTGATGATCACCTGGTTGACCATAGGACTTATCAAGTTGACCAGCCTGACTTTGCTATTCCTTCCAACTTTTGAAAACTTCCTTCTTTCATTGTAGTCTCTAAAGATTATATTTAAAACCTTTCTATAAAATAGAAATTGACAGAATACTACAAGATTTTGCTAAGATTATCAGCTCATTCAAATTCAAGTGCAAAGATCTTGTCATCTAATAAACAGCCACCATAATATCTTACCATATAATTTACCATATAACTTCATTCAAACATAAAACTAAATATAGGAAAGATTATACCATTAATGTGAATCAATCAATCACGGTAGGCACATTAAAACCTAATACTCAACAAATTCTAACATTTTTGGTTTCATAAGAGTGATTTCAAGATAGTAATAAAGTGATATGCACGGTAGGATGGCTGAATTCATGAAAAAAAAAAACATAAATTATTAGATGTTATTAGATGCAGAAGCATTGCTATTTGTTGTTACTTAAGTGTATTTATGAGATCTTAATCATAAAATAACTACATTTATAGGTATGTAATTTATAAAACATGATGATAATAGTCAACTGTATGCAGAAACCATGCCCTACCCACTCACTTGTGACTTGTAAAATACAAGATGAACTGAAGTCCACTCCTAACTAGTTCTCGAATGTCTTCAGGCGTCAACTTGACCACACTCCCTAGCATACTCCCAACAAATACAAGGAGTTGAAGTGCATGAAGGTGACTGGGAGACTAATGGCTCCATCAAATTGTGGAATTACACTATAAGTAAGATCATGCTTTAGTCTGGCTAGTAAGTTTAATTACAAATTATGCAAAATGATTATATTATATCCATCCGGCAGGCCGCAAGCTATACAAGTAGTTAGCTTTTCCATTTTTTTATAATTCTCATACCTTCACTACGATTTGGGGATAGAGGTGTGGCCTTGAAGACGAAATGTCTAGTTTCACTTTGATTGCAAGGACTAAAACCTTAGTAAATCTACCACGAGATTATGCTATTATGTCAAACCATAAAACTAGTTGGATGGGGAAGGGATGAGGGTCACGAGGGAGAGAGAAAGAGATAAAGAGGAGAGAGGGGGAAATGGTGGGACTCACCAATTTTTTTTTTTTTTCCCAAAAATAGTGTTATGTATATAATGGTTCAATTTTTTTTTTTTTTTTCTGAGAACAAAGACGTAATTTCCATAAATTAAGAGATAGCTTGTACATTTTGTCAATAAGAAATAAATCATCATTCAGGGAAGCTCTAGTCCAGACAACTTCACTCGAATTAGCCAAAGCCATTTTAGCGACAGCATGAGCAACTGTATTTATTTCCCTACAAATATGTGGAATAGAGAAATATAAAAAACTCGAAGACAAAACTTGGATATCTTCTGCTAGCAGGCCAATTCAAGAAGAACTCTCCTCTTGGTTCTGAATTGCCTGTTCTACCTCCAGGCAATCTGTCTCAACAACTATCTGTCTTATGTCTCCCAACAAGGCTTGCTGGAGAGCAAAATGGATGGCTAAGAGCTCTGCAATTGTTGGAGTGAATGAGCCATCGATGTTTTTATTGATCACCAACCTGGCCTCACCAGAATGATCTCGGATGACAGCTGCAAGCTCCGTTCTCCCCCCATTATGGCAGCATCCACATTCACTTTTAGCCACCTAGTGTCTGGAGGTCGCCAACACTGATTATCCCTCACCATCCTTTGAGTCCAATCTTGCTTTGTTGCTTTTTGGTGCTCATGAAACAAAGAGCACGCCATTTCAGCCACCATTGCTGGACTAGAATAACGCCGCTCCATAACTAACAGATTCTTGGCTTGCCAAATTGCCCAAGCTAACATTACAACCGTCTTAGAGGCCAACGGGGGAGTACTTTCTCCCACAGAAACTAACCACTAGAAGAAGTTGGAGATCGCTACCTCCCTAACTCACAACTTAGCTGGGCTCATATATAGCTTACCCTTTCTGCCCAGGGGCATTTCAACAAAGCATGGATTATACTTTTATCAGGCTCACCACATCGCATTCAACTTGGGTCAAGGCAAAGACCTCACTGTGCAAGAGCTTGAGAGGTTGGTAAATAACCCTTACTTGCCCTCTATAGGAAGTGCTTTGTCAGGCACCTGCAACTTCCAAATTTTGTTCCTAAGAAACAGAAATTTACAGATGTCGAGGAGGATGCACAGCCCCTAGCCTGGATTGCTTTGCTTCTCGCAAGGTGATAGGCACTTCTAACAGTGTATACTCCATTCTTATCAAAATGCCATATGATTTTGTCTGCAACACCTCTAGAATTGACAAGAATGGACAAGATCTGTTCTCCATCCCTCGGGGTAAAATGTTGTTTGATGAAGCTCTCTCTCCACCACCGTGTATCCGGGTGAATAAGGGCTTCTACTTTATTTGACTCTAGTTGTACCCTTGGAGATAAGACTTTGAACCCGTTCTGGTTTGGCAACCATGGGTCATTCCAGATGTCAACATTTTTTCCATTCCCAACATGCCATATAAGACCAGGTTGGAGAAGCGCATAGGATTGGCAAATTCTTTGCCATGCATAACTCAGGTTATGTCCCAAGTGAGCATTCAGGAAAGTGCCATCAAGAAAATAACGGTGCTTGAACAGACATGACAGCAAGGAAAAGCCATTTGTGAGTTGCCTCCAAGCTTGTTTCTCAAGCATTGCAAAGTCAAATTTATTGATAGACCAAAACCCCAAACCACCATATTTTTTGAAAGAGGTCATATGCCGCCAAGCAGACCAGTGGATTTTCCTGTCATTCTCCTTGCTCTCCCACCAAAAACTGTTAATCATCCTCTCAATCTCCTCACATAAGTTTTTGGGGAAAAAAATAACAACTCATAACATACATTGGCACAGTGTGAATTATTGCTTTAATAAGACCTTACCAGATAGTGAGAGATGCCTCTCAGATAACCCATGCAGCTTTTTCTGGATTCTATCCAAGACTAACAAAAAGATTTTTTTTCTTTGAGTACCCGATAGACATAGGAAGTCCCAAATACTTCTACAGTCTTCTAGCTGCTAGTACACCCAAGCAATCCTGAACTGCAATCTTGTCTTCCTTCCTTGCATTCCTGCTAAACACAAGCTCCATTTTAACCAAGTTTATCTTCTATCCAGACGCTGCCTCCTACTGAGCTAGAATACTTTTCAGCTGCTGATACTCGGTGACACTGGCTCTTGTGAACATAAGGTTGTCATCAACAAAAACAAATGAGTGACACTAGGAGCCCTTCTGCATAGCTTTACCCCATGAATGAATCCTTGCATCGCAACGTGTGTAATAAGTGAAGATAAGCCCTTTGCACATAGAAGAAAAAATATGGATAAAGTGGATCTCCCTATCTGAGCACTCTAGATGGTTCAAAAGCTTTTCCTTGCATCGAGTTTACTAGCACTGAGTATGATATAGATGGGATGCATCTCATAATCAGTTCAATCCACTTCGAAGCAAATCCCAAATATTGCATTATATGTTTTAGGAAAGGCCACTCCACTCTGTGATAGGCCTTACTCACGTCTAGTCTTAGAGCCACATAAGCCTGCTTCCCTGCATATTTGCTCTTCATAGAATGGAAAATCTCAAAAGCTATAAGTGTTTTATCAATAATTAGTCTTTGTGGAATAAAAACATTTGAGCAGTAGATATCACCAAGTCCAAAAAATTCTTCAATCTATTTGCAATCACTTTGGAAATAATTTTAAATAATGCATTGCACAGACTAATAGTTCTGTTGTCTTTGCAATGAACATGGGAAGCAACTTTTGATACTAGACATATAGTAGTATGATTAAAAGGAATTGGGTCACGACTTTTATTTAGCACATCCAGAGCTAGGGCAATAATATCCTCACCTACCATATGCTAGTATTTATGATAAAACAAGGACGACATGCCATCAGGACCAAGGGCTTTCGTTGGGTGCATCCGCTTTAGAGTTAGAAAGATTTCCTAGCTAGTATATGGTTTGCAAATCCCCTCATTCGTAGCCTCGGTCACCTTAGGCCAAACAATGTCAGAGAGCATATTCAAATCTTCGGACCCTGTTGATGCGAATATGTGTCGAAAATAGTGAGTAAACACCCCCCTGATTTTATCTTGAGCAAACCACTTCACACCGTTATCATCCACTATTGCTCGAATGGTGTTCTTTTTATTTCTCAAAGATGCCTTCGCATGAAAGAAACTCGTATTTCTATCACCCTCCTTAAGCCATACAACTCGGGAACGTTGACATCACATTAACTCCTTGTAAAGCGTAAATTTCGAGTCTAAAACAATTAAACTCGAAAATACAAAAATAAATTACAAATAAAAATTGTAAAGTAAAAGAAAATTTACGTGGGGTCGATCTCCGTAGATCCTCCGATTAGTGTTCCTTTTTTGACTCCGTCAAGGGCTGCACGAGCTTGATCTGGACAGAAATAATTTCCACCGCTTTTTCTTGAACTGGATAGACTGAAACTGTGTCTGATTTGGATGTTTTGACTACGTTTAGGAACCGTAGAGACTCGATTTGAGCTGATCTGACTTAATTTCACCGAGGGTCGAATGGACTTGTTCTCGGATGAGTTGCCTGGATTTTGCTGAAAGCCGTATGAGACTTAATCCCAGCCGGATTTGTAATATTTCGATTTTTTTTTTTTACTATCTCTCTCTTTTTTTTTTTTTCTTTTTTTCTTTTTTTTTTTTCTTTGCACTGCGCTTCGCTGCCCCTTTTTTTCTTTTTTCTTCTTTTTCTTCTTCTCTGCTTCAATTGATTTGGGGGGAGGCCATTTATAGGCCTCCCCCACCTGCCTGCCACCAACCAATTGGTTGGTGGCTTTTAAAGGTTGGCTGCCAACCTTGACTTCAAGGTTGGCGGCCAACCACTTTTTTTTTTTTTATTTATTTATTTATTTATTTATTTTTTTTTTTTAAAAAAAAGTTATTTGTTTACAAATGCCCCCACTTCAAGGGTCGGTAAGAAAGATTTTTACAGAGATAATTCGAACCGAGTCTTGAAGTCCAGTTTGAAATTTGGAAAGTCCTGATGAACATTGAATCTTGGAGTCTTCTATCTTTGACCATCTCCGCTGTTGTTGGATCGCAATAGGAAACCGATATGATCTTGAAGAAGTTAGCAGCCCAGCCAATATAGAAATTGAAGTCTTGGCTCCAGGTGCATTCGAGCTTCCATAGCCCGCAAAGGATTTTTTATATCTCTTAAAGTTCCAGAGCTCTGGTGAGGATGATCCAGTAGGCAAAGAACTTCAACCTCCCCAAGAGAAAGGCTCAGGACCTTGGAACTTCAAGACCGGCTCACAGAGAGACTGACTGTAGTGATGATTTCCAAGTCTGCTTCGACGTAAGGAGAGTAGTTGGAACTTCCCTGTACGTCGCTGCATCCAAAGAAAGATTAGGATAATTGCAGCTTCTCATCCCTCTGTGGTAGATGCAAACTAAGGAGAGTAGTTGGAACTCCATGACACCGATGGCGTTGGAGACTGAGTTTCGAGGGCTTTTAGGGATCCCTCGAAGAAGACTACTCCTTCTTTTCTTAGCTCGTGCGCCTCCAACTTCTTGATCGAAGAACTTCCTGAGACAAGTGCAGAGACTAACCATTTTCTTTTGAGAAAGAAGAGCTGAGGGGTGAGTATTATAACTCGGGAATGCAAGATATATATACATGCGATAAAGTTTTGTTTTTTTTTTTTTTTTTTTTTTTTTTGAAAAGTCAAAAAAAAAGATACGCAGATTCGAGTAGGGCCATCCACGTCCCTTTCCTGCATAAGAGACAAAAGAGGCAGCGGCTGACGCGTGACACGAAAGTCGTTACCGTGTGTTGCGGAAGTCGTTGCCGTGTGCTGCAGAAGTCGTTGCCGTGTGCTGCCAAAGTCGTTGCACCTTATCTTGTCGGCCGTCCTAGCGGGGCCCGAGGTGCAGCTCCAAGTCAAGCTCGACCTCGTCTGGTGGGCCGATGATGTTGACGTTGCTTTCCGGCTGGTTGATGCTGCCGGAATATTCTGGAAAGAGAGGCAAAATTTCGCCGGAATGACTCCTGTGTGCTAGAAAAATTCCTCCTAGACTTAAGTATCTAGGAGGGATGAACCCTTGGCTGACTCCGTGAAACCACCAGGACCAGTATGTATGCTCCCATAGGCTACGGCTTTGATGAACGTACCGTGGAGAGACCATTGCAGTGGTAGAACTTGGGCCGGCTTCATTTGAGGGTGAAGCTGTACTGGTGAGATCTACTATAGGAACAACAGGCTGTGCTTTGGAAATACCATCTCTCAGCGCCACTGTTTCCCTATGTCTCCGATTCTGGAACCAAAAATATACATTTTTTCCTTCGACTGCCCCTAGCGGGCGAAGTCGTGAGACAAGTTGGAGAATCTGTGTAGAGTTAGGGACAATACCTCCATCGTTGTAGAAGACTTCCTCCAAAATTTGCAGTTGTGCCATGGTCGGTTGCCACCTTGTGCGAGGTGACCTTTCTTCTCCCTTGTCTTGAGGTTCTGCAACTGGTTCCATCTTTCTTGCGGCAAAGGAGCAAAGGTCTTGGTATGTGGTGAAGATCGGTTGAGACTGATGCTGACTTTCAGAATCAAACCCTCCGTCGGTTTTATATTTTTGGGCCGTTCACAGTTTATACTCATGCGGGCCAGGAGTTGGATTGGATTTTGAACTTGGGTTTTGGATTGTGTCTGGAACTTGAAATTTTTGGGTTTTGGGTTTTGGATTGGATTTGGGTAGAGTGTTTGGGCTTCTAGACTTGGATTTTTGGACTTGGGTTTTGGATTGTGTCTGGAACTTGAAATTTTTGGGTTTTGGGTTTTGGATTGGATTTGGGTCGAGTGTTTGGGCTTCTAGACTTGGATTTTTGGACTTGGGTTTTGGATTGTGTCTGGAACTTGAAATTTTTGGGTTTTGGGTTTTGGATTGGATTTGGGTCGAGTGTTTGGGTTTGGACTTTCGCTTGGTCTTTCAGATCGGGACTTCGTTTTTTTTTTTTTTTTTTTTTGATTTTTTTTTGATTTTTTTTTAAACATATTTACACATAATATTGTTTCAGAAATTTACCATTGATTGGGCCGATTCGGACACCTTCTTGGTCTGACAGCATGTAAGCGTTGTGAGTATAGACCTCCTGCACTAGGTATGGCCCGTCCCATTTGGAAGTAAGCTTGTCACCAGGCCGATGCTTCATGTTGATGGGCCGTCGCACTGCAAGAATAAGGTCTCCAACTTGAAAAGATCGAGGACGGACCCTGCGGTTGAATGTGTTGGTGAGCCGGGCTTGGTAGCACTCAAGTTGCTGTTGTGCTTCGAGCCTCCTTTCATCGAGAGCTTCTAACTCATCCAGACGTAGGCGAGCATTCTCCTCCTGTGTGAGTCCTTCCAGAACAGCCATGCGCAGGGATGGAATCTGTGTTTCCAACGGCAGTATTGCTTCGACACCGTAGACAAGTGAGTATGGCGTCGCCTGTGTTGGAGTCCGGTAAGTTGTACGATACGCCCATAATGCCTCCGGAATTCTGTCATGCCAATCTCTTTTGGATTTAGAGACTACCTTCCGCAACAGGTTGCATAAGGTCTTGTTGAATGCTTCGGCCAAGCCATTTGCTGGGGCATTGTACATGGATGACTTGTACTGCTTGAACTTGAACTTCTCGCAGAGCTTGTCGATCAAGCTGTTCTAGAATTGCTTGCCATTATCAGTGATGATGAATCGAGGGACTCCATAGCGATAGATCAGTTGAGTCCGGATGAAATTGGCAACATGCTCCTTCTTTACCTCTCTAAGTGGAATGGCTTCAGCCCATTTTGAGAAGTAGTCGGTTGCTGCGAGGATGTACAAGTGACCCAGAGATGACTTTGGCAAGGGCCCCACTAAGTCGAGACCCCAAGCTTCAAAGGGCCAGGATGAGACAGTTGGATGCAGTGGCTCCGGTGGTTGATGTATGTAATTGGCATGAAATTGACAAGCTTGACAAGTTTTAGCAAACTCAATTGAATCACGTACCATGGTTGGCCAGTAGTATCCCATCCTTCTGAGCTGGAAGTGCAACTTAGGCCCCGATTGATGTCCGCCACAAACTCCTGAATGTGCTTCAACGAGAGCTTGTTTTGCCTCGTCATTGCCTAGACAACGAAGTAAAACTCCATCAAAAGATCTTCGATACAGAGCATCCTTGAGATATATGAACCGGGGAGCTCGTCGTTGAATTTCTGTCTTATGACGACGATCTTCAGTCAGCTTCCCGTGCTGTAGATAGTCAATGATTGGTTGGCGCCAATCTTCGTCCTCCGCGAGACGTACAGATACAGCGTTGGCTGCTGTAGTTTCTTCATCATCCTTTTGTGGCACTATCCATTTCTGACATACAGCAACAACTGTAGCCTGGATTTCTGACTTTGCAAGAGAAGTAGCCAGGTTAGCCAACGCGTCTGCCTGAGTGTTTTCTCGTCGAGGCACATGCTCCAAGGTGATGCTTTCAAATTCATCCATTAGCTGTCGAGCACGTTGATGGTAAGGCGCAAGATCCTCTTTCTTCACGTCATACAATCCTGTAAGTTGGTTGATGACGAGCTGGGAATCTCCATGGACTTCTATAGTTGGAATCTTCATATCGACAGCCATTTGAAGACCAATGATCAAAGCCTGGTATTCAGCAACATTATTTGAACATAACTCACCGAGAATGATAGCATATGGTAGAATTTGTCGTTGAGGAGTGACAAACACTATGCCGGCACCAGCACCATCACGCCTTGCTGCACCATCAAAGAACATCGTCCATGGTGGCAGTGTTTCAATGTAAAAGACCTCTTCATCTGGAAGATCATCTGTGAACTCCCAATCTGACGGAACAGGGTGATCTGCAAGGAAGTCTGCTAGAGCTTGTCCTTTGACTGCTTTTTGAGGCACGTAGACAATGTCGTAGCTTTGTAGGATTACTGCCCACTTGGCAAGTCGTCCTGACAAGATTGGTCTGGATAAGATATATTTGACAGGATCAGCTTTGGCAATGAGACGTACCGTGTGAGCCTGCATGTAGTGCCTCAGCTTGTCAATGGCAAAGAACAGTGCTAGACATGTCTTTTCAATGGGCGAATAACTCAGCTCCGGACCATTTAGTGTTCTGCTCAAGTAGTACAGAGCAACTTCCTTTCCCTGCTCATTTTCCTGTGCAAGCAAGGCTCCCAAAGATCTTTCCTGTGCTGCAATGTAGAGAATCAACGACTTTCCTTGAATTGGAGCACCTAGGACCGGTGGATTGGAAAGATACTTCTTTATGCTTTCAAAGGCTTTGCTGCAAGCTTCGTCCCACTCGAAGTTGACATCCTTCTTCATCAACCGATGGAAAGGTTGACATCTCCCAGCTAAATTAGAGATGAAACGGCGAATGTAGGCTAGCTTTCCTTGTAGACTTCGCAGCTCGTGCAGGTTTTTAGGTTCAGGCATCTTTTGGATTGCCTCAACCTTTGACTGATCAACTTCGATTCCACGATGGCGCACCACGAACCCAAGAAACTTTCTTGATGTGACACCGAATGCGCACTTGAGAGGGTTCATTTTGAGCTGATGCCTCCGAAGTCTTTCGAACACTGTCTTGAGATCCTCGAGGTGGTCTTTGCGCTTCTTAGTCTTTACAACTAAGTCATCAACATAACATTCTACAATCTTGTGCAGCATGTCATCAAAAATTTTTTGCATAGCACGGTGATAAGTGGCGCCAGCATTTTTCAATCCAAACGGCATAACTTTGTAGCAGTATATACCTTTTGGGGTGCGGAATGCTGTCAACTCCTCGTCTTCTGGTGCCATTCTGATTTGGTTATAGCCTGAAGAACCATCCATGAAAGACAATGCTTCGTGACCCGTTGTTGCATCGACTGTGATCTCCGTTATGGGCAACGGAAAGTCATCTTTCGGGCAGGCCTTGTTAAGATCACGAAAATCAACACATACCCTCAACTGTCCATTCTTCTTTCTTACTGGGACAATGTTGGCAATCCACGTTGGGTAGGTGACCTCTCGGATGAAGCCGGCATTGATCAGCTTGTTCACCTCCTCCTCGATTTGTGGAATGAGTTCCGGGCGGAACCGTCGTTGTGGCTGCTTGACAGAACGGACACCCTTCTTTACTGCTAGACGATGCACCGCAATTTTTGGGTCAAGTCCAGGCATTTCTTTGTAACTCCATGCGAACACGTCCCTGTATTGACTTAATACCTGAACATATTCTTGCTCTTCTTCTGCAGTAAGTAAAGCACTTACAAATGTAGGTCGAGGATCTTCCGGAGAGCCAAGATTGACCTCCTTGAGTTCATCAACAGTTGCTTGGCCACCATCTTCAAGTTCCGGGGGAGCCTCCTTCACTTCACCATCTGATGAGTCGGAATTAGCCTCCTCGCTAATTGTGACATGAAATGTAGAACCTCTGACTTCACCTTCTTTGTTTGACTGGATAAGCCTGTCTTGTTTGGTGGTGGTGCTGATGGGACGTGCATCAGCTGCTCGGCTTCGGCTCTTTAGCGTGATCCGCACAGGTGACTTCTCCTGATAGCCTAAGCCAGGTCGGGACTGTGATAATTGAGAAGCGGCGCCATGTGTGGATGGCAGCGTACCCATTGTGCTCGGGTTTGAGAAGTCATAGCCTGCCTTGGCTAAGAGCTTGTATGCATTAGGATCAAATCCTTCCTGTGTTCTTCTTTCTGGCAGTGAGCCGCCTTCGACTGCCCCCGTGTGTGGTTTGACGAAGCCTTTTAATGGTTTTGAAGACAAAACCCGCTCAATCTTTGGTATCGGCAGAGTGTAAGTCTCCTTCAGGTTGTGCAGCTCCTTTGCTTTGGGTTGGCTATGTCCTTGCTCCTGTTTAGGATCAATACAATAAGAGAAAGGGGGTTGACCTTTTGAGCGTAGTGACTTCGGCACATAGCGTAGGATTGGAGTGGAGCTTGAAGATGCAACATCCTTCGGACGAAGTTCAGCAGGCTGTGGCAGCTTTTCATTTGTTGGAGTCTGAGGTTGAGCATTGGCAGGTTCTTCGACAGCTTTTCCCTTTTTGTGGATGCCCCCAATCCAAGTAGCTTTTGACGGAATGATCTCCGGATTGTCTGTGTCTGTATAGAAGACTGCATCCGCCAAATGTGATTCAGCATCATCGAATGGCTTTAAGTCAGCATTGACCTTTTGAACACCACCATTGTAGTACTTGAAGCACTGATGCAGGCTTGAGAGCACAACTCCATTTCCATGAATCCACGGTCGTCCTAGCAACATCTTATATGTGGTACGTGCATCAATCACGTGAAATAGAGTGCTAGAAGTGAGATTACCGATAGTTAGCTCCAAGCGAATCATCCCAATTGCTTTCTGTCCTCCTTGATTAAAGCCATGAATCATCAAGCGGCTGTCTGATAATTCATCAATGCCGATGCCGAGCTCCTTTATGGTGGATTTTGGGATAATATTGACTGCTGAGCCATCGTCGATCAGAATGCGTCGGACTTTCTGCTCTTTCACATAGCCTGATACATACAGCGGCCGATTGTGGGGTTTGGACCCCAGCAGGAGATCCTCATCTGAAAATGAGATGGCAGAGTAACACCCGACGTGATTTTGGTCCGCCTGTTGCTCCGCTGAGTTAGACTCATTTGATGGCTGTGATTCAGCTGAAGTCTGGAGAGTATTGCTGACTTGATTTTGCCACACTTCTGTTGATTGCAAGGCTATAAACAGCTGAGGGTTAGCAATAAGGGTTTGTAGAGCTTCATATACCTTCTCCGTTGTCGACTTTTTGTTGTCGAGCGGCTCCTCCTTACGGTGTGTCACTTCTTCTGATGGTTTTGAAGTGATAGTGGTCTGGTTGGCCGAGGTTATGCCTTCCTGGTCCAGAATGATTTTATTCTGGCTTTTGAGCTTCATGATTAGCTCCTTCAGGACGAAACACTTCTCGGTTGGATGACTTACTATCCGGTGATATTTGCAGAATCTCGGATCGCTGACTCGATCCTTTTCATTCGGCCGCTTGCACTCTGGGAGTTCGATCAGCTTCGCCTCCAGGAGTTGGTCAAGGATGTCAGGAACGTCTGAGTCGGGGAATGGATACTGCTTCTGCTCCAACTCTCGCAATGTCACCTTCCGCCTTTCCTGTTGTTTTGGCTGAGTTATTTGGGTCGGAGGATTTACCTTAGCTTTGGCGCCCACTTTTATTGGTGCAGCTTCAACAGTCATCACTTCTTTTCCTTTTCCGGAGCTGTTGGGTTTCTTAATCTCCCTTCTGCCCCCTTGCTGGTCCAATTGGATGGGAAACGTGCCTCCGGAAGTCTGGATGCTTATCTCCATATCATGTGCGCGAGTCGCCAGTTCTTCGAAAGTTCGGGGTTTGACACCCTGCAGGATGTATAACAGCTCCCAATGCATTCCCTAGATGCACATCTCTACGGCAGAAGTCTCCGTGAGACGATCTTTGCAGTCCAAGCTGAGGGCACGCCATCTGTTGATGTATTCGACAACGGGCTCTCCTTTCTTTGTTTGGTGCTGGTAAGCTCCATCATACTTACCGTCCTTCGAGTGCTGAAAAATCTGTTGAGGAAATCTCGTTGTAGCTGTTCCCAACTGTCGATCGATTCTGGTTCAAGATTGATGAACCAGGTGAAAGCGGTTTCCCTGAGTGAACGAACAAACTGCTTCACCAAGAGATCTCCGTAAGTCCCTGCGTTGTTGCAGGTTTCAACGAAGTGGGCGATGTGCTGTTTGGGATCGCCTCGTCCGTCGAATTGTTGAAATTTGGGCGGTTGGTAGCCCAAGGGCATGTTGAGACTTTCGATCCGTCTGGTGTACGGTTTGACGTACATCTGTGATCCTTGGAAGGATGTAGCTTGTTGCAGTCGGATCGTATTAGCTATCATTTCCTGCAATTGTTGAACAGATAGCGAAGCTACAGAATTTGAGGGTGGCAGCTGTGTAGAACTACCTGGTCGCTTTTCTGCAGGGAAGACGTCGGCTGGTGTGGCTTCTGGAGTGAAACCGGGTGGATATGGTTGCTCCTCGCGGATTTCGGGATCAACTTGGATCGGGGCTTTTCCTTTGAGAGCTGCGATCTGTTGATCTTTTTCCTCGACGACTCTGATCAGCTGCAAAATTTTGTTCTCCAATTCTGAAATCCTTTCCTCTGTGCTGGTTGTGTTGGTCATCATGACGGCAACAGATGAGGCTCCGGGAAAGGTTGGGGGAGAAAACTCTTCTGATTCTTCTGTGTGGGTTGGATTTTGTTGAGCAGGTTTCGTCGTGTTGCCCCCGATTTTGATCGGGGTGGATGATCGACTCCTCCATGCGGCAAGAGAGTCAGGGGAGAGATCCTGTTGTGCAAGCTGTGGACTC
Source organism: Carallia pectinifolia (assembly GCA_037832335.1). Taxonomy (NCBI): domain Eukaryota; kingdom Viridiplantae; phylum Streptophyta; class Magnoliopsida; order Malpighiales; family Rhizophoraceae; genus Carallia; species Carallia pectinifolia. The sequence goes on from CM075453.1 coordinate 13,558,631, forward strand.
TCCATTTCGACATTTTGTCGGGTTTGGACGGCAAGAAATTGTGTCCGTCCCCGGGTTTCTGGACCTGCGTACCCAGGTAGGGTAGTTGATGCAGGCAATGGAGCCGTTGCCTTCTTTTTTGTGGCAGCAGTTGTACTCATTTTCGGTGCCATTTGATGTGTTGAACACCTGTAAAATTTTTTTTTTTTTTTTTTTTTTTTACTTTTTTTTTTTTACTTTTTACTCTCAGCTCCCCTTTTACCTCTTTTTTTTTTTTTTTACGGAACAAGAGATGGGAGGTGAAGATGTCCCACCGAGCGTGCCAAAAATTTGTAAAGCGTAAATTTCGAGCCTAAAACAATTAAACTCGAAAATACAAAAATAAATTACAAATAAAAATTGTAAAGTAAAAAAAAATTTACGTGGGGTCGATCTCCGTAGATCCTCCGATTAGTGTTCCTTTTTTGACTCCGTCAAGGGCTGCACGAGCTTGATCTGGACAGAAATAATTTCCACCGCTTTTTCTTGAACTGGATAGACTGAAACTGTGTCTGATTTGGATGTTTTGACTACGTTTAGGAACCGTAGAGACTCGATTTGAGCTGATCTGACTTAATTTCACCGAGGGTCGAATGGACTTGTTCTCGGATGAGTTGCCTGGATTTTGCTGAGAGCCGTATGAGACTTAATCCCAGCCGGATTTGTAATATTTCGATTTTTTTTTTTTTACTATCTCTCTCTTTTTTTTTTTTTTTTTTTTCTTTTTTTTTTTTTTTTCTTTTTTTTTTCTTTGCACTGCGCTTCGCTGCCCCTTTTTTTCTTTTTTCTTCTTTTTCTTCTTCTCTGCTTCAATTGATTTGGGGGGAGGCCATTTATAGGCCTCCCCCACCTGCCTGCCACCAACCAATTGGTTGGTGGCTTTTAAAGGTTGGCTGCCAACCTTGACTTCAAGGTTGGCGGCCAACCACTTTTTTTTTTTTTTTTTTTATTTATTTATTTATTATTTTTTTTTTTTAAAAAAAAAAGTTATTTGTTTACACTCCTCTCGATGCAATTGCTCATCAATCTGGGTCTGGACCACTTTCAGCGCCCTAAGATTATTTGGGGAGGTTGGCCAAGGTTCTAACTCATTTTGTCTGCCAGGCTTGAAGCATGCAGATTTGTTGGAGAACAGTTCCAAAATTCCATCGCTCCTATTCTGTTAAGCTGCGTCCACAATATTCAATGATTATGGGCACCTCAAGACCATATGGATTTCATGCTTGCTTCCAAGAGTGGTCAATATGTGATTCACAAGAGGACTCCCGAACTCACATGCTTTCAAATTAGAATTTTCGTATCTTTTTCTATGGGGCAGTGGCATGGCTTGTCAGATGGGTTAATAATGGGCTACGATTTGATCCCCAACGGGACATATGATGAACCCGTATATGAGAGAAAATGTTCATGAAATCAGGAGTAGCCAACATTTGATCAATATGCTCTTGAACTTTTTCTTCACCTGAACGACCATTTGTCCATGTATATTTGAAAGTAGTGAAACCAAGATCCGTCAGGTCACAGAGCTTCAGTGCATCATGGAAGGCTTGCAATAAGGAAGCAGACTTTACTTTCCCAACCTTCTTCTCTGAGCCAAACAATATCTTATTAAAGTCACTGCCTCAAAGCCATGGATGACTTAAATGATTTTTGAGACAATCAGATCCCAGGTGAGGCATTTATACCCCTCCTCCGGCCACCTGTATATGCCTGAGAATCTGCAATCACCAGGCTGTAGGCCATCCGAGATAAATGCATCGATGTGGTGCATCAAATAGGTTTGAATAGAGATTGCTATTGAATCCTGCAACAACATACACAACCCTCCACTGCGTTTACGCCGTCCACCTGCACAGTCAACAGATAAACCATTCGAAAAATTCAGTTGTTGCTTAACTTTATTTATCTCAACCAGCTATAACCTTGTTTCCATAAGGAACATCGAAGTGGGAACTTTAAGCTGCAAAAGCATTTTGAGTTTCCAAATTGCACCTGAATTCCCAACCCCCAACAATTCCACATTAGAAGATTCATGGCTGTCAGTAGAGCTGCTCCGCAGCCTCTACCGATGAAAGATCAATGCCACCATTAATAGAAGGAGTAGGAGTCCCTTTGGATTTTTTTCCACGAAGAGTTGGCCTGGTTAGCATTTTCACCAATAGGAGAGCTGCTGACTTTTGCTTTCCCACCAGTGAGTCATATTTTCTCGATTGAGAGACACCCTTGTGTTTGGTAGAGTGACCATTATTGGCTTCCAAGCGTTTAGAACTATATCCATCCTATTTAGTCATAGGTGAGTCCAATCTAATTGCAAACAAGGAAGACGTCGACATTGCCGCTTTTGTGTGATCAATTCAGACCCTTCTTACAGACACGACATGTTGTGGGCCCCTCTTAGAAGGTTCCTGATGATGTGGCAGCGGACCCTTGGGTGACCTGTCAATATTAGTTAGTTGACCGAATAGTCCCATAGGAGTCTTTTGTAGTGATTGGTGAGCAATCATAGTCTACGGCTGTTACGAACTGCCACGTACGAGAAAACAGGAAGCTGGTTGAAAACCAAAAGATTCCGATGTTGCTTCGAACTGGCATACGACTTTAACAACTGAACACCGCCAGAAGTCCGATGGCAATTAGCTTGATGAGTAGTTTTAATAGTAGCCCTTTTGATGGGGGAAGCCCGAAGGCCTTCACCGAAACGGCATATTGGTTCTGGACCTTGATCCTCATCAAAGTCATCCCCATCAAGCAGTTCACAATCTTTTTTCATATGACCTAAATATCCATAGAAGTAGCAGAAATTTGGAAGACGTTCATATTTGAAGTCTATCCATATGGTATCACCATTTTTCTGTTTAATTTTGGTGACTCTTTGGAGCAAATCATGGACATTGAAAAGGACCCTGAACCGTAGAAATCTCCCCCAACCTTCAAGACTTTCCTCATCTAATAAGGTAAACCTCCCAATTCGATTCCCTAAAGCCATAGTCGTGCCTTTTGACAATGTACTGAGAGGTAAATCATAAGCCCTTGCCCACAAAGGTACCCAGTACAATTCAACTTTCGAAGGTTGATCCTCAGCCCCAATCTCCTTAAAAGATTAAAACTTGTTTATCAAATGACCATGGGGCATTTTCCAAAATATACTGCTTATCCTTTTCATAAGAGAACTTGAAACTGAAAAGATTGGAATCGATTTCCTCGGGCTTTATTGACCAATGAAGTTTCCAAGCCATCTGCATAGTATTCAATAGTGCCCTTGTGTTAAAAGGCTTTTCGGTCCATAGCTTACCGAGCAGGTAAGATTTTCCAGTGGATGGGCCTTCATCTTTTGTTGTTGCACTAATGTCAATTATATTCGTCCTCCATGGTGGTGGTTGGTAGCAGAGGAAGAATGAACAATTTGAAAAAGGAAAAAAAATAGGCAGAGAAAAATATAGGCAGAGGGAAGACTGGAGAAGAAAAGAAAAACTCTCAGAAAAGAGGGGAAGAGCTCTTCTGAAAGAGGGGCATCTCACATGGAAAAAGGGAAGCTTGCAGGAAGAAAAAGCGGGGAAATTCCCACAAGATGGTTAAACTTGATGTGTAACAGACCTAAATACATAAATTCATTAAGTTCATGTGCATGTAGGTTAAAGTTGACGTATAATAGAAATTATGTGTATAATGGTTAAAGATAATGTGCAACACACCTAATTTTAATGTCTAATACACAAAATTAAACAAAAAAAAGGTTAAATGACCATAGCTAGGATGCAGGTGTCAGAGCTTTATGTCAAGACAATGAGTTATGTCATTAGTATACATGATCATATTTCTTAAATTAAATCAACCTGATCACTTAACGCTTTTGATGTATCGATCTATAGCAGGAAAAACTTAGGTGTTTAAAGAGAAGGTTGAATACGACGATGTAAACAAGACAATAACTCTTATTCGTTTGGAAGGTTATGTCTTAAACATTTACAAGTCTTACAAGAATGTGTGGAAACTTGTCCCCAAAGGCGAAGACGGGCTTGCCATATGCTCAATTGAATATGAGAAGTTGAATCAAGATGCTCCATCTCCAGGCCACTACCTAGATTTTATGGTTAGTCTTACAAAAGAAATTGATGCAACCATTTCAAAGGCATAATAATATGTCAGTACAATGAACACTTATGTTATGTTATCTATATGTAGCCCGAGTTGTCGCATGACCCCTCCTAATAATCTTGGAGCACACACAAGGACAACTTTATGCTTAAACTTTTTTGGTTTGTATAATGTAAGAGAATATATTCTTTGTAATCTTCTTTTCTGTGGGTGTGATATAAATATTAAATAAAATAAAATGGATTTAAATTGACCCTCTCTCTCTCTCTCTCTCTCTCTCTCTCTCTCTCTCTCTCTCACACTCACAGCTTGAGCATGGCACATACATATACTACACGCCCCAGTTGATTGAAACATAAAAATGTAAGTTGGAACTGTAAAGCATAAATTTCGAGTCTAAAATAATTAAACTCGAAAATATAAAAACAAATTACAATAAAAAATTGTAAAAATAAAAGAAAATTTACGTGGGGTCGATTTCCATAGATCTTCCGATTATTGTTCCTTTTTTTGACTCCGTCAAGGGCTGCACGAGCTTGATCTTGACAGAAATAATTTTCACAACTTTTTCTTGAACTGAGTAGACTGAAACCGGATCTGATTTGGACGTTTTGACTACGATTAAGAACCGCAGAGACCTTATCTGAGCCGATCTGACTTAATTTCACCGAGGGTAGAAGGGACTTGTTCTCGGATGAGCTGCCTGGATTTTGCTGAGGGTCGTATGAGGCTTAATTCCAGCCGGATTTGTAGTAATTTGATATTTTTAGATCTATATTTTTCATAAATTCAGATCTAGAGCGATCCGAGAATATAAATCTAAAAATAACTTTAGAAATGGAAACAGCAAATTTTTTGGGACTTACCCCTGAAATATCTCTCAAAAAGGAGTTAGAAGAGTATACTACAGAGTAAAAGCACGTAAGAAAAGGAGAAATTTTCTTGAGAGATTTTCAAAATTTTCTTTTTCTCTCAAATTCTCTGAATTTTTCTGTTTACAGATTTGCTAAATATGTTTTGAACTGAGGGACAGGGACCTATTTATAGGGTTCCTTTCCCATGTGAACATCACATGGGAAAGGAATCTTTTAATTAATTTTTTAAAAACATTTTTCTTTGGCCGGCGTTGCCAATTTAAAATTGGCAACGCCGGCTATTGAATTCAATTTTTTTTTCTTTTCTTTGTTTACAAATGCCCCCACTTCAAGGGTCGGTAAGGAAGAACTTTGCGGGCGTGATCCGAACCGAATCTTGAAGTCCAGGTTGAAACTTGAGATGTTCTGACGAACATTGAATGTTGAAATCTTCTATCTCAAACTAATCCAACTGTTGTTGGATCGCAATGGAAACCGATATGATCTTGAGGAAGTTAGCAGCCCAGCCAATATAAAAATTGAAGTCTTGGCTCCAGGTGCGTTCGAGCTTCCATGGCTCGCAAAGGCTGGCAAAGGTTCTTTGAAGTTCCAAAGCTCTGGTGAGGATGATCCGGTAGGCAAAGAACTTGAACCTCCCCAAGAGGAAGGCCCAGCACTTTGGAACTTTAAGACCTGCGCACAGAGAGACGGGTTATGGTGATGATTCCCGAATCTGCTTCGACGTAAGGAGAGTAGTTGGAACTTCTCTGCACGTCGCTGCATTTGTAGATCCAGGAGGATGATCAGAACTTCTCGGCTCGCTGCGATAGATGTGAACTAAGGAGAGTAGTTGGAACTCCATGACACCAATGGCGTTGGAGAATGAGTTTCGAGGGTTTCTAGGGATCCCTCGAGAAAGACTACTCCTTCTTTTCTTAGCTCGTGCGCCTCCAACTTCTTGATCAAAGAACTTCCTGAGACAAGTGTAGAGACTAACCATTTTCTTTTGAGAAAGAAGAGCTGAGGGGTGAGTATTATAACTCGGGAATGCAAGATATATATACATATGATAAAGATTTTTTTTTTTTTTGGAAAAGTCAAAAAGAAGGTACGCAGAATCGAGCAGGGTCATCCACGTCCTTTTCCTGCATAAGAGACAAAAGAGGCAGCGGCTGACGCGTGTCACGAAAGTCGTTACCGTGTGGTGCAGAAGTCATTGCCGTGTGCTGCAGAAGTCGTTACCGTGTGCTGCAGAAGTCGCTACCGTGTGCTGCCAAAGTCGTTGCACCTTATCTTGTCGGCCGTCCTAGAGGGGCCCAAGGCGCAGCTCCAAGTCAAGCTCGGCCTCATCTGGTGGGCCGATGATGTTGACGTCGCTTTCCGGTTGGTTGATGCTGCCAGAATATTCTGGAAAGAGAGGCAAAATTTCGCCGGAATGACTCCTTTCTGCTAGAAAAATTCCTCCTAGACTTAAGTACCTAGGAGGGATGAATCCTTGGCTGACTCCGTAAGACCACCACGACCAGCATGCATGCTCCCATGGGCTACGACGAACATACCGTGGAGAGACCATTGCAGTGGAAGAACTCGGACCTGCTTCATTTGAGGGCGATGCTGTACCAGTGGGAACTACTATCGGAACGACAGACTTTTCTTTGGAAGAAGCAGTTCTCAGTGCTGGTTTCTTTCTTCTTCTTCGATTCTGGAACCAATAAAACACATTTTTTCCTTCGATTGCCCCGAGCGGGCGCAATCGTGGGACAAGTTGGTAAATTTGAGATGCACTAGGAATAATACCTCCATTGTTGTGGAAGACTTCATCCAAAATTTGCAGTTGTGCCATGGTCGGTTGCCACCTTGTGCGGGGTGATCTTTCTTCTCCCTTGTCTTGAGGTTCTGCAACTGGTTCCATCTTTCTTGTGGCAGAGGAGCAAAGGTCTGGTGTGTGGTGAAGATCGGTTGAGATTGATGCTGAGTTTCAGACTCAAACCCTCCGTTGCTTTTATATTTTTGGGCCGTTCACAGTTTATGCTCATGCGGGCCAGGAGTTGGATTGGATACTGAACCTGTGTTCTGGACTGTGTTTGGGACTTGGAATTTTTGGGTTTTGGGCTTTGGATTGGTTTTGGGTCGAGTGTTTGAGTTTTGGAATTGGATTTTTGGATTTGGGTCGAGTGTTTGGGTTTTGGATTTGGATTTAGTTTTCAGGCTTTTGAGTTGGACTCTGAATTGGGCTCAAGTGTTTGGGTTTGGATTTTCGCTTGGTCTTTCAGATCGGGACTTCGCAACTTTTTTTTTTTTTTTGATTTTTGATTTTTGATTTTTTTTTTGATTTTTTTTTCTTTTCTTTTTTCTATTTTTTTGATTTTTTTTCTTTTTTTTTTGATTTTTTTTTAAACATATTTACACATAGTACTGTTTCAGAAATTTACCATTGATTGGGCCGATTCGGACGCCTTCTTGGTCTGACAGCATGTAAGCGTTGTGAGTGTAGGCCTCCTGCACTAAGTATGGCCCGTCCCATTTGGAAGTAAGCTTGTCACCAGGCCGATGCTTCATGTTGATTGGCCGTCGTACAGCAAGAACAAGATCTCCAACTTGAAAAGATCGAAGGTGGACCCTTCGGTTGAACGTGTTGGTGAGCCGGGCTTGGTAGCACTCAAGTTGCTGTTGTGCTTCGAGCCTCCTTTCATCGAGGGCTTCTAACTCATCCAGACGTAGGCGAGCATTCTCCTCCTGTGTGAGTCCTTCCAGAATAGCCATGCGCAGGGATGGAATCTGTGTTTCCAACGGCAGTATTGCTTCGACACCGTAGACAAGTGAGTATGGCGTCACCTGTGTTGGAGTCCGGTAAGTTGTACGATACGCCCATAATGCCTCTGGAATTCTGTCATGCCAATCTCTTTTGGATTTAGAGACTACCTTCCGCAACAGGTTGCATAAGGTCTTGTTGAATGCTTCAGCCAAGCCATTTGCTGGGGCATTATACATGGATGACTTGTACTGCTTGAACTTGAATTTCTCGCAGAGCTTGTCGATCAAGCTGTTGTAGAACTACTTGCCATTATCAGTGATGATGAATCGAGGGACTCCATAGCGATAGATCAGTTGAGTCCGGATGAAATTGGCAACATGCTCCTTCTTTACCTCTCTAAGTGGAATGGCTTCAGCCCATTTTGAGAAGTAGTCGGTTGCTGCGAGGATGTAAAGGTGACCCAGGGATGACTTTGGCAAAGGCCCCACTAAGTCAAGACCCCAAGCTTCAAAGGGCCAGGATGAGACAGATGGATGGAGTGGCTCCGGTGGTTGATGTATGTAATTGGCATGAAATTGACAAGCTTGACATGTTTTAGCAAATTCAATGGAATCACGTACCATAGTTGGCCAGTAGTATCCCATCCTTCTGAGCTGAAAATGCAACTTAGGCCCTGATTGATGTCCGCCACAAACACCTGAATGTGCTTCAGCGAGAGCTTGTTTTGCCTCTTCATTGCCTAGGCAGCGAAGTAAAACTCCATCAAAAGACCTTCGATACAGAGCATCCTTGAGATATATGAAGCGGGGAGCTCGTCGTTGAATTTCTGTCTTATGACGACGATCTTCGGGCAGCTTCCTGTGCTGCAGGTAGTCAATGATTGGTTGGCGCCAATCCTCGTCCTCCGTGAGACGTACAGATACAGCGTTGGTTGCTGTAGTTTCTTCATCATCCTTCTGTTGCACTATCCATTTCTGGCATACGGCAACAACTGTAGCCTGGATTTCTGACTTTGCAAGAGAGGTGGCCAAGTTAGCCAACGCGTCTGCCTGAGTGTTTTCTCGCCGAGGCACATGCTCCAAGGTGATGCTTTCAAATTCATCCATTAGCTGTCGAGCACGTTGATGGTAAGGCGCAAGATCCTCTTTCTTCACATCATACAGCCCTGTAAGTTGGTTGATGATGAGCTGGGAATCTCCATGGACTTCTATAGTTGGAATCTTCATATCGACAGCCATTTGAAGACCAATGATCAAAGCCTGGTATTCAGCAACATTATTTGAACATAACTCACCGAGAATGATAGCATATGGTAGTATTTGTCGTTGAGGAGTGACAAACACTATGCCGGCACGAGCACCATCACGCCTTGCTGCACCATCAAAGAACATCGTCCATGGTGGCAGTGTCTCAATGTAAAAGACCTCTTCATCTGGAAGATCATCTGTGAACTCCCAATCGGACGGAATAGGGTGATCTGCAAGGAAGTCTGCTAGAGCTTGTCCTTTGACTGCTTTTTGAGGCACGTAGACAATGTCGTAGCTTTGTAGGATTACTGCCCACTTGGCAAGTCGTCCTGACAAGATTGGTCTAGATAAGATATATTTGATAGGATCAGCTCTGCCAATGAGACGTACCGTGTGAGCTTGCATGTAGTGCCTCAGCTTGTCAATGGCAAAGAACAGTGCTAGACATGTCTTTTCAATGGGCGAATAACTCAGCTCCGGACTGTTTAGTGTTCTACTCAAGTAATACAGGGCAACTTCCTTTCCCTGCTCGTTTTCCTATGCAAGCAAGACTCCCAAAGATCCTTCCTGCGCTGCAATGTAGAGAATTAACGACTTTCCTTGAATTGGAGCACCTAGGACCGGTGGATTGGAAAGGTACTTCTTTATGCTCTCAAAGGCTTTGCTGCAAGCTTCGTCCCACTCGAAGTTGACATCCCTCTTCATCAACCGATGGAAAGGTTGACATCTCCCAGCTAAATTGGAGATAAAACGGCGAATGTAGGCCAGCTTTCCTTGTAGACTTCGCAGTTCGTGCAGGTTTTTAGGTTCATGCATCTTTTGAATTGCCTCAACCTTTGACTGATCAACTTCGATTCCACGATGGCGCACCACGAACCCAAGAAACTTTCCTGATGTAACACCGAATGCACATTTGAGAGGGTTCATTTTAAGCTGATGCCTGCGAAGTCTTTCGAACACCGTCTTGAGATCCTCGAGGTGGTCTTTGCGCTTCTTAGTCTTTACAACTAAGTCATCAACATAACATTCTACAATCTTGTGCAGCATGCCATCAAAAATTTTTTGCATAGCACGTTGATAAGTGGCGCCAGCATTTTTTAATCCAAATGGCATAACTTTGTAGCAGTATATACCTTTTGGGGTGCGGAATGCTGTCAACGCCTCGTCTTCTGGTGCCATTCTGATTTGGTTATAGCCTGAAGAACCATCCATGAAGGATAATGCTTCGTGACCCGTTGTTGCATCGACTGTGATCTCCGTTATGGGCAACGGAAAGTCATCTTTTGGGCAGGCCCTGTTAAGATCTCGAAAATGAACACATACCCTCAACTGTCCATTCTTCTTTCTTACCTGGACTATGTTGGCAATCCACGTTGGGTAGGTGACCTCTCGGATGAAGCCAGCATTGATCAGCTTGTTAACCTCCTCCTCGATTTGTGGAATGAGTTCTGGGCGGAACCGTCGTTGTGGCTGCTTGACAGAACGCACACCCTTCTTTACTGCTAGACGATGCACCGCAATTTTCGGGTCAAGTCCAGACATTTCTTTGTAACTCCATGCGAACACGTCCCTGTATTGACTTAATACTTGAACATATTCTTGTTCCTCTTTTGCAGTAAGTAAAGCACTTACAAATGTAGGTCGAGGATCTTCCGAAGAGCCAAGATTGACCTCCTTGAGTTCATCAACAGTTGCTTGGCCACCATCTTCAAGTTCCGGGGGAGCCTCCTTTACTTCACCGTCTGATGAGTCGGACTCAGCCTCCTCGCTAATTGTGACATGAAATGCAGAACCTCTGACTTCACCTTCTTTGTTTGACTGGATAAGCCTGTCTTGTTTGGTGGTGGTGGTGATGGCACGTGCATCAGCTGCTCGGCTTTGACTCTTTAGCGTGATCCGCACAAGTGACTTCTCCAGATAGCCTAAGCCAGGTCGGGACTGTGATGTTTGAGAAGCGGCGCCATGTGTGGACGGCAGCGTACCCATTGTGCTCGGGTTTGAGAAGTCATAGCCTGCCTTGGCCAATAGCTTGTATGCATTAGGATCGAATCCTTTCTGTGTTCTTCTTTCTGGAAGTGAGCCGCCTTCGACTGCCCCTGTGTGTGGTTTGACGAAGCCTTTTAATGGTTTCGAAAACAAAACCGGCTCAATCTTTGGTATCGGCAGAGTGTAACTCTCCTTCAGGTTGTGCAGCTCTTTTGTCTTGGGTTGGCTATGACCTTGCTCCTGTTTAGGATCAATACAATAAGAGAAAGGGGGTTGACCTTCTGAGCGTCGTGACTTCGACATATAGCGTAAAACTGGAGTGGAGCTTGAAGATGCAACATCCTTCGGACGAACTTCAGTAGGCTATGGCAGCTTTTCATTTGTCAGAGTCTGAGGTTGAGCATTGGCAGGTTCTTCGACAGCTTTTCCCTTTTTGTGGATGCCCCCAGTCCAAGTAGCTTTTGATGGAATGATCTTCAGATTGTCTGTATCGGTGTAGAAGACTGCATCCGCCAAATGTGATTCAGCATCATCGAACGGCTTTAAGTCAGCATTGACCTTTTGAACGCCACCATTGTAATACTTGAAGCACTGATGCAAGCTTGAGAGCACAACTCCATTTCCATGAATCCATGGTCGTCCTAGCAACATCTTATATGTGGTACGTGCATCAATCACGTGAAATAGAGTGCTAGAAGTGAGATTACCGATAGTTAGCTCCAAGCGAATCATCCCAATTGCTTTCTGTCCTCCTTGATTAAAGCCATGAATCATCAAGCGGCTGTCTGATAATTCATCAACACCGATGCCGAGCTCCTTTATGGTGGATTTTGGGATAATATTGACTGCCGAACCATCGTCGATCAGAATACGTCGGACCTTCTGTTCTCTCACATAGCCTGATACATACAGCGGCCGATTGTGGGGTTTGGACCCCAGCAGGAGATCTTCATCTGAAAATGAGATAGCAGAGTAACATCCGATGTGATTTTGGGCCGTATGATGCTCCACCGAATTGGAATTACTTGACAGTAGAGGTTCAGCTGAGATCTGAAGAGTATTGCCGACTTGATTTTGCCACACTTCTGTTGATTGCAAAGCTATAAACAGCTGAGGGTTAGCGAGAAGGGTTTGGAGTGCTTTATATACCTTCTCCGTTGTCGACTTTTGTTGTCGAGCAGCTCCTCCTTATGGTGTGTCACCTCTTCTGATGGTTTTGAAGTGATGGTGGTTTGGTTTGCTGAGGTTATGCCTTCCTGGTCCAGAATGATTTTATTCTGGCTCTTGAGCTTCATGATTAGCTCTTTTAGAACGAAACACTTCTCGGTTGGATGACTTACTATGCGGTGATATTTGCAGAATCTTGGATCATTGACTCGATCCTTTTCATTGGGCCGCTTGCACTCTGGGAGTTCGATCAGCTTTGCCTCCAAGAGTTGTTCAAGAATGTCGGGGACGTCTGAGTCGGGGAATGGATACTGCTTCTGCTCCAACTCTCGCAATGTCACCTTCTGCCTTTCCTGTTGTTTTGGCTGAGTTATTTGGGTCGGAGGATTTACCTTAGCTTTAGCGCCCACTTTTACTGGTGCGGCTTCAACAGTCATCACTTCCTTTCCTTTTCCGGAACTGTTGGGTTTCTTAATCTCCCTTCTGCCCCCTTGCTTGTCCAACTGGATGGGAACCGTGCCTCCGGAAGTCTGGATGCTTATCTCCATATCATGTGCGCGAGTCGCCAGTTCTTCGAAAGTTCGGGGTTTGACACCCTGCAGGATGTATAACAGCTCCCAATGCATTCCCTGGATGCACATCTCTACGGCAGAAGTCTCCGTCAGGCGATCTTTACAGTCCAAGCTGAGGGCACGCCATCTGTTGATGTATTCGACAACGGGCTCTCCTTTCCTTTGTTTGGTGCTAGTAAGCTCCATCATACTTACCGTCCTTCGAGTGCTGAAAAATCTGTTGAGAAACTCTCGTTGTAGCTATTCCCAACTGTCGATCGATTCTGGTTCAAGATTTATGAACCAGGTAAAAGCGGTCTCCCTGAGTGAACGAACAAACTGCTTCACCAAGAGATCTCCATAAGTCCCTGCGTTGTTGCAGGTTTCAACGAAGTGGGCGATGTGTTGTTTGGGATCGCCTCGTCCGTCGAATTGTTGAAATTTGGGCGGTTGGTAGCCCAAGGGCATGTTAAGACTTTCGATCCGTTTGGTGTACGGTTTGACGTACATCTGTGATCCTTGGAAGGATGCAGTTTATTGCAGTCGGATCGTATTGGCTATCATTTCCTGCAATTGTTGAACAGATAGTGAAGCTACAGAATTTGAGGGTGGCAGCTGTGTAGAACTACCTGGTCGCTTTTTTGCAGTGAAGACGTCGGCAGGTGTGGCTTCTGGAGTGAAACCGGGTGGATATGGTTACTCCTCGCGGATCTCAGGATCAACTTGGATCGGGGCCTTTCCTTTGAGAGCGGCGATCTGTTGATCTTTTTCCTCCACGACTCTGATCAGCTGCAAAATTTTATTCTCCAATTCTGAAATTCTTTCCCCTGTGCTGGTTGTGTTGGTCATCATGACGGCAACAGATGAGGCTCCGGGAAAGACTGGGGGAGAAAACTCTTCTGATTCTTCTGTGTGAGTCAAATTTTGTTGAGCAGGCTTCGTCGTGTTGCCCCCGACTTCGATCGGGGTGGGTGATCGACTCTTCCATGCGGTAAGAGAGTCAGGGGAGAGATCCTGTCATGCGAGCTGTGGACTCTCCATTTCGACATTTTGTCGGGTTTGGACGGCAAGAAATTGTGTCCGTCCCAGGGTTTCTGGACCTGCGTACCCAGGTAGGGTAGTTGATGCAGGCAGTGTAGTTGATGCAGGCAGTGGAGCCGTTGCCTTCTTGTTGGTACCGGCAGCTGTACTTCTTTTTGGTGCCATTTGATGTGCTGAACACCTGTAAAATTTGTTTTTTTTTCACTTTTTTACTTTTTACTTTTTTTTACTCTTTTTTTTTACTTTTTTTTTTTTACTTTTTTTTGACCTTTTTTTTTACTTTTTTTTTCTTTTTTTTTCTTTTTTTTTTCTCGGCTCCCCTTTTACCTTTTTTTTTTTTTTTTTAAGGAACAAGAGATGGGAGGTTAAGATATCCCACCGAGCGTGTCAAAAATTTGTAAAGCGTAAATTTCGAGTCTAAAATAATTAAACTCGAAAATACAAAAACAAATTACAATAAAAAATTGTAAAAATAAAAGAAAATTTACGTGGGGTCGATCTCCGTAGATCCTCCGATTATTGTTCCTTTTTTTGACTCCGTCAAGGGCTGCACGAGCTTGATCTTGATAGAAATAATTTTCACAACTTTTTCTTGAACTGGGTAGACTGAAACCGGATCTGATTTGGACGTTTTGACTACGATTAAGAACCGCAGAGACCTTATCTGAGCCGATCTGACTTAATTTCACCGAGGGTCGAAGGGACTTGTTCTCGGATGAGATGCCTGGATTTTGCTAAGGGCCGTATGAGGCTTAATCCCAGCCGGATTTGTAGTAATTTGATATTTTTAGATCTATATTTTCATAAATTCAGATCTAGAGCGATCCGAGAATATAAATCTAAAAATAACTTTAGAAATGGAAACAACAAATTTTTTGGGACTTACCCCTGAAATATCTCTAAAAAAGGAGTTAGGAGAGTATACTGCAGAGTAAAAGCACGTAAGAAAAGGAGAAATTTTTTTGAGAGATTTTCAAAATTTTCTTTTTCTCTTAAATTCTCTGAATTTTTCTGTTTACAGATTTTCTGAATATGTTTTGAACTGAGGGGAAGAGGCCTATTTATAGGGTTCCTTTCTCATGTGAACATCACATGAGAAAGGAATCTTTTAATTAATTTTTTAAAAACATTTTTCTTTGGTCGGCGTTGCGAATTCAAAATTGGCAACGCCGGCCATTGAATTCATTGAATTCATTTTTTTTTTCTTTTCTTTGTTTACAGGAACATGCAAAAATAGAAAAAAAAAAATTCAATGAATTGATGTAGTTATAAGCTCGTTATCCATATTAAACAAGAGAAGATAATATAGGCAATCTCTTATCTAGAACTCTCTATTAATCAAAAACTTAATTTTCATTTAAGAGGGCTTGAATTCTAAT
Source organism: Carallia pectinifolia (assembly GCA_037832335.1). Taxonomy (NCBI): domain Eukaryota; kingdom Viridiplantae; phylum Streptophyta; class Magnoliopsida; order Malpighiales; family Rhizophoraceae; genus Carallia; species Carallia pectinifolia. The sequence goes on from CM075453.1 coordinate 13,573,724, forward strand.
TCTAAAAAATATTATGGGGTCACTACAACAAAATTGACTTAAAGCAGCAGCCAAAAACCGCTGCATAAACTCAAAAAACCGCTGCCTATTACATTTTGCAGCAGTTTTTGGTCAGACACATTTGCAGGTGCTTTAATGGATCTCATGCAACAATATTTTGGAGTTTGTTACAACAAAAATGAGACTGTTGCTTAAAATATTTTATGCAGCAATCAAATAAAGCGGTGACAGCAGTTTAAAGAAATCACATGTAGCGTTTTTGATTAAATAGGCGGAGGTTTTTAAATGAATTTATTATCTTAGGCAGGGGTCATTATATAATACGCAGCGGTTCTTGTTGTTATACACAGCCGTTCTTGTTGTCTTACACAATTGTTTTCGTAACCTGTAGTTCTCATTATCTTAAGCAGTAATTCTCGTTCTTTTATACAACTTTTTCTAAACAATTTGCAACGATTTTACCATATCTTTATGCAATGGTTTACAATTAATTTGCAGTGCTTCTCCTAATTTTAAGCATCCATTTATCCCATGCCATAAGCATCATTTGATTTTGTACAGCTTTAAAATACCAAAACACAATTTTTTTCAACTTTTGCTAATAATCAAACCACTAAATACTCACAAATAATTAGGTCATAATAACTGTGAAATCACGCAAAATGTATGTTAAACGTGTATGATACGATTTTAATATTAGCAAATTTAAACAATCCAAATATATAAAAATTCAGTCTCGAAAAATTAAGTACAAAGTCTACAAGATCTAGATAGGGAGTTACAAACCGCTGCTTAAAGGTCCTTATTACAAAATTTTTGTCAGAGTGCTTCAAGCAAGATTTTAACCGCTGCATCAGAAATTTTAGGCGTCGGTTTTAAGCCGCTGTGAATAAACTGCCGCAATAAGTACATTATGTATTTCAACCCAAAAGTCTTCTGAAAAAACACAATGTTACATAAAAGATCATAAATTGACATTAACTCTTTTTTTTTTTTCTCTAGAACTCACAAAAAAGCTACACGAAGATTTATGACTCTCACCCTAGATTTAATGAAAGAGGTTTATGCAGTATTTGACCAAGTAATAAAATACGCTTTTAGATCTTTTTCTTTTTTGATACACGTACAAAATTTTCTCAAAAATACATAGCGCCCGAAATAAGACAATATTTTGACTAATTCAAGACATACTTCTAAAAAAATGTACTTAGTCAGAAGTGAGTTTCAATCAGATGCGAGCAAAACTTACGCGTTTGTCTATTAGTTTAGCGTACAAATATCAATGTTTCTTGTACACCTTTGCATTATTCCTCAAGTACCGGAAAAAAAAAGAAAAAGAAAAAATGCATATTCTCTATTTTGCAAAAAAGATATATTTCAATTAACACATCCACTTGGTCCCACGGTCCCACCCTCCAATTCGCGGCACACGATCCGAAGTCGATCTTTAGCTCTATTTAGCAATATTTTGAAATAAATTACTGTAAATAAAAATGTTGTAAATAAAAATGTTGAGACTGAAAATAGTGTCACTCAAAGTTGTTGATTGTTTAGTTATAAAGGTAAAATCAGTATAAGAAAATTCTAAAAAATGTTAAATATTTAGTTAAAATATTATTAGAATAATTGTTAATTGATAAAATAACCATAAAAGACATCATTAACAACTTATTTTACTCTTCAACATCTAAGTACTAATTCAGTAATTTTACACTTCAGTTTATATATTTAAAATTGGACAATCTACACATGGCTTGTAATGTTCATTTTGTATCATATATATATATATATATATAAATGTATTGTCACCATGGAAAATTTTGCTAAAATAGCTGCAACAGTATGCAACAATACCAGATGCATGACTTTTTTTATTTTTCTTTTTTATTAATTATCTATCAGTTGATCTTGTCTTTCTGCCATTCCTTATTTCGTTTGTTAATAATTTGTTATTCTTATATTTTCATCATGATTTCACCCATATCATATGCAACCCATGTTTAATTTTTCTCTTTCCAGTGTTTATGAGATACACAGATCAACGAGGGCCTCTCCTGCTCGGCGAGACAGTGGCGAAAGTGGCACCTGTGAGCGTAGGGATAGATGCAGCCGGCGAGGACCATCCTGCAAACCTGGGTCTTGTACCTCTGGTGCCTGATAACGGGATGCGGCTCCGTGATGTCGTAGGCAAACTGGCAATGGTTGCCGGAAGGTTGGGAAATCGGCAAGCAATTGTTAACTTCTCTCTTGTGGCGGCGTGAGAATTCTCCGCTGTAAAAGTAAAATAAGGGTTTATATAGGTGTATATGTTTACAGTAAAATATTTTATATGAATTTTTTTTTTTTTGATATTTTTTCATGTAAAAATTTTACAACGAAAAATTTAGAAAAAATTTAGAAAAAATTGTGAAATTTTAAAGGAAAATAACTTATACTTTTTTTGAATTGAAATTATTTTTTTTTAAAAAAAGTGTGTTTTAAGTGAATGAAAAGAAAAAATCATTATTTTTATTAAAAATATTTTTTATTACAAATAGTTGACAAAAATAAGTTATTTTTGAGGAACAAACGGACCCATAATGACAATTGATGAAAATTTTTCAAAGGGTCAAGGGTATTTTAATCTAGTAAAATAAAAATACTCTAGTGTGGTTTTTTAGGTTTTTGCGGTACGGAAAAGCATCAAATTGTTACTTTTTCAAAACTACAGCTTTGAGGCTCGTGAATTTTCAAAATACAGTTGTAACAAACATAATTAAACAACTTTAAAATTGTGTTTACTGTAATGGGCGTAAATCTCGAGTTTAAAATAATTAGACTCGAAAATATAAAAATAAATTACAAATAAAAATTTAAACTAAAATAATTTTACGTGGGGTCGATTTTCGTAATTCCTCCAAATAGTGCTCCTTTGTGATTCGTGAGGTCGACCTTCGTGATTTCTCCGATTAATGTTCTTTTGTGACTCTTGTCAAGGGCTACTCGAGTTTGATCTTGATAGTATTAAATTTCACTGTTTTATCTTGAACTGAGTAGACTGAAATTGGATCTGATGTTGCCGTCTAGACTACGGTTAAGAACTCTAAAGACCTGATCTGAACCGATCTGGCTTAATTGAGCCGAGGATTGAAAGGACTTGTTCTCGAATGAGCTACCTGGATTTTGTTGAGGGATGTATGAGACTTGATCTCAATCAGATTTGTAATATTTTGATATTTTTAGATTTATATTCTCATAAATTCAGATGTAGAGCGATCAGAGAATATAAACCCCAAAAATAACTTTAAAAATAGAAACAACAAATTTTTTGGGTTTACACCTGAAATATTTCTTAAAAAAGAGTTAGGAGAGTATACTGCAGAGTAAAAACACGTAGGAAAACGAAAAATTTTCTTAAGAGATTTTCAAAATTTTCCTTTTGTCTCAAATTATTTATATTTTTTTGTTTATAAATTTGTTGAGTATGATTTTGTACTAGAGGCGATGATCCATTTATAGCTCTTCCTTTCCCGTGTGAAAACTCACATGGGAAAGGAATAATTTGAATTTCCTTGACTGGCGTTGCTGTTGTTGACCATTGATTTTTTTTTTGAACGTTGACTTTCTAGAAGAAGCTGACTCTTTTTCTTTTTTAATCTGTTTACGAATGCCTTCACTTCAATGGTCGGTAAGGAAAAACTTTGCGGACGTAATCCGAACCGAGTCTTGAAGTCCAGTTTGAAACTTGAGATATCCTGATGAACATTGAATGTTGAAATCTTCTATGTCCGGCTAGCTCAACTGTTGTTGGATCACAATAGAAAATCGATACGATCTTGAGGAAGTCAGCAGTCCAGCCAATATAAAAATTGAAGTCATAGCTTCAGGTGATGTCGAGCTTCCATAGCTCGCAAAGGATTTTTTATATGTCTTGAAGTTCCATAACTTCGGTGAGGATAATCCAGTAGACAAAGAACTTGAACCTCCCCATGAGGAAGGCTCAGGACTACAGAACTTCAAGACCTGCACACAGGGAGATGGACTGTATTGATAATCTCCGAGTCTGTTTTGACATAAGGAGAGTAGTTGGAACTTTCGTTGCATCTGTAGATCTAGGTGAACAATCACAACTTCTCGGTTCGCTGCGATAGATGTGAACTAAGGAGAGTTGTTAGAACTCCATGACACCAATGGCGTTAGAGACAGAGTTTCAAGGCCTTTTAGAAATCCTTCGAGGAAGACTACTCCTTCTTTTTTTAGCTCGTGCGCTTCCAACTTCTTGATCAAAAAACTTCATGAGACAAGTGTAGAGACTAGCTATTTTCTTTTTGAGAAAAAGAAGAGTTGAGGGGTGAGCGTTATGACTCAGACATGCAGGATATATATATATATACACCAAAGATTTTTTTTTTGAAAAGTCAAAAAGAAGGTACGCAGAATCGAATGGGGTCTTCCACGTCCCTTTCCCGCACAAGGGATAAAAGAGGCAGCGGCTGACACGCGTTACGAAAGTCATTACCGTGTGCTGCAGAAGTCGTTACCGTGTGCTACAGAAGTCGTTGCACCTTATCTTATCAGCCGTCCTGGCAGGGTCCGAGGCGCAGCTCCAAGTCAAGCCCGACCTCATTTGGTAAGCTGATGATGTTGACGTTGCTGGAGCCTTCTGGCTGGTTGATGCTGCCGGAATATTCTGGAAATAGAAGAAAAGTTTCGCCAGAATGACTTCTTTCTACTAAAAAAGTTCCTCATAAACTTAAGTACTTAGGAGGAATGAATCATTGGCTGACTCCGTAAGACCACCAGGACCAGTATGCATGCTCCCATAGGCTACGGTTTTGATCAACATGCCGTGGAGAGGCCATTGCAGTGGTAGAACTCGGGCCTGCTTCATTTGAAGGTGAAGCTGTACCGGTGAGATCTACTATAGCAATAACAGGCTATACTTTGAAAATAGCATCTCTCAGCGCTGCTCTTTCCCTATTTTTCTGATTTTGGAACAAAAAATATACATGTTTTCCTTCGACTGCCCCTAATGGGCGCAATCGTGAGACAAGTTGGAGAATCTGTGATGAGTTAGGGATAATACCTCCATCGTTGTAGAAGAACTCCTCCAAAATTTGCAGTTGCACCATAGTTGGGTGCAATCTTTTTTGGCGTGACCTTTCTTTTTCTTTAACCTGTTGTTCTGCAGATGTTTCCATTTTTCTATTGCAGAGGAGAAAAGGTCTGATATGCAGGGAAGACTGAAGCGAGATTGAAGTAGAGACTTAGACTCAAACTCATGATCGCTTTTATATTTTTAGGCTGTTCACAGTTTACACTCATACGGGCCAAGAGTTGGACTGGATGTTGAGTATTTAGATTTTGGATTTGGATTTAAGCTTTCAGGCTTTAGATTTGTGCATGAGCTTGTGGATTTGAGCTCGAGTGTTTGGGCTTCTGGACTTGGGCTTTTGGATTTGGGTCGAGTATTTGGACTTCTGGACTTGGACTTTTGGATTTGGGTCGAGTGTTTGGGTTTGGATCCGGACTTGGTTTTCAGGCTTTGGAGTTGGGCTTGAATTTTCTGATTTGGGCTCAAGTTTTTGGGTTTCGATTTTCGGGTTTGAATTTTCGCTTGGACTTTTAGATTGGGACTTTTGATTTTTTTTTTTGATTTTTTTCTTTTTTTCCTTGTTTTGATTTTTTTTCTCTTTTTTTTATTTTTTAACATATTTGTACATAATACTGTTTCAAAAATTTATCATTGATTGGGCCAATTCGGACGCCTTGTTGGTCTGACAACATGTAAGCGTTGTGAGTATAGGCCTGCACTAAGTATGACCCGACCCATTTGGAAGTAAGCTTGTCAGCAGGCCGATACTTCAAGTTGATGGGCCGTCGTACTGCAAGAACAAGGTTCCCAACTTGAAAAGATCGAGGGCGGACCCTACGGTTGAACGTGTTATTGAGCCGGGCTTGGTAGCACTCAAGTTGCTATTGTGCTTCGAGTCTCATTTCATTGAGGGCTTCTAACTCATCCTGACGTAGGTGAGCATTCTCCTCCTGCATGAGTCCTTCCAGAACAGCCATGTGCAGAGATGGAATCTGTGTTTCCAACGGCAGTATTGCTTCGACACCGTAAACAAATGAGTATGGTGTCGCCTGTGTTGGAGTCTTGTAAGTTGTACGATATGCCCATAATGCCTTCGAAATTCTGTCATGCCAATCTCTTTTGGATTTAGAGACTACCTTCCGCAATAGGTTGCACAAGGTCTTGTTGAATGCTTCAACCGAGCCATTTGCCAGGGCATTGTACATGAATGACTTGTATTGCTTGAACTTGAACTTCTTACAGAGCTTGTCAATCAAGCTGTTGTAGAACTGCTTGCCATTATCAGTGATGGTGAATCGAGGGACTCCATAACGATAGATCAGGTGAGTCCGGATGAAATTGACAACATGCTTTTTCTTTATCTCCCTAAGTGGAATAGTTTCGGCCCATTTTGAGAAGTAGTCTGTTGCTGCGAGGATGTAAAGGTGACCCAGGGATGAGTTTGGCAAGGGTCCCACTAAATCGAGACCCCAAGCTTCAAAGGGTCAAGACGAGATAGTTGGATGCAGTGGCTCCGGTCGTTGATGTATGTAGTTGGCATGAAATTGACAAGTTTGATAGGTTTTACCAAACTCAATGAAATCACGTACCATAGTTGTCCAGTAGTATCCCATCCTTCTGAGCTTGTTTTGCCTCTTCATTGCTTAGGCAGCGAAGTAAAAGTCCATCAAAAGATCTTCGATACAGAGCATCTTTGAGATATATGAAGCGAGGAGCTCGTCGTTGAATTTCTTTCTTATGACAACGATCTTCGGGCAGCTTCCTGTGCTGCAGGTAGTCAATGATTGGTTGGCGCCAATCCTCATCCTCCGCGAGACGTACAGATACAACGTTGGCTGCTGTAGTTTCTTCATCATCCTTTTGTGGCACGATCCATTTCTGGCATATGGTAACAACTGTATCCTGGATTTCTGACTTTGTAAGAGAAGTGGCCAGGTTAGTCAACGCGTTTGCTTGAGTGTTTTCTCGTCGAGGCACATGCTCCAAGGTGATGCTTTCAAATTTATCCATTAGCTGTCGAGCATGTTGATGGTAAGGCGCAAGGTCCTCTTTCTTCACATTATACAACCCTGTAAGTTGGTTGATGACGAGTTGGAAATCTCCATGGACTTCTATAGTTGGAATCTTTATATTGACAGTCATTTGAAGACTAATGATTAAAGCCTGGTATTCAGCAACATTATTTGAATATAACTCACTGAGAATGATAGCATATGGTAATATTTGTCGTTGAGAAGTGACAAACACTATGCCGGCATCATCACCATCACGTCTTGCTGCACCATCAAAGAACATCGTCCATGGTGGCAGTGTCTCAATGCAAAAGACCTCTTTAGCCAGAAGATAATCTGTGAACTCCCAATCCGACGAGACAGGGTGATCTGCCAGGAAATCTGCTAGGGCTTGTTCCTTTACTGCTTTTTTAGGCACGTAAACAATGTCGTAGCTCTGTAGGATTACTGCCCACTTGGCAAGTCATCCTGACAAGATTGGTCTAGATAAGATATATTTGATAGGATCAGCTCTGATAATGAGACGTACCGTGTCAGCTTACATATAGTGCCTCAGCTTATCAATGGCGAAGAACAGTGCTAGACATATCTTTTCAATGGGCGAATAGTTCAGTTCCGAACCATTTAGTGTTCTGCTCAAGTAATACAGGGTAACTTCCTTTCCCTGCTCATTCTCCTGTGCAAGCAGAGCTCCCAAAGACCTTTCTTGTGCTGCAATATAGAGAATCAATGACTTTCCTTGAATTGGAGCACCCAAGACTGGTGGATTGGAAAGGTATTTCTTTATGCTCTCGAAGGATTTGCTGCAAGTTTCGTCCCATTCAAAATTAACATCCTTCTTCATCAGCCGATGGAAAGGTTGACACCTCCTAACTAAGTTGGAGATGAAACGGCGAATGTAAGCCAGCTTTCCTTGTAGACTTCGCAGCTCGTGCAGGTTTTTTGGTTTAGGCATCTTTGGATTGCCTCAACCTTTGGCTGATCAGCTTCATTTCCACGATGGTGCACCACGAACCCGAGAAACTTTCTTGATGTCACTCCGAATACACACTTGAGAGGGCTCATTTTGAGCTGATGCCTACGAAGTGTTTCAAACACTGTCTTGAGATCCTCGAGGTGGTCTTTGCGCTTCTTAGTCTTTACTACTAAGTCATCGACATAACATTCTTTTGGGGTGCGGAATGCCGTCAACTCCTCATCCTCTGGTGCCATCCTGATCTTGTTGTATCTTGAAGAACCATTCATGAAGGACAATGCTTTCTGGCCCGTTGTTGCATCAACCATGATCTCCGTTATAGGCAATGGAAAGTCATCTTTCGGACAGACCCTGTTAAGATCTCGAAAGTCAACACATACCCTTAGTTGTCCATTCTTCTTTCTTACCGGGAGTATGTTGGCAATCCACATTGAGTAAGTGACTTCTCAGATGAACCTAGCATTGATCAGCTTGTTGACCTCCTCCTCGATTTGCGGAATGAGATTTGGGCAAAACCGTCATTGTGGCTGCTTGACAGGACGAGCACCTTTCTTTACTGCCAGGCGGTGCACCGCGATCTTCGGGTCAAGTCCGGGCATCTCTTTGTAATGTCATGCGAACACATCCCTTTATTGACTTAATACCTGAACATATTCTTGCTCTTCTTCTGCTGTAAGTAAAGCACTTACAAATGTTGGTCAGGGATCTTCCGAGGAGCCGAGATTGACCTCCTTGAGTGACATGTAATGCAAAGATCCTGACTTCATCTTTTTTGTTTGATTGGACGGGCTTGCCTTTGAAGCACTTCTGACTTTGGTTGGGTGTGTCCTTCCTCCTATTTAGGATTAATACAATAAAAAAAAATGGGGAAAGGGGGCTAACCTTCTGGACGTCATGACTTCGACACATAGCATAGGACTCGGATGATGCTCGCAGATGCAGCCTCCTATAGGCGAAGTTTGGCAGGATGTGGCTGCTTCTCACCTATTAGGGTCTGTACTTTTGTATTGTCGCCTTTTATACTCATGCGAGGCAGGAGTGCGTTGTTGAACTGTTCGCCTTTTATACTCTTGCGAGGCAGGAGTGTGCTGTTAAACTGTATTGTTGCCTTTTATACTCGTGCGAGGTAGGAGTGCTGAGCTGTGGTGGATTGATTATCGCCTTTTATACTCGTGCGCCACAGGAGTGCTTTGTTGTGGAGCTGTTCGCCTTTTATACTCGTGCCAGGCAAGAGTGCTTTGTTGTGGAGCTATTTGCCTTTTATACTCGTGCGAGGTAGAAGTGCTTTGTTGTGGAGTTGTTTACCTTTTATACTTGTGCGAGGCAGGAGTGCTTTGTTGTGGAGCTGTTCGCTTTTTATACTCATGCGAGGCAGGAGTGTGTTGTTGAACTGATAAACTATTGAGCTGATAAGCTGCTGAGCAGTTGAGCTGTTTGTTGAGCTGCTAAGCTGTTTGTTAAGGTGTTGAGCTACTTGTTGAGCTGGATTTTGATTTAGGGTTTAAATTTTACCTTCAAATCTGGATTTGGACATTGAGTTGGAACTTGGATTTGGGCTTTAAGCCCAAGTTTAATCGAGTTTATGTTTAGCTTTGAGTTTGAGTTTTAAACTGGAATTTGAATTTGGGTTTAAGGTTTGTCCCCGACTATGAATTTAGACTTTGGGTTAGGTTTTTGAATATCCACATGAGCTTTAGACTTTTTTCTTCTTTTCTTATTTTTTTTTCATTTTTCATTTTTTTCCATTTTTTTTATTTTGCTTTTTCATTTTTTTTGAAATTTTTTCTTTTTTTTTCCTTGTTTTGAATTTTTTTTTTTGCTTTTTTTTAGAATTTTTAAAATTTTTTTTAAACATAACAGTAGTTTCGAAATTTACCGTTTGATTGGGTTAGGTTGAAATGCATTTCTGACCTGATAATATGGAAGCATTTTTTTCGAACTAGACATGACCCATCCCACTTGGAAGTGAGTTTGTGACTGAGTCGGTACTCTCGTCCTTTTGTTGGTCCAATTGGCTAAAAACTGTGCCCCCAAATTGAGATGATTGAGGACGATCTTCGCGGTTGACTGCATTAGTGGGTTGGGCTTGGTGATGCCCTTTGTTGACGTTGTCCATTTACTGACTTAATTCTTTTATATCTTCAATCAACTGTGCATATCTGCTAATCAGCTGTGAATATCTGCGATTTAAATCTGCAAACATTTTTTCTATGCTGGTGGTGTTGGTCAGCCTGACGTCAGCATTAGTAGATGGTTCTCCATGGAAGATTGCTGTAGAGGGCCCTTCTGATTTTTCCTGACTTGTTTCAGCAGAACGCGTCGGATTCTGCTCTTGAGTAGAATTTGATGCTCTGACCGGGGTAGTTGGTTGATCTCTATGTTCTCGTGAGAAATCTAACTGTTGTGCGGGTTGTAAATCTTCTATTTTAATTTTGTTGTTAGCGAGGAACCTTGTCCTTGCGCGAGTCTGTGGACTCTTTTGAGTGGCAAGGAATTGTGTCTGTCCGCGGGTTTGTGGTCTGCATACGCGGGTAGGGTAGTTGATGCAGGTATTGGAGCGACTGTCCTCGTTGGTGCCATTAGAATACTGGATACCTGCTGAAAATTTTCTTTTCTTTTTTTTTCTTTTTCTTTTTCTTTTTCTTTTTCTTTTCTTTTTCCTTTTCTCTTTTTGTCTTTTTCTTTATTTGTCCTTTTCTTTTTTCTTTTACGTTTTCCTTTTTTTTTTCTTTTTTTTTCTTTTTCTTTCTCTCGGTTGCTTTCTCTTTGCTTTTTCTTTTTGTTTTTTTACGGAACAAGAGATGAGAGGTGAAGAGGTCTACCGAGCGTGTCAGAAATTTGTAACAGGCGTAAATCTCGAGTCTAAAATAATTAAACTCGAAAATACAAAAATAAATTACAAATAAAAATTTAAAATAAAAGAAAATTTACGTGGGGTCGATCTTCGTGATTCCTCCGATTAGTATTCCTTTGTGACTCGTGGGGTCGATCTTTGTGATTTCTCCGATTAGTGTTCCTTTGTGACTCTTGTCAAGGGCTACTCGAGTTTGATATTGACAGCAGTAAATTCCACAGCTTTATCTTGAACTAGTTAGACTGAAACTAGATCTGATGTAGACGTTTAGACTACGGTTAATAACCGTAGAGACCTGATTTGATTCGATCTAGCTTAATTTCACCGAAGTTTGAAGGGACTTGTTCTCGGATGAGCTGCCTGGATTTTGTTGAGAGCTGTATGAGGTTTGATCTTAATCGAATTTGTAATATTTTGACTTTTTTAGATATATATTCTCATAAATTCAGATTTAGAGCGATCAGAGAATATAAACCAAAAAATAATTTTAGAAATGGAAATAGAAAATTTTTTAGAGTTTACACCTGAAATATCTTTTAAAAATGAGTTAGGAGAGTATACTGCAGAATAAAAATACGTAGAAAAACGTGAAATTTTCTTAAGAGATTTTTAAAATTTTCTTTTTCTCTCAAATTCTCTATATTTTTCTATTTATACATTTGTTGCATATGATTTTGAACTAGGAGCGATGACTTATTTATACGTCTTCCTTTCCTGTGTGAAAACTCATATGGGAAAGGAAATACGCTTTCCTTTCCTGTATGAAAACTCACATGGAAAAGGAATAATTTGAATTTTTTTGGCCGGCGTAGCTGTGACTGACCATTGATTTCTTTTTTTGAACATTGATTTTCTAGAAGAAGTTGACTGTGTTTTTTTTTTTTAATATGTTTATATTTACATCTGAAATTGATTTTTCTCAATGCAACGCAAGTGCAAATGCACTGCCAAACAGGGCTTTCGTCTTCCATTCAAACGCCATTTAGCAGAAGTTGGCCTGATATGTTTTGCAATTGGAGGAGATAGAAATTAGATTAATATTATTGGGTTAATTAGTTAAAAATTAATTTCTTTCCCCCAAAAAAGAACGTTCACTCTTACTTGTTCCTAATCAGCTGTTTTATTAAACATTTTAACACTAGGTTGACTAAAATTGAACAGTAATAACATTCACAAAACGAAAAACCAAACACTTCCATTGGTTGGCATGAAATTGACCATTAATACACTGTTGGTGATGTAGAACTTCGTATAGATTAAAAAAAAAAACACTGTTAACCTTGAAATTAATTCCTCTAATAAAGCATTCACAGTGTCAGGGTTTTATGCTGATATTAAATTTTTCTTTGTTCTAGGAGAAAAGTTTCCTTTTACAAACAAAAAAGAAAAAAAAATTGAAGTCCTAAAAAAATTTTAAAAGATTATAAGCTCCAAAAAATTGCAAAAAATAATCTTGGACCCTAACCTACCTTTCTCCCGACTCGAGTAGCTGAATCACAAAGTACTGCCTGAATGGGAGAAAGTTAGATGAAGCCATTTATTAAACAAATAAATTGAGAGCATTATCGTCTAGCATGCCATGTTCTTGGTGACGACTTCAGACATAACCAACAAAATGTCATATATAAATTATGGCAAAAACAAAGACTAAGAGATATAAAAATAATCATAAATTTTTTTAGCAAAAAAAACTTGAATGTTTTTCAAATGAAGGTTTAAAGTAATATTAAGTAAATTTAGAATAATATTATGTACGTTTAAGGTTTTGTTTAAAAAAATTTAATATATTTTAAAAAATAAATTCATTCATATAACCTAGTGGGACTCTTCTGGCAAATGCTGTTCCATTTTTGGCTATACAATAATATTAGTGGTTGCCTATCATTTTCGTTGCAAGACTTTCTTGTCTTTTTATAGACCCTAAACCGAATTTTCATAATCTAAATAGAAATCAATCCGAGATTTTGCAAATCTAAATGAAAATTGACACAAGAACCTCATCTTTTTGCCAAGTATTTTAGCATCTCCCAAATAGATTTTGATGACGAAAAATTTATTTTAGTCAAAATATAGATATCGGTAACATGTCCCCATCGCCCAAATATATATATATATATATATATAAGCCGATTTGATGGCCAGCTTTAGGCTTGTGAGGGATTGGGATTCTCCTCCCCAAGCATTGCTAGTAATAGACAATTTCGAGGAATAGAACGCCCCTAACACACCACGGTGCTACTCTATTTTATTGAACACCAATATATTTTGTGAATTTTAGCATCTCGATTAATATTTTAAATAAAATTGAAACTGATAATTTTAAATAAAATTAATAATTTTTTTAATGAAATAATAATTATTTCTAATTTCTGTTTTAAAAATTATCAGTTTTATTTTAAAATTATTAATCTTATTTTTATTTAAATATTAATCGGATACTACAATTCAGCACATCAATATCTTTTCATCTTATTTAAGGCAACCTACAAAGTATAGGCATCCAAATATGTCTAATCTTAGAGAGCCGCTGTAACATCAAATACTCGACACAGCTCCCACATATTTAATTCTAGAAGAACATAATTCCAAGTTCCTGTCTGAACACCAAAAACAAAACAACAAAAATAAAATAGCCCCAATGAAATATCCACCAGTCCAAAATCTCGTCTGACCATATTCTCCATGCAAATTCTAAAAATCCCCTCCTAACCATCATTCCATTGAATGAAGAAACCCAGCCCGATACAATCAAGAAACCTAGTCCTGTACAATAATGCCTTGCAAAGGTCCCTGAAGAGTCCAATTCATATAGAAGATCAAAGCAAATCTGTATTAAGAAAACATAAAAAATAGTCATAGAATAACCATAAGTAGTAGAAAAAATTTTTCAGCAAAAAAATTAAAATTTTGTTATATCATCACTTAAAGTAATATTAAGTATATTTTGGATAATATTGAATATATTTATAGTTTAATTTTAAAAAAATAAAATTTTAATTATTTATTAAAGACAAAACTCATTCTTATGGTTATTTTATGACTCTTTAAACGAACGCAAGTCATCACAAAATTACATATTCAAATCCCAAGATGTTTACTATATTGCGCATTGTAGCATCAAGTAATAATAGCGAAAAGTTTAGTCGCTATACCGACTAATCACATTCATGCGCTATACTTAAATTTATTAATGCAAGTGCTTAGTAATAAAATGCAATCACATTATTATTTTGTGTAAACATTTTCTTTGTAGAAAAAAGCTTTTTTTGAAATAACAAAATGCAATCATATTAAATATTTTGTGTAAAAATATTCTTTTTAGAAAAAGATTTTTTTTTGAAGAAATTTTTTTTTCTGGCTCTTATTGAATGGCATCTATATTTTAAGTTTTAAAGTAACAATCATCTAATTTTAAATTGTAGTTTTGTTGCTGCAATTTTGTTCTTTCACATTTTATTACATTTTATTAGTAAGAGCTTGCATTTCGTACCTTAAATATGGTGATTTTGTATGGTAGTTTTGGATGGTTCATAAACCAAATTCATAATAATAAGTACAAGAAGAAGAAAGTTAATGGCTACGCTTTTTTAGTAAACGATTTCATCGTACTGCAACAATATTCATATTTTTTATAGTAATAATTATATTTTTTGTAGCAAAAATTTATATTTTATTTTTTTATTGTAAAAAATAGATAGATTATTGAAAAAAACATAAATATTGTTACAGTATAATCAAATTATACGGAAAAAAATATATGTCCATGTATGGGTTCTCTAAGTACAAATCTAGATAAGAAAAAAAGATGGGTGCCAAACTGTGCAGCCGCACAAAGCCGCAACACGCGCGAGAATAAATGCAACCTGTTACTAATAAAATGAAACCGTGCTAATAATTTATGTAAGAATTTTTTTAGAATGAAAACTTTTTCAAAGTTAAAATTTTTTTTTAATACATAATATGTGAGATCTACATTTTTAAATTTCAGAATAATACTCATTTAATTTTAAATTTTTATATTTTATAAATAAAATTATACTAAATTAATAATGGGTTACACTTTCTGAATAAGATAAGATCACACTGTGAGGTTGCATAGTATGACTTTAAAACCAAGCTTTATAGATAATTAATAAATCAAGATGAAAATAGTCGACAATATACAGAAACTATGCGCTACCCACTCACCTGTGGCCTGTATAAAAGGAGATGCCTGGCAAAGTTTGCCTCCAACAATAACCAATTAAGTTAATTAAAAGCCCCTTTCGTGCTTCCATAAAGAGCAATATGCCTCTGAAAGGCAAAGTGGAGACTGTTGTCGAACTGAAGTCCACTCCTGACGAGTTCTACAATGTCTTCAGGCGTCAACCTCACCATATTCCCAAGCATACTCCAAGCAATATACAAGCAGTTGAACTGCATGAAGGTGACTGGGAGACTCATGGCTCCGTGAAATTATGGAATTACACTATAGGTAAGGCCCTGCTTTAGTCTAGCTAATAGGTTTAATTACAACTTAGACAAGAAGATTATATTATATCCACAGAAGATCTATCGAGCTACAAGCTACACAACAAAGGCAGCGTTCATATTGTTTTCATAATCCTCATCCTTCTGCTAAGATTTGGAGAAACACATTTAGGTTCTTAACTGCACAACAAAGGTAGCGTTAACATTTTTCCCCCCGTTGGCTCATTGATGCCAAGGATTTAACTCCAATTGCAAGGACTAAAAGCTTAGTACCAATACTGAGTTATGTTTTAGTATGTTCATCTTTGCTATATTAAATCTAATTACTTCATGCTTTGATGGATCGATCTATATATATAGGAGGCAAAGCTGAGGTGTTTAAAGAGAAGGTTGAATATGATGATGTGAACAAGACAGTAACTCTTGCTGGTCTGGAGGGTGATGTCTTCAAAATTTACAAGGTCTTTAAGCCTGTCTACAATCTCAAAGCTAAAGGTCAGGGCGGCCTTGCCATATTGTCAATTGAATATGAGAAGTTGAATCCAAATGTTCCATCTCCAGACAACTACCTGGATTTCATCGTTAGTCATACCAAAGACATTGATGCGAGCATTTCAAAGGGAAAATAATATGTCACTGCACTGAACCTGATGTATATATATAACTCCAAGTTATCCCAAGACCCCTTACAATAATCTTGGAGTACGAGTTCAAGTTTGTCATGCTTAAACTTTGCTGGTTTGTATAATATTGTGAGAGAATCTGCTCTTTGTAATCTTCTCTTTTGTGTGGGTGTGAGTGTGATATAAATATTAAATAAAATAAAATGGATTTATATTGTCCTTCTCTCTCTCTCTCAGCTTGAGCATGGCACATGCACACACAGCATGCCCTAGATGATTGACACAGGAAAATATTAAGCCACCAAGCATTTCCCTTATAATTATAGGGTTGCGAAATTGTTATTATGAGCCAAACCTCTCACAACATTTGTTAGGATATATAAGATTTAAATTATAAAGATATAGAATAACAAAATAAAGAAATATGAAAAGAAAATAATTAGCAGAGGTATAAATTTACCTGATTTGACTTTCCGTCTGCATCCACAAACGAAGACAACTAAAAGAAAAATAATATGAGTGCTGTTATATGGTCAGACGCTGGTAGATAGATTGTGTCTACACGCGCTTGGTTTGTTTAATTATAAATATTTTTTGTACAGTCATAACTAAAAAATGTGAAGCGAAAAATATAGTAATACTTTTTTATATCATTTTTATTATTACGATTGCATAAAATATAATTTTTGTTATACAAAATGTACATGTAAACATAATCTACTCACCAAATTGTCTGCCCATCAACTTTTTTCGAAAATATTATCAAACAAACAAAAGATATTACCGTATTGGTCCTAAGCTCGTCGATGTTCCAGATTTGCTGACATCTATGCCAGTCACGCCTACGTCGAAGTTGAGAAATGTGTTGTTCCTTTTTTTTTTTTATGAAACGTATTTTTTTTTCTTTCTTTTTCTTTTTTTGTTATTTTTACCTTTCTTCTCAAATCATACAAAATAAATTAAACATGTTGGATAAAAGAATATATAGTCCACACAGCTAGCCGGTGCACTCTTTGACTAGACATGACCACGGTTTTTTTTTTTTTTTTGTCAATAAAAAAAAAGACATGTCGGTCGGATCTATGGGCTGGCTAAAGCAATTCCCATTTATCTACCCATTCAACCCTTTATACAGGATGGGATGTGAGGGACCCGTAAATTTCGAACCTATAATAGTTAGATTTTAAAAATACGGATATAAATTATAAGTGAAAATTTAAAATTTATGTAGGGTCAATTTCTGGATGGATCCTCCAATTAATGCTCATGCGTGATTTTGTAAAAAGTTACGTGAGTTTGATTTTGACAGAAAGTGATAAATTTCCATAACTTGATTCTTGAACTGAGGATGTAAATTCCACTAAAGGTCGAGGTTTGATCTTAAGTAGATGCTAGAACTTCGGTGAGGGCTGTATAGGTTTGATCTCAGATGGACTGATTTGACTCCACTGAGGGCTGAGGTTTGATCCCATTCGGATTAGTTTAGCTTCGCTGAGGGCCGTAGGGGCTTGTTTTTAAGTGGACTGGTTTCACTAAGGGCCGTATAAAGTTTAATTACATATGAATGTTTAATATTTTAAATTTTTACTCTCGCAGATTCCAATCAGTGATGACCAAAGAGTATATACCTAAAATTGTTTGAAAATGAGTATATTAAATATTTTAGATTTTTAATCTAGAAGATCAAACTCAGTGGTTTATAGAGAGTATACACCTAAAATACGAAACAAGTCGAGGAGGAAATGTTTTCAAAGGAAATTATATTGTTTTCCTCTAGGGATGCCTCAAAAGGTTTGATACGAAGCCAATTTATAGGCCTTTACAAGAGAAGTAGACAAAGGTCAATGGACTTTTGTCAATTTTGGACGGCAGCAAGTTGCTGTCAAACTTTTTTTTGACTTTCTCTCTCTCTCTCTCTTTAAGTGGGGTATCATTCCAGAAATGATTTTTTTTTGGTGTGTTTACAAATATCCCCACTTCAAGGATTGGTGAGACGAAACTTTGGGACGCAATTTGAACTAAGTCTTGAAGTCCAACTTGAAATTTGAGATGTTTTAATGAATATTGAATGTTGAAGTCTTTAGATAGTCTATATTTGTAGTTATTATTATTTGATGCTACAATGCGTAAATAAACAAATATGCTATCTATACTAGTGAACATCTTGGGATTTGAATATGTAATTTTATGATGACATGCATTAGTTTGAAGTATAAACTAGATTTGCTTTGATCTTTTTTTTTTTTTTTTTGAGTCGAAGATTTGCTTTGATCTTTAATATGAATTGAATTCTTCAGGGACCGTTGCGAGGCATTATTGTAGAGGACTAGCTTTCTTGATTCAAAGGAATGATGAGTAAGAAGGGATTTTAAGAATTTGTGTGGAGAATATTGTCAGGCGAAATTTTGGACCGGTGGACATTGCATAAGGGAGGTATTATTTTTGCAGTTTTGTTATTTGTGGACAGATATGGACTTGGATTTATAGTCTTGTAGAAATAAATATGTAGGTGCTATTGTAAAGCGTAAATTTCGAGTCTAAAACAATTAAACTCGAAAATACAAAAATAAATTACAAATAAATATTTAAAAATAAAAGAAAATTTACGTGGGGTCGATCTCCGTAGATCCTCCGATTAGTGTTCCTTTTTTGACTCCGTCAAGGGCTGCACGAGCTTGATCTTGACAGAAATAAATTCCACAGATTTTTCTTGAACTGGGTAGACTGAAACCGGATCTGATTTGGATGTTTTGACTACGGTTAAGAACCGCAGAGACCTGATCTGAGCCGATCTGGCTTAATTTCACCGAGGGTCGAAGGGACTTGTTCTCGGATGAGTTGCCTGGATTTTGCTGAGGGCCGTTTGAGACTTAATCCCAGCCGAATTTGTAGTAATTTGATATTTTCAGATCTATATTCTCAGAAATTCAGATCTAGAGCGATCTAAGAATATAAACTTAAAAATAATTTTAGAAATGGAAACAGCAAATTTTTTGGGCCTTACCCCTGAAATATCTCTCAAAAAGGAGTTAAGAGAGTATACTGCAGAGTAAAAGCACGTAAGAAAAGGAAAAATTTTCTTGAGAGATTTTCAAAATTTTCTTTTTCTCTCAAATTCTCTGGATTTTTCTGTTTACAGATTTTCTGAATCTTTATTGAACTGAGGCTGGAGGGCCTTTTTATAGGCCCTCCAGAGAGGACTGTGCCACCAACCCTTTGGGTTGGTGGCAATTAATTATGCCACCAATCTTGAATCAAGATTGGCGGCAGCTGCCAATCTTGAATTCAAGATTGGTGGCTGCCAGTCCCTTTTTTTTTTTTTTTAAAACAAAACACGTTTACAAATGCCCCCACTTCAAGGGTCGGTAAGGAAGAATTTTACAAAAATGATCCGAACCGAGTCTTGAAGTCCAGTTTGAAACTTGGAAACGTCCTGATGAACATTGAATCTTTGGAGTCTTCTATCTTTGACCATGCCTGCTGTTGTTGGATCGCAATAGGAACCCGATACGATCTTGAGAAAGTTAGCAGCCCAACCAATATAAAAATTGACCTTCTGGCTCCAGGTGCATTCGAGCTTCCATAGCCCGCAAAGGATTTTTTATATCTCTTAAAGTTCCAGAGCTCTGGTGAGGATGATCCGGTAGGCAAAGAACTTGAACCTCCTCAAGAGGAAGGCCCAGGACCTTGGAACTTCAAGACCGGCTCACAGAGAGACTGACTGTAGTGATGATTTCCAAGTCTGCTTCGACGTAAGGAGAGTAGTTGGAACTTCCCTGTACGTCGCTGCATCCAAAGAAAGATTAGGATAATTGCAGCTTCTCATCCCTCTGTGGTAGATGTGAACTAAGGAGAGTAGTTGGAACTCCATAACACTGATGGCGTTGGAGACTGAGTTTCGAGGGCTTTTAGGGATCCCTCGAAGAAGATTACTCCCTCTTTTCTTAGCTCGTGCGCCTCCAACTTCTTGATCGAAGAATTTCCTGAGACAAGTGCAGAGACTAGCCATTCTCTTTTGAGAAAGAAGAGCTGAGGGGTGAGTATTATGACTCGGACATGCAAGATATATATACATACGATAAAGGTTTTTTTTTTTATTATTATTATTATTATTTTTTTTATTTTGAAAAGTCAAAAAGAAGGTACGCAGAATCGAGTAGGGTCCTCCACGTCCTTTTCCTGCATAAGAGACAAAAGAGGCAGCGGCTGACGCGTGTTACGAAAGTCGTTGCCGTGTGCTGCAGAAGTCGTTGCACCTTATCTTGTCGGCCGTCCTAGCGGGGCCCGAGGCGCAGCTCCAAGTCAAGCTCGACCTCGTCTGGTGGGTCGATGATGTTGACGTCGCTTTCCGGCTGGTTGATGCTACCGGAACATTCTGGAAAGAGAGGCAAAATTTCGCCGGAATGACTCCTTTCTGCTAGAAAAAGTCCTCCTAGACTTAAGTACCTAGGAGGGATGAACCCTTGGCTGACTCCGTAAGACCACCAGGACCAGCGTGCATTCTCCCATGGGCTACGGCTTTGATGGTTATAGTCTGAAGAGACCATTGTAGTGGTAGAACTCGGACCTGCGTCATTTGAGGGCGAAGTTGTACCGGTGGGATCTACCATTGGAACGGCAGACTGTTCTTTGGAAAAATCAGCTCTCAGTGCTGGTTTCTTCCTGCTTCTCCGATTCTGGAACCAATAAAACACATTTTTTCCTTCGATTGCCCCGAGTGGGCGCAATCGTGAGACAAGTTGGTAAATCTGAGATGCATTAGGCATAATACCTCCATTGTTGTGGAAGACTTCCTCCAAAATTTGCAGTTGCGCCATGGTTGGTTGCCACCTTGTGCGGGGTGACCTTTCTTCTCCCTTGTCTTGAGGTTCTGCAACTGGTTCCATCTTTCTTGTGGCAGAGGAGCAAAGGTCTGGTGTGTGGTGAAGATCGGTTGAGACTGATGCTGAGTTTCAGACTCAAACCCTCCGTTGCTTTTATATTTTTGGGCCGTTCACAGTTTATACTCATGCGGGCCAGGAGTTGGATTGGATTCTGAACTTGAGTTCTGAACTGTGTCTAGAACTTGGAATTTTTGGGTTTTAGACTTTGGATTGGATTTGGGTTGAGTGTTTGGGTTTTTTGATCGAGTGTTTGGGTTTGGACTTTTGGATTTGGGTTGAGTGTTTGGGTTTTGGACTTAGGTTTTGTGTTTTCTGAATTGGGCTCAAGTGTTTGGGTTTGGATTTTTGGGTTTGGGTTTTCGCTTGGACTTTCAGATCGGGACTTCCGAACTTTTTTTTTTTTTTTTTTTTGATTTTTGATTTTTTTCTTTTTTCTTTTTTTTTTTTTTGATTTTTTTGATTTTTTTGATTTTTGATTTTTTGCTCTTTCTTTCTTTTTTTTTTTTTTGATTTTTTGATTTTTTTGATTTTTGATTTTTTTCTTTTTTTTTTTTTTTTTCAAACATATTTACACATAATATTGTTTCAAAAATTTACCATTGATTGGGCCGATTCGGACGCCTTCTTGGTCTGACAGCATGTAAGCGTTGTGAGTATAGGCCTCCTGCACTAGGTATGGCCCATCCCATTTGGAAGTAAGCTTGTCACCAGGCCGATGCTTCATGTTGATGGGTCGTCGCACTGCAAGAACAAGATCTCCAACTTGAAAAGATCGAGGGCGGACCCTGCGGTTGAACGTGTTGGTGAGCCGGGCTTGGTAGCACTCAAGTTGTTGTTGTGCTTCAAGCCTCCTTTCATCAAGGGCTTCTAACTCATCCAGACGTAGGCGAGCATTCTCCTCCTGTGTGAGTCCTTCCAGAACAGCCATGCGCAGGGATGGAATCTGTGTTTCCAACGGCAGTATTGCTTCGACACCGTAGACAAGTGAGTATGGCGTCGCCTGTGTTGGAGTCCGGTAAGTTGTACGATACGCCCATAATGCCTCTGGAATTCTGTCATGCCAATCTCTTTTGGATTTAGAGACTACCTTCCGCAACAGGTTGCATAAGGTCTTGTTGAATGCTTCAGCCAAGCCATTTGCTGGGGCATTGTACATGGATGACTTGTACTGCTTGAACTTGAATTTCTCGCAGAGCTTGTCAATTAAGCTGTTATAGAACTGCTTACCATTATCAGTGATGATGAATCGAGGGACTCCATAGCGATAGATCAGCTGAGTCCGGATGAAATTGGCAACATGCTCCTTCTTTACCTCTCTAAGTGGAATGGCTTCAGCCCATTTTGAGAAGTAATCGGTTGCTGCGAGGATGTACAGGTGACCTAGGGATGACTTTGGCAAGGGCCCCACTAAGTCGAGACCCCAAGCTTCAAAGGGCCAGGATGAGACAGTTGGATGCAGTGGCTCCGGTGGTTGATGTATGTAATTCGCATGAAATTGACAAGCTTGACAGGTTTTAACAAACTCAATTGAATCACGTACCATAGTTGGCCAGTAGTATCCCATCCTTCTGAGTTGGAAGTGCAACTTAGGCCCTGATTGATGTCCGCCACAAACACCAGAATGTGCTTCAGTGAGAGCCTGTTTTGCCTCTTCATTGGCTAAGCAGCGAAGTAGAACTCCATCAAAAGACCTTCGATACAGAGCATCCTTGAGATATATGAAGCGGGGAGCTCGTCGTTGAATTTCTGTCTTATGACGACGATCTTCGGGCAGCTTCCCGTGCTGTAGGTAGTCAATGATTGGTTGACGCCAGTCCTCGTCCTCCGCGAGACGTACAGATACAGCGTTGGCTGCTGTAGTTTCTTCATCATCCTTTTGTGGCACTATCCATTTCTGGCATACGGCAACAACTGTAGCCTGGATTTCTGACTTTGCAAGAGAAGTGGCCAGGTTAGCCAACGCGTCTGCCTGAGTGTTTTCTCGTCGAGGCACATGCTCCAAGGTGATGCTTTCAAATTCATCCATTAGCTGTCGAGCACGTTGATGGTAAGGTGCAAGGTCCTCTTTCTTCACATCATACAACCCTATAAGTTGGTTGATGACGAGCTGGGAATCTCCATGGACTTCTATAGTTGGAATCTTCATATCGACAGCCATTTGAAGACCAATGATCAAAGCCTGGTATTCAGCAACATTATTTGAACATAACTCACCGAGAATGATAGCATATGGTAGTATTTGTCGTTGAGGAGTGACAAACACTATGCCGGCACCAGCACCATCACGCCTTGCTGCACCATCAAAGAACATCGTCCATGGTGGCAGTGTCTCAATGTAAAAGACCTCTTCATCTGGAAGATCATCTGTGAACTCCCAATCTGACGGAATAGGGTGATCTGCAAGGAAGTCTGCTAGAGCTTGTCCTTTGACTGCTTTTTGAGGCACGTAGACAATGTCGTAGCTTTGTAGGATTACTGCCCACTTGGCAAGTCGTCCTGACAAGATTGGTCTAGATAAGATATATTTGACAGGATCAGCTCTGGCAATGAGACGTACCGTGTGAGCTTGCATGTAGTGCCTCAGCTTGTCAATGGCAAAGAACTGTGCTAGACATGTCTTTTCAATGGGCGAATAACTCAGCTCCGGACCGTTTAGTGTTCTGCTCAAGTAGTACAGGGCAACTTCCTTTCCCTGCTCATTTTCCTGTGCAAGCAAGGCTCCCAAAGATCTTTCCTGCGCTGCAATATAGAGAATCAACGACTTTCCTTGAATTGGAGCTCCCAGGACTGGTGGATTGGAAAGGTACTTCTTTACGCTCTCAAAGGCTTTGCTGCAAGCTTCGTCCCACTCGAAGTTGACATCCTTCT
Organism: Carallia pectinifolia; assembly: GCA_037832335.1. Classification (NCBI taxonomy): domain Eukaryota; kingdom Viridiplantae; phylum Streptophyta; class Magnoliopsida; order Malpighiales; family Rhizophoraceae; genus Carallia; species Carallia pectinifolia. The sequence continues at coordinate 13,597,484 of CM075453.1, forward strand.
TCATCAACCGATGGAAAGGTTGACATCTACCAGCTAAATTGGAGATGAAACGGCGAATGTAAGCCAGCTTTCCTTGTAGACTTCGCAGCTCGTGCAGGTTTTTAGGTTCAGGCATCTTTTGAATTGCCTCAACCTTTGACTGATCAACTTCGATTCCACGATGGCGCACCACGAACCCAAGAAACTTTCCTGATGTGACACCGAATGCGCACTTGAGAGGGTTCATTTTGAGCTGATGCCTCCGAAGTCTTTCGAACACTGTCTTGAGATCCTCGAGGTGGTCTTTGCGCTTCTTAGTCTTTACAACTAAGTCATCAACATAACATTCTACAATCTTGTGCAGCATGTCATCAAAAATTTTTTGCATAGCACGCTGATAAGTGGCGCCAGCATTTTTTAATCCAAACGGCATAACTTTATAGCAGTATATACCTTTTGGGGTGCGGAATGCTGTCAACTCCTCGTCTTCTGGTGCCATTCTGATTTGGTTATAGCCTGAAGAACCATCCATGAAAGATAATGCTTCGTGACCCGTTGTTGCATCGACTGTGATCTCCGTTATGGGCAACGGAAAGTCATCTTTCGGGCAGGCCTTGTTAAGATCTCGAAAATCAACACATACCCTCAACTGTCCATTCTTCTTTCTTACCGGGACAATGTTGGCAATCCACGTTGGGTAGGTGACCTCTCGGATGAAGCCGGCATTGATCAGCTTGTTCACCTCCTCCTCGATTTGTGGAATGAGTTCCGGGCGGAACCGTCGTTGTGGCTGCTTGACAGAACGGACACCCTTCTTTACTGCTAGACGATGCACCGCAATTTTTGGGTCAAGTCCAGGCATTTCTTTGTAACTCCATGCGAACACGTCCCTGTATTGACTTAATACCTGAACATATTCCTGCTCTTCTTCTACAGTAAGTAAAGCACTTACAAATGTAGGTCGAGGATCTTCCGGAGAGCCAAGATTGACCTCCTTGAGTTCATCAACAGTTGCTTGGCCACCGTCTTCAAGTTCCGGGGGAGCCTCCTTCACTTCACCATCTGATGAGTCGGAATCAGCCTCCTCGCTAATTGTGACATGAAATGCAGAACCTCTGACTTCACCTTCTTCGTTTGACTGGATAAGCCTGTCCTGTTTGGTAGTGGTGGTGATGGCACGTGCATCAGCTGCTTGGCTTCGGCTCTTTAGCGTGATCCGCACAGGTGACTTCTCCTGATAGCCTAAGCCAGGTCGGGACTGTGATGTTTGAGAAGCGGCGCCATGTGTGGACGGCAGCGTACCCATTGTGCTCGGGTTTGAAAAGTCATAGCCCGCCTTTGCCAAAAGCTTGTATGCATTAGGATCAAATCCTTCATGTGTTCTTCTTTCTGGAAGTGAGCCGCCTTCGACTGCCCCCGTGTATGGTTTGACGAAGCCTTTTAATGGTTTTGAAGATAAAACCGGCTCAATCTTTGGTATCGGCAGAGTGTAAGTCTCCTTCAGGTTGTGCAGCTCCTTTGTTTTGGGTTGGCTATGTCCTTGCTCCTGTTTAAGATCAATACAATAAGAGAAAGGGGGTTGACCTTCTGAGCGTCGTGACCTAGGTACATAGCGTAGGACTGGAGTGGAGCTTGAAGATGCAACATCCTTCGAACGAAGTTCAGCAGGCTGTGGCAGCTTTTCATTTGTTGGAGCCTGGGGTTGGGCATTGGCAGGTTCTTCGACAGCTTTTCCCTTTTTGTGGATGCCCCCAGTCCAAGTAGCTTTTGATGGAATGATCTCCGGATTGTCTGTGTCGGTGTAGAAGACTGCATCCGCCAAATGTGATTCAGCATCATCGAACGGCTTTAAGTCAGCATTGACCTTTTGAACGCCACCATTGTAGTACTTGAAGCACTGATGCAGGCTTGAGAGCACAACTCCATTTCCATGAATCCATGGTCGTCCTAGCAACATCTTATATGTGGTACGTGCATCAATCACGTGAAATAGAGTGCTAGAAGTGAGATTACCGATAGTTAGCTCCAAGCGAATCATCCCAATTGCTTTCTGTCCTCCTTGATTAAAGCCATGAATCATCAAGCGGCTGTCTGATAATTCATCAATGCCGATGCCGAGCTCCTTTATGGTGGATTTTGGGATAATATTGACTGCTGAGCCATCGTCGATCAGAATACGTCGGACCTTCTGTTCTCTCACATAGCCTGATACATAAAGCGGCCGATTGTGGGGTTTGGACCCCAGCAAGAGATCCTCATCTGAAAATGAGATAGCAGAGTAACATCCGACGTGATTTTGGTCCGCCTGATGCTCCGTCGAGCTGGAATTACTTGATGGCTGAGATTCAGCCGAGGTCTGGAGAGTATTGCTGACTTGATTTTGCCACACTTCTGTTGATTGCAAAGCTATAAACAGCTGAGGGTTAGCGATAAGGGTTTGGAGAGCTTCATATACCTTCTCCGTTGTCGACTTTTTGTTGTCGAGTGGCTCCTCCTTACGGTGTGTCACCTCTTCTGATGGTTTTGAAATGATGGTGGTCTGGTTCGCCGAGGTTATGCCTTCCTGGTCCAGAATGATTTTATTCTGGCTTTTGAGCTTCATGATTAGCTCCTTTAGGACGAAACATTTCTCGGTTGGATGACTTACTATCCGATGATATTTGCAGAATCTCGGATCGCTGACTCGATCCTTTTCATTCGGCCGCTTGCACTCTGGGAGTTCGATCAGCTTCGCCTCCAGGAGTTGGTCAAGGATGTCGGGGACGTCTGAGTCAGGGAATGGATACTGCTTTTGCTCCAACTCTCGCAATGTCACCTTCCGCCTTTCCTGTTGTTTTGGCTGAGTTATTTGGGTCGGAGGATTTACCTTAGCTTTGGCGCCCACTTTTACTGGTGCGGCTTCAACAGTCATCACTTCTTTTCCTTTTCCGGAGCTGTTGGGTTTCTTAATCTCCCTTCTGCCCCCTTGCTGGTCCAACTGGATGGGAACCGTGCCTCCGGAAGTCTGGATGCTTATCTCCATATCATGTGCGCGGGTCGCCAATTCTTCGAAGGTTCGGGGTTTGACACCCTGCAAGATGTATAACAGCTCCCAATGCATTCCTTGGATGCACATCTCCACGGCAGAAGTCTCCGTCAGACGATCTTTGCAGTCCAAGCTGAGGGCACGCCATCTGTTGATGTATTCGACAACGGGCTCTCCTTTTCTTTGTTTGGTGCTGGTAAGCTCCATCATACTTACCGTCCTTCGAGTGCTGAAAAATCTGTTGAGGAACTCTCGTTGTAGCTGTTCCCAACTGTCGATCGATTCTGGTTCAAGATTTATGAACCAGGTGAAAGCGGTCTCCCTGAGTGAACGAACAAACTGCTTCACCAAGAGATCTCCGTAAGTCCCCGCGTTGTTGCAGGTTTCAACGAAGTGGGCGATGTGCTGTTTGGGATCGCCTCGTCCGTCGAATTGTTGAAATTTGGGCGGCTGGTAGCCCAAGGGCATGTTGAGACTTTCGATCCGTCTAGTGTACGGTTTGACGTACATCTGCGATCCTTGGAAGGATGTAGCTTGTTGCAGTCGGATCGTATTGGCTATCATTTCCTGCAATTGTTGAACAGATAGCGAAGCTATAGAATTTGAGGGTGGCAGCTGTGTAGAACTACCTGGTCGCTTTTCTGCAGGGAAGACGTCGGCTGGTGTGGCTTCTGGAGTGAAACCGGGTGGATATGGTTGCTCCTCACGGATCTCGGGATCAATTTGGATTGGGGCTTTTCCTTTGAGAGCGGCGATCTGTTGATCTTTTTCCTCCACAACTCTGATCAGCTGCAAAATTTTGTTCTCCAAGTCTGAAATTCTTTCTTCTGTACTGGTTGTGTTGGTCATCATAACGGCAACAGATGAGGCTCCGCGAAAGACTGGGGGAGAAAGCTCTTCTGATTCTTCTGTGTGGATTTCTACAGAATGAGTTGGATTCTGTTGAGCAGACTTCGTTGTGTTGCCCCCGACTTCGATCGGGGTGGGTGATCGACTCCTCCATGCGGCAAGAGAGTCAGGGGAGAGATCCTGTTGTGCGAGCTGTGGACTCTCCATTTCGATATTTTTTTGGTTTTGGACGGCAAGAAATTGTGTCCGTCCCCGGGTTTCTGGACCTGCGTACCCAGGTAGGGTAGTTGATGCAGGCAATGGAGCCGTTGCCTTCTTTTTTGTGGCAGCAGTTGTACTTCTTTTCGGTGCCATTTAATGTGCTGAACACCTGTAAATTTTTTTTTTTTTTTTTCACTTTTTTTTTACCTTTTTTTTTTTTTACTTTTTTACCTTTTTCGTCTTTTTCTCTATTTTGTCTTTTTCTCTTTTTCTTTTTCTTTTTTCTTTTTCTTTTTTTTTTCCTTTTCTTCGGCTCTTTTCTTTTTTCTTTTTTTTTTCTTTTTTTTTTTTTCGGCTCTTTTCTTTTACCCTTTTTTTTTTTTTTTAAGGAACAAGAGATGAGAGGTGAAGTTGTCCCACCGAGCGTGCCAAAAATTTGTAAAGCGTAAATTTCGAGTCTAAAACAATTAAACTCGAAAATACAAAAATAAATTACAAATAAATATTTAAAAATAAAAGAAAATTTACGTGGGGTCGATCTCCGTAGATCCTCCGATTAGTGTTCCTTTTTTGACTCCGTCAAGGGCTGCACGAGCTTGATCTTGACAGAAATAAATTCCACAGATTTTTCTTGAACTGGGTAGACTGAAACCGGATCTGATTTGGATGTTTTGACTACGGTTAAGAACCGCAGAGACCTGATCTGAGCCGATCTGGCTTAATTTCACCGAGGGTCGAAGGGACTTGTTCTCGGATGAGTTGCCTGGATTTTGCTGAGGGCCGTTTGAGACTTAATCCCAGCCGAATTTGTAGTAATTTGATATTTTCAGATCTATATTCTCAGAAATTCAGATCTAGAGCGATCTGAGAATATAAACTTAAAAATAATTTTAGAAATGGAAACAGCAAATTTTTTGGGCCTTACCCCTGAAATATCTCTCAAAAAGGAGTTAAGAGAGTATACTGCAGAGTAAAAGCACGTAAGAAAAGGAAAAATTTTCTTGAGAGATTTTCAAAATTTTCTTTTTCTCTCAAATTCTCTGGATTTTTCTGTTTACAGATTTTCTGAATCTTTATTGAACTGAGGCTGGAGGGCCTTTTTATAGGCCCTCCAGAGAGGACTGTGCCACCAACCCTTTGGGTTGGTGGCAATTAATTATGCCACCAATCTTGAATCAAGATTGGCGGCAGCTGCCAATCTTGAATTCAAGATTGGTGGCTGCCAGTCCCTTTTTTTTTTTTTTTTTAAAACAAAACACGTTTACAGCTATATTGGGTTTTTGATGTCACAGTGGTTGTCCAAAATTAATATTTGGGTGCCTATAATTTATAGGTTGCTGTGACTAAAGTAGAGCAATATTATCTTATTCAACCAACAGGCATTGGTTGGATGGTAGGGATCTATCACCACTTAACAAAAAATCTTCAAGTCTTAAGAATGAAGTTACGTTAAATACCTATTGGGAGACGTTTGTCATCCTTTGAAGTCCTTTTCAGATTGTTTCAAATTAGTCAATCTAATGAGTTAAATACTCAACGGTCTCAGACAAAAAAATATTCTACTATTCAAAAAGAGGAAATAAGTAAATTTCATTCTCAGCATTAAAATTTTATGTTCTATTTTTGGAAATTGCCTATTTCTGGAATTTCTATGTACAGCTTGTGAGTTTTTTTTTTTTTTTTTTTAAATTATAGTTAGCAATTAATCAATTAATTATTAAATGAAACGAGTAAATGCGGTTCAAAGGACTCTGTACCGGATGCAAGCACCCCTACCTATTTGAGATGGATAACCTCCAATAAATTAGAGGATTTCTGGGAAACCCCGTTACCCAGCTGGGGCACAATTCCCCGGCACAACTTCAGCTAAGCCGAGGTACCTTGTGTAGCCATAGAATGAGCACAAAATATCTTTGGGCGATGGTGACATAGTTACCCATATCTAAAGTTTCGTCATCAAAAACTATTTGGAGAAATGCTCAAATAGTTGGCAAAAGCATGAAACTTGAGGATCTTGTGTCAAGTTTCATTTAGATTTGCAAAATCTCGGATCGATTTATATTTAGATTATAAAACTTCCGTTTTTGGTGTACGAAAACAAGTCATGAAACGAAAATGATGGTTAACCACTAAGATTCTTGTATAGCCAACAGGGAACAATATTTGTCATAAGTCTCTCATTGGGACGTCAGAGGGCACGGATATGGGATACGAATACGACACAACACAAATACAGAAACATAGAAACTCTAAAAAATTATAACATAGACATAACGTAGACACGACTATAAAATATTTTAAATATTATATATGCATAAATGTAACTTAAATATTTTTAATAAATTTAAAATTTTCTCTACATATAGTTCATAATAATAATTATTATAATATTTTATGATCTAACTTGTATTTTGTTCATAATTTTTTTTAAAAAAATTATATATATGTGTGTGTGCGTGTGTGCGCCTGTGTGTATATATATAAAACAAAATATTTAAGCTAATAATATACATATGTGTACCACATATTAATTAAAATATTAAATACATATAAAAGTTTTTGATATATGTGTTACAGCTGTTCGACACGTGAATTAGAAGTATCTGACACGTGTATCCGAATTTTTTTGTTTTGCTAGACACTTTTTAAAGTATTCGACACGTGTCCGTAGAGTGTCGGACAAGTATCGTATCCAACACATGTGTCCAATACAGATACTCATTATTTTAAAAATATCCCTGCTTCCTAGCCCTCACCGAGGTGGGGCACAATTCCCGGCACGACTTCTGCTAAGCCGAGTTACCTTGTGTAGCCATAGAATGAGCACAAAATATCTTTGGGCGATGGGGACATAGTTACTTATATCTAAAGTTTCGTCATCAAAAACAATTTGGAGAAATGCTCAAATAGTTGGCAAAAGCATGAAACTTGAACATCTTGTGTCAAGTTTCATTTAGAATTGCAAAATCTGCGATTGATTTGTATTTAGATTATAAAACTTCTGTTTGTGGTGTAAAAAAACAAATCATGAAACGAAAATGATAGTTAACTACTAAGATTCTTTTATAGCCAAAAGGGAACATTATGTGTCATAAGTCTCTCACTGGGATGTCATTGGAGATAATCGTACAATAATTATAAGGATGGGTTTATTCTCTAAAAAATAATAAAATATATTTTTTAAAATTAAAATCTAAACGTACTTAATATTATTCTAAATTTATTTAATATTATCCTAATCCTTAATTTTAAAAAATTAAAAAAACTTACTAAAAAAACTTTCTGCTATCTATACATTCTCTATGGTTATTTTCTATGTCATTATATTATTTCCCTTCTAATAATTTATATGTAACTTTTTGTTGGTTATGTCTAAACTCTAAAGTCGTCACCGAGCACATGGCATGCTGGAAATTAATGCGCTCAACTGTATCTGTTTAATATATGGCTTCAACCAACTTTCTCTCAAGGTTTTAAAAATCAAAGCAATCATTGAATAAAAAGTTCAACTAACTTTCTCTCAAGGTTTTAAAAATCAAATCAATCATTGAATAAAAAGTTAAGAGATTCAAAATTTAATTAATTCAATTGGTTTAATAGTAGTTAAATTGATGAAATTAGTATTTAATATTAAATATATAAAAATTTTAATATAAAATGTAATAATATAAAAATATAAATGTTATACATACTAAAATACTATATTTAAGAGATTTAATCACATGTAATTTATAATTTAATATATAATAATATTAAAAACTGAATCTTAAATTATATTACAATCATATTGTAAACAAATAATTTTTATAAAAAAAAAAAAAAAAAAAAAAAAAAAAAAAATTGGTTGGCAGCCGCCAACCTTGAAGGTTGGCAGCTGCCAACCTACCTCATTAATTGCCACCAACCAAATGGTTGGTGGCAGGCAGGGGGAGGCCTATAAATGGCCTCCCCCCCCAAATTAGATGGTAGCAGAAGAAAAGGAAAAAAAGAAAGAAAGAGCAGCGCAGCGCAAGGAAAAAAAAAAAAAAAAAAGAAAAGAAAAAAAAAAGAAAAGAAAAAAAAAAAAGGAGAGAGATAGTAAAAAAAAAAAAATCAAAATATTACAAATCCGGCTGAGATTAAGCCTCATACGGCCCTCAGCAAAATTCAGGCAACTCATCCGAGAACAAGTCCATTCGACCCTCGGTGAAATTAAGTCAGATCAGCTCAAATCGAGTCTCTACGGTTCCTAAACGTAGTCAAAACATCCAAATCAGACATAGTTTCAGTCTATCCAGTTCAAGAAAAAGCGGTGGAAATTATTTCTGTCCAGATCAACCTCGTGCAGCCCTTGACGGAGTCAAAAAAGGAACACTAATCGGAGGATCTACGGAGATCGACCCCACGTAAATTTTCTTTTACTTTACAATTTTTATTTGTAATTTATTTTTGTATTTTCGAGTTTAATTGTTTTAGACTCGAAATTTACGCTTTACAAATTTTTGGCACGCCCAGTGGGACATCTTCACCTCCCATCTCTTGTTCCGTAAAAAAAAAAAAAAAAAAAAAAAAAAGAGGTAAAAGGGGAGCCGAGAGTAAAAAGTAAAAAAAAAAAGTAAAAAAAAAAAGTAAAAGTAAAAAGTAAAAAAAAAAAAAAAGTAAAAAAAAAAAAGTAAAAAGTAAAAAAAGTAAAAAGTAAAAAGTAAAAAAAAAAAAGTAAAAAAAAAAAAAAAAAAAAAAAAAAAATTTACAAGTGTTCAGCACATCAAATGGCACCGAAAAGGAGTACAACTGCTGCCACAAAAAAAAAGGCAACGGCTCCATTGCCTGCATCAACTACCCTACCTGGGTACGCAGGTCTAGAAACTCGGGGACGGACACAATTTCTTGCCGTCGAAACCCGACAAAATGTCGAAATGGAGAGTCCACAGCTTGCACAACAGGATCTCTCCCCTAACTCTCTTGCCGCATGGAGGAGTCGATCACCCACCCCGATCGAAATCGGGGGCAACACGACGAAACCTGCTCAACAAAATCCAACCCACACAGAAGAATCAGAAGAGTTTTCTCCCCCAGCCTTTCCCGGAGCCTCATCTGTTGCCGTCATGATGACCAACACAACCAGCACAGAGGAAAGGATTTCAGAATTGGAGAACAAAATTTTGCAGCTGATCAGAGTCGTCGAGGAAAAAGATCAACAGATCGCAGCTCTCAAAGGAAAAGCCCCGATCCAAGTTGATCCCGAAATCCGCGAAGAGCAACCATATCCACCCGGTTTCACTCCAGAAGCCACACCAGCCGACGTCTTCCCTGCAGAAAAGCGACCAGGTAGTTCTACACAGCTGCCACCCTCAAATTCTGTAGCTTCGCTATCTGTTCAACAATTGCAGGAAATGATAGCTAATACGATCCGACTGCAACAAGCTACATCCTTCCAAGGATCACAGATGTACGTCAAACCGTACACCAGACGGATCGAAAGTCTCAACATGCCCTTGGGCTACCAACCGCCTAAATTTCAACAATTCGACGGACGAGGCGATCCCAAACAGCACATCGCCCACTTCGTTGAAACCTGCAACAACGCAGGGACTTACGGAGATCTCTTGGTGAAGCAGTTTGTTCGTTCACTCAGGGAAACCGCTTTCACCTGGTTCATCAATCTTGAACCAGAATCGATCGACAGTTGGGAACAGCTACAACGAGAGTTCCTCAACAGATTTTTCAGCACTCGAAGGACGGTAAGTATGATGGAGCTTACCAGCACCAAACAAAGAAAAGGAGAGCCCGTTGTCGAATACATCAACAGATGGCGTGCCCTCAGCTTGGACTGCAAAGATCGTCTCACGGAGACTTCTGCCGTAGAGATGTGCATCCAGGGAATGCATTGGGAGCTGTTATACATCCTGCAGGGTGTCAAACCCCGAACTTTCGAAGAACTGGCGACTCGCGCACATGATATGGAGATAAGCATCCAGACTTCCGGAGGCACGTTTCCCATCCAATTGGACCAGCAAGGGGGCAGAAGGGAGATTAAGAAACCCAACAGCTCCGGAAAAGGAAAAGAAGTGATGATTGTTGAAGCTGCACCAATAAAAGTGGGCGCCAAAGCTAAGGTAAATCCTCCGACCCAAATAACTCAGCCAAAACAACAGGAAAGGCGGAAGGTGACATTGCGAGAGTTGGAGCAGAAGCAGTATCCATTCCCTGACTCAGACGTTCCTGACATCCTTGACCAACTCCTAGAGGCGAAGCTGATCGAACTCCCAGAGTGCAAGCGGCCGAATGAAAAGGATCGAGTCAGCGATCCGAGATTCTGCAAATATCACCGGATAGTAAGTCATCCAACCGAGAAGTGTTTCGTCCTGAAGGAGCTAATCATGAAGCTCAAAAGCCAGAATAAAATCATTCTGGACCAGGAAGGCATAACCTCTGCAAACCAGACCACCATCACTTCAAAACCATCAGAAGAAGTGACACACCGTAAGGAGGAGCCGCTCGACAACAAAAAGTCGACAACGGAGAAGGTATATGAAGCTCTCCAAACCCTTCTCGCTAACCCTCAGCTGTTTACAGCTTTGCAATCAACAGAAGTGTGGCAAAATCAAGTCAGCAATACTCTCCAGACCTCAGCTGAATCACAACCATCAAATGAGTCTAACTCAGTGGAGCAACAGACGGCCCAAAATCATGTCGGATGTTACTCTGCTATCTCATTTTCAGATGAGGATCTCTTGCTGGGGTCCAAACCCCACAATCGGCCGCTGTATGTATCAGGCTATGTGAGAGAACAGAAGGTCCGACGTATTCTGATCGACGATGGTTCAGCAGTCAATATTATCCCAAGATCCACCATAAAGGAGCTCGGCATCGGTGTTGATGAATTATCAGACAGCCGCCTGATGATTCATGGCTTCAATCAAGGAGGACAGAAAGCAATTGGGATGATTCGCTTGGAGCTGACTATACATAATCTCACTTCTAGCACTCTATTTCACGTGATTGATGCACGTACCACATATAAGATGTTGCTAGGACGACCGTGGATTCATGGAAATGGAGTTGTGCTCTCAAGCTTACATCAGTGTTTCAAGTACTACAATGGTGGCGTTCAAAAGGTCAATGCTGACTTAAAGCCATTCGATGATGCTGAATCACATTTGGCGGATGCAGTCTTCTACACTGACACAGACAATCCGGAGATCATTCCGTCAAAAGCTACTTGGACTGGGGGCATCCACAAAAAGGGAAAAGCTGTCGAAGAACCTGCCAATGCTCAACCTCAGACTCCAACAAATGAAAAGCTGCCACAGCCTGCCGAACTCCGTCCGAAGGATGTTGCATCTTCAAGCTCCACTCCAGTCCTACGCTATGTGCCAAAGTCACGACGCTCAGAAGGTCAACCCCCTTTCTCTTATTGTATTGATCTTAAACAGGAGCAAGGACATAGCCAACCCAAAACAAAGGAGCTGCACAACCTGAAGGAGACTTACACTCTGCCGATACCAAAGATTGAGCCGGTTTTATCTTCAAAACCATTAAAAGGCTTCGTCAAACCATACACGGGGGCAGTTGAAGGCGGCTCACTTCCAGAAAGGAGAACACATGAAGGATTTGATCCTAATGCATACAAGCTTTTGGCAAAGGCGGGCTATGACTTTTCAAACCCGAGCACAATGGGTACGCTGCCGTCCACACATGGCGCCGCTTCTCAAACATCACAGTCCCGACCTGGCTTAGGCTATCAGGAGAAGTCACCTGTGCGGATCACGCTAAAGAGCCGAAGCCGAGCAGCTGATGCACGTGCCATCACCACCACCACCAAACAGGACAGGCTTATCCAGTCAAACAAAGAAGGTGAAGTCAGAGGTTCTGCATTTCATGTCACAATTAGCGAGGAGGCTAATTCCGACTCATCAGATGGTGAAGTGAAGGAGGCTCCCCCGGAACTTGAAGATGGTGGCCAAGCAACTGTTGATGAACTCAAGGAGGTCAATCTTGGCTCTCCGGAAGATCCTCGACCTACATTTGTAAGTGCTTTACTTACTGCAGAAGAAGAGCAAGAATATGTTCAGGTGTTAAGTCAATACAGGGACGTGTTCGCATGGAGTTACAAAGAAATGCCTGGACTTGACCCAAAAATTGCGGTGCATCGTCTAGCAGTAAAGAAGGGTGTCCGTTCTGTCAAGCAGCCACAACGACGGTTCCGCCCGGAACTCATTCCACAAATCGAGGAGGAGGTGAACAAGCTGATCAATGCCGGCTTCATCCGAGAGGTCACCTACCCAACGTGGATTGCCAACATTGTCCCAGTAAGAAAGAAGAATGGACAGTTGAGGGTATGTGTTGATTTTCGTGATCTTAACAAGGCCTGCCCGAAAGATGACTTTCCGTTGCCCATAACGGAGATCACAGTCGATGCAACAACGGGTCACGAAGCATTGTCTTTCATGGATGGTTCTTCAGGCTATAACCAAATCAGAATGGCACCAGAAGACGAGGAGTTGACAGCATTCCGCACCCCAAAAGGTATATACTGCTACAAAGTTATGCCGTTTGGATTGAAAAATGCTGGCGCCACTTATCAACGTGCTATGCAAAAAATTTTTGATGACATGCTGCACAAGATTGTAGAATGTTATGTTGATGACTTAGTTGTAAAGACTAAGAAGCGCAAAGACCACCTCGAGGATCTCAAGACAGTGTTCGAAAGACTTCGGAGGCATCAGCTCAAAATGAACCCTCTCAAGTGCGCATTCGGTGTCACATCAGGAAAGTTTCTCGGGTTCGTGGTGCGCCATCGTGGAATCAAAGTTGATCAGTCAAAGGTTGAGGCAATTCAAAAGATGCCTGAATCTAAAAACCTGCACGAGCTGCGAAGTCTACAAGGAAAGCTAGCCTACATTCGCCGTTTCATCTCCAATTTAGCTGGGAGATGTCAACCTTTCCATCGGTTGATGAAGAGGGATGTCAACTTCGAGTGGGACGAAGCTTGCAGCAAAGCCTTTGAAAGCATAAAGAAGTATCTTTCCAATCCACCGGTCCTAGGTGCTCCAATTCAAGGAAAGTCGTTGATTCTCTACATTGCAGCACAGGAAAGATCTTTGGGAGCCTTGCTTGCACAGGAAAATGAGCAGGGAAAGGAAGTTGCTCTGTACTACTTGAGTAGAACACTAAATGGTCCGGAGCTGAGTTATTCGCCCATTGAAAAGACATGTCTAGCACTGTTCTTTGCCATTGACAAGCTGAGGCACTACATGCAGGCTCATACGGTACGTCTCATTGCCAAAGCTGATCCTGTCAAATATATCTTATCCAGACCAATCTTGTCAGGACGACTTGCCAAGTGGGCAGTAATCCTACAAAGCTACGACATTGTCTATGTGCCTCAAAAAGCAGTCAAAGGACAAGCTCTAGCAGACTTCCTTGCAGATCACCCTGTTCCGTCAGATTGGGAGTTCAAAGATGATCTTCCAGATGAAGAGGTCTTTTACATTGAAACACTGCCACCATGGACGATGTTCTTTGATGGTGCAGCAAGGCGTGATGGTGCTGGTGCCGGCATAGTGTTTGTCACTCCTCAACGACAAATTCTACCATATGCTATCATTCTCGGTGAGTTATGTTCAAATAATGTTGCTGAATACCAGGCTTTGATCATTGGTCTTCAAATGGCTGTCGATATGAAGATTCGAACTATAGAAGTCCATGGAGATTCTCAGCTCGTCATCAACCAACTTACAGGATTGTATGATGTGAAGAAAGAGGATCTTGCGCCTTACCATCAACGTGCTCGACAGCTAATGGATGAATTTGAAAGCATCACCTTGGAGCATGTGCCTCGACGAGAAAACACTCAGGCAGACGCGTTGGCTAACCTGGCTACTTCTCTTGCAAAGTCAGAAATCCAGGCTACAGTTGTTGCTGTATGTCAGAAATGGATAGTGCCACAAAAGGATGATGAAGAAACTACAGCAGCCAACGCTGTATCTGTACGTCTCGCGGAGGACGAAGATTGGTGCCAACCAATCATTGACTATCTACAGCACGGGAAGCTGCCTGAAGATCGTCGTCATAAGACAGAAATTCAACGACGAGCTCCCCGGTTCATATATCTCAAGGATGCTCTGTATCGAAGATCTTTTGATGGAGTTTTACTTCGTTGTCTAGGCAATGAAGAGGCAAAACAAGCTCTCGTTGAAGCACATTCAGGAGTTTGTGGCGGACATCAATCGGGGCCTAAGTTGCACTTCCAGCTCAGAAGGATGGGATACTACTGGCCAACCATGGTACGTGATTCAATTGAGTTTGCTAAAACTTGTCAAGCTTGTCAATTTCATGCCAATTACATACATCAACCACCGGAGCCACTGCATCCAACTGTCTCATCCTGGCCCTTTGAAGCTTGGGGTCTCGACTTAGTGGGGCCCTTGCCAAAGTCATCTCTGGGTCACTTGTACATCCTCGCAGCAACCGACTACTTCTCAAAATGGGCTGAAGCCATTCCACTTAGAGAGGTAAAGAAGGAGCATGTTGCCAATTTCATCCAGACTCAACTGATTTATCGCTATGGAGTCCCTCGATTCATCATCACTGATAATGGCAAGCAATTCTACAACAGCTTGATCGACAAGCTCCGCGAGAAGTTCAAGTTCAAGCAGTACAAGTCATCCATGTACAATGCCCCAGCAAATGGTTTGGCCGAAGCATTCAACAAGACCTTATGCAACCTGTTGCGGAAGGTAGTCTCTAAATCCAAAAGAGATTGGCATGACAGAATTCCGGAGGCATTATGGGCGTATCGCACAACTTACCGGACTCCAACACAGGCGACGCCATACTCACTTGTCTACGGTGTCGAAGCAATACTGCCGTTGGAAACACAGATTCCATCCCTGCGCATGGCTGTTCTGGAAGGACTCACACAGGAGGAGAATGCTCGCCTACGTCTGGATGAGTTAGAAGCTCTCGATGAAAGGAGGCTCGAAGCACAACAGCAACTTGAGTGCTACCAAGCCCGGCTCACCAACACATTCAACCGTAGGGTCCGTCCTCGATCTTTTCAAGTTGGAGACCTTGTTCTTGCAGTGCGACGGCCCATCAACATGAAGCATCGGCCTGGTGACAAGCTTACTTCCAAATGGGACGGGCCATACTTAGTGCAGGAGGCCTACACTCACAACGCTTACATGCTGTCAGACCAAGAAGGCGTCCGAATCGGCCCAATCAATGGTAAATTTCTGAAACAATATTATGTGTAAATATGTTTAAAAATAATAATAATAAAAAAAAAATCAAAAAAAAAATATAGAAAATAAAAAAAATCAAAAAAAAAAAAGAGAAGAAAAAAAAAATCAATAAAAAAAAAGAGAAAAAAAAAATCGAAAAAAAAAAAATAAAAAAAATTCGGAAGTCCCGATCTGAAAGTCCAAGCGAAAATCCAAACCCAAAAATCCAAACCCAAACACTCGACCCAAAAACCCAAATCCAAATCCAAAACCCAAACACTCAACCCAAATCCAAAAGTCCAATCCCAAACACTCGACCCAAAAACCCAAATCCAAATCCAAAACCCAAACACTCAACCCAAATTCAATTCAAAGCCCAAAACCCAAAAAATTCCAAGTTCCAAACACAGTCCAGAAACCAAGTTCAAAATCCAATCCAACTCCTGGCCCGCATGAGTATAAACTGTGAACGGCCCAAAAATATAAAACCGACGGAGGGTTTGAGTCTGAAACTCAGCATCAGTCTCAACCGATCTTCACCACACACCAGACCTTTGCTCCTCTGCCACAAGAAAGATGGAACCAGTTGCAGAACCTCAAGACAAGGGAGAAGAAAGGTCACCCCGCACAAGGTGGCAACCAACTATGGCGCAACTGCAAATTCTAGAGGAAGTCTTCCACAACAATGGAGGTATTATGCCTAATGCATCTCAGATTTACCAACTTGTCTCACGATTGCGCCCACTCGGGGCAATCGAAGGAAAAAATGTGTTTTATTGGTTCCAGAATCGGAGAAGCAGGAAGAAACCAGCACTGAGAGCTGATTTTTCCAAAGAACAGTCTGCTGTTCCGATGGTAGATCCCACCAGTACAACTTCGCCGTCAAATGAAGCAGGTCCGAGTTCTTCCACCGCAATAGTCTCTCCACGGTATGTTCATCAAAGCCGTAGCCCATGGGAGCATGCACGCTGGTCCTGGTGGTCTTACGGAGTCAGCCAAGGGTTCATCCCTCCTAGATACTTAAGTCTAGGAGGAATTTTTGTAGCAGAAAGGAGTTATTCCGGTGAAACTTTACCTCTCTTTCCAGAATATTCCGACAGCATCAACCAGCTGGAAAGCGACGTCGACGTCGACGTCGACGTCAACATCATCGGCCCACCAGACGAGGTCGAGCTTGACTTGGAGCTGCGCCTCGGGCCCCGCTAGGACGGCCGACAAGATAAGGTGCAACGACTTTGGCAGCACACGGCAACGACTTCTGCAACACACGGTAACGACTTTCGTGACACGCGTCAGTCGCTGCCTCTTTTGTCTCTTATGCAGGAAAGGGACGTGGATGACCCTGCGTACCTTCTTTATGACTTTTCAAAAAAAAAAAAAAAAAAAAAAAAAAAAAACTCTTTATGTTATGTATATATATCCTGCATGTCCGAGCCATAATACTCACCCCTCAGCTCTTCTTTCTCAAAAGAAAATGGCTAGTCTCTGCACTTATCTCAGGAAATTCTTCGATCAAGAAGTTGGAGGCGCACGAGCTAAGAAAAGAATGAGTAGTCTTCCTCGAGAGATCCCTAACGCCATCGGTGTCATGGAGTTCCAACTACTCTCCTTAGTTCACAACTACCACAGAGGGATGAGACGCTGCAATCATCCTAATCTTTCTTTGGATGCGGCGACGTATAGGGAAGTTCCAACTACTCTCCTTACGTCGAAGCAGACTTGGAAATCATCACTACAGTCAGTCTCTCTGTGCGCAGGTCTTAAAGTTCCAAAGTGCTGGGCTTTCCTCTTGGGGAGGTTCAAGTTCTTTGCCTACCGGATCATCCTCACCAGAGCTCTGGAACTTTAAGAGATATAAAAAATCCTTTGCGGGCTATGGAAGCTCGAACGCACCTGGAGCCAAGACTTCAATTTCTATATTGGCTGGGCTGCTAACTTCTTCAAGATCATATCGGTTTTCTATTGCGATCCAACAACAGCGGACATGGTCAAAGATAGAAGACTCCAAGATTCAATGTTCATCAGGACTTTCCAAATTTCAAACTGGACTTCAAGACTCGGTTCGAATTATCTCTGTAAAAATTTTTCTTACCGACCCTTGAAGTGGGGGCATTTGTAAACAAATAATTTTTATAAAAAAAAAAAAAAAAAAAAAAATTGGTTGGCAGCCGCCAACCTTGAAGGTTGGCAGCTGCCAACCTACCTCATTAATTGCCACCAACCAAATGGTTGGTGGCAGGCAGGGGGAGGCCTATAAATGGCCTCCCCCCCCAAATTAGATGGTAGCAGAAGAAAAGGAAAAAAAGAAAGAAAGAGCAGCGCAGCGCAAGGAAAAAAAAAAAAAAAAAAGAAAAGAAAAAAAAAAGAAAAGAAAAAAAAAAAAAAGGAGAGAGATAGTAAAAAAAAAAAATCAAAATATTACAAATCCGGCTGAGATTAAGCCTCATACGGCCCTCAGCAAAATTCAGGCAACTCATCCGAGAACAAGTCCATTCGACCCTCGGTGAAATTAAGTCAGATCAGCTCAAATCGAGTCTCTACGGTTCCTAAACGTAGTCAAAACATCCAAATCAGACATAGTTTCAGTCTATCCAGTTCAAGAAAAAGCGGTGGAAATTATTTCTGTCCAGATCAACCTCGTGCAGCCCTTGACGGAGTCAAAAAAGGAACACTAATCGGAGGATCTACGGAGATCGACCCCACGTAAATTTTCTTTTACTTTACAATTTTTATTTGTAATTTATTTTTGTATTTTCGAGTTTAATTGTTTTAGGCTCGAAATTTACGCTTTACACATATATTTTTTTAAGTAATGTTTGTGTGAAATGAGAAAAAAAATTATTTTATTTTAAGAGAATGTTCAGAATTAAAAAAAATTATTTTCATTTTTTTAGTCAAAACTTTATTTAGTTTCGTTAAGATAATTTTTGAAAAAGAAAAAGGAAAAAGAATTATTAAATATATATATATTTTTTTCTTTTCAAAAAGTATGATATATATTTTATTTACCCAATGCTGAAAAAAAGCAATTGGTGGAGTAGTGGCTGACAACCTCTTTATCCAACCTTGAAGTTAATTCGATTCTCCAGCCTCCATTTAATTTTAGATTTTTCAGCAATTAATTGGAGTAGGGCTAGCAACCTCCTAAGTCAACTTGAAGTTTAAGATTCCAGTTTCCATTTCTTTTCAGATATTGTAACAATTAATTAGATGTGTCTATCTCATCAATGAACCAACTAACTGAACTAGATGAATTGGGATTAGGTCATTGGTTTTCGGTTGAACTGGTCTAGTTTGTCGACTCTTGGTAGTTTTGAGACAGTCCAGTTTCTGACCATGAACCAAAATAGACCATAGAGCGGTTCTCGATTCTTTCGATCGAACTCACCAGTCCGATTCAGTTCTAATATCATTGCTTTCTCCCATTCAGGCAGTACTTTCTGATTTAGCTACTCGAGTCGGAAGAATGGTAGGCTAGGGTTCAAGATTATTTTTTGCAAATTTCGCGAGCTTATAATTTTTAAAAAATTTTTTAGGACTTTTTTTTTTTGGTAAAAGGAAACTTTTGTCCAAGAAAAGGGAAAAATTCACGGCATTGTGAACGCTTTATTAGAGGAATTAACAATTTCAAGGACAACATATATTTTTTCGCTAAACGAAGTTCTTCATCCTTGAATGCGTATTAACGATCAGTTTTATGCCAACTAACGGAAGTATTTGGTTTCGCGTTGTAATAGTGACCACTGTTCAGTTTTGATCAGTGAAGTGTGTAAACTAATTGAAAAAAAAAAAGAAAAAATATTATATGGTTGGCAGCCGCCAACCTTGAAGGTTGGCAGCTGCCAACCTAATTAATGCCACCAACCATTTGGTTGGTGGCAGGCAGGCAGGTGGGGGAGGCCTATAAATGGCCTCCCCCCAATTGGATTGGGCAGCGAAAGAACCAGAGAAAAAAGAAGAAAAGAAGGCAGCCAGCAGCAGGCGGAAAAAAAAACAAAAGAAAAAGCAAGCGGAAGAAAAAAGAAAAAAAAAAAAGAGAGAGATAGTAAAAAAAAAAAATCAAAATATTACAAATCCGGCTGGAATTAAGTCTCATACGACCCTCAGCAAAATCCAGGCAACTCATCCGAGAACAAGTCCTTTCGACCCTCGGTGAAATTAAGTCAGATCGGCTCAGATCAAGTCTCTACGGTTCCTAAACGTAGTCAAAACATCCAAATCAGACACAGTTTCAGTCTATCCAGTTCAAGAAAAAGCGGTGGAAATTATTTCTGTCAAGATCAAGCTCGTGCAGCCCTTGACGGAGTCAAAAAAAGGAACACTAATCGGAGGATCTACGGAGATCGACCCCACGTAAATTTTCTTTTCTTTTACAATTTTTTATTTGTAATTTATTTTTGTATTTTCGAGTTTAATTGTTTTTAGACTCGAAATTTACGCTTTACAAATTTTTGGCACGCTCGGTGGGACATTTTCACCTCCCATCTCTTGTTCCTTAAAAGTAAAAAAAAAAAAGTAAAAAAAAAATAAAAAGTAAAAAAGTAAAAAGTAAAAAGTAAAAAAAAAAGTAAAAAGTAAAAAAGTAAAAAAAAAAAAAAAAAATTTACAGGTGTTCAGCATATCAAATGGCACCGAAAAGGAGTACAACTGCTGCCACAAAAAAGAAGGCAACGACTCCACTGCCTGCATCAACTACCCTACCTGGGTACGCAGGTCCAGAAATCCGGGGACGGACACAATTTCTTGCCGTCCAAACCCGACAAAATGTCGAAATGGAGAGTTCACAGCTTGCACAACAGCAGGATCTCTCCCCTGACTCTCTTGCCGCATGGAGGAGTCGATCACCCACCCCGATCGAAGTTGGGGGCAACACGACGAAGCCTGCTCAACAGAATCCAACTCATTCTGTAGAGACTCACACAGAAGAATCAGAAGAGTTCTCTCCCCCAGTCTTTCGCGGAGCATCATCTGTTGCCGTCATGATGACCAACACAACCAGTACTGAAGAAAGGATTTCAGAGTTGGAGAACAAAATTTTGCAGCTGATCAGAGTCGTGGAGGAAAAAGATCAACAGATCGCCGCTCTCAAAGGAAAAGCCCTGATCCAAATTGATCCCGAAATTCGCGAGGAGCAACCATATCCACCCGGTTTCACTCCAGAAGCCACACCAGCCGACGTCTTCGCTGCAGAAAAGCGACCAGGTAGTTCTACACAGCTGCCACCCTCAAATTCTGTAGCTTCGCTATCTGTTCAACAATTGCAGGAAATGATAGCTAATACGATCCGACTGCAACAAGCTGCATCCTTCCAAGGATCACAGATGTACGTCAAATCGTACACCAGACGGATCAAAAGTCTCAACATGCCTTTGGGCTACCAGCCGCCCAAATTTCAACAATTCGACGGACGAGGCGATCCCAAACAGCACATCGCCCACTTAGTTGAAACCTGCAACAACGCAGGGACTTATGGAGATCTCTTGGTGAAGCAGTTTGTTCGTTCACTCAGGGAGACCGCTTTCACCTGGTTCATCAATCTTGAACCAGAATCGATCGACAGTTGGGAATAGCTACAACGAGAGTTCCTCAACAGATTTTTCAGCACTCGAAGGACGGTAAGTATGATGGAGCTTACCAGCACCAAACAAAGAAAAGGACAGCCCGTTGTCGAATACATCAACAGATGGCGTGCCCTCAGCTTGGACTGCAAAGATCGCCTGACGGAGACTTCTGCCGTAGAGATGTGCATCCAGGGAATGCATTGGGAGCTGTTATACATCCTGCAGGGTGTCAAACCCCGAACTTTCGAAGAACTGGCAACCCGCGCACATGATATGGAGATAAGCATCCAAACTTTTGGAGGCACGGTTCCCATCCAGTTGGACCAGCAAGGGGGCAGAAGGGAGATTAAGAAACCCAACAGCTCCGGAAAAGGGAAAGAAGTGATGACTGTTGAAGCCGCACCAGTAAAAGTGGGAGCTAAAGCCAAGGTAAATCCTCTGACCCAAATAACTCAGCCAAAACAACAGGAAAGGCGGAAGGTGACATTGCGAGAGCTGGAGCAGAAGCAGTATCCATTCCCCGACTCAGACGTCCCCGACATTCTTGAACAACTCTTGGAGGCGAAGCTGATCGAACTCCCAGAGTGCAAGCGGCCGAATGAAAAGGATCGAGTCAGCGATCCGAGATTCTGCAAATATCACCGGATAGTAAGTCATCCAACCGAGAAATGTTTCGTCTTGAAGGAGCTAATCATGAAGCTCAAGAGCCAGAATAAAATCATTTTGGACCAGGAAGGCGTAACCTCGGCAAACCAAACCACCATCACTTCAAAACCATCAGAAGAAGTGACACACCGTAAGGAGGAGCCGCTCGACAACAAAAAGTCGACAACGGAGAAGGTATATGAAGCTCTCCAAACCCTTCTCGCTAACCCTCAGCTGTTTATAGCTTTGCAATCAACAGAAGTGTGGCAAAATCAATCAGCAATACTCTCCAGACCTCAGCTGAATCACAGCCATCAAATGAGTCTAACTCAGCTGAGCAACAGGCGGACCAAAATCACGTCGGATGTTACTCTGCCATCTCATTTTCAGATGAGGATCTCCTGCTGGGGTCCAAACCCCACAATCGGCCGCTGTATGTATCAGGCTATGTGAAAGAACAGAAAGTCCGACGTATTCTGATCGACGATGGCTCAGCAGTCAATATTATCCCAAAATCCACCATAAAAGAGCTTGGCATCGGTGTTGATGAGTTATCAGACAGCCGTCTGATGATTCATGGCTTTAATCAAGGAGGACAAAAAGCAATTGGGATGATTCGCTTGGAGCTAACTATCGGTAATCTCACTTCTAGCACTCTGTTTCATGTGATCGATGCACGTACCACGTATAAAATGTTGTTAGGACGACCGTGGATTCATGGAAATAGAGTTGTGCTCTCAAGCCTGCATCAGTGTTTCAAGTACTACAATGGTGGCGTTCAAAAGGTCAATGCTGACTTAAAGCCGTTCGATGATGCTGAATCACATTTGGCGGATGCAGTCTTCTACACCGACACAGACAATCCGGAGATCATTCCGTCAAAAGCTACTTGGACTGGGGGCATCTATAAAAAGGGAAAAGCTGTCGAAGAACTTGCCAATGCCCAACCCCAGGCTCCAACAAATGAAAAGCTGCCACAGCCTGCCGAACTCCTTCCGAAGGATATTGCATCTTCAAGCTCCACTCCAGTCCTACGCTATGTGCCAAAGTCACGACGCTCAGAAGGTCAACCCCCTTTCTCTTATTGTATTGATCTTAAACAGGAGCAAGGTCATAGCCAACCCAAAACAAAGGAGCTGCACAACCTGAAGGAGACTTACACTCTACCGATACCAAAGATTGAGCCGGTTTTGTCTTCAAAACCATTAAAAGGCTTCGTCAAACCACACACGGGGGCAGTCGAAGGCGGCTCACTTCCAGAAAGAAGAACACATGAAGGATTTGATCCTAATGCATACAAGCTTTTGGCAAAGGCGGGCTATGACTTTTCAAACCCGAGCACAATGGGTACGCTGCCGTCCACACATGGCGCCGCTTCTCAAACATCACAGTCCCGACCTGGCTTAGGCTATCAGGAGAAGTCACCTGTGCGGATCACGCTAAAGAGCCGAAGCCGAGCAGCTGATGCACGTGCCATCACCACCACCACCAAACAGGACAGGCTTATCCAGTCAAACAAAGAAGGTGAAGTCAGAGGTTCTGCATTTCATGTCACAAATAGCGAGGAGGCTAATTCCGACTCATCAGATGGTGAAGTGAAGGAGGCTCCCCCGGAACTTGAACACGGTGCCCAAGCAACTGTTGATGAACTCAAGGAGGTCAATCTTGGCTCTCCGGAAGATCCTCGACCTACATTTGTAAGTGCTTTACTTACTGTAGAAGAAGAGCAAGAATATGTTCAGGTATTAAGTCAATACAGGGACGTGTTCGCATGGAGTTACAAAGAAATGCCTGGACTTGACCCAAAAATTGCGGTGCATCGTCTAGCAGTAAAGAAGGGTGTCCGTTCTGTCAAGCAGCCACAACGACGGTTCCGCCCGGAACTCATTCCACAAATCGAGGAGGAGGTGAACAAGCTGATCAATGCCGGCTTCATCCGAGAGGTCACCTACCCAACGTGGATTGCCAACATTGTCCCAGTAAGAAAGAAGAATGGACAGTTGAGGGTATGTGTTGATTTTCGAGATCTTAACAAGGCCTGCCCGAAAGATGACTTTCCATTGCCCATAACGGAGATCACAGTCGATGCAACAACGGGTCACGAAGCATTGTCTTTCATGGATGGTTCTTCAGGCTATAACCAAATCAGAATGGCACCAGAAGACGAGGAGTTGACAGCATTCCGCACCCCAAAAGGTATATACTGCTACAAAGTTATGCCGTTTGGATTGAAAAATGCTGGCGCCACTTATCAACGTGCTATGCAAAAAATTTTTAATGACATGCTGCACAAGATTGTAGAATGTTATGTTGATGACTTAGTTGTAAATACTAAGAAGCGCAAAGACCACCTCGAGGATCTCAAGACAGTGTTCGAAAGACTTCGGAGGCATCAGCTCAAAATGAACCCTCTCAAGTGCGCATTCGGTGTCACATCTGGAAAGTTTCTTGGATTCGTGGTGCGCCATCGTGGAATCGAAGTTGATCAGTCAAAGGTTGAGGCAATTCAAAAGATGCCTGAACCCAAAAACCTGCACGAGCTGCGAAGTCTACAAGGAAACCTGGCTTACATTCGCCGTTTTATCTCCAATTTAGCTGGGAGATGTCAACCTTTCCATCGGTTGATGAAGAAAGATGTCAATTTCGAGTGGGACGAAGCTTGCAGCAAAGCCTTTGAGAGCATAAAGAAGTACCTTTCAAATCCACCAGTCTTGGGAGCTCCAATTCAAGGAAAGTCGTTGATTCTCTACATTGCAGCGCAGGAAAGATCTTTGGGAGCCTTGCTTGCACAGGAAAATGAGCAGGGAAAGGAAGTTGCCCTGTACTACTTGAGCAGAATACTAAACGGTCCGGAGCTGAGTTATTCGCCCATTGAAAAGACATGTCTAGCACTGTTCTTTGCCATTGACAAGCTGAGGCACTACATGCAGGCTCACACGGTACGTCTCATTGCCAGAGCTGATCCTGTCAAATATATCTTATCTAGACCAATCTTGTCAGGACGACTTGCCAAGTGGGCAGTAATCCTACAAAGCTATGACATTGTCTACGTGCCTCAAAAAGCAGTCAAAGGACAAGCTCTAGCAGACTTCCTTGCAGATCACCCTGTTCCGTCAGATTGGGAGTTCACAGATGATCTTCCAGATGAAGAGGTCTTTTACATTGAAACACTGCCACCATGGACGATGTTCTTTGATGGTGCAGCAAGGCGTGATGGTGCTGGTGCTGGCATAGTGTTTGTCACCCCTCAACGACAAATACTACCATATGCTATCATTCTCGGTGAGTTATGTTCAAATAATGTTGCTGAATACCAGGCTTTGATCATTGGTCTTCAAATGGCTGTCGATATGAAGATTCCAACTATAGAAGTCCATGGAGATTCCCAGCTCGTCATCAACCAACTTACAGGATTGTATGACGTGAAGAAAGAGGACCTTGCGCCTTACCATCAACGTGCTCGACAGCTAATGAATGAATTTGAAAGCATCACCTTGGAGCATGTGCCTCGACGAGAAAACACTCAGGCAGACGCGTTGCCTAACCTGGCTACTTCTCTTGCAAAGTCAGAAATCCAGGCTACAGTTGTTGCTGTATGTCAGAAATGGATAGTGCCACAAAAGGATGATGAAGAAACTACAGCAGCCAACGCTGTATCTGTACGTCTCGTGGAGGACGAGGATTGGCGCCAACCAATCATTGACTACCTACAGCACGGGAAGCTGCCTGAAGATCGCCGTCATAAGACAGAAATTCAACGACGAGCTCCCCGCTTCATATATCTCAAGGATGCTCTGTATTGAAGATCTTTTGATGGAGTTTTACTTCGCTGCCTAGGCAATGAAGAGGCAAAACAAGCTCTCGCTGAAGCACATTCAGGAGTTTGTGGCGGACATCAATCGGGGCCTAAGTTGCACTTCCAACTCAGAAGGATGGGATACTACTGACCAACCATGGTACGTGATTCCATTGAGTTTGCTAAAACTTGTCAAGCTTGTCAATTTCATGCTAATTACATACATCAACCACCAGAGCCATTGCATCCAACTGTCTCATCCTGGCCCTTTGAAGCTTGGGGTCTCGACTTAGTGGGGCCCTTGCCAAAGTCATCCTTGGGTCACCTGTACATCCTCGCAGCAACAGACTACTTCTCAAAATGGGCCGAAGCCATTCCACTTAGAGAGGTAAAGAAGGAGCATGTTGCCAATTTCATTCGGACTCAACTGATCTATCGCTATGGAGTCCCTCGATTCATCATCATTGATAATGGTAAGCAGTTCTACAACAGCTTAATCGACAAGCTCTGCGAGAAGTTCAAGTTCAAGCAGTACAAGTCATCCAAGTTCAAGCAGTACAAGACCTTATGCAACTTGTTGCGGAAGGTAGTCTCTAAATCCAAAAGAGATTGGCATGACAGAATTTCGGAGGCATTATGGGCATATCGTACAACTTACCGGACTCCAACACAGGCGACGCTATACTCACTTGTCTACGGTGTCGAAGCAATACTGCCGTTGGAAACACAGATTCCATCCCTGCGCATGGCTGTTCTGGAAGGACTCACACAAGAAGAGAATGCTCGCCTACGTCTGGATGAGTTAGAAGCTCTAGATGAAAGGAGGCTTGAAGCACAACAGCAACTTGAGTGCTACCAAGCCCGGCTCACCAACACGTTCAACCACAGGGTCCGCCCTCGATCTTTTCAAGTTGGAGACCTTGTTCTTGCAGTGCGACGGCCCATCAACATGAAGCATCGGCCTGGTGACAAGCTTACTTCCAAATGGGACGGGCCATACTTAGTGCAGGAGGCCTACACTCACAACGCTTACATGCTGTCAGACCAAGAAGGCGTTCGAATCGGCCCGATCAATGGTAAATTTCTGAAACAGTATTATGTGTAAATATGTTTAAAAAAAATAGAAAAAAAATAGAAAAAAAAATAAAAATCAAAATAAAAAAAAATAGAAAAAAAAATCAAAAAAATAGAAAAAGAAAAAAAATAAAAAAAATAGAAAAAAAAAATTGCGAAGTTCCGATCTGAAAGACCAAGCGAAAGTCCAAACCCAAACACTTGAGCCCAATTCAGAGTCAAAACCCAAACACTCGACCCAAATCCAAAAATTCAAATCCAAAACCAAACACTCGACCCAAGTCCAAAAATCCAAGTCTAGAAGCCCAAACACTCGACCCAAATCCAATCCAAAACCCAAAAGCCAAAAAAATTCCAAATTCCAGACACAGTCCAGAACCCAAGTTCAAAATCCAATCCAACTCCTGGCCCGCATGAGTATAAACTGTGAACGGCCCAAAAATATAAAAACGACGGAGGGTTTGAGTCTGAAACTCAGCATCAGTCTCAACCGATCTTCACCACATACCAAGACCTTTGCTCCTCTGCCACAAGAAAATGGAACCAGTTGCAGAATCTCAAGACAAGGGTGAAGAAAGGTCACCTCGCACAAGGTGGCAACCGACCATGGCACAACTGCAAATTTTGGAGGAAGTCTTCCACAACAATGGAGGTATTATTCCTAGTGCATCTCAAATTTACCAACTTGTCTCACGATTGCGCCCGCTCGGGGCAATCGAAGGAAAAAATGTGTTTTATTGGTTCCAGAATCGGAGAAGCAGAAAGAAACCAGCACTGAGAACTGCTTCTTCCAAAGAACAGTCTGTCGTTCCGATAGTAAATCCCACTGGTACAGCTTCGCCCTCAAATGAAGCAGGTCCGAGTTCTTCCACTGCAATGGTCTCTCCACGGTGTGTTCATCAAAGTCGTAGCCCATGGGAGAATGCATGCTGGTCCTGGTGGTCTTACGGAGTCAGCTAAGGGTTCATCCCTCCTAGATACTTAAGTCTAGGAGGAATTTTTCTAGCAGAAAGGAGTCATTCTGGCGAAATTTTGTCTCTCTTTCAAGAATATTCCGGCAGCATCAACCAGCCGGAAAGCGACGTCAACATCATCGGCCCACCAGACGAGGTCGAGCTTGACTTGGAGCTGCGCCTTAGGCCCCGCTAGGACGGCCGACAAGATAAGGTGCAACGACTTTGGCAGCACACGGTAACGACTTCTGCAGCACACGCTAACGACTTCTGTAGCACACGGCAACGACTTTCGTGACACGCGTCAGCCGCTGTCTCTTTTGTCTCTTATACAGGAAAGGGACGTGGATGACCCTGCTCGATTCTGCGTACCTTCTTTTTGACTTTTTTCAAAAAAAAAAAAAAAAAAAAAACTTTATCGCATGTATATATATATCTTGCATTCCCGAGTTATAATACTCACCCCTCAACTCTTCTTTCTCAAAAGAAAATGGCTAGTCTCTGCACTTGTCTCAGGAAGTTCTTCGATCAAGAAGTTGGAGGCGCACGAGCTAAGAAAAGAAGGAGTAGTCTTCCTCGAGGGATCCCTAACGCCATCGGTGTCATGGAGTTCCAACTACTCTCCTTAGTTCACATCTACTACAGAGGGATGAGACGCTGCAATTATCCTAATCTTCCTTTGGATGCGGCGATGTACGGGGAAGTTCCAACTACTCTCCTTACGTCGAAGCAGACTTAGGAATCATCACTACAGTCAGTCTCTCTGTGCGCAGGTCTTAAAGTTCCAAAGTGCTGGGCCTTCCTCTTGGGGAGGTTCAAGTTCTTTGCCTACCGGATCATCCTCACCAGAGCTCTGGAACTTTAAGAGATATAAAAAATCCTTTGCGGGCTATGGAAGCTCGAATGCACCTAGAGCCAAGGCTTCAATTTCTATATTGGCTGGGTTGCTAATTTTTTTCAAGATCGTATCGGATTCCTATTGCGATCCAACAACAGCAGGCATGGTCAAAGATAGAAGACTCCAAGATTCAATATTCATCAGGACTTTCCAAATTTCAAACTGGACTTCAAGACTCGGTTCGAATTATCTCTGTAAAAATCTTTCTTACCGACCCTTGAAGTGGGGGCATTTGTAAACTAATTGAAAAAAAAAAAATATTATATGGTTGGCAGCCGCCAACCTTGAAGGTTGGCAGCTGCCAACCTAATTAATGCCACCAACCATTTGGTTGGTGGCAGGCAGGCAGGTGGGGGAGGCCTATAAATGGCCTCCCCCCAATTGGATTGGGCAGCGAAAGAAGCAGAGAAAAAAGAAGAAAAGAAGGCAGCCAGCAGTAGGCAGAAAAAAAAAAAAAAGAAAAAGCAAGCGGAAGAAAAAAGAAAAAAAAAAGAGAGAGATAGTAAAAAAAAAAAATCAAAATATTACAAATCCGGCTGGGATTAAGTCTCATACGACCCTCAGCAAAATCCAGGCAACTCATCCGAGAACAAGTCCTTTCGACCCTCGGTGAAATTAAGTCAGATCGGCTCAGATCAAGTCTCTACGGTTCCTAAACGTAGTCAAAACATCCAAATCAGACACAGTTTCAGTCTATCCAGTTCAAGAAAAAGCGGTAGAAATTATTTCTGTCAAGATCAAGCTCGTGCAGCCCTTGACGGAGTCAAAAAAAGGAACACTAATCGGAGGATCTACGGAGATCGACCCCACGTAAATTTTCTTTTCTTTTACAATTTTTTATTTGTAATTTATTTTTGTATTTTCGAGTTTAATTATTTTTAGACTCGAAATTTACGCTTTACAAAGTGTTAAAATGTTGGATGACATTTTTTAGACCTATTGTTGAGATTGCTTTTCGCCCTGCAAAAAAAGTTGATTAAAAAAAGTAAGAGTGCACTAAATTTTTGGAAAAAAAACAGAAATTATTTTTTTAACTAATTAAGCCAATATATTAATCTAATATCTGACTCCAAGTTTCAAGACATATCAGACCAACTTCTGCTAAATGACGTTTGAATGGAAGACGAATAACGACTTCCAATCATGCGCCACGGATCGGAGGTTGGGACCGTGGGCCAAGGGGATGCGTTAATGGAAAAACAATTTCTCTGTGAGAGAGAGCACATGCAATTTTTTTTTTGTTTGGCGGCACTTATATAAGTGTTTGGATAAGCTTGAGAAAGAAAACCAAATGAAAAGCAAGAGAAAAAAAGACGTTGGCCAATGGCTTTCTGGTTCTCACCATTTTCGTGAACAAAAAAGTTAGGGGAATCGTGAAAGGAGACGGACAAAAAAAGACTGGCTTACGTGGACAGGGGAGAATAATTAAAAAAAAAAGAAAAGTGAATTGGACACGCAAGCAAGGCAGTGCACACGCAACCAAGGCACCTAGGGGGAAAAAGGCTGAAGCTACAGGGAAAGTTGGCGGAAAGTGAGGCGCGCAATGCAAGGCCCTGAAGGGGAAAAATTGTCATGATGGAAGAAAAGTAGAAGCGCAGAGAAGCGTGCTAATTTCTCGCTAGAATCTAATAGTTTTGGGGATTTTGATTTTTTTTTTTAATTACTTGTTATAGAGAGGAAACTTGACAAAAGAATGTTAGGGCGGATTGAGGGTTGATTGGTCGCTAGAAATTTCCTTGAGTAGGCGAAAAATTGCCCCCATTTTGAGCCTCAAGATAGCTGGATAATTTATAACAGGTTTGGGTGATTTCTGTCCAGTCTGTGAAACCCCAATGACCGACTTGCATGGATCGCGTCTCATAAGCAAGGCTTTTCCTCGAAAGCCCAAGTTTCGATTGTACGCTATTGACTTAGAGGAAGTGATCAAGTTTAAACACACAAAATTTCAAAAAAAAAAAAATCTTATGTGGATTGGTTAGCTAAACAATCATGTGCATAGTTGATAATTATGTGCATGGTTGGTGGACACATGATGGAGTTTGTGCCACGCAAGGTTTGATGGCCATTGTCATGCTCCTCGCTCAAAACCCTATAAATAGACACTCCCTCAAGTTTTGTAAATCATCCCAAATAAAATAAAATCCTCCATTTCTAGAGACTTGCTCTCTTCCTCTTTTTTCATTTTAATATTTTAGATGTATGCTCTCTTGACACCATGAAGTGGATCTTCCAGATCAGACATTCAAAATATTAAAATTTTAAATATTTGAGTCAAACCCTAAGTGGAATCAAACCAGTCTATCTAACATTAAGTTGCGACCCTCATTGGAGTCAAATTAATTCATCTAAGATGAAGTTCCCTACAGCTCTCATCGGTTTTAAGCTAATCCATCTGAGATCGAGTCCCTACGGCCCTCACTAGATTCAAATTAGTCTGTCTGATATTAAGCTCCTACGGACCTTAGTGGAGTGAAGTCAATCCAATTGAGATCAAGTCTCTACAACCCTCAGTGGAGTTAAGACATTCGTGTGAGATCAAGTCTCAATCTTCAGTAGAATTTATTCTTTTAGTTTAAGAGTAAGCTGTGGAATTTATTTTCTTTCGTTCAATATCAAGCTCACGCAACCCTAAATGAAATCACAGACGAGTATTAATTGGAGGATCTACACCGAGATTGACCCCACAAAAATTCAAATTTATTATTTGTAATTTATATTTGTATTTTCAAAACCTAACTATTTAAAGTTCAAAATTTACAGTCACGTCCGGTGGGACTTCTCTCCCTCATATCTTTTACTCCTTAAAAAAAAAAAAAGAATTTAGCACCCACATGAAACCAAAGAAGAGTAAGACCGCCTCTACTAGGAAAAATGTGATTGCTTCATTGTCTGTATCAATTACCCTACATGGGTATGCAGGTTTGCAAACTCGCACACGAACACGATTCCTTACCATCCAAAATATTACGAAGAATTCATAGCTTAAAGAGCAACAAGACCGCTCCCTTGGCTCTCTCGCCAAATAGAGAAGTTGACTATCCACCCCAACCGAAGTTAGGGGTAACGGGTCAAATCCCTACTAAACCCCTCTACTCCAGCCTTCCAAGTTGGGGGCATGGTTCCCATCCAATTAGACTAAAAAACCAACCCAACAACAGGCTCACTTCTAAATGGGACAGGTCATACCTAGTTCAAGAAGTCTACACTAGTAACGCTTACATGACGTTAGATCAAGAAGACATCCGACTAGATCCAATCAATCGGTAAATTTCTAATGTGTTACTATATATAAAAAAACAAAAAGAAATTAAAAAATCAAAAAAAAGAAGAAAAATAGATTCTAAAACTCATGTATAAGCCCAGTCCAAAATTTAAATCTAAGTCCAAATCCAAACTCAAATCTAAACTCGAAGCCCAAATTCAAACTATAGCCCAAAACTCAAATTCAAACTCGGGGCCAAACCCCAAACCTTGATTAAAAGTCCAAAACCAAAAATCAAGCTCAAAGTCTAAATCAAAATTCCCGCCTAAAGTCAAAATCTAGATTCGGGGGTAAAACTCAAACCCTAATTCAAAGCCCAAGTTAACAACTCAGCAACTTAACAGCACAAATCAGACTCCTGGTTAGCACAAGGATAAAAGGCGAACAGTTTAACAACAAAATCAGACTTCTGCTTCGTACGAGTATAAAAGACAAACAGTTCAACAACAAAATTAGACTCCTGTCTAGCACAAGTATAAAAAGCGAATAGTTCAATAACAACATCAGACTTCTGTCTCGCATGATAATAAAAAGCCAACAACTCAATAGTAAATTTATACTATTGTCTCGCATGAGTATAAAAGGCAAAAAATTCAACACCAAAAGCAAACTCTTGCCTCACACGATTATAAAAGGCAAATAGCTCAGCAAAGAGAAGTACGTGAAGGCTTATGAGCACATAATGCAACCTATAAATGGGGAAAGATATTGGCCACAAATTGGTAAAGAAGAATTATTGCCACCACCTTATAAAAAGATGCAAGGGAGGCCCAAAATAAACCGAAGAAGAGAAGAGTGGGAAAAAATGAAAAATTCAGGTACCAAAATGTCAAAGCTTGATATAAAGATGACCTGCAAAATTTGCAAGAATCTGGGTCACAACAAAAAACTTGTCCCAAAAAGAATGCAGTGCAGCCTAATCCTGAACAAGTCCCAGCTGTAGTCCTGCCTAATGCTGAACCACAACAACCAATTGATCAAGTCCCAGTCAAACCAACCATTCCAACAGAACCTGCTATCCAGACTGTGAGTATTAATCAACCTCTGGTTTATTTATGCTTACTTTTTATCAATTCATGTTGTTTTATTGTAGAAAAAGAGAAAGACAAGAAATGGTTCATCTGGTAAGTCCAAACAAAAGAAAATTGAACCAGTGCAAACTCAAAAAAGTAAAGCCCCAAATGCACAACCTTGTGGATCTCAAAAAATTGCTTCAACTTCAAGCTAGTCTACTAGGATCAGCGTGTTTGGTCTATGCAACAATACCTATATTAACAACTTTCTTGTCATGAAAGTACGAAATACTTGGGGATGAGAATGAGAAGATCTTGCCTCATGGATGCTTGGAGGTGAGAGCACAAATAGGTAGACATAAAAAACTCTACTTGTGGGAATAATATAGCAATTAAAAAGTTTAGAAATAATTTGTTGTGAACAACATCTTTCTAGATAGACACCATCTTTATTATTGGTTAGCAATAACATATATAATGTCATGATAATAACAATAAAAGTGTCATAACAGTAGTGACATTTTAAAAATATTATATTAAGTATAATTGTCATTGTTAGTGGATCAACCACCTTAGTTAGCCATTTTGTTATTCTTTTCTTTTTTGAGCAAAAAAAAAAAAAGAGCATCGCTAGCATGTAGATTATCGCATGTGCGGATTGAGGTTGGGGATTAATTGTTGTTATCCTCATTCGCGCTCTCCTATAAGAGAGAGACCCAGTACTCGAGCACTGTTGAGCCTTAAAGTGACTCCCCCAAGTTGACCACGATGTTAACGAGCCTGAAACCTGCACCACACACGAATAGATCCATTGGCAATCTAAGAAGTAACATTGCCTCCATTTGCATGGGTTGGGACTTGAACCCAAGTTGGATGTGGGAAAGCACGCCAAGTTGCAACCATACTGCCACCTCAGGTGGTGCCATTTGGTTATTCTTCCTCTATCCTCTGAGCTGATTAAATTGTTTTATTGTATGTATACCCTACTACACTGATGATTGTGTTCACCTCGATGGTTGCCGTTTGCTTGACTACTAAGTATTTTGTCCACATATAGTAGTATACCGATCATGAACATGTGTTAATGAAAATACTTCCTTTTTGTTCTAGCAATATGTTCTTCATCTATAAGATATTATAACATGCTATAAGAGCCATGTTTAACATTGGTACAAATCCCCCTAATACCTCCTACTCCTCCTCCTCTTCTATGTCCCTTACCACCACCAATGGCACCTCTGTTAGTTCCCCTATGATCCCATCCTCTCCCACCCAAGCACACTATACATTTTCCATTAAACTAACTCCTCACAATTACCTAGTTTGGAAAACACAATTTCTTCCATTTCTTAACTATCAAAACTTGACTGGCTTTATTGATGGAACCAATCCGCCACCCCTAAAAGAAATACTATCGGATGTTTCTTCCTCTACTTCTTCCTCAGTTGCTATCATTTCCAATCCTGAATATGTCATATGGTTTCAAAAAGATCAGATACTCATGTCATGACTTCTTTCCTCATTACTTGAAGATGTCCTCTCCTATATTGTTGGCCTCTCTTGCTCCAAACAAGTATGAGATGCATTAAATCAAGCCTTTGGTTCAATCTCTCAAAATTGTCAATTAAAGTTGCATATTGACCTTCAGGATGGTAGGGATCCATCACCACTTAATCAAAAATCGCGAGTCCAAGTCTTAATAATGCAGTCACGCTAAATACCTGTTGAGACACTTTTGCTGCCCTTTGAGGTCCTTTCCAGATTGATTCAAATTAGTCAATCCAATGAGTTAAACATTGAGCGGTCTCAGATAAAAAAATATTCTGCTATTAAAAAAAAAGGAAATGAGTAAATTTCATTCTCAACATTAAAATTTTATGTTCTATTTTTGGAAATTGCTTATTTCTGGAATTTCTATGTACAGCTTGTGAGTCTTTTTTTTTTTTTTTTTTAAGTTATATTTAGCAGTTAGTCAAATAATTATTAAATGAAACGACTAAAGGCGGGTCAAAGGACTTTGTACCGGTTGCAAGCACCCCTACCTATTTGAGATGGATAACCTCCAATAAATTAGAGGATTTCTGGAAACCCAGTTACCCAGCTAGGGCACAATTCCCCGACACAACTTCAGCTAAGCCGAGGTACCTTGTGTAGCCATAGAATGAGCACAAAATATCTTTGGGCTATGGGGACATAGTTACCCATATCTAAAGTTTCGTCATCAAAAACTATTTGGAGAAATGCTCAAATAGTTGGCAAAAGCATGAAACTTGAGGATCTTGTGTCAAGTTTCATTTAGATTTGCAAAATCTCGGATCGATTTATGTTTAGATTATAAAACTTCCGTTTGTGGTGTACAAAAACATGTCATGAAACGAAAATGATAGTTAACCACTAAGATTCTTGTATAGCCAAAAGGGAACAATATTTGTCATAAGTCTCTCACTTGGATGTCCTAAGACACAGACACAGAACACGAACACGACATGACACGAATACAGAGACATGGAAACTCTAAAAATTAAGACACGGACACAGCGTAGACACAATAATAAAATATATTAAATATTATATATGCATAAATGTAATTTAAATATTTTTAATAAATTTTAAATTTTTTTTGCTTATAGTTCATAATAATAATTATTATGATATTTTATGATGCAACTTGTATTTTGTTCATAATTGTTTTTTAAAAAATTATATGTGTGTGTATATATATATAAAACAAAATATTTAAGTTAACAATATATATATATATATATATATATATATATATATATATATATATGTGTGTGTGTGTGTGTGTGTATCACATACTAATTAAAATATTAAATACATATAAAAGTGTTTGACACATGTGTTAGAAGTGTCCGACACGTGAATTAGAAGTGTCCGACACGCGTGTCTAAATTTTTTTTTTTTTTATTTTGTTGCTAGACACATTTCGAAGTATCTGACACGTGTCCGCGAAATATCGGGCGAGTGTCATGTCCTATACGAACACTCATCATTTTAAAAATATCCCTACTTCCAAACTCTCACCCAGGTGGGGCACAATTCCCCTGCACCACTTCAGCTAAGCCGAGCTACCTTGTGTAGCCATAGAATGAGCACAAAATATCTTTGGGCGATGGGGACATAGTTACCTATATCTAAAGTTTCGTCATAAAAAACTATTTGGAGAAATGCTCAAATAATTGGCAAAAGCATGAAACTTGAGGATCTTGTGTCAAGTTTCATTTAGAATTGCAAAATCTCCATTTGATTTATATTTAGATTATAAAACTTCCGTTTGTGGTGTACAAAAACAAGTCATGAAACGAAAATGATAGTTAACCACAAAGATTCTTGCATAGCCAAAAGGGAACAATATGTGTCATAAGTCTCTCACTGGGATGTCATTGGAGATAATCGTACAATAATTATAAGGATGGGTTTATTCTCTAAAAAATAATAAAATATATTTTTAAAATTAAAATCTAAACGTATTTAATATTACTCTAAATTTATTTAGTATTACCCTAATCCTTAATTTAAAAAAAATTAAAAAAAACTAAAAAAACTTTCTACTATCTATGCATTCTCTATGGTTATTTTCTATGTCATTATATTATTTCCCTTCTAATAATTCATATGTAACTTTTTGTTGGTTATGTCTAATAAAGTCGCCACCGAGCGCATGGCATGCCGGACAATAATGCGCTTAATTGTATTTGTTTAATATATGGCTTTAGCTAACCTTCTCTCAAAGTTTTAAAAATCAAATCAATCATTAAATCAAAAAGTTAAGAAATTCAAAATTCAATTAGTTCAATTGGTTCAATCTGTTTAACCGTAGTTAAACCGATAAAATCGATATTTAATATAAAATATATAAAAATTTTAATATAAAATGTAATAATATAAAAATATAAATGTTATACATACTAAAATACTATATTTAAGAGATTTAATCACATGTAATTTATAATTTAATATATAATAATGTTAAAAACTTAATCTTAAAGTATATTACAATCATATATTTTTTTTAAGTAATTTTTGTGTGAAAAGAGAAAAGAATATTTTGTTTTAAGAGAATGTTTAGAGTTAAAAAAATTATTTTCATTTTTTAGTCAAAACTTTATTTAGTTTCGTTAAGATAATTTTTGAAAAAGAAAAAGGAAAAAGAATTACGATATATATATATATATATATATTCTTTTCAAAAATTATGATATATATGTTATTTTACCGATGCTGAATAAAACCTATTGGGGGAGTTGTCGCTGGCAACCTCTTTATTCAACCTTGAAGTTAATTCGATTCTCTAGCTTCCATTTATTTTTAGATTTTTCAGCAATTAATTGGAGTAGGGCTAGCAACCTCCTTAGTCAATAGATTTTTCAGCAATTAATTGGATTAGGGCTAGCAACCTCCTTAGTCAACTTGAAGTTTAATGTTCCAGTTTCCATTTCTTTTCAGATTTTTTAACAATTAATTAGATGTGTCATCTCATCAATGAACCAACTAACTAAATTAGATGAATTGAGATTAGGTCATTGGTTTTCGGTTGAACTGGTCCAGTTTGTCAATTCTTGGCGGTTTTGAGGTAGTCCAGTTTCTGGCCAAGAATCAAACTAGACCATCGAGCGGTTCTCGATTCTGCCGATCGAACTAGTTAGTCCCATTCAATTCTAATATCATTGCTTTCTCTCATTCAGGCAGTACTTTCTGATTTAGCTACTCGAGTCGGAAGAAAGGTAGGTTAGGCTTTAAGATTATTTTTTGCAAATTTCTGGAGCTTATAATTTTTAAAAAAATTTTTTAGGACTTTTTTTTCTTTTGGTAAAAGGAAAATTTTGTTCAAGAAAAGGGAAAAATTCATGGCATTGTGAACGCTTTATTAGAGGAATTAACAATTTTAAGGACAACATATTTTTTTTTTGCTAAACGAAGTTCTTCATCATTATATGTGTATTAACGATCAATTTTATGCCAACTAACGGAAGTATTTGGTTGGTTTGTAATAGTGACCACTGTTCAGTTTTAATCAGTGAAGTGTTAAAATGTTGGATAACATGTTTTAGACCTATTGTTGAGATTGCTTTTTGGCGTGCAAAAAAGTTGATAAAAAAAAGTAAGAGTGCGTTAAATTTTTGGAAAAAAAAACAGAAATTATTTTCTTAACTAATTAAGCCAATATATTAATCTAATATCTGACTCCTCCAAGTTTCAAGACATATCAGACCAACTTCTGCTAAATGACGTTTGAATGGAAGACGAAGATTGACTTCCAATCATGCGCCGCGGATCGGAGGTTGGGACCGTGGGCCAAGTGGATGCGTTAATGGAAAAATAATTTTTCTGTGAGAGAAAGCACATGAAATTTTTTTTTCTTTTGCCGGCACTTGAATAAGTGTTTGGATAAGCTTGAGAAAGAAAACCAAATGAAAAGCAAGAGAAAAAAAGACGTTGGCCAATGGCTTTCTGGTTCTCACCATTTTCGTGAACAAAAAAGTTAGGGGAATCGTGAAAGGAGACGGACAAAAAGGACTGGCTTAAGTGGACAAGGGAGAATAATTAAAAAAGAAAAAGGGTTCTACAAGGTGGCCATATTGTATTACTATACATTTTAATTATACGTTCATTTATTTTACAACAATGCACAAATTTTTTTGCAACCAAATACATACTTTTTGTAATAAAAAAATAAATTGTGCATTTTTGTTATAAAAAATATAGTTATTGTTGTAAGAATTATAGAGATTGTTGATATAACTGAAACATATGATGCTACAGTGTGACCACTAACA
Organism: Carallia pectinifolia; assembly: GCA_037832335.1. Classification (NCBI taxonomy): domain Eukaryota; kingdom Viridiplantae; phylum Streptophyta; class Magnoliopsida; order Malpighiales; family Rhizophoraceae; genus Carallia; species Carallia pectinifolia. Next base: position 13,635,745 of record CM075453.1, read on the forward strand.
TTTTTCTTAAAAAAATAGAAAAGTGAATTGGACACGCAAGCAAGGCAGTGCACAGACAACCAAGGCGCCTAGGGGCAAAAAGGTTGAAGTTAGAGGAAAAGTTGGCGGCCAGTGAGGTGCGCAATGCAAGGCCAGGTCGCAATGCAAGGCCCTGAGGGGGAAAAATTGTCATGGCGGAAGGAAAGTAGAAGCGCAGAGAAGCGTGCTAATTTCTCGCTAGAATCTGATAGTTTTGGGGATTTTTATTTTTTTTTTAATTACTTGTTATAGAGAGGAAACTTGACAAAAGAATGTTAGGGCGGATCGAGGGTTGATTTGTCGCTAGAAATTTCCTTGAGTAGGCGAAAAATTGCCCCCATTTTGAGCCTCAAGATAGCTGGATAATTTATAACGGGTTTGGGTGATTTCTGTCCAGTCTATGAAACCCCAATGACCGATTTGCATGGATCGCGTCTCATTAGTAAGGCTTTTCCTCGAAAGCCCAAGTTTCGATTGTATGCAATTGACTTAGAGGAAGTGATCAAGTTTAAACACACAAAATTTCAAAAAAAAAAAAAAAAAAATCTTATGTGGATTGGTTAGCTAAACAATCAAGTGCATAGTTGATAATTATGTGCATGGTTGGTGGACACATGATGGAGTTTGTGCCATGCAAAGTTTGATGGCCATTGTCATGCTCCTCTCTCAAAACCCTATAAATAGGCACTCCCTCAAGTTTTGTAAATCATCCCAAGTAAAATAAAATCCTCCATTTCTAGAGACTTGCTCTCTTCCTCTTTTTTCATTTTAATATTTTGGATGTATGCTCTCTTGACACCATGAAGTGGATCTTCCAGATCAAACATTCAAAATATTAAAATTTTAAATATTTGAGTCAAACTCTCAGTGGAATCAAACCAGTCTATCTAGCATTAAGTTGCGACCCTCATTGGAGTCAAATTAATTCATCTAAGATCAAGTTCCCTACAGCTCTCATCGGTTTTAAGCCAATCCATCTGAAATCGAGTCCCTACGGCCCTCACTAGAGTCAAATTAGTCTGTCTGATATTAAGCTCCTACGGACCTTAGTGGAGTGAAGTCAATCCAATTGAGATCAAGTCTCTACAACTCTCATTGGAGTTAAGACATCCGTATGAGATCAAGTCCCAATCCTTAGTAGAATTTATTCCTTCAATTTAAGAGTAAGCTGTGGAATTTATTTTCTTTCGTTCAATATCAAGCTCACACAACCGTAAATGAAATCACAAAGAAGTATTAATTGGAGGATCTACACCGAGATTGACCCCACAAAAATTAAAATTTATTATTTGTAATTTGTATTTGTATTTTCAAAACCTAACTATTTAAAGTTCAAAATTTACAGTCGTTTCAATTTTTTAGCACGTCCGGTGGCACATCTCTCCCTTATATCTTTTACTCCTTAAAAAAAAAAAAAAGAATTTAGCACCCACTTGAAACCAAAAAAGAGTAAGATCGCCTCTACTAGGAAAAAGGTGACTGTTTCATTGTCTGTATCAATTACCCTACATGGGTATGCAGGTTTGCAAACTCGTACACGAACACGATTCCTTACCATCCAAAATATTAAGGAGAATTCATAGCTCACAGAGCAACAAGACCTCTCTCCTAGTTCTCTCGCCAAATGGAGAAGTTCACTGTCCACCCCCACCGAAGTTAGGGGTAACAGGTCAATTCCCTACTAAACCCCTCTACTAGGAAAAATGTGACTGCTTTATTGTCTGTATCAATTACCCTACATAGGTATGCAGGTTTGCAAACTCGCACACGAACACGATTCCTTACCATCCAAAATATTAAGGAGAATTCATAGCTCACAGAGCAACAAGACCTCTCCCCTAGCTCTCTCACCAAATGGAGAAGTTGACTGTCCACCCCCACCGATGTTAGGGGTAACGGGTCAAATCCCTACTAAACCCCTCCACTCTAGCCTTCCAAGTTGGGGGCATGGTTCCCATCCAATTAGACTACAAAACCAACCCAACAACATGCTCACTTCTAAATGGGACAGGTCATACCTAGTTCAAGAAGTCTACACTAGTAACGCTTACATGACGTTAGATCAAGAAGACATCCGACTAGATCCAATCAATCGGTAAATTTCTAACGTGTTACTATGTATAAAAAAACAAAAAGAAATTAAAAAATAAAAAAAAAGAAGAAACATAGATTCTAAGACTCATGTATAAGCCCACTCCAAAATTTAAATCCAAATCCAAATCCAAATCCAAACTCAAATCTAAACTCGAAGCCCAAATTCAAACTAGAGCCCAAAACTCAAATTCAAACTCGGGGCCAAACCCCAAACCTTGATTAGAAGTCCAAAACTCAAAATCAGGTTCAAAGTCTAAATCAAAATTCCCGCCTAAAGTCAAAATCTAGATTGGGGGTAAAACTCAAACCCTAATTCAAAGCCCAAGTTAACAACTTAGCAACTTAGCAGCACAACAACAAAATCAGACTCCTGGTTAGCACAAGGATAAAAGGCGAACAGTTTAACAACAAAATCAGACTCCTGCTTCGTACGAGTATAAAAGGCAAACAGTTCAACAACAAAATTAGACTCCTGTCTAGCACAAGTATAAAAATTGAATAGTTCAATAACAAAATCAGACTTCTGTCTCGCATGATAATCAAAAGCCAACAACTCAATAGTAAATTTATACTATTGTCTCGCATGAGTATAAAAGGCAAAAAATTCAACACCAAAATCAAACTTTTGCCTCACACGAGTATAAAAGGCAAATAGCTCAGCAAAGAGAAGTACGTGAAGGCTTATGGGCACATAATGCAGCCTATAAATGGAGAAAGATATTGGCCACAAATTGGTAAAGAAGAATTATTGCCACCGCCTTATAAAAAGATGCAAGGGAGGCCCAAAATAAACCGAACAAGAGAAGAGTGGGAAAAAAAAAAAATTCAGGTACCAAAATGTCAAAGGTTGGTATAAATATGACCTAAAAAATTTGCACGAATCTGGGTCACAACAAAAAAACTTGTCCCAAAAAGAATGCAGTGCAGCCTAATCTTGAACAAGTCCCAGCTGTCTTCCTGCCTAATGCTGAACCACGACAACCAATTGATCAAGTCCCAGTCAAACCAACCATTCCAACAGATGCTGCTATCCAGATTGTGAGTATTAATCAACCTTTGGTTTATTTATGCTTAATTTTTATCAGTTCATGTTGTTTTATTGTAGAAAAGGAGAAAGACAAGAAGTGGTTCATCTGGTAAGTCCAAACAAAAGAAAATTGAATCAGTGCAAACTCAAAAAAGTGAAGCCCCAAATGCACAACCTTGTGGATCTCAAAAAATTGCTTCAACTTCAAGCTAGTCTACTAGGATCAGCGTGTTTGGTCTATGCAACAATACCTATATTAACAACTTTCTTGTTATAATTGATAATAAAACTCTTATTTTACTGATCTTTTCCTTTTTTTTTCCCCTCTTTTTGATTGTTTGTGATTATGGATTCAAAGGGTATGCTAATCGATAATGAAAATACGAAATACTTGGGGATGAGAATGAGAAGATCTTGTCTCATGGATGCTTGGAGGTGAGAGCACAAATAGGTAGACATAAAAAACTCTACTTGTGAGAATAATATAGCAATTAAAAAGTTTAGAAATAATTTGTTGTGAACAACATTTTTCTAGATAGACACCATTTATATTATTGGTTAGCAATAACATATATAATGTCATGATAATAACAATAAAAGTGTCATAACAGTAGTGACATTTTAAAAATGTTATATTAAGTATAATTGTCATTGTTAGTGGACCAACCACCTTAGTTAGCCATTTGGTTATTCTTTGTTTTTTGAGCAAAAAAAAAAAAAAAAAGCATCGCCAGCATGTATATTATCGCATGTGTGGACTGAGGCTGGGGATTAATCGTTGTTATCCTCATGCACGCTCTCCAATAAGGAAGACACCCAGTACTTGAGCACTGTTGAGCCTTAAAGTGACTCCCCCAAGTTGACCACGAAGTTAACGAGCCTGAAACCAGCACCGCACATGAATAGATCCATTGGCAATCTAAGAAGTAACATTGCCTCCATTTGCATGGGTTGGGACTTGAACCCAAGTTAGATGTGGGAAAGCACGCCAAGTTGCAACCATACTGCCACCTCGGGTGGTGCCATTTGGTTATTCTTCCTCTATCCTCTGAGCTGATTAAATTGTTTTATTGTATGTATACCCTACTACACCGATGATTGTGTTCACCTCGATGGTTGTCGTTTGCTTGGCTACTAAGTATTTTGTCCACATATAGTACTATACCGATCATGAACATGTGATAATGAAAATACTTCCATTTTGTTCTAGCAATATGTTCTTCATCTATAAGATATTATAACATGGTATAAGAGCCATGTTTAACATTGGAACAAATCCCCCCAATACCTCCTCCTCCTCCTCCTCTTTTATGTCCCTTACCACCACCAATGGCACCTCAGTTACTTCCCCTATGATCCCATCCTCTCCCACCCAAGCACACTATACATTTTCCATTAAACTAACTCCTCACAATTACCTAGTTTGGAAAACACAATTTCTTCCATTTCTTAACTATCAAAACCTGACTGGCTTTATTGATGGAACCAATCCGCCACCCCTAAAAGAAATACCATCGGATGTTTCTTCCTCTATTTCTTCCTCAGTTGCTATCATTTCCAATCCTGAATATTCCATATGGTTTCAAAAAGATCAGATACTCATGTCATGACTTCTTTCCTCAATACTTGAAGATGTTTTATCCTATATTGTTGGCCTCTCTTGCTCCAAATAAGTATGGGATGCATTAAATCAAGCCTTTGGTTCAATCTCTCAAAATTGTCAATTAAAGTTGCATATTGACCTTCAGGATGGTAGGGATCCATCACCACATAATCAAAAATCGCGAGTCCAAGTCTTAGTAATGCAGTCACGTTAAATACCTGCTGAGACACTTTTGCTGCCCTTCGAGGTCCTTTCCAAATTGATTCAAATTAGTCAATTTAATGAGTTAAACATTAAGCGGTCTCAAATAAAAAAAATATTCCGCCACTAAAAAAAAGGAAATGAGTAAATTTCATTCTCAGCATTAAAATTTTATGTTATATTTTTGGAAATTGCCTATTTCTGGAATTTCGATGTACAGCTTGTGAGTCCTTTTTTTTTTTTTTTTGAAGTTATATTTAGCAGTTAGTCCAATAATTATTAAATGAAACGAGTAAAGGCGGGTCAAAGGACTCTGTACCTGTTGCAAGCACCCCTACCTATTTGAGATGGATAACCTCCAATAAATTAGAGGATTTCTGGGAAACCCCGTTACCCAGCTAGGGCACAATTCCCCGGCACAACTTCAGCTAAGCCGAGGTACCTTGTGTAGCCATAGAATGAGCACAAAATATCTTTGGGCGATGGGGACATAGTTAACCATATCTAAAGTTTCGTCATCAAAAACTATTTGGAGAAATGCTCAAATAGTTGGCAAAAGCATGAAACTTGAGGATCTTGTGTCAAGTTTCATTTAGATTTGCAGAATCTCGGATCGATTTATGTTTAGATTATAAAACTTTCGTTTGTCGTGTACAAAAACAAGTCATGAAACGAAAATGATAGTTAACCACTAAGATTCTTGTGTAGCCAAAAGGGAACAATATTTGTCATAAGTCTCTCACTGGGATGTCGTAAGACACGGACACAGAACACGAACACGACACGACACAAATACGGAGACACGGAAACTCTAAAAATTAAGACACGGACACAGCGTAGACACAACTATAAAATATTTTAAATATTATATATGCATAAATGTAATTTAAATATTTTTAATAAATTTTAAATTTTTTTTGCTTATAGTTCACAATAATAATTACTATGATATTTTATGATGCAACTTGTATTTTGTTCATAATTGTTTTTAAAAAAATTATATGTGTGTATATATATATATAAAACAAAATATTTAAGATAACAATATATATATATATGTGTGTGTGTCTGTGTATCACATACTAATTAAAATATTAAATACATATAAAAGTGTTTGACACATGTGTTAGAAGTTTCCGACATGTGAATTAGAAGTGTCTGACACGCGTGTCTAAATTTTCTTTATTTTTATTTTTTTGCTAGACACATTTCGAAGTATCTGACACGTGTCCGTGGAATATCGGGCGAGTGTCATGTCCAACACGTGTGTCCAATACGAACACTCATCATTTTAAAAGTATCCCTACTTCCTAGCTCTCACCCAGGTGGGGCACAATTCCCCTGCACCACTTCAGCTAAGCCGAGCTACCTTGTGTAGCCATAGAATGAGCACAAAATATCTTTGGGCGATGGGGACATAGTTACCTATAGCTAAAGTTTCGTCATAAAAAACTATTTGGAGAAATGCTCAAATAGTTGGCAAAAGCATGAAACTTAAGGATCTTGTGTCAAGTTTCATTTAGAATTGCAAAATCTCCATTTGATTTATATTTAGATTATAAAACTTCCGTTTGTGGTGTACAAAAACAAGTCATGAAACGAAAATGATAGTTAACCATTAAGATTCTTGCACAGCCAAAAGGGAACAGTATGTGTCATAAGTCTCTCACTGGGATGTCATTGGAGATAATCGTACAATAATTATAAGGATGGGTTTATTCTCTAAAAAATAATAAAATATATTTTTAAAATTAAAATCTAATCGTGTTTAAGATTATTCTAAATTTATTTAGTATTACCCTAATCCTTAATTTAAAAAAAAATTTAAAAAAAACTATAAAAACTTTCTACTATCTATGCATTCTCTATGGTTATTTTCTATGTCATTATATTATTTCCCTTCTAATAATTTATATGTAACTTTTTGTTGGTTATGTCGAATAAAGTCGCCATCGAGCGCATGGCATGCCGGACAATAATGCGCTTAATTGCATTTGTTTAATATATGGCTTCAGCTAACTTTCTCTCAAGGTTTTAAAAATCAAATAAATCATTTAATCAAAAAGTTAAGAGATTCAAAATTCAATTAATTCAATTGGTCCAATCTATATATATATATATATATATATATATATATAAAAGGTCAGCAAAGAAAAAAAAAGTCAAATGGTCAGCAATTGGCCTATGCTGGCCAATTGCTGGCCATGCAAATTTCTAAATTGGTTGGCCACGTTAGGCGGCCAACCTTTGTCTTTTATCACTGTACATTGCCTATAAATAAGCAATGAGCCAATTCGCAAGGATCATCAGAAAAATTGTAAAAAAGCCATTGCAAAGAAAACCCTTCCAAAAATCCTTCAAAATTTTCCCCTATCCCATACGTTTTCATACATTGCGATATATTCTCTTAACTTTTTTTTGAAAAATATCTCAGGTACAAGCCCCAAAAAAATTTGTTGTATATATTTCTAAGTGTATTTTTGGTTTATACTCTCTGATCTCTTCAAATCTGAATTTGTGAGAATATAGATCTAAAATATCAAAATATTATAAATCTGGCTGAGATCAACTCTCATACAACCTTCAACAAAATCCAGACAGTTCATCCGAGAATAAAGCATCTCGGCCCTCAGTGAAATGAAGTCAGATCAAGTCATATCTGGTCTCCGCAGTTCTTAACTGTAGTTCAAATGTTTACATCAGATTCAGTTTTAGTACTACCTAGTTCAAGATAAAGCTGTGGAATTATTTCTGTCAAGATCAAACTCGTGCAATCTTGACGGAGTTAAGAAGGAACACTAATCGGAGGATCCGTATGAAAATCGACCCCACATAAATTTCTTTTTATTTTAAATTTTTATTTGTAATTTTTAATTTGTATTTTTAAATCTAGCTGTTGCAGGCTCGAGATGTACGCCCGTTACAGTGTGGATACAGGGTCATGAGGGTGAAATCCTCATGCAATGCTAACAAGAAAAACTAGGTAACAATAATTAGAAAATTGATCATTAATAGACTGTTAGCGATGAAGAACTTCATATAGTAAAAAAAAAAAAAGAAGTGTTGTCCTTGAAATAGGGTTCGGGTACCCGGACTAGTACCGCACCTTTTGAAATGGGGCTGGCAACATTAAGCCCTAACCCATTAACCCCTCCCCCATTAGTTCACAATAACTGGCGTGAGAGCTGACCTCAGCCTGCTATCTTTTCCCTTCAGTTAATCAAACATTCGACTGTTCTAACTAACCTTAGCCATAGAGGGGCCTGATCTGGCTATGGTTTGAGATTTTTAGGGATTGGCCAGACACGGTAACTAAAATTAGCCAGTAAACCGGAACTTAGGAAGTCTATAAAGAATGTGGGAGCCGCTGGTTAGAATCGGGAGTCGAAACTGAACTAGACTGGGTCACCCTACTATTGGCCACATGGCTATAAGGGGGAATGGCTTAACAAATTCGAATTTTGGGAGCAAAGAGTGAGAAATTGGATTGAGTACTTTATTGGTTTATTGTGAAACGGCTGGAAGCCAATTTAATGTTAAAAATAAGTGTAAATAAGTAAATTAAAAAGAAAAAAGTGTTGGCAACCGCCAACCTTGAAGTCAAGGTTGGCAGCTGCCAACCTCAACTAATTGCCACCAACCCAATCGTTAGTGGCAGGCAGGCGGAGGAGGCCTATAAATTGGTCTCCCCAAATTGAATTAGCGCAGAGCAGAGCAGGCGAAAAAAAAAAAAAGTAAACAAGAGAGAAGCAAGCGAAGAAAAAAAAAGAAGCAGAGAGGAGTGAAAAAATAAAAAAAAATCTTTTGGAGATTCAGGAAATTTGTAAACAGAAAAATTCAGAGAATTTGAGAGAAAAAGAAAATTTTGAAAATCTCTCAAGAAAATTTCTCCTTTTCCTACGTGCCTTTACTCTGCAGTATACTCTCCTAACTCCTTTTTGAGAGATATTTCAGGGATAAGCCCCAAAAAATTTGTTGTTTCCATTTCTAAAATTATTTTTAAGTTTATATTCTCGGATCGCTCTAGATCTGAATTCATGAGAATATAAATCTAAAAATATCAAATTACTACAAATTCGGCTGGGATTAAGCCTCATACGGCTCTCAGCAAAATCCAGGCAGCTCATCCGAGAACAAATCCCTTCGACCCTCGGTGAAATTAAGCCAGATCGGCTCAGATCAGGTCTCTGCGGTTCTTAACCGTAATCAAAACGTCCAATCAGATCCAGTTTCAATCTACCCAGTTCAAGATAAATCTGTAGAAATTATTTCTGTCAAGATCAAACTCGTACAGCCCTTGACGGAATCAAAAAAGGAACACTAATCGGAGGATCTACGGACATCGACCCCACATAAATTTCTTTTTATTTTACAATTTTTTATTGTAATTTATTTTTGTATTTTCGAGTTTAATTGTTTGAGGCTCGAAATTTACCCGTTACAAATTTTTTGCACGCTCGGTGGGACATTTTCACCTCCCATCTCTTGTTCCTTAAAAAAAAAAAAAAAGAGGTAAAAGGGGAGCCGAGAGAAGAAAAGGCAAAAAAAAAGACAAAAAAGTAAAAAGTAAAAAGTAAAAAAATAAAAAAAAAAGGTAAAAAAAAGTGAAAAAGAAAATTTTACAGGTGTTCAGCACATTAAATGGCACCAAAAAGAAGTACAGCTGTCGGTACGAACAAGAAGGCAATGGCTCCATTGCCTGCATCAACTACCCTACCTGGGTACGCAGGTCCAGAAATCCGGGGACGGACACAATTTCTTGCCGTCCAAACCCGACAAAATATTGAAACGGAAAGTCCACAGCTTGCACAACAACAGGAACTCTCCCCTGACTCTCTTGCCGCATGGAGGAGTCGATCACCCAGCTCGATCAAAGTCGGGGGAACACGACGAAGCCTGCTCAACAGAATCCAACTCACACAAAAGAATCCGAAGAGTTCTCTCCCCCAGTCTTTCGCGGACCCTCATCTGTTGCCGTCATGATGACCAACACAACCAGTACAGAAGAAAGGATCTCAGAATTGGAGAACAAAATTTTGCAGCTGGTTAGAGTCGTGAAGGAAAAGGATCAACAGATCGCCGCTCTCAAAGGAAAAGCCCCGATCTAAATTGATTCTGAAATCCGCGAGGAGCAACCATATCCACCCGGTTTCACTCCAGAAGCCACACTAGTCGACGTCTTCTTTGCAGAAAAGCGACCAGGTAGTTCTACACAGCTGCCACCCTCAAATTCTATAGCTTCGCTATCTGTTCAACAATTGCAGGAAATGATAGCTAATACGATCCGCCTGCAACAAGCTACATCCTTCCAAGGATCACAGATGTACATCAAACCGTACACCAGACGAATCGAAAGTCTCAACATGCCTTTGGGCTACCAGCCGCCCAAATTTCAACAATTCGACGGACGAGACAATCCCAAACGCAGGGACTTATGGAGACCTCTTGGTGAAGCAGTTTGTTCGCTCACTCAGGGAGACCGCTTTTACCAGGTTCATAAATCTTGAACCAGAATCAATCGATAGTTGGGAACAGCTACAACGAGAGTTTCTCAACAGATTTTTCAGCACTCGAAGGACAGTAAGTATGATGGAGCTTACCAGCACCAAACAAAGGAAAGGAGAGCCCGTTGTCGAATACATCAACAGATGGCGTGCCCTCAGCTTGGACTGCAAAGATCACCTGACGGAGACTTCTGCCGTAGAGATATGCATCCAGGGAATGCATTGGGAGCTGTTATACATCCTGCGGGGTGTAAAACCCCGAACCTTCAAAGAACTGGCGACCCGCGCACATGATATGGAGATAAGCATCCAGACTTCCGGAGGCACGGTTCCCATCCAGTTGGACCAGCAAGGGGGCAGAAGGGAGATTAAGAAACCCAACAGTTCCGGAAAAGGAAAAGAAGTGATGACCGTTGAAGCCGCACCAGTAAAAGTGGGAGCTATAGCTAAGGTAAATCCTCCGACTCAAATAACTCAGCCAAAATAATAGGAAAGGCGGAAGGTGACATTACGAGAGTTGGAGCAGAAGCAGTATCCATTCCCCGACTCAGACGTCCCCGACATTTTTGAACAACTCTTGGAGGCAAAGCTGATCGAACTCCAAGAGTGCAAGCGGCCGAATGAAAAGGATCGAGTCAGCGATCCGAGATTCTGCAAATATCACCGGATAGTAAGTCATCCAACCGAGAAGTGTTTCGTTCTGAAGGAGCTAATCATGAAGCTCAAAAGCCAGAATAACATCATTCTGGACCAGGAAGGCATAACCTCGGCAAACCAGACCACCATCACTTCAAAACCATCAGAAGAAGTGACACACTGTAAGGAAGAGCCGCTCAACAACAAAAAGTCGACAACGGAGAAGGTATATGAAGCTGTCCAAACCCTTCTCGCTAACCCTCAGCTGTTTATAACTTTGTAACCAACAGAAGTGTGGCAAAATCAAGTCAACAATACTCTCCAGACCTCGGCTGAATCACAGCCATCAAATGATTCTAACTCAGCGGAGCAGCAGGCGGACCAAAATCATGTCGGATGTTACTCCGCTATCTCATTTTCAGATGAAGATCTCCTGTTGGGGTCCAAACCCCACAATCGGCCGCTGTATGTATCAGGCTACGTGAGAGAACAGAAGGTCCGACGTATTCTGATCGACGATGGCTCGACAGTCAATATTGTCCCAAAATCCACCATAAAGGAGCTTGGCATTGGCATTGATGAATTATCAGACAGCCGCTTGATGATTCATGGCTTTAATCAAGGAGGACAGAAAGCAATTGGGATGATTCGCTTGGAGCTAACTATCGGTAATCTCACTTTTAGCACTCTATTTCATGTGATTGATGCACGTACCACGTATAAGATGTTGCTAGGACGACCGTGAATTCATGGAAATGGAGTTGTGCTCTCAAGTCTGCATCAGTGCTTCAAGTACTACAATGGTGGCGTTCAAAAGGTCAATGCTGACTTAATGCCGTTCGATGATGCTGAATCACATTTGGCGGATGCAGTCTTCTACACCGACACAGACAATCCGGAGATCATTCCATCAAAAGCTACTTGGGCTGGGGGCATCCACAAAAAGGGAAAAGCTGTTGAAGAACCTGCCAATGCTCAACCTCAAACTCCGACAAATGAAAAGCTGTCGCAGCTTGCTGAACTTCGTCCGAAGGATGTTGCATCTTCAAGCTCCACTCCAGTCCTACGCTATGTGCCGAAGTCACGATGCTCAGAAGGTCAACCCCCTTTCTCTTATTGTATTGATCCTAAACAGGAGTAAGGACATAGCCAACCCAAGACAAAAGAGCTGCACAACCTGAAGGGGACTTACACTCTGCCAATACCAAAGATTGAGCTGGTTTTGTCCTCAAAACCATTAAAAGGCTTCGTCAAACCATACACGGGGGCAGTCGAAGGCGGCTCACTTCCAAAAAGAAGAACACATGAAGGATTTGATCCTAATGCATACAAGCTTTTGGAAAAGGCGGGCTATGACTTCTCAAACCCGAGCACAATGGGTACGCTGCCATCCACACATGGCACTGCTTCTCAAACATCACAGTCCCGACCTGGCTTAGGCTATCAGGAGAAGTCACATGTGCGGATCACGCTAAAGAGCCGAAGCCGAGCAGCTGATGCACGTGTCATCACCACCACCACTAAACAAGACAAGCTTATCCAGTCAAACAAAGAAGGTGAAGTCAGAGGCTCTACATTTCATGTTACAATTAGCGAGGAGGCTGAGTCCGACTCATCAGACGGTGAAGTAAAGGAGGCTCCCCCGGAACTTGAAGATGGTGGCCAAGCAACTGTTGATGAATTCAAGGAGGTCAATCTTGGTTCTGTAGAAGATCATCGACCTACATTTGTAAGTCACAACGACGGTTCCGCTCGGAACTCATTCCACAAATCGAGGAGGAGGTTAACAAACTGATCAATGCTGGCTTCATCCGAGAGGTCACCTACCCAATGTGGATTGCCAACATTGTCCCGGTAAGAAAGAAGAATGGACAGTTGAGAGTATATGTTGATTTTCGAGATCTTAACAGGGCCTGTCCGAAAGATGACTTTCCATTGCCCATAACGGAGATCACATTCGATGCAACAACGGGTCACGAAGCATTGTCCTTCATGGATGGTTCTTCAGGCTATAACCAAATCAGAATCGCACAAGAAGACGAGGAGTTGACAGCATTCCGCACCCCAAAAGGTATATACTGCTACAAAGTTATGCCGTTTGGATTAAAAAATGCTGGCGCTACTTATCAACGTGCTATGCAAAAAAAATTGATGACATGCTGCACAAGATTGTAGAATGTTATGTTGATGACTTAGTTGTAAAGACTAAGAAGGGCAAAGACCACCTAGAGGATCTCAAGACGGTGTTTGAAAGACTTCGCAGGCATCAGCATAAAATGAACCCTCTCAAGTGTGCATTCGGTGTCACATCAGGAAAGTTTCTAGGGTTCGTGGTGCGCCATCGTGGAATCGAAGTTGATCAGTCAAAGGTTGAGGCAATTCAAAAGATGCCTAAACCTAAAAACCTGCACAAGTTGCGAAGTTTACAAAGAAAGCTGGCCTACATTCGCCGTTTTATTTCCAACTTAGCTGGGAGATGTCAACCTTTCCATCAATTGATGAAGAAGGATGTCAACTTCGAGTGGGACGAAACTTACAGCAAAGCCTTTGAGAGCATAAAGAAGTACATTTCCAATCCACCAATCCTGGAAGCTCCAATTCAAGGAAAGTCGTTGATTCTTTACATTGCAGCGCAGGAAAGATCTTTGGGAGCCCTGCTTGCACAGGAAAACGAGCAGGGAAAAGAGGTTGTTCTGTACTACTTGAGCAGAACACTAAACGCTCCGGAGCTGAGTTATTCTTGCTTGAAAAGACATGTCTAGCACTGTTCTTTGCCATTGACAAGCTGAGGCACTACATGCAAGCTCATACGGTACGTCTCATTCCCAGAGCTGATCCTGTCAAATATATCTTATCTAGACCAATATTGTCAGGACGACTTGCCAAGTGGGCAGTAATCCTACAAAACTACGACATTGTCTACGTGCCTCAAAAAGCAGTCAAAGGACAAGTTCTAGCAGACTTCCTTGCAGATCACCCTATTCCGTCCGATTGGGAGTTCACAGATGATCTTCTAGATGAAGAGGTCTTTTACATTGAGACACTACCACCATGGACAATGTTCTTTGATGGTGCAGCAAGACGTGATGGTGCTGGTGTCGGCATAGTGTTTGTCACTCCGCAACGACACATACTACCATATGCTATCATTCTCGGTGAGTTATGTTCAAATAATGTTGCTGAATACCAGGCTTTGATCATTGGTCTTCAAATGGCTGTCGATATGAAGATTCCAACTATAGAAGTCCATGGAGATTCCCAACTCATCATCAACCAACTTATAGGGTTGTATGACGTGAAGAAAGAGAACCTTGCGCCTTACCATCAATGTGCTCGACAGCTAATGGATGAATTTGAAATCATCACCTTGGAGCATGTGCCTCGACGAGAAAACACTCAGGCAGACGCGTTGGCTAACCTGGCCAATTCTCTTGCAAAGTCAGAAATCCAGGCTACAGTTGTTACCGTATGCCAGAAATGGATAATGCCACAGAAGGATGATGAAGAAACTACAGTAGCCAACGCTGTATCTGTACGTCTCGCGGAGGACGAGGATTGGCGCCAACCAATCATTGACTATCTATAGCACGGGAAGCTGCCCAAAGATCGTCGTCATAAGACAGAAATTCAACGATGAGCTCCCCGCTTCATATATCTCAAGGATGCTCTGTATCGAAGATCTTTTGATGGAGTTTTGCTTCGCTGCCTAGACAATGAAGAGGCAAAACAAACTCTCGCTGAAGCACATTCAGGTGTTTGTGGCGGACATCAATCGGGGCCTAAGTTGCACTTCCAACTCAGAAGGATGGGATACTACTGGCCAACTATGGTACGTGATTTAATTGAGTTTGCTAAAACCTGTCAAACTTGTCAATTTCATGCGAATTACATACATCAACCACCGGAGCCACTGCATCCAACTGTCTCATCCTGGCCCTTTGAAGCTTGGGTTCTCGACTTAGTGGGGCCCTTGCCAAAGTCATCCCTAGGTCACCTGTACATACTCGCAGCAACAGACTACTTCTCAAAATGGGCCGAAGCTATTCCACTTAGAGAGGTAAAGAAGGAGCATGTTGCCAATTTCATCCGGACTCAGCTGATCTATCGCTATGGAGTCCCTCGATTCATTATCACTGATAATGGCAAGCTGTTCTACAACAGCTTGATTGACAAGCTCTGCGAGAAGTTCAAGTTCAAGCAGTACAAGTCATCCATGTACAATGCCCCAGCAAATGGCTTGGCTGAAGCATTCAACAAGACCTTATGCAACCTGTTGCGGAAGGTAGTCTCTAAATCCAAAAGAGATTGGCATGACAGAATTCCAGAGGCATTATGGGTGTATCGTACAACTTATCGGACTCCAACACAGGCAACGCCATACTCACTTGCCTACGGTGTCGAAGCAATACTGCCGTTGGAAACACAGATTCCATCTCTGCGCATGGCTGTTCTGGAAGGACTCACACAGGAGGAGAATGCTCGCCTACGTCTGGATGAGTTAGAAGCCCTCGATGAAAGGAGGCTCGAAGCACAACAGCAACTTGAATGCTACCAAGCCCGGCTCACCAACACGTTCAACAGCAGGGTCCGCCCTCGATCTTTTCAAGTTGGAGACCTTGTTCTTGCAGTGCAACGGCCCATCAACATGAAGCATCGGCCTGGTGATAAGCTTACTTCCAAATGGGACAGGCCATACCTAGTGTAGGAGGCCTATACTCACAACGCTTACATGCTGTCAGACCAAGAAGGCATCCGAATCGGCCCAATCAATGGTAAATTTCTGAAACAGTATTATGTGTAAATATGTTTTTAAAAAAAAATCAAAAAAATAGAAAAAAAAATAGAAAAAAAAGTCAAAAAAAAGAAAAAAAAAATAGAAAAAAAAATCAAAAATATTGAAAAAAAAAGAAGAAGTTCGGAAGTCCCGATCTGAAAGTTTAAGCGAAAATCCAAACCCAAACACTTGAACCCAATTCAGAAATCTCAAAGCCCAACTCAAAAGTCTGAAATCTAAGTCCAAACTCAAAACCCAAAACACTCAACCCAAATCCAAAAATCTAAATCTAAAACCCAAACACTCGACCCAACCAATCCAAAAGCCCAAAACCCAAAAATTCCAAGTTCCAGACACAGTTCAGAACCCAAGTTCAGAATCCAATCCAACTCCTCGCCTGCATGAGTATAAACTGTGAACGGCCCAAAAATATAAAAGCGACAGAGGGTTTGAGTCTGAAACTCAGCATCAGTCTCAATTGATCGTCACCACATACCAGACGTTTGCTCCTCTGCCACAAAAAAGATGGAACCAGTTGCAGAACCTCAAGACAAGGAAGAAGAAAAGTCACCCTGCACAAGGTGGCAACCAACCATGGCACAACTGCAAATTTTGGAGGAAGTCTTCCACAACAATGGAGGTATTATTCCTAATGCATCTCAAATTTACCAACTTGTCTCACGATTCCGCCCGCTCGGGGCAATCGAAGGAAAAATTGTGTTTTATTGGTTCCAGAATCGGAGACGCAGGAAGAAACCAGCACTGAGAACTGCTTTTTCCAAAGAACAGTCTGTCGTTCCGATAGTAGATCCCACCGGTACAGCTTCGCCCTCAAATGAAGCAGGTCCGAGTTCTTCCACTGCAATGGTCTCTCCACGGTATGTTCATCAAAGCCGTAGCCCATGGGAGCATGAATGCTGGTCCTGGTGGTCTTACGGAGTCAGCCAATGGTTCATCCCTCCTAGGTACTTAAGTCTAGGAGGAATTTTTCTAGCAGAAAGGAGTTATTCCGGCAAAACTTTGCCTCTCTTTCCAGAATATTTTGGCAGCATCAACCAGCCAGAAAGCGACGTCGACGTCAACGTCAACATCATCGGCCCACCAGACGAGGTCGAGCTTGACTTGGAGTTGCGCCTCGGGCCCCGCTAGGACGGCCGACAAGATAAGGTGCAACGACTTTGGCAGCACACGGTAACGACTTCTGCAGCACACGGCAACGACTTCTGTAACACACGGTAACGACTTTCGTGACACGCGTCAGCCGCTGCCTCTTTTGTCTCTTATGCAGGAAAGGGACGTGGATGACCCTACTCGATTCGGCGTTCCTTCTTTTTGAATTTTCAAAAAAAAAAAAGAAAAAAAAATGAAAAAAAAAAATCTTTATCGTATGTATATATATATCTTGCATTCCCGAGTTGTAATACTCACCCCTCTGCTCTTCTTTCTTAAAAGAAAATGGCTAGTCTCTACGCTTGTCTGAGGAAGTTCTTTGATCAAGAAGTTGGAGGCGCACGAACTAAGAAAAGAAGGAGTAGTCTTCTTCGAGAGATCCCTAAAAGCCCTCGAAACTCAGTCTCCAACGCCATCGGTATCATGGAGTTCCAACTACACTCCTTAGTTCACACCTACCACAGAGGGATGATAAGCTGCAATCATCCTAATCTTCCTTTGGATGCGGCGACGTACAGGGAAGTTCTAACTACTCTCCTTACGTCGAAGCAGACTTGGGAATCATCACTACAGTCAGTCTCTCTGTGTGCCGGTTAGGATCATTTCAAACTGGACTTCAAGACTCAGTTAGGATCATTTCTGTAAAATTCTTCCTTACAAACCCTTGAAGTGGGGGCATTTGTAAATAAGTAAATTAAAAAAAAAAATGTGTTGGCAGCCGCCAACCTTGAAGTCAAGGTTGGCAGCTGCCAACCTCAACTAATTGCCACCAACCAAATGGTTGGTGGCAGGCAGGCGGGAGAGGCCTATAAATTGGCCTCCCCAAATTGAATTAGCACAGAGCAAAGCAGGCGAAAAAAAAAAAAGTAAACAAGAGAGAAGCAAGCGAAGAAAAAAAAAAGAAGCAGAGAGGAGTGAAAAAATAAAAAAATCTTTTGGAGATTTAGCAAATCTGTAAATAGAAAAATTCAGAAAATTTGTGAGAAAAAGAAAATTTTGAAAATCTCTCAAGAAAATTTCTCATTTTCCTATGTGCTTTTACTCTGCAGTATACTCTCCTAACTCCTTTTTGAGAGATATTTCAGGGATAAGCCCCAAAAAATTTGCTGTTTCCATTTCTAAAATTATTTTTAAGTTTATATTTTCGGATCGCTCTAGATCTGAATTTATGAGAATATAGATCTAAAAATATCAAATTACTACAAATTCGGCTGGGATTAAGCCTCATACGGCCCTCAGCAAAATCCAGGCAGCTCATCCGAGAACAAGTCCCTTCGACCCTCGGTGAAATTAAGCCAGATCGGTTCAGATTAAGTCTCTGCGGTTCTTAACCGTAGTCAAAACGTCCAATCAGATTCAGTTTCATTCTACTCAGTTCAAGATAAATCTGTGGAAATTATTTCTGTCAAGATCAAGCTCGTACAGCCCTTGACGGAATAAAAAAAGGAACACTAATCCGAGGATTTACGGAGATCGACCCCACGTAAATTTCTTTTTATTTTAAAATTTTTTATTGTAATTTATTTTTTTATTTTCGAGTTTAATTGTTTGAGACTCGAAATTTACCCGTTACAATAAGAAATCGCAAAGATTAAGATTTCACTTATTATCTTTATATTTTTTGGAAAGTTCACCCACAATCTTTTTTTTTTTCTTCGAGAATTTGCCCACCACGTTTGTGTCATCAACCTTTTTAACCATTTGCTTTTGTCCTCTATTTAGTGTGTCCCATGGCTGACTGAAGTCCATAAGCACAACCATATGCCATATCAACAAATATATGATGAAGTGGCAATTTAATATATATTTCAAATTTCATCGGAAAACCGATGAATTGCAGCTGGTTTTCCGGTTTGATCATCGATTTTTATTCTAATCAAAATTTAAGTAGAACTGAATCAAACTTGCAGATTGGTTGAATTGGCCGGTCTGATCTTATTCTCGCAACCTTACTCTAAATCTGTACCTATGTACACCGTGGGTTCAACTTTTCTCCCTTAACATAAGATAGCCTACTTTTTTCCTATTTCATTATTTTCGCCAATTCCAGTTGCAAGGTGTGACCAAATTATGCCATTAGTTGGCATAAAATTAATCATTAATGCACTGCCTCAAATGGGAGAAAGTTAGATGAAGCCAAATATTATAAATTGAGGACATTATTGTCTGGCATGTGGTGCTTGTTGACGACTTTTGGGCATAACCAATAATTCTTACATAAATTATATATAGGAAATGCTGTTCCATTTTTGGCAATATATCTATTTTAATTAGTGGTTATCTATCATTTTCGTTTCACGACTTGTGTTTTATGTGCGTTGACAAGAAGTTTTATAATCTAAATCTAAATCAATCTGAGATTTTGCAAATCTAAATGACAATTGACACAATAAGCTCATGTTTCATGTTTTTGCCAAGTATTTGATCATCTCTCCAAATATTCAGGGTTGATAATATGTCGCTTTTAATTTTGCATTTAGTTTTTTTTTCCCTTAAGTTTTATTACCAAGAAAGAGAAATAATTGTTGGAAAAAGAAACTATTGACATAGCAATTAGAAAGCAATTCCCATATGCAAGAATTTTATTATATTGAAGAACAGCTTACCGTAATCCCACCAAAATTCGTTTACTATTACATATAGCATATATGAAGCCTTACAATTAGTAGACAATTCCACAAATAGAAACTAGAATTTTAATCTCCAGAACAAAATCCACTCATTTACTATTAGTAGAAAGCCCAAATGGAAAATCCAATCTTATTGAAGATCAAAGCAAATCTAATTTATATTTTAAACTAATCCATGTCATCATAAGATAACATATTCAAATCTCATCATAAGATAACATATTCAAATCCCAAGGTGTTCACAAATACAGATAGCAGATTTGTTTATTTTGCATATAAGTTGAAGCCCCCAAAAGATAATAGGGAAAAACATTTAAATTCATAAGAATGATTTTAATGTAACAATAAGGTGATCTGTGCTGTAAAATAGTTGAATACATGAAAAAGAAAACGCATAAATTAATAGATATCATTAAATGGAAATACATTACTACTTGTTTTTATTAAGTGTAATTACGTAGTATTACTCGTAATAATAACTACATTTATAGGTAATTTATATAACATGATGATAATAGTCAACTGTATAGAAAAACCACGCACCACCCACTCACTTGTGACACGCAAAATACAAGATGAAATGAAGTCCACTCTTGACCAGTTCTATAATGTCTTCAGGTGTCAACCTGACCATATTCCCAATCACACTCCTAGCAAAAAACAAGGACTTGAAGTGCATGAAAGTGACTGGGAGACTAATGGCTCCATCAAATTGTGGAATTACACTACAGGTAAGACCATGCTTTAGCCTAGCTACTAAGTTTAATTACAAATTATACACAAAGGTTATATTATATCCATCAAAAGATCCATCGGGCCGGCCGCAAGTTATACAACTAGTTAGCTTTCCCATTTTGTATAATTCTCATACCTTCAATACAATTTGGGGATAGACGTTTAGATTCTTAACTTCTTAAGTGGCCCTGAGGACGAAATGTCTAAGTATCACTTTGATTGCAAGGACTAAAAGCTTAATATATCTACCACCACATTATGCTATTTTTTATTTTTTTTTTCAAAAGTTATTTTTATGCATATAATCGTTAAATTTGATGTAGATTTAAGTGCAGATATTCATTAAATTCATGTTTATGTGTGTTAAAGTTGATGTGCCACAGACTATATATATAATGGTTAATATTGGTGCACGATATGCCCAATTTTAATATATAATACACAGAATTTTTTTTTAAAAAAACGGTTAAATAACTGTAGCTGCCCCAGCTCTCGAACCTGGATGCCAAGATAATGAGTTATGTCATTAGTAAACATGCTATTGTAAGCGAGGGCGGCCTTGCCATATGCTAAATTGAATATGAGAAGTTGAATCCATCTCCAGACCACTACCTGGATTTCGTGGTTAGTATTTCAAAAGAAATTAATGCAAGCATTTCGAAGGCATAATAGGCATAATAATTTGTCAATGCAGTGAACCTTATGTTATGTATATGTAAGCGGACAGTATGTTTCGAGTCTAAACAGTTAAACTTCAAAAAACACAGATACAAATTAAATGTGAAAATTTAAAATTTATGTAAAGTCTATTTTTGTGTGATCATCCGATTAATACTTCTGTGTGATTTTGTCAATAGTCACGTAGGCATGGTCTTGATAGAAAGAGACTATATTTTACTGAGGGCCGAGACTTGATTTCAAGGAAATGTCGTAACTCCGACGAGGACCATAGAGACTTGATCTCGTTCGGAATAATTTGATTCTGGTGAGGGCTGTATGAGATTGGTCTCAAATGGACTGCTTTGACTTCACTGAGAGCCAGAATTTGATCCCACTCAAAATGATTTAGCTCCGCTAAGGGTTGTAAGAGTTTAATTTCAGATGAACTGACTTCGTTAAAGGTCGTAGGAGATTTAATCTCAAACAAATGTTTAATATTTTAATATTTAGAGTTTTTATTCTCGCAGATCTCGATCTGAGGTGACCGGAGAGTATATACCTAAAATATGAATGAAAATGAGTATATTAAATATTTTGAACATTTATTCTGGAAGATCGCATTTAATGACTTCTAGAGAGTATACGACCAATATACAAAAATGTAGAGAGAAAAGTTTTAGAAATCTTTGGCCCGCTTAATATTTTTCCCCTCTCTCGCTGTCTTGGATTTGCTGGGGAATTGGAATGGCCTATTTATAGGCCACTCCCTACAAGCCTTTTTTTTTTTTAATTATATTTTTCAAAGTTCAGAACCGACCTTTAAAATCAAAGGCCGGTTCCAACCTTTGAACATTCTTCCTCTCTTCTTCTTTTTTTTTAAAAAAATTTAATATTTACAAATGGCCTCACTTTAAGGTTTAGTGAGGTGGAATTTTGAGATGTGATCCAAACCAAATCTTGAAGACCAACTTGAACTTTTTTGGCCATTCACAGTTTATACTCGTGCGGGTCAAGAGCTTTGGACTGAGTCTTATGTGACTATTGTCGTTTCGACTTTTATACTCATGTGGGATAGGAGTGCTCTATCGTTAAGTTGTCGTCTTTTATACTCATGCGAGACAAGAGTCTGTTGTTGAACTATTCGCCTTTTATACTTGTGTGAGACAGGAGTCTGGTTTGCTGAACTGTTCGCTTTTTATACTCATTTGATGCAGGAGTCTAGGTTTAGGTCGTTGCCTTTTATACTTGTGCGAGGCAGAAGTCTGAATCTGGGTTGCTGCCTTTTGTACTCGTGCAATGTAGGAGTCTGTTATTGAGTTGTTCGCCATTTATAATCATGCGAGGTAGGAGTTTGAATTTGCGTCATCACCTTTTATACTCGTACAAAGTAAGAGTCTATTGTTGAGCCGTTCATCTTTTATATTCATGCGAGGTAGGAATCTACTTCACTTGTTCGCCTTTTATACTCGTACGAAGTAGGAGTCTGTTGTCGGATTGTCGGGCTGAACATTTTGCCTTTTATACTCGTGCAAGACAGGAGTGTTGTTTCAGCTGTTCGCCTTTTATACTCGTGCGAGGTAGGAATGCTGAAATGTGTTGTCGTCTTTTATACTCGCGTGAGGTAAGAGTGTTGAACTGTGTTGTAGAACTATTTGCCTTTTATACTCGTGCGAGGTAAAAATATTGAACTGTATTGTCACATTTTATACTCGTGTAAGGTAGGAGTGTGCTTTTATTGGGTCATCGCCTTTCATACTAGTGCAAAGTAAGAGTTTGGATTGCTGACTTGGGCTTCAAGTCAAACTTTGAGATTTGCCCCCAAATTTGGATTTGGACAGTAGGCCAGAATTTAAATTTGTGTTTTGAACCAGAGTTTGAGTTTTGGTATTGGACCCAAGTTTAAAATCGAGTTTGGATTTGAACTTTGAGTTTGAGTTGGGGTTTGAGGTTTGCCTCTGAATCTAGATTTGGATTTCACGTCGGAATTTGGATTTGACGTTTTGGGTCTGAGTTTGAACCCAAATTTGGATTCAAGTTTTGAGGATTGGGTCTGGATTTGCATTTTGAACTGGAATATGAGTTTGAACTTTGCGCTCGAGTTTGAATTTGGGTCTAAATTTAGACTTTTAGTTGGAATTTGGATTTGGGCACAAGGACTGTACATGAGCTCCAATTTTTTTTCTTTTTTTTTTTTTGAATTTATTTTTTCTTTTTTTCATTTTTTTTTTCATTTTTTTTTCATTTTTTTTTCTTCTTTCTTTTTTTAAACATTTTTTAATCTACACAAAATAGCGTTTTAGAAATTTACCTGCTAATTGGACCAATTAGAATGTCTTGTTGGTCTGGTAGCATTTAAATGTTGTTGATATAAACTTCTTCAATTAAGTATGACCTGTCCCATTTGAAAGTTAAGCCTATCGCTCGTTGTTGCCCTATTGGTGATAAAGTGATGGTCCTAAGAAACATTGTCTTCCGATATATTGTGACATGTTTAGTTAACAAAGTTTATTGTGATATAGTTATCATTATTGGGTAGAGGTATAAAAAAAAGTAGGGTTGGGTTGGGTTCGAGTTGAGTCGTTTTTTATTTGGGTCATTTTTAGTCGAGTTATTTTTGAATCACGTTATGTTCGTTTCAGGTCTAAATTGGATCATTTTAGATTCGGGTGGGATTTATGTTGAATTCGGGTGGAATTCGAGCTGAACCATTATTTTTTTAAGTCTTTTTTCACTAAAATAAAATATTTCAATTAAATTTAAAACTTATTTGTATAATGTATTAACTGTCTAAATTTAATTTTTTTTTTGTTATACATACTCTACAAAAAATGTACCAATTGGTACTTAAGAAAGATATGTCAAAGTTAAAAAATCAAAAAAAAATTCACTCTTTTGTCTTTTTCTTAACTTAACAAGTGACTCGAATCCAATCCGATCTAATTTGAAGTTTTTAGATTATTTTTGAATTTGGATTATTTTTAAATTCAAGTTAAAACCTCGGGTTTTTAACTCAATTTTTTTAAATAGATTCGATTAGATTATCGGCCATGTTATTTATTGACACCTCTGTCATTGGGTTCTGAATTTTGTTATCATATTTTAAAACTCTGGAACCAGTTGGCATTTGCTAAGATATCAGAGCTAATCCTTAAAAAAAAAAAAATGATATGAGATCTACAAATAAATAAATCTATATATATATATATATATAGAATAAAAAAGTTAGAGAAAGATGAAAAGAAAATAATAACAGATTTCAACTTTTAGCCTACGTATGAACGATGATGATTTTGAGAATATTATTATTAATCAAATAAGAAATATTACTGAACCACTCAACCCAAATTCCTCTGAGAAATCACAATGTTACCCCAAAGCTCACAGATCATACTCTTTCTCCAGAACTCAAACTTTACACACGGCACATTCTCAGAAAACCCACATAAAAGCTTACAAGTCTCCCACAGACTCATTGAAAGATAAAGACCACGTGTCTTTACGTATTTGGCCAAATAATGCATGCCCTTTCTTTTTGTTTTAATCAAGAAAAATGATTCATTTTAGATATTTAAATTATCAAATTTATAAATTAAAATCGGAGTAATTTATTTTTTTTACTTCATTCAACTACTTTTAAGGAGCAAATTCACTATCTGAGTATTGTTTAGCTCAACAGACATTTATTTCATCCGATCACGATATTAACGAGTTATGAATTCACAATCACACATCAATATAAATCTTATTTATTTAGGACAGACGACAATTTAAAGATTCGAATTAAGGTCGTTACGAAAGAAAACACATTAAATTACTATTTAACTATCATCTCGAATGATAATAATATATGTCCTCTCAAAATTTTCTTTTCTTCAGGTCACATTCAAAATTTACTCTGAAATCCACTGCACTCAAATTATAATGATAACTTGACCAATTTAAGACATATTTCCAACAAAATATTCTTGGTCAGAAGTGAAAATCTAATCTGGTGCCAACAAAACTTATATCTGTGTGTTAGTTCATGGTAACAATATCAATTGGTTCTTGTGCACATGTGGATGCTTCCTTAAATACGGAAAAAAAAAAAAATTGCATGTGCTCTCTTTGGCAGAAAAATCATTTTCACATTCGAACAAGATAGGAAGACAAAGAAGAGTGACAGATAAAGAGGTAGATATAAAGTGGATCTCACGTAATAAAAATTTATTTTTCTAAAAAACTGTTTTTTATTTTTTTAAAATATTTTGTGAAATTAATGTTTAAAATCATACTAAATATGTTTAAAATAAACTAACTACATTTAATTTAATTTAAAATATATATAAAAAATAAGTTTTTATAATTTTTTACCTGTGGAGCCTGCGACTATGACCATTTTTATGGTCCAGCTTCATAGTCTCGGACCTGGCATTTGCGCCCCTTTTCATCGACACATCCACCTTAGTCCCACGGTGCCACAATCCAATCCGCGGTACATGATTGGAAGTCCATCTCCGTCTTCCATTCAAACTTCACTGCTCTAACACTAGTAGCAGAAGTTGGCCTAAAATGTTTTGCATGGAGGAGTCAGAAATTAGATCAATGTTATTGGGTTAATTAGTTAAAAAAATAAGATTTTTTCTCCAAAAAAATATATATATATTTCACTCTCGCTTTTTTTTTTCTAATCAACTGTTTTATAGCACAAAAAGCAATCTCAACAGTAACTCCAAAAAAAACTTTTACCAAACATTTTAACACTTTGCTGATTAAAATTGAACAGTGATAACATATACAAAACGCAGAATCAAACACTTTCACTGGCATGCATAAAATTGATGATTAATACACTGTTGGTGATGAAGAACTTTGTATAGGAAAAAAATAATGTTATCCTTAAAATTAATTTCTAGCAGAGCATTCTCAATGCCATGGTTTTATGCTGATATTTAATTTTTCCCTGTTCTTGGAGAAAAGTTTCCTTTTACAAACAAACAAAAAAAAAATAATAAGTCCTAAAAAATTTTAAAAAAATTATAAACTCCAAAAACTTGCAAAAAAATAATCTTGGACCCTACCGTACCTTTCTCCCGACTCTAATAGCTAAACCACAAAATACTGCCTGAATGGGAGAAAGTTAGATGAAGCCTCATTTAAACAAATAAATTGAGAGCATTATTGTCTGGCATGCAATGTGCTTGGTGACTTCAGACATAACAAACAAAATGTTATATATAAATTATGGGAAACACTGTTCCATTTTTGGCAATACAATAATGTTAGTGGTTGCCTATCATTTTCGTTTCATTACTGACTTGTATAGACGTTAACAAAAAAGAAAATTTAGGAATACATTGCATAGTTGAACATATATTTATTTATTAAATTGATTTTAATTTTATCAATTCTAATGATTACATAAAAAAAATTATTTTTTCTACAATAAAAATAATAAAGAATGTATTATACAATCACATGAAAAATAAATAACTAAGGGCCGTTTGGAATGAATTTTGTTTTCTGTTTTCTGTTTATTTTTCACAAAAAAACAGAAAACATATTTGGTATTGATTTTATTTTTTGTTTTTTGTTAAAAAGTTAAAAGTGTTTTTTAAAAAAAAAAAACAAATTGGGAAAATAATAAAAATTAACTTTCCGATTTTGTTTTTCATTTTTTTTGCTATACTTTCTCTTATAACATTTTCATTCTCTATCTATCATCTTTACCATATCTCTCTTTACTCATCCTCTCTCTATCCCTCTATATCTTTTCTCTCACTACTCTTTCTCTCTCTACTCTCTCTCTCCCTTTTCTATCTCTACCATTCTCTCTCTCTATTTTCTCTCTCTACTCATTCTCTCTCTACCCTCTCTCTCCTTTTTCTATCTCTATCATTCTCTCTCTACCCTCTCTCCCCGTTTTCTATCTCTACCATTCTCTCTCTACCCTCTCTCTCTCTTTTCTCTCTCTACTCATTCTTGCTCTACCCTCTTTGTCATTTTTCTCTTTCTACCATTCTCTCTACTAATTCTCCCTCTCTCCCCTTTTTCTCTCTCAACCATTCTCTCTATTCATTCTCTCTATACCCACTCTCTCTCTCATTTTTCTCTCTCTACCATTCTCTCTTTTTTTTCTTACTCTATCATTCTCTCTACTCGTTCTCTCTCTCTCTCTTTTTTCTCTCTATCATTCTCTGTCTACTCAGATTCTCTCTCCTCTCTGTCTACCCAGATTCTCTCTCCTTTCTGTCTACCCAGATTCTCTTTCATTTTTCTCGCTCTACTGTTATCTCTCTACCCTCTCTCTCTCCTTTTTCTCTCTCTAGTCATTCTCTCTCTACCCAGACTCTCTCTCTTTTTTCTTATTTTACCATTCTCTCTCTGCCCTCTCTCTCTCATTTTTCTCTCTCTACTATTCTGTTTACTCATTTTTTCTCAACCCTTTCTCCTTCTGTCATTCTTTCTACTCATTCTCTTTCTTCTCTCTTTCTCTCTCCTTTTTCTCTCTCTACTCATTCTCTCTCTACCCTCTTTCTCTCTCTCTCTCTCTCTCTTCCCCTTTTTTCTCTCTATATTTATATTCTTTTTACCATTTCTCTCACTATCCTTTTTCTATCTATTTTTTTATTCTTATAAAAAAATAAAAATTGACAGTAATAAACACAAAAATTCAGCAAACAACAAAAACTAAAAACAAAAAAGAAAAACAAAAATAAAAAACTGACAGCGTCTCCAAACGGACCCTAAATGATCCAATTATTACTTATATAAAAAAATATATTTAATTATATATAAAAAATAAGAAATAATTTTAAAATATTAAAAATCACAAAATATAATTATAATATTTATTATTTAAAATAATTAATATAATTTTTAATTTTTCATTATATAAATTAATTTTATTATTATAAAAATACATGCATAATTTATCCCTCTAAAATTTTTTTTTGACTTCCTCCCTGATTATTCCCAGCTGGGTGACAGTTATAGGGGTTCGGGGCCCCTCACTCCTAAAAATCCTCCAATTAATTGGAGGCTATCCACTTTTTGTGGTAGGCGTGCTTGCATCCGGTACAGAGCCCTTTGACATGTTTCCTCCCTTGTTCTCTAACCAGTAACCAACTAACTGTTAGACTACAAAATAAAAAAGACAAAAGTTAAATGACTGTTTTACTAGGTAATTTTTGTAATTATTATATATTATATAACAGATTAAATTATATAATATGATAAAAAAATTAAAAAAAAATTATACGATATATTTTAAGAAATTATATGATATATAACTAATTATTAAAAATTTAAATTTTTTAATAATTAATTATACTTTTTGTAATTATTTTTAATATATTATATAATTTCATAAATAACAATTACAAAAATTCTTTGAACCATTGTCCCAAAAGCAACTGTGAACTCACAACTGCACTGATACGAGGGCTTGGGACTCTTCCCACACCCCCCCGCCGGCCCCCCCCCCCCCCCCCCCCCCCCCCCCCCACCACAAGGAGTGAGTTCGTTGCTTTTATACGCGGACGCTGCACTTTTTGGAGGAAACGTCAGACACTTGTCTGCATGACCATGCGTCTGACAAGTCACGAATACATATCTGACCTGATAAAAGGTATCTGAAAATATTTAAAAAATTAAATATACGTATCAAACACAAAAATTAAAAATGTTAGACATTACTAAACATGTTAGATATTTTTTAAATTGTTTTAAAAAAAATCAAAATATTAGCCTTTTTTTTTTTTTTCCCTCCTTACCTCAGATCGGTAAATTAACCAACTAAAAAGGTTAATGGATGCATAGCATGGCTCGTACACACTAGGTTAAAAAGACAAAAAACAAATTGAAAGCACCCAAGAAATTAAGAAACAAAGGGTCTAACGTCTGATTTTTTTTTTTTCTTATCTCTTTCTTTTTGTTTCAGCTCAGAAAAAGAGAAATAAGCCTTAGACTATAAAAAAATTATTTTATATTTGTCTCTCTCTCTCTCTCTCTCTCTATATATATATATATATATATATATATAGTCATATCTATAACTTAATTTTTTTATTTTTTATTTTTGAGAAAATAATTTTTTTAAAATTAGTATGTCACAATATTCGTATTGTCCTGTGTTCGTATCATCGTCACACTGTCCTGCTTCACAAGTTCGTTGCTATTAATAGACAATTTCCATAAATAGAACCAAGCATTTTAATCTTGAGAATGTAATTTACTCATTTACTTTTTCTTTTTGTTTTTTTTTTTCTGAATAGCAGAATATTACTCTATTTTATTCAGGAAAACTTAGAAATTATAGGCAACCAAATATATAGAATTTTAGAGAACCGCTATGACAATAAAAAACCCAACATAGCACCTAGATATTTAATTCTAGAAGACCATAACTCCAAGTGCCTATCTGTCCAAAAAAACAAACGGAAATATTAGGCATACAGAGTTTTGTATACTAAAAATAAAAATATTTAATAAAATAATTTTTTTTTGACTGTTATAAGAAAAAAATTTCCAATAAAAAAATTTTTATTTAAAAATTTTAATATAATATCTATAATTTACATTATAAATAACACTCATTTAAATTTATTTTAATTTTTTTAAAATAATAAAGAAAACATTATTTTAATCTTTCAAGTCGGTGCACCTAGTAACACCCAAAAACAAAACTGCAAGAATAATCCCTCCCTAATGCAATATCCACCGGTCCAAAATTTTGCCTGACTATATTCTCTACACAAATTCTAAAGTTCGCTTCATACCCATCATTCCACTGAATCAAGAAACCTAGGGTACAAAAGAAACGTAGTCCTCTACAATAATGCCTCGCAACGGTCCATTAAGAATCCAATTCATATTGAAGATCAAAGCAAATATAGTTTATATTTTAAACTAATGTATGTAATCATAAAATTACATATTCAAATCCCAATATTTCACGAGTAATAACTACAACTATAGATAATTTATAAAACTAGATGATAATAGTCAACTATATACAGAAACCATGCACTACCCTCACTTGTGGCCTATATATAAGGAGATGGCTGGTAAAGTTTGCCTCCAACAATAGCCAAGTTAATTTAAAGCCCCTTCTGTGCTTCCATAAAGAGCAATATGCCTCTAAAAGGCAGAGTGGAGACTGTTGTGGAACTCAAGTCCACTCCTGACCAGTTCTACAATGCCTGGCGTCAAGCCTACCATATTCCCAAGCATACTCCAAGCAATATACAAGGAGTTGAAGTGCATGAAGGTGACTGGGAGACTCATGGCTCCGTCAAATTCTGGAATTACACTATAGGTAAGACCATGCTTTAGTCTAGCTAGTAAGTTTAATTACGTACAAATTAGACAAGAAGATTATATTATATCCATCAGTAGATCTATCAGGCCACAAGATGCACAACTAATGCAGAGTTCCCTTTTTTTTTTTCCATAATTCTCATACCCCCACTAATATTTGGAGATAGACGTTAGGTTCTTAACTGCTTAAGTGTCCCTGGTCAAAGATCTTTGGTCTCAAAGCTTTAGCTTTGACCAGTTGATGCCAAGGATTTAAACTCCGATTGCAAGGACTAAAAAGCTTAGTAAATCTACCACCAGATTATGCTATTAAGTCAAAAAACTGAATTATGCCTTTAGTATATGTTCATATTTGCTATATTAAACCTAATAAATTTATGCTTTGATGGATTGATCCATAGGAGGAAAAGCTGAGGTGTTTAAAGAGAAGGTTGAATACGATGATGTGAACAAGACAATAACTCTGAATGGTAAAGAGGGAGATGTCTTCAAGATTTACAAGGTCTATAAGCCTGTCTACAATCTCAAAGCGAAAGATAAGGGCGGCCTTGCCATATGCTCTATTGAATATGAGAAGTTGAATCCAAATGCTCCATCTCCAGACAACTACTTGGATTTCATGGTCAGCGTTACAAAAGAAATTGACGCAGGCGTTTCAAAAGCATAATAATATGTCACTGTACTGTACCTGATGTGTTTATATATGGCCCATGTTGTCCCAAGTTGTCCCAAGACCCCTTACAATAATCTTGGAGTACGAGGACAAGTTTGTTATGCTTAAACTTTGCTGGTTTGTGTAATGTGAGAGAATCTGCTCTTTGTAATCTTCTCTTTTGTGTGGGTGTGACATAAATATCAAATGAAATAAAATATATTTATATTGTCCTTCTCTCCGTCAGCATGGCACATGCACACAAAGCATGGCTTAATTAATTAAATCTATATCAAAAGAGGAGAATACAAATAACAGCATCACTACATATACATAGTAGCATTAAGTAGTAACAAAATTTCATCAAATAAAATTTAATAACTTAAATTTAATTATCTGAGGACTCGTATCAATTGAAATTTTCAAGCTTTTATTGTGCAAATAATTATTAGCAAACAAATAGGGCATTACATATTTTATGACTTTTGACATATGCAATAACAAGAAAAAAAACTTGTCACAATATAACTACATCAACATTTCTATTAATGTCCAATATAAATGTCACTTTAAAGTGACGGATGTAAAAAAAAATATATTAATTTATGCCATTTTTATTGTCCAATATATATATATATATAGAGCAAGAGTTTATTGTGATACAATTATCGTTATAAGGTTGTATAATTGTTATTATAAGCTACAACCGTGTGCTAGTTATGAACGTAATGAGACATTTGTGAATTTCATTATCGTATACGTAATATAATACTTTTAGAATGTCACTTCTGTTGTGCCACTTTTATAATGATTATCATGACATTATATCTTATTTTTGACCAATGATCTAGATGGTGCCTATATAGGAAGACGTCGGTCACAACAAATTATTTCCACACTTTTTAATTGCTATATTATTTTCACAATTAGAGTTTTAGACAAGGTCATCTCATTCTCATCCCCATGTATTTCGTATTTCCATTATCTATTGGCAAACCATTTGAATGAAACAAAAAAAAAAAAAAAAGGAAAAGAAGAGTGAATAAGAGTTTTGTTGTCAATTATAACAAGAAAGTTGTCAATACAGGTATTGTTGCATACACCAAACACGCCGATTCTAGTACATATTCTTTGGCATGGTCACAGTTAGCCATGAGCCGGATTCGGTATTTATTCAGATTCTCAACTGCTAGTTTCGATTTGAATCATCGGCTTCAAGTGAGTTAAGGTTCAAATTTTGGTTCAGTTCAATTCTGGTTCGGGCTTGTTCAATACCATTCAATTTGGTCGAGTTCGAGCTGGTTTGCCTAGTTCGGTCGCTTTTTAAAAAGGAAAAAAAAAATAGAAAATTTGAAATATCTTAACCTTTCAATAGACAAAATTCATGTAAACTATTAGTTCAAATTAATGTAATCTTACCTAAAGGTATCAAAATGGGTCATCAGGTCAGGTTTAGGTTAGATCGTTTTGGATTCGAGTTACTTCAGATCTGATTGCTTATGGGTCAAGTTATCTTTAAGTTATTTGAAGTTGGGTCAATCGAGTTCAGGTCGAGTTCGAGTCAACCCACGGGTTAACCACATCATCAAAATGATAACGTTTAATTTTTTATTAAAAATTTTAAAATTTTAAAAATTTTGCTAAGAATTCTTAAAAATCAAAGAAAATTATAAAATTAAAAAATAATTTAAAAAACTTCTTTTAAAACATTATAAAAACTCAAAATAAAATTTAAAACTACATAAAAATATATCAAAATATTCTAAAAAAATTTATAATTAAAATTTACATTGAAAATAGCAGAATCTATACTTTTTATTTCATAAAATATGCTAAATTTTTTTATTTTATTTTTTTCCCTTAATCAAAGAAAAAGTTGGGGTTAGACAGGTCATTTAGGTTGGGTTTGAATTTGATCTAAGATTTTTAGGTCATTTCAAATTTGAATCATTTCAGATTAAGTAATTCTTTAGATCGAGTTCAAGTCATATCCTTTTGGGTGGATTTTGGTCAACTTATCAGGTTGAGTAAAATTTTGACACCTCTAAATTCTTATTTGTTGATTCAACATTTTATTATATTTATTTAAAGGAACAGCCAGTTTAACTGGTGCTTCGGATTCCGGTTTGAATCCGTTAGTTAAACGAACGGTTCATGGTTCCTAGAGGGGCAGAATCGTAACTAGACTGCCCCTCCCCACAGTTTCGATTTAGACCATAATCGAATTAGCAAGTTTTGGTTCAGTTCTAATTTCATACCAGTTTGGTTTTAGTTCAAATTGAAACCGTAGTCATGTCCAGTGATAAGGGTGCACTGGCTGTGCGGACTGTATATTCTTGGTCCGACAAGTTTAATTTATTTCTTAAAGTTTCAGCGCGAAAGAAAAGAAAAAAAAATGGAAAAAGAAAGAAACAACAAACTTTTCAGCTTCGATGTAGGCATGAGTCTCATAGATGTCTGCAATCCTCAACATCGTCCATCCTGTTCGTTATTGCCATCCTTCCATGGCTACGGATTTAGGGATTAAAAATAGGGTCTAAATTTAGGGTTTCTCTTGTTTTTCCTCCCAAATTCAATAAAAAGATGAAGGAAAATCAATGTCCACAATCTTTCTAGTTTTGTAAGGCATCAATTTTCTTTGGCGTCATGGAGAAAAAATCTTTTTAAAATAAAGCAGGTAACATTTATTGTAATTGTCACTCAAATGTTGTTTTACTTCGTACACCTAAACAGATATTAATGATATTTTTATTAACTGACCGGAACTCAGAACTTGAAACATTTAGTTTTCGGAGACAATTTTAGTACCATAAATAATATCATTCGTTTGAACAAACAACGAGTTCATGTGTCCAAAATTGACTAAATAATAACTTTGTTAGGGATAGTTATATATTTTTTTTAATTATTAATAAAAAATTAATATATTAAAATTTTTTAATGATAAATTTGTAATATATTAAATTTTTAATTTTTTAATAACTAATTAACACATGAAACATATGAGTGATTGTAAAAAAGAAAGTAAAAATAACTATCACTAATAAAATCTTTTTTTAAAGTCCATTTGAATACACCTTAAGTTCTAAGCAACACAAAAAGAGTAGCTGAATCCTTTTCATAAGTCCCATCATCTCCTATCCCAAAAGTAAAACCTTAGATTTCTAAACAAAAGTTTAAATTCTAAAAACTAGGCATTCCATAGATATAATGTCACATGATATTTAACTTAAATTCCAAAAAAAAAATCTAATTGTAAAGCGTAAATTTCGAGTCTAAAACAATTAAACTCAAAAATACAAAAATAACTTACAAATAAAAATTGTAAAGTAAAAGAAAATTTACGTGGGGTCGATCTCCGTAGATCCTCCGATTAGTGTTCCTTTTTTTGACTCCGTCAAGGGCTATACGAGTTTGATCTGGACAGAAATAATTTCCACCGCTTTTTCTTGAATTGGATAGACTGAAACTATGTCTGATTTGGATGTTTTGACTACGTTTAGGAACCGTAGAGACTCGATCTGAGCTGATCTGACTTAATTTCACCGAGGGTCGAATAGACTTGTTCTCGTATGAGTTGCCTGGATTTTGCTGAGGGCCGTATGAGACTTAATCCCAGCCGGATTTGTAATATTTCGATTTTTTTTTTTTTACTATCTCTCTCTTTTTTTTTTCTTTTTCTTTTTTCTTCTTCTTTCTTTTTTTTTTTTCTTTTTCCGCCTGCTGCTGGCTGCCTTCTTTTCTTTTTTTCTTCTTTCTTTTCTCTGCTGCTGGGCTTATTACAAATTGGGGGGAGGCCATTTATAGGCCTCCCCCAAGCCTGCCAGCCACCAACCAAATGGTTGGTGGCATTAATTAGGTTGGCAGCCGCCAACCTTCAAGGTTGGCGGCTGCCAACCATATAATAATATATTTTTTTTTTTTGATTAGTTTACAAATGCCCCCACTTCAAGGGTCGGTAAGAAAGATTTTTTACAAAGATAATTCGAACCGAGTCTTGAAGTCCAGTTTGAAATTTGGAAAGTCCTGATGAACATTGAATCTTGGAGTCTTCTATCTTTGACCATGTCCGCTGTTGTTGGATCACAATAGGAAACCGATATGATCTTGAGGAAGTTAGCAGCCCAGCCAATATAAAAATTGAAGTCTTGGCTCCAGGTGCGTTCGAGCTTCCATAACCCGCAAAGGATTTTTTATATCTCTTAAAGTTCCAGAGCTCTGGTGAGGATGATCCAGTAGGCAAAGAACTTCAACCTCCCCAAGAGAAAGGCTCAGGACCTTGGAACTTCAAGACCGGCTCACAGAGAGACTGACTGTAGTGATGATTTCCAAGTCTGCTTCGACGTAAGGAGAGTAGTTTACGTCGCTGCATCCAAAGAAAGATTAGGATAATTGCAGCTTCTCATCCCTCTGTGGTAGATGTGAACTAAGGAGAGTAGTTGGAACTCCATGACACCGATGGCGTTGGAGACTGAGTTTCGAGGGCTTTTAGGGATCCCTCGAAGAAGACTACTCCTTCTTTTCTTAGCTCGTGCGCCTCCAACTTCTTGATCGAAGAACTTCCTGAGACAAGTGCAGAGACTAGCCATTTTCTTTTGAGAAAGAAGAGCTGAGGGGTGAATATTACAACTCGGGCATGCAGGATATATATACAAATAATAAAGAGTTTTTTTTTTTTTTTTTGAAAAGTCAAAAAAAGGTATGCAGAATCGGGTAGGGCCATCCACGTCCCTTTCCTGCATAAGAGACAAAAGAGGCAGCGGCTGACGCGTGTCACGAAAGTCGTTACCGTGTGTGGCAGAAGTCGTTGCCGTGTGCTGCGGAAGTCGTTGCCGCGTGCTGCAGAAGTCGTTGCAGAAGTCG
Organism: Carallia pectinifolia; assembly: GCA_037832335.1. Taxonomy (NCBI): domain Eukaryota; kingdom Viridiplantae; phylum Streptophyta; class Magnoliopsida; order Malpighiales; family Rhizophoraceae; genus Carallia; species Carallia pectinifolia. Next base: position 13,671,612 of record CM075453.1, read on the forward strand.
TTGCACCTTATCTTGTCGGCCGTCCTAGCAGGGCCCGAGGTGCAACTCCAAGTCAAGCTCGACCTCGTCTGGTGGGCCGATGATGTTGGCGTCGACGTCGCTTTCCGGCTGGTTGATGCTGCCGGAATATTCTGGAAAGAGAGGCAAAATTTCGCCGGAATGACTCCTGTGTGCTAGAAAAATTCCTCCTAGACTTAAGTATCTAGGAGGGATGAACCCTTGGCTGACTCCGTGAAACCACCAGGACCAGTATGTATGCTTCCATAGGCTACGGCTTTGATGAACGTACCGTGGAGAGACCATTGCAGTGGTAGAACTTGGGCCGGCTTCATTTGAGGGTGAAGCTGTACTGGTGAGATCTACTATAGGAACAACAGGCTGTGCTTTGGAAATACCATCTCTCAGTGCCACTGTTTCCCTATGTCTCCGATTCTGGAACCAAAAATATACATTTTTTCCTTCGACTGCCCCTAGCGGGCGAAGTCGTGAGACAAGTTGGAGAATCTGTGTAGAGTTAGGGACAATACCTCCATCGTTGTAGAAGACTTCCTCCAAAATTTGCAGTTGTGCCATGGTCGGTTGCCACCTTGTGCGAGGTGACCTTTCTTCTCCCTTGTCTTGAGGTTCTGCAACTGGTTCCATCTTTCTTGCGGCAGAGGAGCAAAGGTCTGGTGTGTGGTGAAGATCGGTTGAGACTGATGCTGAGTTTCAGACTCAAACCCTCCGTTACTTTTATATTTTTGGGCCGTTCACAGTTTATACTCATGCGGGCCAGGAGTTGGATTGGATTTTGAACTTGGGTTTTGGATTGTGTCTGGAACTTGAAATTTTTGGGTTTTGGGTTTTGGATTGGATTTGGGTCGAGTGTTTGGGCTTCTAGACTTGGATTTTTGGACTTGGGTCGAATGTTTGGGTTTTGGATTTGAATTTTTTTTGATTTGGGTTGAGTGTTTGGGTTTTGACTCTGAATTGGGCTCAAGTGTTTGGGTTTGGACTTTCGCTTGGACTTTCGCTTGGTCTTTCAGATCGGGACTTCGCATTTTTTTTTTTTATTTTTTTATTTTTTTCTTTTTTTTTTATTTTTTCTTTTTTTTCTTTTTTTTTTTTGATTTTTTTTGATTTTTTTAAACATATTTACACATAATACTGTTTCAGAAATTTACCATTGATTGGGCCGATTCGGACGCCTTCTTGGTCTGACAGCACGTAAGCGTTGTGAGTGTAGGCCTCCTGCACTAAGTATGGCCCGTCCCATTTGGAAGTAAGCTTGTCACCAGGCCGATGCTTCATGTTGATGGGCCGTCGCACTGCAAGAACAAGATCTCCAACTTGAAAAGATCGAGGGCGGACCCTGCGGTTGAATGTGTTGGTGAGCCGGGCTTGGTAGCACTCAAGTTGCTGTTGTGCTTCAAGCCTCCTTTCATCGAGAGCTTCTAACTCATCCAGACGTAGGCGAGCATTCTCCTCCTGTGTGAGTCCTTCCAGAACAGCCATGCGCAGGGATGGAATCTGTGTTTCCAACGGCAGTATTGCTTCGACACCATAGACAAGTGAGTATGGCGTCGCCTCCGGAATTCTGTCATGCCAATCTCTTTTGGATTTAGAGACTACCTTCCGCAACAGGTTGCATAAGGTCTTGTTGAATGCTTCGGCCAAGCCATTTGCTGGGGCATTGTACATGGATGACTTGTACTGCTTGAACTTGAATTTCTCGCAGAGTTTGTCGATTAAGCTGTTGTAGAACTGCTTACCATTATCAGTGATGATGAATCGAGGGACTCCATAGCGATAGATCAGCTGAGTCCGAATGAAATTGGCAACATGCTCCTTCTTTACCTCTCTAAATGGAATGGCTTCAGCCCATTTTGAGAAGTAGTCGGTTGCTGCAAGGATGTACAGGTGACCCAGGGATGACTTTGGCAAGGGCCCCACTAAGTCGAGACCCCAAGCTTCAAAGGGCCAGGATGAGACAGTTGGATGGAGTGGCTCCGGTGGTTGATGTATGTAATTCGCATGAAATTGACAAGCTTGACAAGTTTTAGCAAACTCAATGGAATCACGTACCATTGTTGGCCAGTAGTATCCCATCCTTCTGAGTTGAAAGTGCAACTTAGGCCCCGATTGATGTCCGCCACAAACACCAGAATGTGCTTCAGTGAGAGCCTGTTTTGCCTCTTCATTGGCTAGGCAGCGAAGTAGAACTCCATCAAAAGACCTTCGATACAGAGCATTCTTGAGATATATGAAGCGGGGAGCTCGTCGTTGAATTTCTGTCTTATGACGACGATCTTCGGGCAGCTTCCCGTGCTGTAGGTAGTTAATGATTGGTTGACGCCAGTCCTCGTCCTCCGCGAGACGTACAGATACAGCGTTGGCTGCTGTAGTTTCTTCATCATCCTTTTGTGGCACTATCCATTTCTGACATACAGCAACAACTGTAGCCTGGATTTCTGACTTTGCAAGAGAAGTAGCCAGGTTAGCTAACGCGTCTGCCTGAGTGTTTTCTCGTCGAGGCACATGCTCCAAGGTGATGCTTTCAAATTCATCCATTAGCTGTCGAGCACGTTGATGGTAAGGCGCAAGGTCCTCTTTCTTCACGTCATACAATCCTGTAAGTTGGTTGATGACGAGCTGGGAATCTCCATGGACTTCTATAGTTGGAATCTTCATATCGACAGCCATTTGAAGACCAATGATCAAAGCCTGGTATTCAGCAACATTATTTGAACATAACTCACCGAGAATGATAGCATATGGTAGTATTTGTCGTTGAGGAGTGACAAACACTATGCCGGCACCAGCACCATCACGCCTTGCTGCACCATCAAAGAACATGGTCCATGGTGGCAGTGTTTCAATGTAAAAGACCTCTTCATCTGGAAGATCATCTGTGAACTCCCAATCGGACGGAACAGGGTGATCTGCAAGGAAGTCTGCTAGAGCTTGTCCTTTGACTGCTTTTTGAGGCACGTAGACAATGTCGTAGCTTTGTAGGATTACTGCCCACTTGGCAAGTCGTCCTGACAAGATTGGTCTGGATAAGATATATTTGACAGGATCAGCTCTGGCAATGAGACGTACCGTGTGAGCTTGCATGCAGTGTCTCAGCTTGTCAATGGCAAAGAACAGTGCTAGACATGTCTTTTCAATGGGCGAATAACTCAGCTCCGGACCGTTTAGTGTTCTGCTCAAGTAGTACAGGGCAACTTCCTTTCCCTGCTCGTTTTCCTGTGCAAGCAAGGCTCCCAAAGATCTTTCCTGCGCTGCAATGTAGAGAATCAACGACTTTCCTTGAATTGGAGCACCTAGGACCGGTGGATTGGAAAGGTACTTCTTTATGCTCTCAAAGGCTTTGCTGCAAGCTTCGTCCCACTCGAAGTTGACATCCTTCTTCATCAACCGATGGAAAGGTTGACATCTCCCAGCTAAATTGGAGATGAAACGGCGAATGTAGGCCAGCTTTCCTTGTAGACTTCGCAGCTCGTGCAAGTTTTTAGGTTCAGGCATCTTTTGAATTGCCTCAACCTTTGACTGATCAACTTCGATTCCACGATGGCGCACCACGAACCCAAGAAACTTTCCTGATGTGACTCCGAATGTGCACTTGAGAGGGTTCATTTTGAGCTGATGCCTCCGAAGTCTTTCGAACACTGTCTTGAGATCCTCGAGGTGGTCTTTGCGCTTCTTAGTCTTTACAACTAAGTCATCAACATAACATTCTACAATCTTGTGCAGCATGTCATCAAAAATTTTTTGCATAGCACGTTGATAAGTAGCGCCAGCATTTTTCAATCCAAACGGCATAACTTTGTAGCAGTATATACCTTTTGGGGTGCGGAATGCTGTCAACTCCTCGTCTTCTGGTGCCATTCTGATTTGGTTATAGCCTGAAGAACCATCCATGAAAGACAATGCTTCGTGACCCGTTGTTGCATCGACTGTGATCTCCGTTATGGGCAATGGAAAGTCATCTTTCGGGCAGGCCTTGTTAAGATCTCGAAAGTCAACACATACCCTCAACTGTCCATTCTTCTTTCTTACTGGGACAATGTTGGCAATCCACGTTGGGTAGGTGACCTCTCGGATGAAGCCGGCATTGATCAGCTTGTTCACCTCCTCCTCGATTTGTGGAATGAGTTCCGGGAGGAACCGTCGTTGTGGCTGCTTGACAGAACGGACACCCTTCTTTACTGCTAGACGATGCACCGCAATTTTCGGATCAAGTCCAGGCATTTCTTTGTAACTCCATGCGAACACGTCCCTGTATTGACTTAATACCTGAACATATTCTTGTTCTTCTTCTGCAGTAAGTAAAGCACTTACAAATGTAGGTCGAGGATCTTCCGGAGAGCCAATATTGACCTCCTTGAGTTCATCAACAGTCGCTTGGCCACCATCTTCAAGTTCCGGGGGAGCCTCCTTCACTTCACCATCTGATGAGTCAGACTCAGCCTCCTCGCTAATTGTGACATGAAATGTGGAGCCTCTGACTTCGCCTTCTTTGTTTGATTGGATAAGCCTGTCTTGTCTGGTTGTGGTGGTGATGACACGTGCATCAGCTGGTCGGCTTCGACTCTTTAGCGTGATCCGCACAGGTGACTTCTCCTGATAGCCTAAGCCAGGTCGGGACTGTGATGTTTGAGAAGCGGCGCCATGTGTGGACGGCAGCGTACCCATTGTGCTCGGGTTTGAAAAGTCATAGCCCGCCTTTGCCAAAAGCTTGTATGCATTAGGATCAAATCCTTCATGTGTTCTTCTTTCTGGAAGTGAGCCACCTTCGACTGCCCCCGTGTGTGGTTTGACGAAGCCTTTTAATGGTTTTGAAGACAAAACCGGCTCAATCTTTGGTATCGGCAGAGTGTAAGTCTCCTTCAGGTTGTGCAGCTCCTTTGTTTTGGGTTGGCTATGACCTTGCTCCTGTTTAAGATCAATACAATAAGAGAAAGGGGGTTGACCTTCTGAGCGTCGTGACTTTGGCACATAGCGTAGGACTGGAGTGGAGCTTGAAGATGCAACATCCTTCGGATGAAGTTCAGCAGGCTGTGGCAGCTTTTCATTTGTTGGAGCCTGGGGTTGGGCATTGGCAGGTTCTTCGACAGCTTTTCCCTTTCTGTGGATGCCCCCAGTCCAAGTAGCTTTTGACGGAATGATCTCCGGATTGTCTGTGTCAGTGTAGAAGACTGCATCCGCCAAATGTGATTCAGCATCATCGAACGGCTTTAAGTCAGCATTAACCTTTTGAACGCCACCATTGTAGTACTTGAAGCACTGATGCAGGCTTGAGAGCACAACTCCATTTCCATGAATCCACGGTCGTCCTAGCAACATCTTATACGTGGTATGTGCATCAATCACATGAAATAGAGTGCTAGAAGTGAGATTACCGATAGTTAGCTCCAAGCGAATCATCCCAATTGCTTTCTGTCCTCCTTGATTAAAGCCATGAATCATCAAGCGGCTGTCTGATAACTCATCAACACCGATGCCGAGCTCCTTTATGGTGGATTTTGGGATAATATTGACTGCTGAGCCATCGTCGATCAGAATACGTCGAACCTTCTGTTCTTTCACATAGCCTGATACATAAAGCGGCCGATTGTGGGGTTTGGATCCCAGCAGGAGATCCTCATCTGAAAATGAGATAGCAGAGTAACATCCGACGTGATTTTGGTCCGCCTGATGCTCCGTCGAGCTGGAATTACTTGATGGCAGAGGTTCAGCTGAGGTCTGAAGAGTATTGCCGACTTGATTTTGCCACACTTCTGTTGTTTGCAAAGCTGTAAACAGCTGAGGGTTAGCGAGAAGGGTTTGGAGAGCTTCATATACCTTCTCTGTTGTCGACTTTTTGTTGTCGAGCGGCTCCTCCTTACGGTGTGTCACCTCTTCTGATGTTTTTGAAGTGATGGTGGTCTGGTTTGCAGAAGTTATGCCTTCCTGGTCCAGAATGATTTTATTCTGGCTTTTGAGCTTCATGATTAGCTCCTTCAGGACGAAACACTTCTCAGTTGGATGACTTACTATCCGATGATACTTGCAGAATCTTGGATCGTTGACTCGATCCTTTTCATTGGGCCGCTTGCACTCTGGGAGTTCGATCAGCTTTGCCTCCAAGAGTTGTTCAAGAATGTCGGGGACGTCTGAGTCGGGGAATGGATACTGCTTCTGCTCCAACTCTCGCAATGTCACCTTCCGTCTTTCCTGTTGTTTTGGCTGAGTTATTTGGGTCGGAGGATTTACCTTGGCTTTAGCTCCTACTTTTACTGGTGCGGCTTCAACAGTCATCACTTCTTTTCCTTTTCCGGAGCTGTTGGGTTTCTTAATTTCCCTTCTGCCCCCTTGCTGGTCCAACTGGATGGGAACGGTGCCTCCGGAAGTCTGGATGCTTATCTCCATGTCATGTGCGCGGGTCGCCAATTCTTCGAAAGTTCGGGGTTTGACACCCTGCAGGATGTATAACAGCTCCCAATGCATTCCCTGGATGCACATCTCTACGGCAGAAGTCTCCGTCAGGCGATCTTTGCAGTCCAAGCTGAGGGCACGCCATCTGTTGATGTATTCGACAACGGGCTCTCCTTTCCTTTGTTTGGTGCTGGTAAGCTCCATCATACTTACCGTCCTTCGAGTGCTGAAAAATCTGTTGAGGAACTCTCGTTGTAGCTGTTCCCAACTGTCGATCGATTCAAGATTTATGAACCAGGTGAAAGCGGTCTCCCTAAGTGAACGAACAAACTGCTTCACCAAGAGATCTCCATAAGTCCCTGCGTTGTTGCAGGTTTCAACGAAGTGGGCGATGTGCTGTTTGGGATCGCCTCGTCCGTCGAATTGTTGAAATTTGGGCGGCTGGTAGCCCAAGGGCATGTTGAGACTTTCGATCCGTCTGGTGTACAGTTTGACGTACATCTGCGATCCTTGGAAGGATGTAGCTTGTTGCAGTCGGATTGTATTGGCTATCATTTCCTGCAATTGTTGAACAGATAGCGAAGCTATAGAATTTGAGGGTGGCAGCTGTGTAGAACTACCTGGTCGCTTTTCTGCAGGGAAGACATCGGCTGGTGTGGCTTCTGGAGTGAAACCGGGTGGATATGGTTGCTCCTCGCGGATTTCGGGATCAACTTGGATCGGGGCTTTTCCTTTGAGAGCTGCGATCTGTTGATCTTTTTCCTCCACGACTCTGATCAGCTGTAAAATTTTGTTCTCCAGTTCTGAAATTCTTTCCTCTGTGCTGGTTGTGTTGGTCATCATGACGGCAACAGATGAGGCTCCGGGAAAGACTGGGGGAGAAAACTCTTCTGATTCTTCTGTGTGGATCTCTACAGAATGAGTTGGATTCTGTTGAGCGGGTTTCGTCGCGTTGCCCCCGACTTCGATCGGGGTGGGTGATCGACTCCTCCATGCGGCAAGAGAGTCAGGGGAGAGATCCTGTTGTGCCAGCTGTGAACTCTCCATTTCGACATTTTGTCGGGTTTGGACGGCAAGAAATTGTGTCCGTCCCCGGGTTTCTGGACCTGCGTACCCAGGTAGGGTAGTTGATGCAGGCAATGGAGCCGTTGCCTTCTTTTTTGTGGCAGCAGTTGTACTCCTTTTCGGTGCCATTTGATGTGCTGAACACCTGTAAAATTTTTTTTTTTTTTTTTACTTTTTACTTTTTACTTTTTTACTTTTTACTTTTACTTTTTTTTTTACCTTTTTTTTTTACTTTTTTTTTTACTTTTTTTTTTTTTACTTTTTACTCTCGGCTCCCCTTTTACCTCTTTTTTTTTTTTTACAGAATAAGAGATGGGAGGTGAAGATGTCCCACCGAGCGTGCCAAAAATTTGTAAAGCGTAAATTTCGAGTCTAAAACAATTAAACTCAAAAATACAAAAATAACTTACAAATAAAAATTGTAAAGTAAAAGAAAATTTACGTGGGGTCGATCTCCGTAGATCCTCCGATTAGTGTTCCTTTTTTTGACTCCGTCAAGGGCTATACGAGTTTGATCTGGACAGAAATAATTTCCACCGCTTTTTCTTGAACTGGATAGACTGAAACTATGTCTGATTTGGATGTTTTGACTACGTTTAGGAACCGTAGAGACTCGATCTGAGCTGATCTGACTTAATTTCACCGAGGGTCGAATAGACTTGTTCTCGGATGAGTTGCCTGGATTTTGCTGAGGGCCGTATGAGGCTTAATCTCAGCCGGATTTGTAATATTTCGATTTTTTTTTTTACTATCTCTCTCTTTTTTTTTTCTTTTTCTTTTTTCTTCTTCTTTCTTTTTTTTTTTTCTTTTTCCGCCTGCTGCTGGCTGCCTTCTTTTCTTTTTTTCTTCTTTCTTTTCTCTGCTGCTGGGCTTATTACAAATTGGGGGGAGGCCATTTATAGGCCTCCCCCAAGCCTGCCAGCCACCAACCAAATGGTTGGTGGCATTAATTAGGTTGGCAGCCGCCAACCTTCAAGGTTGGCGGCTGCCAACCATATAATAATATATTTTTTTTTTTTTACACTAATAAATATAAAAAATTACAAAAATACTCTTTTTAACAGTAAATAATAATTTATTTAAAGCATTTTAAAAAATCAAAGACACCCAAAATTAACTATATACAAGTCCCTTCTGGACACCTCTCTGTTAAAAAACAAACCGCTGCATCTAAACTCATTGGCATCAAAGAAAGGAAACCCCCACCAGATGACAAATAAAAGCCACTGCACAGTGCACACCCATGTTCCTGTTTAGAAGTTGGTAGGAAAACAAAATGACCTAAGCCAAGAACCACCCACGTGTAAAGCAAGACAAGCCCTACCAAAACTATTACCCAACAACTATTAACTCTTACGTGAGCAAGGTTTAATAGGTTCCTTTTTGTATCAGAATCAATTTAATCCAATAAATACTAAATCAAAAAATGCAGCGATTCTAAGAGCGTAGAGACAAGCACCAATTAGTTGTTACAGCCATGCTATAAAATTCTAGCCCCCATGTACACTCATCTTAGTCAATCCATCAGCTAGCATATTAGATTCTTTCCTACAAAATACAAATTCAATATCCCCATTGACAAACCTCATAATTTCATGAAACTTTTATCCCATAGTTTCCACGGCCTACAAATGAAGCTATGGAATTTATTCCATAGCCTCATCAAATTAGAAAAATACTAAAAGAAAATTTTCATCTCTCTCTCCGAAGAACGAGATTATTAGTTGCTGAGGGACCTGTCATGTGAAAGGCAGAAAGGAACATTTTGACAATTTGAGCCATAAATTATAACAAGGTCTCCTTTTCTTGTTATTTTTGTACCAACTGCTTGTACTATCAATGGATCAGACATATAACGTGTATCACGGAAGATAGAAATAATGCCAATAGGTAAATTTACATAATTTAATAGGAAGGTCCCAATGACGAAATCAGATCTCGTCCAAGATCAAATCCCTGTGGTTTTTATCTTAATTTAATATCATATGATAGGATAAGGCATGCACAATTATAAATAACAGACCATACTTAAATGTTTCATGGTTGCTTTTATTAAAATCAAATGTTTATTTCCTAAAAAAGAAAAAATCAAATGTTTATTCCTTTTTTTTTTTCCATGACGTGACGATGTAAATGAGTTGTTGCATTGGGATACTATGGGAACATTATTTGAACTCCGTTCTTTAATCAGAAAATTATTTTCTATTATTTGAATATTCCTTCAATTTATAGTTGTGATACTTGTTATTTTTATTCATATTTTTGTGTGAATTTAATTTGCATATAATTTTATACTATATAAATTTATTTTATTATATCTATAAAAAATAAGTTAAATTAGAAATCATCACTCCAAACTAATATTTACTAATTTTCTCATCGCTATCATAATTTCAACAATGACCTCTAGGAGTTCAACGTCTCCATTACCAACTACATATGATTGATGGCTTGAAAGAGTTATAATCATTTATATATTTACAACCAAGAAAGTAATTATCATGTTTTATAATCAAACCATACTGTTGCCTATTCTTTAGATCAAATGTCGCGCGCTGTGTTGAAATTAATCTAGATTAGTACTTAATTACCATTTGGATAGAAGTTAGACTAATTTAATATTATTTTGTATAATTGCTACTACAAAATATCTTGAAGTCTATATTGTTGCGTCTGCTTTTGTCATTGTTTTGTGACGTTTCCATATAAATAAAAATTTGAGACTATTCATATAATTAATTAACAATATACTCTTTTATATAATCGAATTGCTTCTGACTCCGTGACCCGCTCACTTGTATGTAAAGAGAACCCTAGTAGCAAACTATTTTCCACAGTCGTTGCTTTCTCACACCATAAATACTTGAAAAGCCAGTTAAAAGCTAGGCTTGCATAATTCTACAGAGACAAAGTTTATGGGCATATGCTTCTGTCAAACAAAATAATCATATTTTAACAACTAGTATATTTTATGTAACTGTAATAATAAATTGTATAACAAAAAAATATAACTATTTTTTTATTCATATTTTATCATTGCGGTTGTATAAAATATGCAAATTATTATAATATGACTACAGTATGACAATTTTTTTATATGCCGTGTGGTGTAACCCAACTCCATAATACCAATATGCCTCTACAAGGCAAGGTGGAGACTGACGTAGAACTCAAGTCAACACCTAAGCAGTTCAATAATCTCTTCAGGCGTCAAGCTCACCATATCCCCAAGCACACTCCCAACAATTTACAAGGAATACAAGTGCATGAAGGAGATTGGGAGGATCATGGCGCCATCAGAATCTGGAAGTACACCATAGGTAAGTCGGACCAAACACTTTAATCAAGGTCAATAACGGATTAATCAATAAGTCAAGAAATTTTTTTTTGGTCAAAAAAGGTTTGGGAGAGGGAAAGTTACTCCAGTCCACAGTCAAGAAAAGGCATAGATCTTAAAAATGACTTATATTGAACTTATATATCACCCACCAAGAAGGACTATCAGTAAGCTAGCCTTATTTTAAAGTTTGAACCATCTAAGCTAATCATTTTATCCCATTTGGTTATTGCCATTTGAGATTTTGGACGTATTGATGTGGATCAAAGTGAAGATAGATGTAAAGCGTAAATTTCGAGTCTAAAACAATTAAACTCGAAAATACAAAAATAAATTACAAATAAAAATTGTAAAAAAAAATGAAAGGAAATTTACGTGGGGTCGATCTCCGTAGATCCTCCGATTAGTGTTCCTTTTTTGACTCCGTCAAGGACTGCACGAGCTTGATCTTGACAGAAATAATTTTCACCGCTTTTTCTTGAACTGGATAGACTGAAACTGTATCTGATTTGGATGTTTTGACTACGTTTAGGAACCGTAGAGACTTGATCTGAGCCGATCTGACTTGATTTCACCGAGGGTCGAATGGACTTGTTCTCGGATGAGCTGCATGGATTTTGCTGAGGGCCGTATGAGACTTAATCCCAGCCGAATTTGTAATATTTTGATTTTTTTTTTTAGATCTATATTTTCACAGACCCAGATCTGATACGATCGGAAAATATAAATCTAAAATAACTTTAGAAACGGAAATAAAATTTTTTTTTTTTTGAACTTTATACCAGAGATATCTTTCTCAAAAGAGTTAAAAATATATCACAGAGTACACAATTTTTTTTTTTTGCTATCTCTCTCTTTTTTTTTTTGTTGTGCTTCTTTTTTTTTTTTTTTTTTTTTTTACTGCGCTACTTTCTGCTTCGCTGCCCCTTGCCCTATTCAATTTGGGGGGAGGCCAATTTATAGGCCTCCCCCATGCCTGCCACCAACCTTGACTTCAAGGTTGGCAGCTGCCAACCATTATTATTATTATTATTTTTTTTATATTTGTTTACAAATGCCCCCACTTCAAGGGTCGGTAAGGAAGAATTTTACAGAGATGATTCGAATCGAGTCTTGAAGTCCAGTTTGAAATTTGGAAAGTCCTGATGAACATTGAATCTTGGAGTCTTCTATCTTTGACCATGCCTGCTGTTGTTGGATCACAATAGGAATCCGATACGATCTTGAGAAAGTTAGCAGCCCAGCCAATATAAAAATTGACATTCTAGCTCCAGGTGCATTCGAGCTTCCATAGCTAGAAAAGGCTGGAAAAGGTTCTTTGAAGTTCCAAAACTCTGGTGAGGATGATCCGGTAGGCAAAGAACTTGAACCTCCCCAAGATGAAGGCCCAGCACCTCGGAACTTCAAGACCGGCACACAGAGAGACTGACTGTAGTGATGATTCCCAAGTCTGCTTCGACGTAAGGAGAGTAGTTGGAACTTCCCTGTACGTCGCTGCATCCAAAGGAAGATTAGGATGATTGCAGCTTCTCATCCCTCTGTGGTAGATGTGAACTAAGGAGAGTAGTTGGAACTCCATGACACCGATGGCGTTGGAGACTGAGTTTCGAGGGCTTTTAGGAATCCCTCGAGGAAGACTACTCCTTCTTTTCTTAGTTCGTGCGCCTCCAACTTCTTGATCGAAGAACTTCCTGCGACAAGTGCAGAGACTAGCCATTTTCTTTTGAGAAAGAAGAGCCAAGGGGTGAGTATTACAACTCGGGAATACAGATATATATATACATACGATAAAGAATTTTTTTTTTTTTTATAAAAAAAAAAGTCAAAAAGAAGGTACGCAGAATATAGTAGGGTCATCCATGTCCCTTTCCTGCATAAGAGACAAAAGAGGCAGCGGCTGACGCGTGTCACGAAAGTCGTTACCGTGTGTTGCAGAAGTCGTTGCCGTGTGCTGCAGAAGTCGTTGCCGTGTGCTGCAGAAGTCGTTACCGTGTGCTGCCAAAGTCGTTGCACCTTATCTTGTCGACCGTCCTAGAGGGGCCTTAGGCGCAGCTCCAAGTCAAGCTCAGCCTCGTCTGGTGGGCCGATGATGTTGACGTCTCTTTCCGGCTGGTTGATGCTGCCGGAATATTCTGGAAAGAGAGGCAAAGTTTCGCCGGAATAACTCCTTTCTGCTAGAAAAATTCCTCCTAGACTTAAGTATCTAGGAGGGATGAACCTTTGACTGACTCCATAAGACCACCAGGACCAGTACGCATGCTCCCACAGGCTACTGCTTTGATCGTTATAGCCTGAAGAGACCATTGCAGTGGTAGAACTCAGACCTGCTTCATTTGAGGGCGAAGGTGTACCGGTGGGATCTAATATCGGAACGGCAGACTGTTCTTTGGAAAAAGCAGCTCTCAGTGCTGGTTTCTTCCTGCTTCTCCGATTCTGGAACCAATAAAACACATTTTTTCCTTCGATTGCCCCGAGCGGGCGCAATCGTGAGACAAGTTGGTAAATCTGAGATGTATTAGGCATAATACCTCCATTGTTGTGTAAGACTTCCTCCAAAATTTGCAGTTGTGTCGTGGTTGGTTGCCATCTTATGCGGGGTGACTTTTCTTCTCCCTTGTCTTGAGGTTCTGCAACTGGTTCCATCTTTCTTGTGGCAGAGGAGCAAAGGTCTTGGTATGTGGTGAAGATCGATTGAGACTGATGCTGAGTTTCAGACTCAAACCCTCCGTTGCTTTTATATTTTTGGGCCGTTCACAGTTTATACTCATGCGGGCTAGGAGTTGGATTGGATTTTGAACTTGGGTTCTAGACTGTGTCCGGAACTTGGAATTTTTGGGTTTTGGGTTTTGGATTGGATTTGGGTCGAGTGTTTGGGTTTTTGGACTTGGATTTTTTTGGATTTGGGTTGAGTGTTTGGGTTTTGAGTCTGGACTTAGTTTTCAGGTTTTTGAGTTGGGGCTTTGAGTTGGGCTCAAGTGTTTGGGTTTGGATTTTCGCTTGGACTTTCAGATCGGGACTTCCGAACTTTTTTTTTTTCTATTTTTTTTCTATTTTTTTTGATTTTTTTGATTTTTTTTTTGAATTTTTTTTTGATTTTTTGTTTTGATAAAAACATATTTACACATAATACTGTTTCAGAAATTTACCATTGATCGGGCCGATTCGGACGCCTTCTTGATCTGACAGCATGTAAGCGTTGTGAGTGTAGGCCTCCTGCACTAAGTATGGCCCGTCCCATTTGGAAGTAAGCTTGTCACCAGGCCGATGCTTTATGTTGATGGGCAGTCGCACTGCAAGAACAAGGTCTCTAACTTGAAAAGATCGAGGGCGAACCCTGCGGTTGAATGTGTTGGTGAGCCGAGCTTGGTAGCACTCAAGTTGCTGTTGTGCCTCAAGTCTCCTTTCATCAAGGGCTTCTAACTCATCCAGACGTAGGTGAGCATTTTCCTCCTATGTGAGTCCTTCCATAACAGCCATGCGCAGAGATGGAATCTGTGTTTCCAACGGTAGTATTGCTTCGACACCGTAGACAAGTGAGTATGGAGTCGCTTGTGTTGGAGTCCGATAAGTTGTACGATACGCCCATAATGCCTCCGGAATTCTGTCATGCCAATCTCTTTTGGATTTAGAGACTACCTTCCGCAACAGGTTGCATAAGGTCTTGTTGAATGCTTCAGCCAAGCCATTTGCTGGGGCATTGTACATGGATGACTTGTACTGCTTGAACTTGAACTTCTTACAGACGTTGTCGATCAAACTGTTGTAGAACTGCTTGCCATTATCAGTGATGATGAATCGAGGAACTCCATAGCGATAGATCAGCTGAGTCTAGATGAAATTGGCAACATGCTCCTTCTTTACCTCTCTAAGTGAAATGGCTTCAGCCCGTTTTGAGAAGTAGTCGGTTGCTGCGAGGATGTACAGGTGACCTAGGGATGATTTTGGCAAGGGCCCCACTAAGTCGAGACCCCAAGCTTCAAAGGGCCAGGATGAGATAGTTGGATGGAGTGGCTCCGGTGGTTGATGTATGTAATTGGCATGAAATTGACAAGCTTGACAAGTTTTAGCTAATTCAATGGAATCACGTACCATGGTTGGCCAGTAGTATCCCATCCTTCTGAGCTGAAAGTGCAACTTAGGTCCTGATTGATGTCCGCCAAAAACACCAGAATGTGCTTCAGCGAGAGCTTGTTTTGCCTCTTTATTGCCTAGGCAACGAAATAAAACTCCATCAAAAGACCTTCGATACAGAGCATCCTTGAGATATATGAAGCGGGGAGCTCGTCGTTGAATTTCTGTCTTATGACGACGATCTTCGGGCAGCTTCCCGTGTTGTAAATAGTCAATGATTGGTTCGCGCCAATCTTCGTCCTCCGCGAGACGTATAGATACAGCGTTGGCTGCTGTAGTTTCTTCATCATCCTTCTGTGGCACTATCCATTTCTGGCATACGGCAACAACTGTAGCCTGGATTTCTGACTTTGCAAGAGAGGTGGCCAGGTTAGCCAATGCGTCTGCCTGAGTGTTTTCTCGTTGAGGCACATGCTCCAAGGTGATGCTTTCAAATTCATCCATTAGCTGTCGAGCACGTTGATGGTAAGGCGCAAGATCCTCTTTCTTTACCTCATACAATCCTGTAAGTTGGTTGATGACGAGTTGAGAATCTCCATGGACTTCTATAGTTGGAATCTTCATATCGACAGCCATTTGAAGACCAATGATCAAAGCCTGGTATTCAGCAACATTATTTGAACATAACTCACCGAGAATGATAGCATATGGTAGTATTTTTCGTTGAGGAGTGACAAACACTATACCGGCACCAGCACCATCACGCCTTGCTGCACCATCAAAGAACATCGTCCATGGTGGTAGTGTCTCAATGTAAAAGACCTCTTCATCTAGAAAATCATCTGTGAACTCCCAATCTGACGGAACAGGGTGATCTGCAAGGAAGTCTGCTAGAGCTTGTCCTTTGACTGCTTTTTGAGGCACGTAGACAATGTCGTAGCTTTGTAGGATTACTGCCCACTTGGCAAGTCGTCCTGACAAGATTGGTCTGGATAAGATATATTTGACAGGATCAGCTCTGGCAATGAGACGTACCGTGTGAGCTTGCATGTAGTGCCTCAACTTGTCAATGGCAAAGAACAGTGCTAGACATGTCTTTTCAATGGGCGAATAACTCAGCTCCAGACCGTTTAGTGTTCTGCTCAAGTAGTACAGGGCAACTTCCTTTCCCTGCTCGTTTTCCTGTGCAAGCAAGGCTCCCAAAGATCTTTCCTGCGCTGCAATGTAGAGAATCAACGACTTTCCTTGAATTAGAGCTCCCAGGACTGGTGGATTGGAAAGGTACTTCTTTATGCTCTCAAAGGCTTTGCTGCAAGCTTCGTCCCACTCGAAGTTGACATCTTTCTTCATCAACCGATGGAAAGGTTGATATCTCCCAGCTAAATTGGAGATAAAACGGCGAATGTAAGCCAGCTTTCCTTGTAGACTTCGCAGCTCGTGCAGGTTTTTAGGTTCAGGCATCTTTTGAATTGCCTCAACCTTTGACTGATCAACTTCGATTCCACGATGGCGCACCACGAACCCAAGAAACTTTCCTGATGTGACACCGAATGCGCACTTGAGAGGGTTCATTTTGAGCTGATACCTCCGAAGTCTTTCGAACACTGTCTTGAGATCCTCGAGGTGGTCTTTGCGCTTCTTAGTCTCTACAACTAAGTCATCAACATAACATTCTACAATCTTGTGCAGCATGTCATCAAAAATTTTTTGCATAGCACGTTAATAAGTGGCGCCAGCATTTTTCAATCCAAACGGCATAACTTTGTAGCAGTATATACCTTTTGGGGTGCGGAATGCTGTCAACTCCTCGTCTTCTGGTGCCATTCTGATTTGGTTATAGCCTGAAGAACCATCCATGAAAGACAATGCTTCGTGACCCATTGTTGCATCGACTGTGATCTCTGTTATGGGCAACGGAAAGTCATCTTTCGGGCAGGCCTTGTTAAGATCTCGAAAATCAACACATACCCTCAACTGCCCATTCTTCTTTCTTACTGGGACAATGTTGGCAATCCACGTTGGGTAGGTGACCTCTCGGATGAAGCCAGCATTGATCAGCTTGTTAACCTCCTCCTCGATTTGTGGAATGAGTTCCGGGCGGAACCGTCGTTGTGGCTGCTTGACAGAACGAACAACCTTCTTTACTGCTAGACGATGCACCGCAATTTTCGGATCAAGTCCAGGCATTTCTTTGTAACTCCATACGAACACGTCCCTGTATTGACTTAATACCCGAACATATTCTTGCTCTTCTTCTGCAGTAAGTAAAGCACTTACAAATGTAGGTCGAGGATCTTCCGGAGAGCCAAAATTGACTTCCTTGAGTTCATCAACAGTTGCTTGGCCACCATCTTCAAGTTCCGGGGGAGCCTCCTTCACTTCACCATCTGATGAGTCGGAATCAGCCTCCTAGCTAATTGTGACATGAAATGCAGAACCTCTGACTTCACCTTCTTTATTTGACTGGATAAGCCTGTCTTGTTTGGTGGTGGTGCTGATGGCACGTTCATCAGCTGCTCGGCTTCGGCTCTTTAGCGTGATCCGCATAGGTGACTTCTCCTGATAGCCTAAGCCAGGTCGGGACTGTGATGTTTGAGAAGCGGCGCCATGTGTGGACGGCAGCGTACCCATTGTGCTCGGGTTTGAGAAGTCATAGCCCGCCTTTGCCAAAAGCTTGTATGCATTAGGATCAAATCCTTCATGTGTTCTTCTTTCTGGAAGTGAGCCGCCTTCGACTGCCCCCGTGTGTGGTTTGACGAAGCCTTTTAATGGTTTTGAGGACAAAACCGGCTCAATCTTTGGTATCGGCAGAGTGCAAGTTTCCTTCAGGTTGTGCAGCTCCTTTGTTTTGGGTTGGCTATGACCTTGCTCCTGTTTAAGATCAATACAATAAAAGAAAGGGGGTTGACCTTCTGAGCGTCGTGACTTCGGCACATAGCGTAGGACTGGAGTGGAGCTTGAAGATGCAACATCCTTCAGACGGAGTTCAGCAGGCTGCAGCAGCTTTTCATTTGTCAGAGTCTGAGGTTGAGCATTGGCAGGTTCTTCGACAGGTTTTTCCTTTTTGTGGATGGCCCCAGTCCAAGTAGCTTTTGATGGAATGATTTCCGGATTGTCTGTGTCGGTGTAGAAGACTGCATCCGCCAAATGTGATTCAACATCATCGAACGGCTTTAAGTCAGCATTGACCTTTTGAACGCCATTATTGTAGTACTTGAAGCACTGATGCAGGCTTGAGAGCACAACTCCATTTCCATGAAACCACGGTCGTCCTAGCAACATCTTATATGTGGTACGTGCATCAATCACGTGAAATAGAGTGCTAGAAGTGAGATTACCGATAGTTAGCTCCAAGCGAATCATCCCAATTGCTTTCTGTCCTCCTTGATTAAAGCCATGAATCATCAAGCGGCTGTCTGATAATTCATCAATGCCGATGCCGAGCTCCTTTATGGTGGATTTTGGGATAATATTGACTGCTGAGCCATCGTCGATCAGAATACGTCGAACCTTCTGTTCTTTCACATAGCCTGATACATACAACGGCCGATTGTGGCGTTTGGACCCCAGCAGGAGATCCTCATCTGAAAATGAGATAGCAGAGTAACATCCGACATGATTTTGGTCCGTCTGCTGCTCCGCTGAGTTAGAATCATTTGATGACTGTGATTCAGCTGAGGTCTGGAGAGTATTGCTGACTTGATTTTGCCACACTTCTGTTGATTGCAAAGCTATAAACAGCTGAGGGTTAGCAAGAAGGGTTTGGAGAGCTTCATATACCTTCTCCATTGTCGATTTTTTGTTATCAAGCGGCTCCTCCTTACGGTGTGTCACTTCTTCTGATGGTTTTGAAGTGATGGTGGTCTGGTTTGCCAAGGTTATGCCTTCCTGGTCCAGAATGATTTTATTCTGGCTTTTGAGCTTCATGATTAGCTCCTTCAGGACGAAACACTTCTCGGTTAGATGACTTACTATCCGGTGATATTTGCAGAATCTCGGATCGCTAATTCGATCCTTTTCATTCGGCCGTTTGCACTCTGGGAGTTCGATCAGTTTCGCCTCCAGGAGTTGGTCAAGGATGTCGGGAACGTCTGAGTCAGGGAATGGATACTGCTTTTGCTCCAACTCTCGCAATGTCACCTTCCGCCTTTCCTGTTGTTTTGGCTGAGTTATTTGGGTCAGAGGATTTACCTTAGCTTTGACGCCCACTTTTACTGGTGCGGCTTCAACAGTCATCACTTCTTTTCCTTTTCCGGAGCTGTTGGGTTTCTTAATCTCACTTCTGCCCCCTTGCTGGTCCAACTGGATGGGAACCGTGCCTCCGGAAGTTTGGATTCTTATCTCCATATCATGTGCGCGGGTCGCCAATTCTTCGAAAGTTCGGGGTTTGACACCCTGCAGGATGTATAACAGCTCCCAATGCATTCCCTGGATGCACATCTCCACGGCAGAAGTCTCCGTCAAGCGATCTTTGCAGTCCAAGCTGAGGGCACGCCATCTGTTGATATATTCGACAACGGGCTCTCCTTTCCTTTGTCTGGTGCTGGTAAGCTCCATCATACTTACTGTCCTTCGAGTGCTGAAAAATCTGTTGAGAAACTCTCGTTGTAGTTGTTCCCAACTGTCGATCGATTCTGGTTCAAGATTGATGAACCAGGTGAAAGCGGTCTCCCTGAGTGAACGAACAAATTGTTTCAGCAAGAGATCTCCGTAAGTCCCTGCGTTGTTGCAGGTTTCAACGAAGTGGGCGATGTGCTGTTTGGGATCGCCTCGTCCGTCGAATTGTTGAAATTTGGGCGGCTGGTAGCCCAAAGGCATGTTGAGACTTTCGATCCGTCTGCTGTACGGTTTGACGTACATCTGTGATCCTTGGAAGGATGTAGCTTGTTGTAGGCGGATCGTATTAGCTATCATTTCCTGCAATTGTTGAACAGATAGCGAAGCTATAGAATTTGAGGGTGGCAGTTGTGTAGAACTACCTGGTCGCTTTTCTGCAGTGAAGACGTCGGCTGGTGTGGCTTCTGGAGTGAAACCGGGGGGATATGGTTGCTCCTCGCGGATCTCGGGATCAACTTGGATCGAGGCCTTTCCTTTGAGAGCGGCGATCTGTTGATTTTTTTCCTCCACGACTCTGATCAGCTGCAAAATTTTATTCTCCAATTCTGAAATTCTTTCCTCAGTACAGGTTGTGTTGGTCATCATAACGGCAACAGATGAGGCTCCGCGAAAGACTGGGGAGAGAATTCTTCTGCTTCCTCTGTGTGGATCTCTACAAAATGTGTTGGATTCTGTTGAGCGGGCTTCGTCGTGTTGCCCCCAACTTCGATCGGGGTGGGTGATCGACTCCTCCATGCGGCAAGAGAGTTAGGGGAGAGATCCTGTTATGCGAGCTGTGGACTCTCCGTTTCAATATTTTGTCGGGTTTGGACAGTAAGAAATTGTGTCCGTCCCCGGGTTTCTGGACCTGCGTACCCAGGTAGGGTAGTTGATGCAGGCAGTGGAGCCGTTGCCTACTTTTTTGTGACAGCAGTTGTACTCCTTTTCGGTGCCATTTGATGTGCTGAACACTTGTAAAATTTTTTTTTTTTCACTTTTTTTTTTACTTTTTTACTTTTTAGTTTTTTTTTTACCTTTTTGTTTTTTACTTTTTTATTTTTTTATTTTTTACTTTTTACTTTTTTTTTTTTCTCTCGGCTCCCCTTTTACCTCTTTTTTTTTTAAGGAACAAGAGATGGGAGGTGAAGATATCCCACCGAGCGTGCCAAAAATTTGTAAAGCGTAAATTTCGAGTCTAAAACAATTAAACTCGAAAATACAAAAATAAATTACAAATAAAAATTGTAAAAAAAATGAAAGGAAATTTACGTGGGGTCGATCTCCGTAGATCCTCCGATTAGTGTTCTTTTTTTGACTCCGTCAAGGGCTGCACGAGCTTGATCTTGACAGAAATAATTTCCACCGCTTTTTCTTGAACTGGATAGATTGAAACTGTGTCTGGTTTGGATGTTTTGACTACGTTTAGGAACCGTAGAGACTTGATCTGAGCCGATCTGACTTAATCCCAGCCGGATTTGTAATATTTTGATTTTTTTTTTTAGATCCATATTTTCACAGACCCAGATCTGATACGATCGGAAAATATAAATCTAAAATAACTTTAGAAACGGAAATAACAATTTTTTTTTTTTGAACTTTATACCTGAGATATCTTTCTGAAAAGAGTTAAAAATATATAACATAGTACACAATTTTTTTTTTTTTTGCTATCTCTCTCTTTTTTTTTTGTTGCGCTTCTTTCTTTTTTGTTTTTTTTTACTGCGCTACTTTCTGCTTCGCTGCCCCTTGCCCTGTTCAATGTGGGGGGAGGCCAATTTATAGGCCTCCCCCATGCCTGCCACCAACCATTTGGTTGGTGGCATTAAAGGTTGGGAGCTGTCAACCTTGACTTCAAGGTTGGCGGCTGCCAACCATTATTATTATTATTATTATTATTATTATTATTTTTATATTTGTTTACAATAGACCAACGTATATGACTGATATTAAGCAAAAGTAATGAATAATGGAAGAGAAAGCCAAGGATTGGATCATAGAAGAGATGAACACTTTGTTTCACTTAATAGTTCTAATATGTAGCCATAGGCTGCTGCTGGACAAATAACAGCTATAGAAGTGGGGATCAGTTTAACAAAATAACAAATTTTTTTTTATTGACTTTCCCGTATAAAAATACTTAATATCCAGTAAGTACGAAGCAATTTGCAACGGATACAAATACAAATTATAATGGACCTAAAAACACTTTTTTCTTAGTTGGTTGCAAACCACTATCTTTTTCATTTAAAAGCCATATCATCTTGGTTGCAAAACCACTATTAAGTGTATTTTGGTAGAAAGTTTCGAAATTTTTTTTTTTTAAAAAAAACTTTTAACACAAGTGATACCCACGTGCCACGTGCCTTTCTGTTCAGCCTATGGCTGCCATGTATGTTTTCTCATTTCATATATGCTTTCAATTATATTATTGCAGTTTTTAATAAACATATATTTTGACAAGTGGAATATAATACTCGATCATCCGAAAACCTCGTAGTATCGAAATTTCATGCTTTAACAGTTAAGCTAAATTAATTAACGATCAAGTATTTTTGAATTCGACTGCTACATAATTATAAGGCTAATCATTTTATAATGATCGATCCATAGATGGAAAAGGTGATCAGGTGTCTAAGGACAGGGTTGAATATGATGATGAAAACAAGACAATAACTTTTAATGGTCTGGAAGGGGATGTCTTCAAGATTTACAAGGTCTACAAGCCTGTCTGGAAGCTTGTACCAAAAGGCGCAGGAGGCCTTGCCTGTAAACGTGTTTTGTTTATTATTAAAAAAAAAATTAAGAAAGGATTGGCAGCCACCAATCTTGAATTCAAGATTGGCAGCTGCCGCCAATCTTGAATTCAAGATTGGTGACATAAATTATTGCCACCAACCCTTTGGGTTGGTGGCACAGTCCTCTCTGGAGGGCCTATAAAAAGGCCCTCCAGCCTCAGTTCAAGGAACATTCAGCAAAATCTGTAAACAGAAAAATTCAGAGAATTTAAGAGAAAAAGAAAATTTCTCCTTTTCTTACGTACCATTACTTTGCAGTATACTCTCCTAACTCTTTTTTGAGAGATATTTCAGGGGTAAACCCCAAAAAATTTGCTGTTTCCATTTCTAAAATTATTTTTAGGTTTATATTCTCGGATCACTCTAGATCTGAATTTCTAAGAATATAGATCTAAAAATATCAAATTACTACAAATCCGGCTGGGATTAAGCCTCATACGGCCCTCAGCAAAATCTAGGCAGCTCATCCGAGAACAAGTCCCTTCGACACTCGGTGAAATTAAGCCAAATCAGCTCAGATCTAGTCTCTGCGGTCCTTAACCGTAGTCTAAATGTCCAAATCAGATCCAGATTCAGTCTACCCAGTTCAAGAAAAAGTTGTGGAATTTATTTCTGTCAAGATCAAGCTCGTGCAGCCTCTAACGGAGTCAAAAAAGGAACACTAATCGGAGGATCTACGGAGATCGACCCCACGTAAATTTTCTTTTATTTTTACAATTTTTATTTGTAATTTATTTTTATATTTTTGAGTTTAATTATTTTAGACTCGAAATTTACGTTTTACATTGTCATATGCACAATTGAGTACGAGGAGTTGACTCCCGATGTTCCATCTCCAGACAACATCCTGGATTTCATGGTTAGTATCGCCAAGGAGGTTGATGAAGGCGTTTTCAATGCACAATAGGTGCAATGTCCTTGATGAGGACAGATTTAAGCTTAATTGTGCTCAGTAGGGAGAATAATGTGAGACAATCTCGTGTTTGTAATGAAGGGTGAATCTTTACACAATTGTTAAAGTTTGAATTTTGAGTCGTGGAAACCGACTCTTTCGCAAATAAAAATGGTTGTAATGCTCCGTGTATTTCTTTAGTGTAATGTTGGTTGTTCGCTGTGCTTGTGACGTAAATACTTAATAAAAGTGGCTATTGGATGAGCCGTTTACATTTTCGTCATCTCTCTGAGTCCCTTTCCTACCTGCCTCCATCTATCACGTGCACATTAATTGAACCACATGCCTGCTGAGTGCTCGAGCACTCATGAATATCCTAATTAATATCTGGCAGTGGCAGATTTTTTTTAAATATTAAAAAAAAAAGATTATCACAAATAAAAAATATATATATTTGTATAGTGAGGCTTTATAGTTATCACAATATTAGATTCAATCCTTTGAACATGCAATCAATATGTTCCCAACCGGTTGACTAAGATTTGTACTACTGTTGTTAATGGCCTGTTTGGTTAATTAGAGAAAGGAAAGGAAAGAAAAAAAATATATAATTATTATTCTGTCATTTTTACACAACTATTTTTTCTTTTAATTTTCACCACTTATATAAATAATTTACTTTTTTCACTATTTTTTTCTCACAAATTATTATTTATTTTTCTTTGTCAACATTTTTTTTTCACAACTTTCTCCGCTTATCAAAATAATTTATTTTCCTCACAACTTTTTCTCTCACAAATTACTATCTATTTTTGTTTCACAACTTTCTCCACTTATCCAAAAAAACTTTATTTTCTCGCAATTTTCTTTCTCATTCCTTTCTTTTATACACCTTTTTTCTCAATTCAAACACACTATAAAGCTCAGTTTTCCATTTTTTTTCTCTCTCCCATATACCTAGGTAATTATTGGACCTTCACGTTAGAGGTTCTAATCCAATAATTAAAGTTCATTATATGATCTATACTTATGTTCCATCCAATGACTTAAGGTTTTAGATAAAATAATTCTTGATATGATATCAGAGTTTTATAACTAAGCGGTCAATGTGTTTGAACCACATTGTTGTTGTAGGAGAAGATGATATGAATTTTCTACCATTTCATTCATAATAACATGCACTTAAATAAATAGATACATTCATAATTAATTTTGACTTCTAGATAAATTAAAGAGACTCTAGAAAATACAAATAGACACTTTGAAAATATAAACTTGATCATATAGAACAACTAATTCATGAACTAGACTTAATGACTATCTTTGACTCCATACATTTCTAGAACAATAAATTCATGATTATTCTTCAATACTCCTCGTTAAGCATGAATTTTTGTAATTCCAAGTCTGGCTGTTAATCTTCTCAAATCTTCAGACTTCAATGCCTTCGTGAAAATATTCGCAACTTAATCTTGAGACTTCACATACTTGAGTTGTACTTCCTTCTTACAGATGCTTTCTCAAATGAAATGACAGCTTGTGTCTATGTGCTTACTCCTCTCATAAAAAATATGATTTCTTCCCAATGCAATGGTTGACTTATTATCAACAAAAATCTCTGTAGCTTCTTCTTGAAGCATATTCATTGTCTTCAACAACTTTCTTAACCATGTAGCATGACAAACACAAGCAGTAGTTGCAACATACTCTGGTTCACAAGTTGAAAAGGTCACAATTGATTTCTTCTTCGAACTCCAAGTAAAAGCTGTATCTCCAATGCAAAATAAATAACTTGATGTGCTCTTTCAATCATTAATATCTCCTTGTAAACTAATAATTAAAAAAAAATATATATAATATCTTGGTTGGCAGCCGCCAACCTTGAAGTCAAGGTTGGCAGCTGCCAACCTTTAATGCCACCAACCAATTGGTTGGTGGCAGGCAGGTGGGGGAGGCTTATAAATGGCCTCCCCAATTGAAATGCAGCAGAAGAAAAAAGAAGGCAGCGAAGCAAGCGAAAAAAAAAAAAAAAGCAGGCGAAAAAAAAAAAGAAAAAAAAAAGAGAGAGATAGTAAAAAAAAAAATCAATCAAAATATTACAAATCCGGCTAGGATTAAGTCTCATACGGCCCTCAGCAAAATCCAGGCAGCTCATCCGAGAACAAGTCCATTCGACCCTCGGTGAAATTAAGCCAGATCGGCTCAGATCAAGTCTCTACGGTTCCTAAACGTAGTCAAAACGTCCAAATCAGATACAGTTTCAGTCTATCCAGTTCAAGAAAAAGCGGTGAAAATTATTTCTGTCAAGATCAAGCTCGTGCAGCCCTTGACGGAGTCAAAAAAAGGAACACCAATCGGAGGATCTACGGAGATCGACCCCACGTAAATTTTCTTTTACTTTACAATTTTTATTTGTAATTTATTTTTGTATTTTCGAGTTTAATTGTTTTAGGCTCGAAATTTACGCTTTACAAATTTTTGGCACGCTCGGTGGGACATCTTCACCTCCCATCTCTTGTTCCTTAAAAAAAAAAAAAGAGGTAAAAGGGGAGCCGAGAGTAAAAAAAAAAGTAAAAAAAAAAAAAGGTAAAAAGTAAAAAAGTAAAAAAAATGTAAAAAAAAAGTAAAAAGTAAAAAAAAAGTAAAAAGTAAAAAAAAAAACGGTAAAAAGTTAAAAAAAATAAATTTTACAGGTGTTCAGCACATCAAATGGCACCGAAAAGGAGTACAACTACTGCCACAAAAAAGAAGGCAACGGCTCCATTACCTGCATCAACTACCCTACCTGGGTACGCAGGTCCAGAAACCCGGGGACGGACACAATTTCTTGCCGTCCAAACCCGACAAAATATTGAAACGGAGAGTTCACAACAACAGGATCTCTCCCTTGACTCTCTTGCCGCATGGAGGAGTCGATCATCCACCCCGATCGAAGTTGGGGGCAACACGACGAAGCCTGCTCAACAAAATCCGACTTACACAGAAGAATCAGAAGAGTTTTCTCCCCCAGTCTTTCCCGGAGCCTCATCTGTTGCCGTCATGATGACCAACACAACCAGCACAGAAGAAAGGATTTCAGAATTGGAGAATAAAATTTTGTAGCTAATCAGAGTCGTGGAAGAAAAAGATCAACAGATCGCCGCTCTCAAAGGAAAAGCCCCGATCCAAATTGATCCCAAAATCCGCGAGGAGCAACCATATCCACCTGGTTTCACTCCAGAAGCCACACCAGCCGACGTCTTCCCCGCAGAAAAGTGACCAGGTAGTTCTACACAGCTGCCACCCTCAAATTCTATAGCTTCGCTATCTGTTCAACAATTGCAGGAAATGATAGCCAATACGATCCGACTGCAACAAGCTACATCCTTCCAAGGATCACAGATGTACGTCAAACCGTACACCAGACGGATCGAAAGTCTCAACATGCCTTTGGACTACCAGCCGCCCAAATTTCAACAATTCGACGGACGAGGCGATCCCAAACAGCACATCGCCCACTTCGTTGAAACCTGCAACAACGCAGGGACTTATGGAGATCTCTTGGTGAAGCAGTTTGCTCGTTCACACAGGGAGACCGCTTTCACCTGGTTCATCAATCTAGAACCAGAATAGATCGACAGTTGGGAACAGCTACAACGAGAGTTCCTTAATAGATTTTTCAGCACTCGAAGGACAGTAAGTATGATGGAGCTTACCAGCACCAAACAAAGAAAAGGAGAGCCCGTTGTCGAATACATCAACAGATGGCGTGCCCTCAGCTTGGACTGCAATGATCGTCTGACGGAGACTTCTGCCGTGGAGATGTGCATCCAAGGAATGCATTGGGAGCTGTTATACATCCTGCAGGGTGTCAAACCCCGAACCTTCGAAGAACTGGCGACCCGTGCACATGATATGGAGATAAGCATCCAGACTTCCGGAGGCACGGTTCCCATCCAGTTAGACTAGTAAGGGGGCAGAAGGGAGATTAAGAAACCCAACAGTTCCGGAAAAGGAAAAGAAGTGATGACTGTTGAAGCTGCACCAGTAAAAGTGGGCGCCAAAGCTAAGGTAAATCCTCCGACCCAAATAACTCAGCCAAAACAACAGGAAAGGCAGAAGGTGACATTGCGAGAGTTGGAGTAGAAGCAATATCCATTCCCCGACTCAGACGTCCCCGACATCCTTGACCAACTCCTGGAGGCGAAGCTGATCGAACTCCCAGAGTGCAAGCGGCCGAATAAAAAGGATCGAGTCAGCGATCCGAGATTTTGCAAATATCACCGGATAGTAAGTCATCCAACTGAGAAGTGTTTCTTCCTGAAGGAGCTAATCATGAAGCTCAAGAGCCAGAATAAAATCATTCTGGACCAGGAAGGCATAACCTCGGCGAACCAGACCACCATCACTTCAAAACCATCAGAAGAGGTGATACACCGTAAGGAGGAGCCACTCGACAACAAAAAGTCGACAACGGAGAAGGTATATGAAGCTCTCCAAACCCTTCTCGCTAACCCTCAGCTGTTTATAGCTTTGCAATCACCAGAAGTGTGGCAAAATCAAGTCAGCAATACTCTCCAGACCTCGGCTGAATCTCAGCCATCAAATGATTCTAACTCAGCGGAGCAACAGACGGCCCAAAATCACATCGAATGTTACTCTGCTATCTCATTTTCAGATGAGGATCTCCTGCTGGGGTCCAAACCCCACAATCGGCCGCTATATGTATCAGGCTATGTGAGAGAACAGAAGGTCCGACGTATTCTGATCGACGATGGTTCGGCAGTCAATATTATCCCAAAATCCACCATAAAGGAGCTCGGCATCGGTGTTGATGAATTATCAGACAGCCACTTGATGATTCATGGCTTTAATCAAGGAGGACAAAAAGCAATTGGGATGATTCGCTTGGAGCTATCTATCGGTAATCTCACTTCTAGCACTCTATTTCACGTGATTGATGCACGTACCACATATAAGATGTTGCTAGGACGATCGTGGACTCATGGAAATGGAGTTGTGCTCTCAAGCCTGCATCAGTGTTTCAAGTACTACAATGGTGGCGTTCAAAAGGTCAATGCTGACTTAAAGCCGTTCGATGATGCTAAATCACATTTGGCGGATGCAGTCTTCTACACTGACACAGACAATCCGGAGATCATTCCGTCAAAAGCTACTTGGACTGGGGGCATCCACAAAAAGGGAAAAGCTGTCGAAGAACCTGCCAATGCCCAACCCCAGGCTCCAACAAATGAAAAGCTGCCACAGCCTGCTGAACTCCGTCCGAAGGATGTTGCATCTTCAAGCTCCACTCCAGTCCTACGCTATGTGCCGAAGTCACGACGCTCAGAAGGTCAACCCCCTTTCTCTTATTGTATTGATCTTAAACAGGAGCAAGGTCATAGCCAACCCAAAACAAAGGAGCTGCACAACCTGAAGGAGACTTACACTCTGTCGATACCAAAGATTGAGCCGGTTTTATCTTCAAAACCATTAAAAGGCTTCGTCAAACCACACACGAGGGCAGTCGAAGGCGGCTCACTTCCAGAAAGAAGAACACATGAAGGATTTGATCCTAATGCATACAAGATTTTGGCAAAGGCGGGCTATGACTTCTCAAACCCGAGCACAATGGGTACGCTGCCGTCCACACATGGCGCTGCTTCTCAAACATCACAGTCTCGACCTGGCTTAGGCTATCAGGAGGAGTCACCTGTGCGGATCACGCTAAAGAGCAGAAGCCGAGCAGCTGATGCACGTGCCATGATTCCGACTCATCAGATGGTGAAGTGAAGTCAGACAAAGAAGGTGAAGTCAGAGGTTCTGCATTTCATGTCACAATTAGCGAGGAGGCTGATTCCGACTCATCAGATGGTGAAGTGAAGGAGGCTCCCCCGGAACTTGAAGATGGTGGCCAAGCAACTGTTGATGAACTCAAGGAGGTCAATCTTGGCTCTCCGGAAGATCCTCGACCTACATTTGTAAGTGCTTTACTTACTGCAGAAGAAGAGCAAGAATATGTTCGGGTATTAAGTCAATATAGGGACGTGTTCGCATGGAGTTACAAAGAAATGTCTGGACTTGACCCAAAAATTGCGGTGCATCGTCTAGCAGTAAAGAAGGGTGTTCGTTCTGTCAAGCAGCCACAACGACGGTTCCGCCCGGAACTCATTCCACAAATCGAGGAGGAGGTTAACAAGCTGATCAATGCTGGCTTCATCCGAGAGGTCACTTACCCAACGTGGATTGCCAACATTGTCCCGGTAAGAAAGAAGAATGGGCAGTTGAGGGTATGTGTTGATTTTCGAGATCTTAACAAGGCCTGCCCGAAAGATGACTTTCCATTGCCCATAACGGAGATCACAGTCGATGCAACAACGGGTCACGAAGCATTGTCCTTCATGGATGGTTCTTCAGGCTATAACCAAATCAGAATAGCACCAGAAGACGAGGAGTTGACAGCATTCCGCACCCCAAAAGGTATATACTGCTACAAAGTTATGCCGTTTGGATTAAAAAATGCTGGCGCCACTTATCAACGTGCTATGCAAAAAAATTTTGATGACATGCTGCACAAGATTGTAGAATGTTATGTTGATGACTTAGTTGTAAAGACTAAGAAGCGCAAAGACCACCTTGAGGAACTCAAGACAGTGTTCGAAAGATTTCAGAGGCGTCAGCTCAAAATGAACCCTCTCAAGTGCGCATTCGGTGTCACATCAGGAAAGTTTCTTGGGTTCGTGGTGCGCCATTGTCGAATCGAAGTTGATCAGTCAAAGTTTGAGGCAATTCAAAATATGCCTGAACCTAAAAACCTGCACGAACTGCGAAGTCTACAAGGAAAGCTGGCCTACATTCGCCGTTTCATCTCTAATTTAGCTGGGAGATGTCAACCTTTCCATCGGTTGATGAAGAAAGATGTCAACTTCGAGTGGGACGAAGCTTGCAACAAAGCCTTTGAGAGCATAAAGAAGTACCTTTCCAATCCACCGGTCCTAGGTGCTCCAATTCAAGGAAAGTCGTTGATTCTCTACATTGCAGCGCAGGAAAGATCTTTGGGAGCCTTGCTTGCACAGGAAAATGAGCAGGGAAAGGAAGTTGCTCTGTACTACTTGAGCAGAACACTAAATGGTCCGGAGCTGAGTTATTCACTCATTGAAAAGACATGTCTAGCAATGTTCTTTGCCATTGACAAGCTGAGGCACTACATGCAAGCTCACACGGTACGTCTCATTGCCAGAGCTGATCCTGTCAAATTTATCTTATTTAGACCAATCTTGTCAGGACGACTTGCCAAGTGGGCAGTAATCCTACAAAGCTACGACATTGTCTACGTGCCTCAAAAAGCAGTCAAAGGACAAGCTCTAGCAGACTTCCTTGCAGATCACCCTATTCCGTCAGATTGGGAGTTCACAGATGATCTTCCAGATGAAGAGGTCTTTTACATTGAGACACTATCACCATGGACGATGTTCTTTGATGGTGCAGCAAGACGTGATGGTGCTGGTGCCGGCATAGTGTTTGTCACTCCTCAACGACAAATACTACCATATGCTATCATTCTCGGTGAGTTATGTTCAAATAATGTTGCTGAATACCAGGTTTTGATCATTGGTCTTCAAATGGCTGTCGATATGAAGATTCCAACTATAGAAGTCCATGAAGATTCCCAGCTCGTCATCAACCAACTTACAGGATTGTATGACGTGAAGAAAGAGGACCTTGCACCTTACCATCAACGTGCTCGACGGCTAATGGATGAATTTGAAAGCATCACCTTGGAGCATGTGCCTCGGCGAGAAAACACTCAGGCAGACGCATTGGCTAACTTGGTCACCTCTCTTGCAAAGTCAGAAATCCAGGCTACAGTTGTTGCCGTATGCCAGAAATGGATAGTGCCACAGAAGGATGATGAAGAAACTACAGCAGCCAACGCTGTATCTATACGTCTCACAGTGGACGAGGATTGGCGTCAACCAATCATTGACTACCTACAGCACGGGAAGCTGCCTGAAGATCGTCGTCATAAAACAGAAATTCAACGACGAGCTCCCCGCTTCATATATCTCAAGGATGCTCTGTATCGAAGGTCTTTTGATGGAGTTTTGCTTCGCTGCCTAGGCAATGAAGAGGCAAAACAAGCTCTCGCTGAAGCACATTCAAGTGTTTGTGGCGGACATCAATCAGGGCCTAAGTTGCACTTCCAACTCAGAAGGATGGGATACTACTGGCCAACCATGGTACGTGATTCAATTGAGTTTGCTAAAACTTGTCAAGCTTGTCAATTTCATGCCAATTACATACATCAACCACCGGAACCACTGCATCCAACTGTCTCATCCTGGCCCTTTGAAGCTTGAGGTCTCGACTTAGTGGGGCCCTTGCCAAAGTCATCCCTGGGTCACCTGTACATCCTCGCAGCAACCGACTACTTCTCAAAATGGGCTGAAGCCATTCTACTTAGAGAGGTAAAGAAGGAGCATGTTGCCAATTTCATTCGGACTCAGCTGATCTATCGCTATGGAGTCCCTCGATTCATCATCACTAATAATGGCAAGCAGTTCTACAACAGCTTAATCGACAAGCTTTGCGAGAAATTCAAGTTCAAGCAGTACAAGTCATCCATGTACAATGCCCCGGCAAATGGCTTGGCTGAAGCATTCAACAAGACCTTATGCAACCTATTGCGGAAGGTAGTCTCTAAATCCAAAAGAGATTGGCATGACAGAATTCCGGAGGCATTATGGGCGTATCGTACAACTTACCGGACTCCAACACAGGTGACACCATACTCACTTGTCTACGGTGTCGAAGCAATACTACTGTTGGAAACACAGATTCCATCTCTGCGCATGACTGTTCTGGAAGGACTCACATAGGAGGAGAATGCTCGCCTACGTCTGGATGAGTTAGAAGCTCTCGATGAAAGGAGGCTCGCAGCACAACAGCAACTTGAGTGCTACCAAGCCCGGCTTGCCAACACATTCAACCGCAGGGTCCGCCCTCGATCTTTTCAAGTTGGAGACCTTGTTCTTGCAGTGCGACAGCCCATCAACATGAAGCATCGGCCTGATGACAAGCTTACTTCTAAATGGGACGGGCCATACCTAGTGCAGGAGGCCTATACTCACAACGCTTACATGCTGTCAGACCAAGAAGGCGTCCGAATCGACCCGATCAATGGTAAATTTCTGAAACAGTATTATGTGTAAATATGTTTTTTTTATAAAAAAAAATCAAAAAAAAAGAAAAAAAAGAAAAAAATTAAAAAAAATAGAAAAAAGAAAAAAAAATCAAAAAAAAAAGTTGCGAAGTCCCGATCTGAAAGACCAAGCGAAAATCCAAACCCAAACACTTGAGCCCAATTCAGAGTCCAACTCAAAAGCCTGAAAACTAAATCCAAATCCAAAACCCAAACACTCGACCCAAATCCAAAAATCCAAATCCAAAACCCAAACACTCGACCCAAATCCAAAAATCCAATTCCGAAACTCAAACACTCGACCCAAAACCAATCCAAAGCCCAAAACCCAAAAATTCCAAGTCCCAAACACAGTCCAGAACCCAAGTTCAAAATCCAATCCAACTCCTGGCCCGCATGAGTATAAACTGTGAACGACCCAAAAATATAAAAACGACGGAGGGTTTGAGTCTGAAACTCAGCATCAGTCTCAACCGATCTTCACCACATACCAAGACCTTTGCTCCTCTGCCACAAGAAAGATGGAACCAGTTGCAGAATCTCAAGACAAGGGTGAAGAAAGGTCACCTCGCACAAGGTGGCAACCGACCATGGCACAACTGCAAATTTT
Organism: Carallia pectinifolia; assembly: GCA_037832335.1. Lineage (NCBI taxonomy): Eukaryota > Viridiplantae > Streptophyta > Magnoliopsida > Malpighiales > Rhizophoraceae > Carallia > Carallia pectinifolia. The sequence continues at coordinate 13,704,558 of CM075453.1, forward strand.
GGTGGAAGTCTTCCACAACAATGAAGGTATTATTCCTAGTGCATCTCAAATTTACCAACTTGTCTCACGATTGCGCCCGCTCGGGGCAATCGAAGGAAAAAATGTGTTTTATTGGTTCCAGAATCGGAGAAGCAGAAAGAAACCAGCACTGAGAACTGCTTCTTCCAAAGAACAGTCTGTCGTTCCGATAGTAAATCCCACTGGTACAGCTTCGCCCTCAAATGAAGCAGGTCCGAGTTCTTCCACTGCAATGGTCTCTCCACGGTGTGTTCATCAAAGCCGTAGCCCATGGGAGCATGCATGCTGGTCCTGGTGGTCTTACGGAGTCAGCCAATGGTTCATTCCTCCTAGATACTTAAGTCTAGGAGGAATTTTTCTAGCAGAAATGAGTCATTCCGGTGAAATTTTGCCTCTCTTTCAAGAATATTCCGGCAGCATCAACCAGCCGGAAAGCAACGTCAACATCATCGGCCCACCAGACGAGGCCGAGCTTGACTTAGAGCTACGCCTTGGGCCCCGCTAGGACGGCCGACAACATAAGGTGCAACGACTTTGGCAGCGCACGGTAACCACTTCTGCAGCGCACGGTAACGACTTCTGCAGCACACGGCAACGACTTCTGCACCACACGGTAACGAATTTCGTGTCACGCGTCAGCCGCTGCCTCTTTTGTCTCTTATGCAGGAAAGGGACGTGGATGGCCCTACTCGAATCTGCGTACCTTCTTTTTGACTTTTCAAAAAAAAAAAAAACTTTATCGCATGAATATATATATCTTACATTCCCGAGTTATAATACTCACCCCTCAGCTCTTCTTTCTCAAAAGAAAATGGCTAGTCTCTGCACTTGTCTCAGGAAGTTCTTCGATCAAGAAGTTGGAGGCGCACGAGCTAAGAAAAGAAGGAGTAGTCTTCCTCGAGGGATCCCTAACGCCATCGGTGTCATGGAGTTCCAACTACTCTCCTTAGTTCACATCTACTACAGAGGGATGAGACGCTGTAATTATCCTAATCTTCCTTTGGATGCGGCGATGTACGGGGAAGTTCCAACTACTCTCCTTACGTCGAAACAGACTTAGGAATCATCACTACAGTCAGTCTCTCTGTGTGCCGGTCTTGAAGTTCCAAGGTCCTGGGCCTTCCTCTTGGGGAGGTTCAAGTTCTTTGCCTACCGGATCATCCTCACCAGAGCTTTGGAACTTCAAAGAACCTTTGCCAGCCTTTTCTAGCTATGGAAGCTCGAATGCACCTGGAGCTAGAATGTCAATTTTTATATTGGCTGGGCTGCTAACTTTCTCAAGATCGTATCGGATTCCTATTGCGATCCAACAATAGCAGACATATTCAAAGATAGAAGACTCCAAGATTCAATGTCCATCAGTACGTTTCAAAATTTCAAACTGGACTTCAAGACTCGGTTCGAATTATCTCTGTAAAAATCTTTCTTACCGACCCTTGAAGTGGGGGCATTTGTAAACTAATAATTAAAAAAAAAATATATATATATATATATATAATATCTTGGTTGGTGGCAGGTAGGTGGGGGAGGCCTATAAATGGCCTCCCCAATTGAAATGCAACAGAAGAAAAAAGAAGGCAGCGAAGCAAGCGAAAAAAAAAAAAAAAAAGAAAGCAGGCGAAAAAAAAAAGAGAGAGATAGTTAAAAAAAAAATCAATCAAAATATTACAAATTCGGCTGGGATTAAGCCTCATACGGCCCTCAGCAAAATCTAGGCAGCTCATCCGAGAACAAGTCCATTCGACCCTCGGTGAAATGAAGCCAGATCGGCTCAGATCAACTCTCTACGGTTCCTAAACATAGTCAAAACGTCCAAATCAGATACAGTTTCAGTCTATCCAGTTCAAGAAAAAGCGGTGGAAATTATTTCTGTCAAGATCAAGCTCGTGCAGCCCTTGACGGAGTCAAAAAAAGGAACACTAATCGGAGGATCTACGGAGATCGACCCCACGTAAATTTTCTTTTACTTTACAATTTTTATTTGTAATTTATTTTTGTATTTTTGAGTTTAATTGTTTTAGACTCGAAATTTACGCTTTACACTCCTCCCTAATCACTATCACTATATCTAATCAAACTGAAATTTTTTGAAGGCAAAAAAGTAATCAATAATCTAATATACCTTTAACATACCTCAAGATTCTCTTAGTAGCTTTCATGTGAGCTCGAGTTGGTGACTCCATATATCGACTGATTAAACCGACTGATTAAACCAACTCCATAAAAAATATCAAGCCCAAAACACATCAAATACCTCAAATTTCCAACAAGCTTTCAAAACTAAGTTGGATTCACCTTCTAACTAGAATCATACAGAGAAAGATTTGTGCCACACTCAATTAGACTACTCACAATTTGACAATTCTCCATATTAAACTCTTTTTGTATCTTCTTTGCATAGCTCCTTTGAGAAACAAAGATGCCTTCATCAAATTACTCCACTTTGATGCTAGGATAATAAGACACAAGACTCATGTCAGCCACATCCAATTTAGTTACCATATCTTTTTTAAATTCTTCAAACATTGATGAATTATTTTCTGTGAAAATCAAATCATCAACATATAAGCAAACAATTAACATGTTACCATTCTCCCTTTCCTTGACATAAAGACCACACTCATGAGGGCATTCTGTGAATCCTTTCTTCCTGAAATAAACATCAATGTGGCTATAAGAGGCTCCTGAAGCTTGCTTTAAGTCATATAGAGTCTTCTTCAATCTCAAAACTTTATCTTCTTGCCCTTGCACAACAAAACCTTAAGATTGTTCAACATATACCTCTTTTTTCAAATACTTCTTCAAAAAGGCAAATTTCACATCCATTTGAAAAATTTTGAGCAACGCAGCATCATTCTCTATATCCTTCTTTGTAAAAGTTGTACAACAATCAATTATATGAATTCCATAAAAATCTTCAAAAGTAACTATTGTCACAAACATTGATGAATGATTGGCCCTAACTTCTCACGTGAATAATTTGTTGGCGAAAACCATAGCTTTTCAAGTAATTTCTTAAGCATCAACTTAAATGGCACAAATACAAATGCAAGAACTCCACCTTCCATTTCAGACACTCATTTGTCTTGACAAAGATGCTTTTTTTTTTTTTTACTCTCAAAATTCTCTGAAGACATCACTCGTATTCCATTTTGCTTACCTTTTCTTAGTGGGGTTTCTTTGTCTTTTGATGGTTCTTCCTTCTTGGAGATACTACACTTCCACTGGTCTTTTCCTTTCTTGACAGGATTCCTCTTTGGATTTTTCGTAGACAGAGGGACTACTTCACTGAAGCTTTGATGTTCCTCTTCTTCTTTCTTGGATTTTCTTCATGTTTTTCAAATATTCCCAAAACATAATGCTAGAGCTCTAATGCCACAATGTTGGTATTAAAAAATTGGCTCTGATACCACTTTGTTAGAGGGAGAAGATGATACATTCATAACTAACGTTGAAAATATAAACCTTATTACATAGAAACTAAAGAGACTCTAGAAAACATAAATAGATACTTTAAAAATATAAACCTTATTACATACAACAATTTATTCATGAACTAGACTTCAGGACTATCTTTAACTCCACATATTTCTAGAACAATAAATTCATGATTATCCTACAACAGTTGTCCTCACAATAGTTGTAAATTTCTACAAATATGGTGAACTTGTCCTTTTGTTTTGTGCAAGGAAGTGTATTCAAAGTTAATGTATAATTCATTCTTAATTTAATCTTTCGAGTTAATTAAACCTCTAAGATTTTAAAAGTTGAAAGGGATAAGAAGTGTGAATATAGGCAAGTGAGGTAGAATCCTTGTGCAATAATAACAAGAAAAATTGGGTAGCAATAATTAAAGAGTAACATAGTAGCAATAAACAATGTAGACCAATGACATTTTACTTGGTTTTATAAATAAATGCAGTTAAATATAAGAAACGAAAATTCTTGAAGGGCACGCAAGGGTAGAACAAGGTTGGCACGTATTAATATCGATCGTTAGATCATGAAAAGTGTATTGAATTTGAAAAAACAAAAAACACATAATCTGTTGGATGTCATTAGATTAACTGCGTATTTCCTGCATGCCTCACTAGGTCTATCCACATAATTAAGCTCAATAATGACATTATTATATTGTCGTAATGTTTTTCCTATATTATTTTTTATTTGTTACTTTGTAGTGATGCTCTATTAATTGTTCACATTGAGGACCAAATCGGAGCTTCGGCTATTCCTTTCACCAAGTTCATGGACACTAATTCAGGCTCGTGTGCTGGGGTCTATACATCTAGAGTATGATCTGTAAGGCTCCAATTCATTCCCCTCTTCTCCTCAACTCTTGACTGTTGATTTTCGCGAGTGACTGGTGACCATGTTGTATTTACAACATGAAATGGTAATCTATTCATTTAAGAATTTACTATTAGTTTCTTATTTTTTTCACTTTTATTTCTAGCTAGCTAACCCTTATAATTTAGCTATTCTAGTTTTCTCTAAGATTCAAACTAGCACAGTCAGTTTAGGGAGCACACCTTGCTAATCATCCAAACTATATCTTTAAAGTTATCCTGCCACAAAGGGTAATTTGCATTTTACACTATAGATTTAAGGTATCTTTACATTTCACACAAATGATTTCTGAAACTAATAGAAAACACTGTTTGACTAACTATCGTTGGTTAAAATAGACAGATATTGTGAAAAGACTCTTGTGCCCTTTTATGTCCACAGAACTGAAAGCAATGAAACCCTATCTTTTTCATTTCGTACTGTAAAGCCTGCTCCCTACTTCCAAACTCTCTCTCCCCTCTTTGAACTCACCCAAATCCCTCGCTTTTCTTGCCATTTTTTGGTTGTTTGCACTCAAGATTATTAACGATTTGTAAGTTTTTTCGTTTTGCTTTGTTCGCTTCTCTGACTAGTTTTTAGTCTTTCATTTTGTGACCACTTTTAGGGTGGCAGATCGAATATAGCAGTTAAGAGGAACTTTTCTTTTGTTTTTATGATTATTCAGCCCAATTCTAGGACATGCTTCAAGTGGCACAACGGTGTTTTCTGATCAAGTGGAATTTGGGTGCTTCAGACCAATTTTCATGGCATTTATGTAATAAAAACTAACTTTTACTAATGACAGGTTAATAAACAGTGTTTTCTGATACCGCATGCATTACTTATAGTGTTTTCTCTTAGTTTAAGAAATCATTAGTGCAAAATGTAAATATTCCCCAAACTAAGTGCAAAATGTAAATATACCCTAAACTTACAATGTAAAATATAAATTACCCTGCCACAAAGGAATACTTTAGAGAAATTGAAAATTAGTTTGGCTTTTGGATATAATGAGCCTTTTGTGATATAATATAGTTTTTTTTGTTTGCTATGTCAATAAAATTCTAGTCAGTCTTCACCTGTGGATGTAGGATTTAAACTGAATTATGTTATATTTGTGTGTTTATTTTTCTTTTCCTTGCACTTATATATTTTGTTGATGTTTGTCACTGTATTTCTATGAAGCAACAATGGTATCAGAGCCACGTTTAGCGAGGGATGAGAACAAAAGGCTCACAAAGTTCCTATGGATACTGCTTCGTGTAGCCCAAAGTGGTTCTTTGAGTATTTGGTAGGCATGGACTCTAGATTATGTCAAAGAAGGAGTTTGCTCGCCATTGGGCTAATGGGCTTGGTAAGGTGGTGTGTGTTTAAGGAGAACAGGCCCGACACAGAAATACTCACACTTGAGGGGAAGATTGTTAGGATGTCATATGTGGGTTGTTATGTTAAATGTTTCACATCGAGAAAGAGAAGGAAGAGTAAGTAACTTATAAGTGAAAAGGATTCATAATCCCAATGTTTCAAGGCTTTGGGTTGAGATGTGGTTTTAAGCCCATAAATTTGTTGCTTACTTGGACCCTCCTTAGGTTTTTCTCTGTTTTGAGATCTCTCGTTTCCCCTACAATGTTGTATGCCCGCAAGTATTCTCACTCTTGAAATTAGCTTTTATCTTACTAATCACAACAGCTACAGTGAAAAGAAGATTCTTTGCGATGAATTTTATCAAGAGAAAATTACGCAATTGTATGAAAGATGAATGGTTGAATGATTGTTTATATATATATATATATACACACAAAACTTTATTAACAATAAAAAAAATTATAGAAAAATTTTAGAATATGAAAATTTACTGTATTCAATTGTAATAGTTATATTAAATATTTAAAACCATACAATTGCTATATTTTTAACTTCATCGACTTGTCTTTTTTTATATTTGTATATGTATATAAATTTTGTCTGTTAGTAAAAATTTTTTGAATCGGCCATTGCTGTGGAGAAATGCCCTTTTCGTTCAACATTATAACAGCTTCCAGTAAGTTGTCTCTGCCCAAGATTTGCATTCATCAACTTTTGAAACAAACAACGAAAATGCTGTGAAATGCTCATTTCAGCAAAAGTTGGAAGTAGTCAAAGCCAAAAACAAAAATGTTGATTGTTGTTCATTATTCATCTATTAAATTACATTATGACCATTCGAGGTAATTTAGATGTTAATCTAGCTTGTTTTCAAGCAATTGGCATGAGTTTGAATTCCCGTTTTATTACTTTTCTCAGTCAAAGTGTTGGGCATCCTTACCACAAAATGCACTCTAAAGTGTGAATGTTAAGTTTCAGTAGACAATCGTTGAGTGGGCGGTAGATAAACTATGCTTGGGCCTATCTGTGTTCGGATGGGATCAGCCCTATGAAAATAGTTAAACGAGAATGTCAACAATATAAACACTAGCCTCGACCCACAAGTACTAAGACCAATATACGTAGAAGTACTTTTTACTTGGTTAAAAAAAATTAACAAATTTGACTATATAACTTAACTTTAGATAATAACAAAATAATCATTCAATTCATCCAACATCTAATATAATTAGCACAGCAACCTATTTCACATAATATTTGCATAATGAGTCTCCATCGATCATTAATAATTTATTCTAGTGACACCTCCACTCACAGTATCGTTGAAAATATTGTGTCGGATATTTTACCCTTTCAATGATATCGGATAAAATTGAAACGAAACCTATTCAGGAAAATTTTTCCTATTCAGGAAAATTTTTTCTTATGACTTCTTTCAAGTATGAGCCAATATGACAACCGAAGGGGAATCTAAGCGTCAATTTTTATACCCATCAATTATTGAGATGGAACCAGCTAAATCTACATAAAAGGCTAGAAATCGAAAACAATACTTTGTTTTTTAGTACAAAGGAGAATGTGACTAACTCAACTTGGGTCATCTACTCATCTCCAACCACATAAAGGGTTGATTTATCAATTGATCAAAAGAATTTATTTATTTGGGTTTACAACGATCAATCAATTTAAATTCCCTTATCTTTACAAAAAGGATAAAGAAAAAAATCCTCTATATTTAAAGGTACCTAGAGGACCATTTTCTTCAGTATTACTCATTTCTTTTTCTTCATTGCTCGCAAATTAACTTAGATTGATTATTCGCTGATGGCTCAATTGCGCAAGCTGGAAAATGTTGTGGAGGTCGACGCACAGCCTGATAAGTTCTACAGCATCTTGAGAAACAAGATGTACAAACTTTCCAGCATCACTTCTGATGTACACAAGGGTGAGCTTCAAAAGGGTGACTGGGAGACTGTTGGCTCTGTGAAGAGCTGGGACTATTCCTTGGGTAAGGCCACTAATACCCTTTTTTTCTTTCTGGAAAAATGTATGTGCCTTGAGAGCATATTTCGTGTTCATAATACAATAATCATTATAATTTATGCCCATAATGATAAAATGTAAAATGAGAAAAATAATAATTTTTTTGTTGTAGTATATCATATCAGTGTGATTGTAAAAAATTTCAAATTTGTTACATTAAAAAATATTTCTTCGGATGATTTTCTGGGAGCGTGTATTGGAACATCTTTTTCTAGACATTTACATAACACCTCATTTGTGCAAATTGTCAAATTAAGGAACACGTCAACATTCAGGTCTTATAATAATATGCAAGTAACCATTATTGCATTTATGGTGTGGATAAAATTTGTAGGTTTAAATATTTTGTCCAGTGCATCTTCACATTGGAAATAAACCAGTCGCTTATGGGATTCTTAAGCAATTAAGAACTTAGATTTTACATTTTTGAAATCTTGAATTTTAATGCTGGGAAATGGGATGTAAAATTTATAAAAAAATTAAAAAAAAACTACCTTCTGATGTAGTTTATAACTCAACAAGTTTTATAATGACTATTAATAAATATATAAAACACTCACAACATACGGTATACAAATTTTTTTTTATTCTTTTATTTTAAATAGGCATTATTTATTATATAGTATAAAATTATTAATGAGTTATATTTATAAAAAAAAGTGAGTCGAATTAAAAATTCTTATAAACAAACTCTTAAATGAGCCTGAAACAAGTTGCTTATGAGTACAAACAATCCGAGCGTACTTGTATTCAGGCTTGTAAAATAAGAATCGAGTTTCTAGTTTAAAATGAGACCTGAGTTTCACTTATTTGTATAGACAAACGAGTTGAAACGAGTTCTCAGCGAACATAAAAATTTGTTTGTAACGCTGCACGACAAATTTTTTCGAACGGCAGAATTTCATTATCAAAACAGTGTAACAGTACAAAAAAAGCTCTTAAAGAACAAAGCCGATCATCAGCACCCGTACAAGAACCCCGACAAATAATATTGTATATTCACCCATTGTATTCGTAAGACTCAATTACATAGGTATGAAATTTTCAAGGCATAAAGTAAATAATTAATCTAATAATTTATCTAATTTTTTTTTTAAATTCAATACATTTGTTACGATTTTATAATTTAAATCACACATTTAATTTTGTATCTACAATTATATATTATATCTTTTCCTTGTTCACCGAGGAGTCCGTCGTGGGTTATGTATATAGATTTCCAAACAGGTTGACTTGTTAAAGAAGAGGCTAAAAAAGTATTTTTCTGTAGACATTAGCACTATGCCTGGCGATGGCCTACCTGAATGCCCCGTCCACTTTATTTTTTCCGATACAGAGAACACTTAATTACAACCAAGCAGTCTCATTCATAGACATAGTCGTATAAGTTCTCATCTTGGTCGAAGCATATGCAAAACTATTAGACTCTCTTGGCTTGCAGCGAACTATACAAAAAATTACATTCTGACATGTTAAATATAATAAGAAAATCAATTTGTTTTCCATGATAAAATTGTTAGTTTACATGTTCATAGTCTTTGTTCCATAGACAAATTAACATTTTTGCTCACGTTGAACGTCTTATTTATCAATTCAAATATTTTAATGCCAAACTCCACAGAGGGTGAATCGTTGAACGTGAAAGAAACAGTGGAGAAAATAGACGACGAGAACAAGTTGATGATTTTTAGGGTACTGGATGGAGATCTTTTGAAACTTTACAAGCTCTTCAAGGTGACCTTTCAAGTCATTCCCAAAAGCCGTGGCAGCGCAATAAAATGGACAATTGAATATGAGAAGCTAAACGAAAATGTGCCAGCCCCTGATGCTTACATGGAATTTGTCGCCAAGGTCACCAGAGAAATTGATGCTCATCTTTCCAACGCCTAATTCAAAGATTGTTGAGCATAATTATGAAGCTCAACTAGGAGATCAGACGCATGGAATTTATATGCCAAGGACGATTGCAATATATGGGTTGCTTACATATGTGTGTAATTCAGCTAATATGTGACATGAATTAATATCAGGCTCTTTTGCCGGAAAAATATGGTCCAGCGTGCATGTACTTGTAATTAATGACATGTACTTAGGTGTGTATAAAGTATAAACGCAATAATAAGGCTGTCCGGTATTATTAATTAGTTTTTTGTTTTGGTTAATATACGATGCCTTTCCAATCATTCACTTCTCTCTTGAGCTAACCGAATTTTGTATTCTATTCTATTCAGTTGGCTCCGTATGAGACTCCAATTCGAAAGCTTTTAGCCACAAGAATTAATAAAATAAGCTGAACCCGAAACAGTTGTTTTTCTAAATCATAAATATAAACTCATCCTTTTAATTTTTTTATCTATAAAGAGTCAATGAATCCTTTTAAATTTAAATCTTAAGTAGTTGTGTTCTATAAACACAACCAGCGTCATTATTACAATCGTTTTCACAATTTCAAAGCCAAAATCTCCATGCCGACCTAAGCATGACACTAGAACTACAATGCTTGCGTTGAAGATGAGAGTCGATGGGGCCTGGACGGGTTAAAGTTTCAAACCTCATTAAATTTTGGGCATTGCCTATTGGTACTAAAATTAAATGAGACAAAATGAACAAGAAGATTACAAGACGCAATACTCCGCATACTTCACACCCCCTAAAAACAAGTACAATACTCTATGCTAGGCAGTTGGGGCACCACTTTCACTTTTTCATTTCTATGAGTGAAAAAAAGAAGAGGGTTACAAGAGGAAAGTGACTTAACAAACTGGACTTTACTTATAATAGTCATAGGTAGTGATCAATACATATATTCACGGAAATTTCAGAAAATAAATCTAACGAGTGTCAAAATAGTCAGCCAAACATCGTTTGATTAGAAGAAAATAGAAGCAATAATATGCATTTCATCTACTCCAATCCCAGTGGATCATGCATGAGATTACTTGTAATGAGCCAAACCCGGATTTGTTGATAGATAATTTGTCTCTTTTTTATCCGAATTTTGAAATCAGTTAAAAAAGAACAAATAAATAGAATATATATCCACGATTCGCTCTCGACTCATCACACATTTTGACTTTTTAATCTAGATTGGATAGGGGATTTCTAATTTAACTCATATCTTTTTATGAGTGTGACTTAGGACCTGGTTGGGTTACCTGTTAAATGTTATTATTACTGAATTACTATTAATTGCTGATTACTAATTCTTATTTTTTGTTATTAATTATTGATAAAACTAATGAAGTATTTGGTTAATTTTATACTTAATGTTACTATTAAATAATGAAATATTTGATTTAGACATCAAATTTATTTATATATATCATATTAAAATTTTTATTTTTATATTTTATAATTTTAAAATAATATTCTATAAATATTACAGAGAATTTTTTCACTTTATTTTTAATTTTTTTAAAAAAATTAATTTTTACTAGATGGTAAAAAAATAATGTTTGATATTTTTTTTATAAGTGTCAATATTAAAAAATATTTAAGTGCAAAAAATATTATTTAAGAATAGTTGAAAAAAGAAAATATTGTGTTTATACATATCTAATTCACGTGACAAATAAAAAAATAAAAGTATTTAAATATTTTTTAAGGGTAACTTAGTCCATATAAATTATCACTACTATTAAAAAATGAAAAATAGTCTACAAAACAGTAAAAAGTAATTCTGATCTACTTTTCAATTAGCTGTTATTAGAGAGTCATATAACGAAATAAGTAAAATTAAAGAGCAACACAAAAAAAATTTACAAAACACTTATCTCCCTACTTTGTAAAAATGAAATACAAATATACCCTCTTGAAAGTTTACCCAAACACTCCCTTATTCATAATTTTATACTAAACAATGAGTGAAATCCACTTAAAATAAAAAAAAATAAAAAATAGATTTGTGTAGACTGTAATATAAAATTATGTGTGAATTTGCTATCTAGAAAAGGAGTAAATAAAACTAGCCTGCACTGTAAACAAAATGTTAAGTTCAACTATACTAATCTGAAATTATTCATGATAATATCAATGGGAACGTAAGGGGAAAGATTATCAAGATAATTAAGGAAGCAGGAATTTGGGCTTTAAATTCAATGAATAATGCTATTTCCATTCATTATCCAACAGAACAAAATCCGACTTAAATGTTTTTGTTAGGTCATATGTGAGTTTAAGACAAATATAAGTCTCACGCCGAAAAGAAACTCTCTGTTAGTTTGAATTAAATACATAGATCAATAAGATTTAAGTTTTTTTATCAACAAAATGAAAAAGTAAACGGCGACACTTTATGGTTTCGTTGCACTAGTAGCACCACATAGTAGATTAAGCTTCTACACCAAACTCTTAAAGGAGCAAAGTTTATGGTATCTAGTGCATCACTAGCTTCTTCCACAACTTTACAAAGCCAAACATGTACTTAATCCCACCAGACTGTATGTTTATTTTTTGGTCTTTCAGACGTCTGTTTATTGAACCTGTTGGTATTGTGCTTCTTTTCCTAATATTCTGGTATTACAATTGATATTTTTAGCTTTTGGGCCTTTATTGATTTTTAAGCCTCTTTTTGGACTCTCATGACCCGTCTCATGGTCTAGTAAAAACACACTTTCCAACAAAAACATACTAGTGGCCCATTATAGCTTGACGTTTGGATTTGGCAGGCTTCTTTAATTTTCTTCCTCTCAGCCAGCAGCTGCCAGCTGTGGATTGGGGGCTCAACAACCAACAGCTTTCTGGTGACTCCTTCGTCGAGCTAGTAAGATGCAGCTCCTTGTTTACAGGTAATGGCAAGAACAATTCCGTGGCCTAGGTTGGATTTGAAGGAGAAAAACTATTGATTGTCAATAGGAATTTATTACAAACAATTACTTTTTACATTATATTTTATAATTATTAATAAAAAATCAACATATCAACATTTTTTAATAACAAATTTATAATATATTTGACTTTTAATTTTTTTATAATCAATCAATATATATTACATATGAACAATTATAAAAGCAAAAGTAAAACTAACTGTTGTTAGCAAAATCTTTATCAATAATACTAAAAGTGTCTAGTCTAAGGAGACACAATATTTGTTGCTTTTCACTGGGAGACCTATTTTGAAGTTAGATGTAGATCCTCACACTTGAGAAAAAAAAAATTTCTTTTAACAAAAAAAATACATTGCAAGTAAGTCAGTTATCGCACTTATAGGCCGAATTCGGAGTTGTCGTTACCATCCTCATTTAACCAACCTTTGTGAGTAGGATCCACCACCCGAATACTGTTGAATGCATCATGTTTACTTTGTTCGACTACAATATTAATGAATCGTTAACTAGCAAGCAGCAAGCTAAAAGGCCAAAAAAGTGAAGATTTCCATTCTGTAGCAGTTGAGACTCAAACTTGAATGATGGCTGAACAAGACACTGCCAGGTCACTAACCAAATCATATAGGCCGAGATCAAGAAAGATTTGTTAGGTCATGTGTGAGTTAATATTATATCAATTAATCAAATTGAAAACGAAACGAGCGCACCGAAATAAGTGCAAAGCTTAGGGCCCGTTTGGTATGTTGTAAATTTTCTATTTTCTGTTTATTTTTCACAAAAAAATAAAAAAATATTTGGTATCGTTTTTGTTTTCTGTTTTTTATTGAAAAGTTGAAAGCATGTTTTAAAGAAAAAAAATTGAGATAACAATAAAAGATACATTTCCATTTTATTTTTTATTTTCTTTTTTATACATTCTTTTACAACATTTTTTCTCTCTATCCATCGTCTTCACCACATCTCTATACTCATCCTCTCTCTATCCCTCTCTAGTTTTTCTCTCTCTACTCTTCCTCTCTCTCCCTTTTTCCTCTCTCTACCATTCTCTCTACTCATTCTCTCTCTACTCTCTCTCTCTTTTTTCTCTCTCTACTCTCTCTCTTTTTTTTCTCTCTCTACTATTCTCTCTACTCATTCTTGCTCTATCCACTCTCTCTCTCTCCTTTTTCTCCCTCAACTATTCTTTCTACTCATTCTCTCTCTACCCTCTCTCCTCTTTTTCTCTCTCTACAATTCTCTCCCAACACACAATTTCTCCTTTTTCTCCCTCAACTATTCTCTCTACTCATTTTTTGTCTACCCTCTCTCTCTCCTTTTTCTCTCTCTACTCACAATTTCTCCTTTTTCTCCCTCAACCATTCTCTCTACTCATTCTCTCTCTAGCCTCTCTCTCTCTCCATTTTCTCTCTCTACCATTCTCTCTACTCATTCTCTCTCTACCTACACTCTCTCTCCTTTTTCTCGCTCTACTATTCTCTCTACCCTCTATGTATCTCTCTCCTTTCTCTTTCTCTACCATTCTCTTTATTCATTCTCTCTCCACTCATACTCTCTCTCCTTTTTCTCTCTCTACTCATTCTTTATGCACCCTCTCTCTCATTTATCTCTCTCTACCATTCTCTCTACACATTCTTTCTCTACTCTCTCTCTCTCTTTCTCTATCACAGCAATCTGTGCGATACCTTCATCACAATGATCAAACTTGTCTCTGCCACCATGGATGTGCTTTCCTGTTCTAGTCTCCATCATAGTTGTAAAATCCAGCTCGGTCCAATCGGTCATAAAGGTGATCCAATAAACTGACTATTAAATCTAGTTACGCTAAGTTAAAAACTCTTAGACTTTTGAATCAAAAAAATCAAGCTGACTCAATAAGATTTTAAAACTAAGCTAACTTAGAAACTCGATTGACCCAGTTAAACTTAATCAAGTTTTTCTTTTTGACTAAAAGATTAAAATATAATTAGTGCATCTGAACGTTAAAAAAAAAAAAAAAAAATTTCTTTATTTAGTTTCCAAAAAAAAAATTTATAAAAAAATTTATTATTATATAAAATAAATTAAAAATTATTTTAGATATTAATTCGACCAAACTAATTATTAACTCAGTAATTGAATCAATAATTTATTAATGCAAGCTTCGGTTCCAATCAATGTCTAGACTGAATTTGATGACTTTGGTGTCCAAGGCGCCGCCGTGCCCCACTTACGCAAGTGGATGTTCAATAATTGCCAGGCCACATCAATGCAATTTTATATTTAATTATGTCTCTATCACCAGATTTGGAATCCGATTTTGCACAGCTGCCTAGAACTTATTGATTTTTTTCTTTTTGAAAAAAAATGGGAAGGTTCTTCTTAAGGAAGATTATACAAGTGCACATTTTCGGACTAAGCCAGGTCATTATGCTTAGACGTGAGGAAGAGTACACCATTTAAAGGGTCAATAGTCTAATGAGCCAGAGAGAATGCATACATTTAGTTTCACCATACGTTATAAGCATTCAAACCGAATGATTGTCCCATAAGTAATTTTGTCACTTAATCCACGTACACCATTTATCAATGGGTGCATGATTGTCGCGTTGTCCCAGCTCCAATCCCATTAGATAAGGTTAAGTCCTACAAAATAATGATTTCATCACATATCTAAAATTGTATTAAAACAGTTTAGCTTACAGATATCTAACAATTTTTTTTTTTCATTAACATTGAGTCATCAACAATTTCTATCGCTATAAATTCAATTATAAAATCCCCCTAAATATGTCTCCAAAAAAAATGATGGAATCAGGCACATCAAAAGTTCTTAGATAAAGAAATATTTTTTGAACAGAAAAAAAAATTCATTACAGATATATCGATTATCGAATTTACTGGACAAGGTCGAAATAATCTTCATTTGTCATGCTTCATTTAATCACCTCGAACGTAAACCTACCATCTAAGTACTGTTGGACCCAACAAGTCTTCCTTAAGTCTGACCACATTATTAACGAATTGTGAACCCACAACCACACCTCAACATAAATTCTCATTTATTCAGGGGGCGACAACTTAGGAACTCAAACTCGGATCGTTGTAGAGAAAAATATTTCGAATTACTATCAAACTAGTACCTCGAGTAATAAATATAAAAATTAAAGACATAATAAAATGACATAATTATTATTATAATAATATAAAAATGAGTTAATAAAGAAAAAGAAAATAAAAAAATCATATTGTTTTGTTAAATGTATTCAATTCTGCCTTACTTTTTCAAATATATACATATAGAGCTCGTTACAAAAAATAACATGATATACAAAGAAATGAAAATAAGAAATAACATGATATACAAAGAAAAGAAAATAAAAAAACACATAGATTTTACGTAAAAAGAACTCTAATGTGAAGAAAAATTGTGGGTAGAAAGAAAAAAATCCACTAAATAGAAGAACAATAGAATCAAAGAGTTTAGGACAACAACAATAGAATAAAAACTTAAATGTCGTAACTGAATATGTGTGTGTGTGTACAGTAAATCCGATAGCTCAAAACATAACAAGTCTATACAGGAGAATCTTTCCGCTTCTACCACAAATCCCTGCCAAGAATCTATATTATGTCGCAACGCAAACTTTTCGAACTAAGTTAAACAGGATTTTGGTCACCATCTACCAACATAGCTGTTTTTAAAAATTCAGTGTATTTTTATTTGTGCATAATGAAAGAATTGTTTAATTATAATTGTGTGCTCCACACCATCTACCTTTCAAGTAGAAGTGCCAAGACGTCGAGTTCAGGTTAGGTCATTTTTTGTTTAGGTTAATTTCAGTTGAATTACTTTCAAGTCACGTTACAATCGATTTAAGTTTGGGTTGGATCATTTCGGGCTTGGATTGGATTCAGGTTGAATTCGAATTGAGTCGTTATTTTTTAAATCATTTTTCACTAAAGTAAAATATTTCAATTAATCTAAAACTCATTCATATAGTGAACTAAATGTCTAAATTTAGTTTTCTTTATATATATATATATATATATATATATACTCTACAAAAAAGGTACCAATTAGTAATTGGGAGAGATAAGTCAAAGATAAAATGTCAAAAAATCTTTTACTGTTTTATCTTTTTCATAACGCAATAGGTGACCTGGATCTAATATGACATAACCTGAATTTTTCCAGTCATTTTTAGGTTTGACTCATTTTTGGGTTCAAGTTGAAAAGTCAAGTTCTTGATTCAATTTTTTCGAACAAATTTGATCAGATTATCAGGTCGGATCACTTTTTAATACCTTTACTCTCAAGTCAACAAGTAAATGAAGAGCTCAAATCTCCACATATTTTATAGCTCTTCTTATAATTTCTAATTTCAAGAATCAGTATTGTATAATTTTTTTTAAAAAAAATTGCAACCTTGCTTTATGATTTAGGGGAAAACTTCAAAGACACGAAAAATGGATGAGATGAAATATATGATTGTTTATTTTTGTCTCTCTATTTCAATAGGGAGCAATGCCTTTTATTTTTTTTTAAATAACAAGAAAAGGCCATTTGATTAATAGTGAAAGTACAAATACAAAAAGCTAGCGCATAGCAGAACCCAAATCACGTTACAACACAGTTTATATACACGAAAATACAAAATAGGCCACCAAAAGCTACCCGACTAACCACACTACAAACAAGTCACAAACAAGCCCTATACAACCTACATGCTGACCATTGAAGGTGTCCAAGCCTAAGCCCATAGCTTAGGTAAGAGGAGGCCTGCATAGAAGAGAAACAGGGTTAAAGCCCAACAAAGCAAAGTCCAAAACTAAGAAAATTCCAGAGTTGCACCGCCCCACAGTGGCAACCAGCCAAGACGACGGTGAGACAACTCACAAAAGGCCAACGACAGGGCGATACCAGCCAAAAGCCAAACTGCATGCTAGATTTGCCAAAGTGCAATGGAGAGGTGCTATCCACCAACGCTGCAACAAACCAAGAAACCTAAGAGGAAGGAGGTGACCAAAATCGGAGGAAGAGACTTATGACCAGACAGAGGACAGGACGACAGTGCGAGACTCCTTCGATAGATCCACCTGTACAGGGCGCCCAAAGACCACTGAGTAGGGTTACAAACGAGCCGATACGTTCGTTAAAAGCTCGGTGGCTCGGCTCGGTAAAGGCTCGGCTCGGGCTCGTTTATTTACTAAATGAGCGATACACGAGCCTAAAATCAAAGCTCGTTTAATAAACGAGCCGAGCCTGAACAATAGCAGGCTCGGCTCGGTACAGGCTCGTGAACAGTTCGATAAATGTATCATTAAGAGCTCGTTTAATATGTATCATTGTGGGCTCATTTAATATATTAATAATACTTAATTGTATCATTTAACTTTTAATATAAATACTAATAAAATTAAGATTAATTTTTTATTTATTTTCAAATGCTCTCAACCTCCATTATTTCCTCCTGTCTCTTTTTTTTATTTGAATTTTTTCTTAATTAAAATAAACTTGCATATTTATTTTTTCTTTGCAAAAGAATATAAATTTTTTAAATTAGAGAAAATTTAAATACAATTAAGTAAATTGATTGATGATCATAATGTGGCTAGTTATACAATTAGGAATTCAATCAATCAAATAGCAATTGAATGAATAATTGGCTTTTATCCACATATCCATTTTTTACATATATATATTTCCCTTTTTTATATAAAATTATATAAAAAAAGTAATTTTGATTTTTTTATTTTTTTATTTTTTTATTTTAATATATTTTTATATAAAGTAGAAATAACATATATAACAAATAAATAAAATAAATCAAATGGAAAAAGCATATATATATATATATATATATATATATAAAGCTTAAATTAAAAAAAAAATACAAATCGAGCCGAGCTCGAGCCGAGCCCGAGTTTCAGTAATATTCTGACGAGCCGAGCTCGAGCCTCCACCTCCAAAGCTCGAACCGAGCTCGAGCCGAGCTCGAGCCTGAAGAACTCCTTAACGAGCCGAGCTCGAGCCTGGCCAAGCTCGGCTCAGCTCGGCTCATTTGCAGCCCTACCACTGAGATCTAGCGCCCTCCAAAATAACGAGACGTCCCTCACCTCCCCATCCAAAACCAACAACAGTGGAGAGGCAGGGGGCACTTCAGAGCACTAAAGGGGACATGTGGCAGAGGTAGGACACAAACAACTACAACCCCAACAAAAACAACCAAAATAGCCAAGATAGGGAGAGGCGCCTTATGGTTTAATCTTAGAAGTAACTGAACATTTGACAAAGTAGTAAATTCACCATACTACTAAAGTTGTCCTCGCTGCTGCTGCATCTACAACCAGGTAACTCTGCTTGCAAACTCAGCTATGAACTAAAAAGCGGCAGACATGAGTTTTACTGTAGCACTTGTGTTGTACTCATGTCAGACAAGGACACACATCGTATACAATACAAACATGTGTCTGACATACCAAAAAGTAATCGTCAAAAAAATCTAAAAAAACGAAAAGAATTGGCCACGTTTCCAAAAAAAAATTTTTAAAAAAAGAGTGATAATGGCCCGTCGACCTTTTTCTGATAGGCCATCTTTTTTTCAAAAGAAAAAAAATTCAAATGGAAAGCCGGAGAGAGATGATTTAACTTTTTTTTAGGTTATATGCTCGCCAGTGTTACTACTTAATATATATTATAAGATTTATTTTAACAATAAAAATTAAATTTAATTCAAAATTTACGTTATAATTTATTTAATATTTTGAATAATAACGTTTACTTTGATTATGTTTATATATATATATATATATATGGAGTTTATAGGGAGAGGCTTCAACCTTTGAGTCTCCAAGGTTGAAGGTTATTCTCCTAGCAGAGGATGATCAGACTGTATAGTCTTACCATTCACTTCCCACTCAGGTGTCTTTTCTTTATGAGAAACAAGATTTATGGTTTTATGAAAAGGCCATACAAAATATGGATATTGTAGTTTGAATTGGTCAAATGATGCAGTATACAATTCAAACCAATCAAAAATCAAAATATGAACTTTATACCCAAGCACAAAGTCATAATATTGCTTTTGAATTTCATGCCTTACTTCTAGAAAATGATTAAAAAACCATAATCTTTTTTTTCTATATTGTGAAAGGCATAAAAATCTTTTTGCAAAATCATTTTATCAAGAACAAACTCTTTTTCCAAAACATTTATAACATTTTCTATAACCGATGAAAATGTTAGAGAGGTTGGTTGGGGAGGTGGATTTTTTGATTTATCTGCTAACTGATATCCCAAGTCTGGTATAGGATTTTGTTAGTTTACATTTTTTATAGATGTACTAGGTATATCTAAATTGGTTGATATACTTTGACAAAGGCATGTCAACCACCAAGCATATCAATTACTAACCTGTCATTGTCTGAATTATTCATATTGGGATTATAAACGAGCATGGTTCAATATTTTTTTTAATTCTGCCTGAACCTATACTTAGTTGATATACTTTGACAAAGACTATAAACTCATAAAAATTCCAAATTAGTTCATACAATGGTGGGAATATTTTAAATATGTCCCTAAAATCCTTGATGAAGAAATAATCCCAATTATCTCTTGTTTAAAACAGAACATAAACAACACAGGAAAAGAAATTCCCACCAATTTTCTCTTTCTGTGCTCACTTTTTTTTTTCTTAGGTCTTCGCTTGGGAATACGAGTATTCTCAACAAAAAGCAAGTCTTATGTTGACCAAAAGATTCAATGTTCGATGGTTGAATTCATACAACATACCACCCATAGTTTCTAACTCAACAATTCAAGAAGGACTTCAGAACCAGCATAAACAACAGATTTGTAATGATTATGGTTTTTTGCAATGACGTTTTGTAATAAACTTTTTATCAAATATTTGCGAGAAGTAATTTCTTTTAAAACAGAAAGAAAATCATTTGGAAGTTTATCTAGACTTTCAATTTTATCTTCTGATTGATCATCATAAGTAGACTCAGATTCTTTTGCTAACAATTGTTGCAAAAGAATTGAATCAGTTTATTGTTTGAGTTTGAGTTCTTTTAACTCAGACTTAATGGTTTTAATCTCGAATTGCAACTCTTGTAAGGAAAGAGTTGAAGGTGCATTCTTTTTTGTTTTTCTTAATATGGCTATTAAGCCATAAGGATTTAATTGGGAGTTTAGTGCAGTAGTTGATGTCTGAGGATTTTCGATCGACTGTTGCAATTTTTCGAGATATTGTTTATGGATTTGTGAATATTTACATGTTTAATAACCTCAAGTATAAATTTTTGATCTTTAGTAAGCACACTAACATAGTTATCAAAATCACTGAAGTCATTAAGCATGTAAATTTGACTTTTAGAATCAGAATCAAAACTAGTATCTGTACTAGTAGTAACCAATTCATCCAATTGCAAAGCTTCTTTAGATGAATCGTACTCAGATTCTGATATTTCAATAATAAGTGATTGAATTTTATGAAGGAGTTCTTCATCTAATTGAATCTCTTGAAGTTTTTTATTGAGCTTATAAAACCGTGCAATGAAACCCAAATTGAAACAGACACTTCACAAGTCAATAAACTTGTTTGGCAGCCTTCAACACTCCCTATTACTAAGGCACTAGACATTGACATAGACTCCAAATCTCTTTTGATCCAAACCAGGCATAATGCCACTTCTGTCTGTAAATGAAACATAGATGAGATGTCATAATATAATATTTTAGGCATTTTACACCAAATGACCATAACAGCTAATGCCTATAAAACTCAAACTTTAACTCCTGACCGTGCAATTGCAGAACTACTTAGCACAGGTTTCACTGGCCAACTCAAAGGATGGTGGGATTACCATCTTACAAAATCCCAATGACTAAAAATTCTGAACTCTATTAAAATGATGAAATAGAAACTCTTATCCTTGCTTCATCAGGAAATACAATTTAGGATGCGGTGACAACCTTAATCCTGATAATTTCTTTACATTTCGTAGGAGATCTCTCACATCTAAAAGATAAAAACACAAAACTCCTTTCAAACCTAAGATGTAAGAAACTTAGTGATTTCTAATATTACAATAAACTTAGTGATTTCCAGTCAAAAGATGGTGTTCTCAATCAAAAGTTTTTACTTTGGATTAATTGTAAGTTTGCAAAAGAAGTTTTGCAACAAGATGTTCAAAATATTACTTCTAAATAGATTTTTTCAAGATGGCAAGTTATACTTAATATATATGATTTTGATATTAAATATATTAAGGTAGAAAATAACTTTGTACTAGACTTTTTGACTAGAGAATTTCTTCATAACAAGCCTGACCATCATGCCTAAGAAAACCAACCAAAAATAAGGGAAAAGCCCCTCAAACTTAAAAACAGTTCAGAGTCCCCCACTTAAATCCACCATAGATAAACTCATGGCATCCGCCATAAAAGCCGTAAAATCTGTTACCCCTTCTAATTTTAAATCCCAACATATGAAACCCAATAAACCCTAGATTCAAATTGTTGAAGAGGAAGAAGAAAAGCAAAAAAAAAGAGAAAAAAGCCAAAATTGAAAATATAAATAAAAAGAACAAAATTTCCAAAAGTACATGGCGTTGTTTCACTCGAGATGTGTCAGTCTATCTGTGATCAATAGATCCAAATAGCATACGGCAAGGTATCAGTTCTAGCCTATATATCTTTGTACTTATTTAAACAATTTAAGATGGGCGGATATATATATATATATATATATATTTTTTTTTTTTTTGTGACCTAGCCAAACTTTTTTAATATTGAGATGTCAACATATCTATGTCTAGTGTGTTTTTTGTCGTATTTGCTTCTGTGCAACCTTGACTATGAACGTTAGTTGACAAATTTTTCGTAGTTTACTAATAATTTAATGCTTTAACAAAAGTTTTAGCTATAAGCTTGTAGCAGTTTCTTCCGAAGAAATACTTCATGCATTAAAGTATGATCAAAATAATATGAACTGTTGGATGATTAAATTTTAAAGACAAACCACTATTAAGTGCAGCCAAATAGACAACTTGATAAATTTAATATTATTTAAAATATAATTATACAGTAATGCTCTTTCTTTAAATAACATCATGTTGTTGCATAAATCTACAATATAATATATCCGAAAAAAGAAAGTCGTTGCCATGCGAGATTACCTGAGAAGATATTGTTTCGGAAATTTTGTCCTTCAATGATGTCCAATATTTTTTATTGAACAAAGAAAATCGATGTATTAATTCTTACAAGTTCCGTACATAAGACTGACACGAAAGGTGTCAGAGAAACCTGCACAAAGTATGAATAGACGGTACAATAACCTACAAAGTGGTCAAAATGACCATATTCGAACAGGGCACAAAGCCTACAAAACCACACAAAGAGGATACAAATCGTACTTGCTAGATAAAATTGCACACGACAATAGAAACCGCATCACAGCGAACTTACAACGGAAATTATCTAGGTATGCTTGGCACCGAATTCTCCCAAACCTAAACTACAAGATAAAAATAAACGAAATATAAACAAAAAAATAACATTTGTCCCTAACCTCACTAGCCAAACACAACCTAACCCAAACAAACAGTATATCACCCAACTCAAAAAACACAACAGTGTCCAATCCCACCAAACCGACGGCAGCTGCGGTGGTCAAAGGCACTGTCCACGGCGGCGATTGTGGGGACTATGACGGATAGAGGCTAGTCCAGAAAAATCCAGCAGTGGCGGCAGGAGGCAGGGAGGCGACGGCGTGATCGACTTGGCTAGCGACAGGAAAGTAGACAGGAATAGTATTGTCGTGAGCAACTGTGGTGGCGCCAAACATCAAACTGGGCTCCGACTGGTGTGCCGGAGGCCGGTACTTTGAGGCCAGTGTCAAAACCACTATCAAAAACAACGTTGCTGGCAGCCGGTACAGTGGCTCCAGTGACAGAAGTTGTGGTTGTCAGTGTCGTCGGCAACATAAAAGTCAAAAAAATAGGAAAATGGTCGAAACACATGGATCTAAGCCTTGCAAGGACGTAGGTGACGTTTATTAAGGTAGATCTTGCTAAAAACAAACCAAAAGTGAGAAAAGGGACAAACGAGTCTGATCGAAGTGAGAGGGAAGAGAAAAAAAAGGATAATAGGGAGGATGGGGGAAAACGAAGAGGAAATGGAGGAAGCTAGAACCTGTGGCTGGAGATGAAGGGAGAAGAGATTGAGAGGAAAGGGAAGAGGAGAGAAAACGACTAGAAAAAATGAGGGTGAGGTGTTTGGTGGCCGGCCGATGGAGGTGGCTAGCCTCCGCTAGCCAACAGAAAAGAGGCCTATTGGAGAGTTGACAGGTTGAGAGGATTTAGTGAGAAATTTTATTTTAAATATGAATTTCAATAATATTGAAACGATAACTTGGGAGCGTTTGACTTACACATCAATGATATCTGATAATATTGAAAGAATATTTTAAGAGTGTTTAGTTTACCTATTATTGATTACTATTGCTGTTATAAATTGTCGTTGTTGTAGTTGACAAATAAATATATTTGGTTAGAATACCATGAATTGTTCTTTTTTAAAAATTAAAATAATGATTTTAAACATTCTATTTTTATTTTATTGTATTCAATAAAATATTTGTCTCTTGTTAATTTGAACTAGTCTCGTAAAAATATATTTATATGTTCATAAATAAAAATTTCTGAAAGTTCAACTACTATTACTATTATCATGTGGATCAAAATAAAAATATTATTATTATCATTATCATTTGAAGCTAGCTGTTTAGAGTAATTTCAGTTTGACATGAGTTAAAATTAGAAGAGCTACCCTCGTGAACTTATTAACTTTCTTTTTTTTCTTTAATAATCACTTTTATTCAAAAAAAATTCTTAAACCCCATCCAAAACTTTTTTGTTATTTTAAAATCAAACCATCACTCAGCTTCATCAGACTAAATCAACTTACCGGTCAAGTTTGCTGTTAAGTCTGCTGACGTAACGACTATCAACTTCTACCTCTTAAAAATTTGTTATATCAATATGTCACGTCATAAATTGACAATAACTTGGTATTTTAAAAATTAATTTTTTTTTAGACAAAACTAAAATATATTTTGATAATTTTCTCTTAGAAAACATACAAAAAATTCTCTTTCCTCTTCCTTTCTCCCTCCTCTTCTCTCCCTCATCTCTCTCTCTCCTCCCTTCTCCCTCCGGCCTCTCATTCTCCTTCTCGCCCTTTTCTCCTCTTCATAGCAGAGTCGCGGCTGCCATAGAATGGCATTACATCCACCTCCTAGAAACCAACACACACGCCCCCTCCCCCTCTCTAGCGACCACTTTTAGTTTTCGTCAATCTTTCGTTCCAAAGTTTAACTAATCGCAAACAGCTCACTCACTTAATTATCACTGCCAATAGCCACCCACTCAACTTGCAGAAGAAGAAGAATAATTAAAGATAACTTTTCCATTTCCAGTTTCCCACTACACCAATCATTTCATTGGCACAAATAAAACGCAAAAAAAAACAAGAAGAAAAAGCTATCCTTTTGCAGGATAGCTACAATTTCAAATGGTTATGGTGTACGGCTCTTTTACTAGTTGGATCCATCAAGTTCTTGTGCGGGGTAAGGAGAGCAAAAGGGAAGCAGGGAAGGAGGAAAGAGAAACGGACGGGGGAGGGAAGAGGCAAGAGAAAAGAAAAAGCATGAAAAAGTAATGAATTTTTTTATTTTTTATTTTTAATAAAAAATTATTAAAATTTATTTTAATTTTATCTATAATTAAAAACTTAATTTTTAAAATATTACATTATCCTCAATTTATAATTTCAAATACTGATGTGGCGAGTTTTTTATGAGATAACAGTTAGTTATCGTCACGTCAATTAATTTAATAATTATGTCAATAAATTTAAAATAAATTTTATAATTGAGTTGATTTAATCTAACAAAAATAATGTAACAGGCCGATTTAACAAAAATAAAAAAAAGATACGTTTTGAGTATGAATTAAAAAAATAAAAATTTAATGTGTGAAATTAATCATGAAGCTTTCTTTTTCTTTAGGATAAACTTCGACTTTGTAGAACCTATAGCTGACGTTGGAGAGAGAGACAGAGAGAAGAACAGAAGAAAATAAAACATAGGAGGATAACGTGCGCATCTGTGAGAAGAATTACAGAGATTAGAAATTAAAATAAAATATGAAGAATAATTTAGACATACGAAAATAGATTAATTCCTGATACTTTAAAAAAGTAATTTGCATTTATTTTTTGAATTAGCTATCTTTTAAGTCGTCGTTCAACAATTGGCAGTGTTTCCAAAACTGAACTAAACAGAAAAATTTTTACTCTTCAAGATAGTCACAGCAATGATAATTTTAAAATGCAAAACTAAGGCCAGTTTAGTGTATATTAAATTTTTTGTTTTTTATTTATTTTTTTGAAAAAACAGAAAATATGTTTTGTTTTGTTTTTGTGTTTTATTGAAAATTTAAAAGCATTTTTCAAAGAAAAAAATTAAAAAATAATAATAATGTTTTTCTATTTTATTTTTCACTTTCTTTTTTTTACTTTCCCTCACAACATTTTCTCTCTCTATCCCCTCTTCACTATATCTTTCTTTACTCATCCTCTCTTTATCCCTCTCCATTTTTTTCTCTCTACTCTTTCTGTCTCTACTCGTTTTCTCTCTACCATCTCTCTCTTTTTTCTATCTCTACCATTCTCTCTCTATCCTCTCTCTCCTTTTCTCTTTATTCATTCTCTTTACCTTCTCTCTCTTTTTTCTCTCTCTAGCATTCTCTCTACTCATTCTCTCTCTCCTTTTCCTCCCTCAACCATTCTCTCTACTAATTTTCTCTCTACCTCCTCTCTCTTTCCTTTTTCTCTTTCTACCATTCTCTGTCTACCTACACTCTTTCTCCTTATTCTCTCTCTATCATTCTATCTATACCTTCTCTCTCTCATTTTTCTCTCTCTACTCATTCTCTCTCTATCTAGTCTCTCTCCTTTTTCTCGTTTTATCAATCTCTCTACTCATTCTCTCTATACACTCTCTCTCTCATTTTTCTCTCTCTATCATTCTCTTTACTCATTCTTTCTCCACCTTCTCTCTTTCTTTTCTCTCTCTACTATTCTCTTTACTCATTCTCTCACTAGCCTCTCTCTCTCTCTCTCTCATTTTTGCCTTTGTACCATTCTGTTTACTCATTCTTTCTCTACCGTCTCTCTCTCTATTCTCTCTCTGCTCATTCTCTTTCTATCCTCTTTCTCTCTCCTTTTTCTCTCTTTATCATTCTCTCTACTCATTCTCTCTCTGCCCTCTCTATCTCTCCAATTTTTCTCTCTCTCTATTCATACTCTTTTTACCATTTGCCTCACTATCTTTTTTCTATCTACTTTTTTAATCTTGTTAGAAAAAAAAAACAAAGATTGAAAGTAATAAACATAAAAATTCAGTAAATAGCAAAAGCAGAAAAAACAAAAAATGAAAAACAGCAACAAAAAATTTACAGCATCTTCAAACGAGCCTTAAACATCCCTTGGTTGGGAGGATTTGTTGTTAGGACTTCTTTCAAGTGTGAGCCAGTATGACAACAAGAAGGGAATCTAATAAGACAATCTGATAATTTTCAATTTTTATACACTTGAATTGTTGAGATACAGCCAACCTATAAAGCATCAAAAAGAACACGGTGACACAAATATGACACGATACGAATAGGACGATGCAACAATTTTAAAAAATTTAGGATATAAATACAGCTCGAAGACAGTTTTATATACAGCATTATAAATTTCTTTCAACTTGAAAACTCTCTAAAACATATTTATATAATTATAACATCATGAATTCCAACAAAAATACAAATAGAGTAAAAATGCAATACAGTTAACATTCCAGTGCTTCTATTTCTCTTCATATAACATATAACATGTTGTTCTTACTCTCTATAAAACAAAAGTTTTTTCCCCTTTTTTTTTGGAGTTGGAAAGTTACTTTTTTTTTGTCATTAAAACTTACAAAATACTCAGATATATTTGTAGCATGTCAAATACTTCTAATTCTCATGTCCGACACATGTATCTAATTTTTTTAACAAAATTTTGACAAACACTTTTAAACGTGTCTGAAACATCAGATACGTGGCCGACACATCCTACCTCCCCAAAATGTCATGTCTATGCTTCATTGGAGCCAGTGAAATGTTCATAAAAAAAAAAAAGAAATTGAAAACAACATTTTGGTTTTTAATATAAAGCTGAATGTGACTACACTAAAATTTTTTTTAATAGAAAAAATAAGGTGAATTGTAGACATATCAGTCATTACACTTACAAACCGAAATTGGAGTAATCTCTATTTGAATGTCTCATTTAACTACCATTATAATGACAGATCCACCACCAGAATATTAGTGAGGTTAAGCAAAACTCTGTCGCTAGAGAATACAGCGATTGCCTAGTTTAGAGTCTATCGTCGCTCCACAGTCTTTACATTGCAGAAGTGGGCACTTAGCATTTTTGTTAGGGAAGGGTGCGGGCGCATGAACTTAAATCTGAGTCAACAGTATAAAAAACACTGACTTACTATTAAACTACAATATTAAGTGGAAACTATACTCTCAATTTGGGCCAACTATTCATCTTACACCACGTAAAGGATTAAAGTATCAAATAATTAAAAGAATTAGTTTTTTTAAGGATCACAACGATCAATCAATTTAATTTCCTAACCTTTACAAAAAGGACAGAAAATTCTCTATATTTAAAGGTACCTAGAGGACCATTTTCTTCAGTGTCCCTCATTTCTTTTCCTTCATTATTTGTTTGCAAACTAAATTAGACTGATCAGTCCCTTATGGCTCAATTGGTTAATCTGGAAAATGTAATCGAAGTTAAAGCACCGGCTGACGAGTTTTACAACATCCTGAGAAACCAAATGTACAAACTTTCCAGCATCTCTTCTCATGTACACAAGGGCGAGCTTCATCAGGGTGACTGGGAGACGGTTGGCTCTGTTAAAAGCTGGAACTATTCCTTGGGTAAGGCCATTAATACCCTTCTTTTTTCCTTTTGTTTTTCTTGGCTTATGAGGAAGGTGTAAGCATCCAAAAGGGGCATTCGAACGGGAAGAGTAGGGGGTGGTGGAGACATAAACTCTCACATTCCACCTAAGGATAATACTCGATGACTGGCTGGACTAAGCCAGATTGCCAATGCCCTTCTTTTTTCTACGCATAGTACTTAACACCTTATTTGTACAAATTGTTAAATTAAGATACACGGCGACACTGAAGTCTTGAAATTATATGTAACCATTTTTACATTTATTGTGTGGAAACTATGTAAGTTTTACAAATTGTCTAAAACATCTTCCTTTCAAAAAAAAAAAAAAAGATTTTTCAATAGTTAAGAATTTAGAATTTTATTTTTTAAGTCTCAAGTTTTAATATTAAAAAGTAGATATAGAGTTTATGAAAAAAGTGAGAGCCACATCCTATTATAGAGTTCATACTCAATCTTAACTGAAAAATAATAATAATAACCGTATAAAGGCTAATTATAACTAGGCTGCAAACCAATCTAGTCAAGCCAAGTTTAACACATAGTCAAGCCAAACAGGTGCAATTACTACGTACTTAACATACTAAGTACAAATTTTTTATTTTTATTTTTCAAAATAAAGCTCTGTGTACGCATTAGTTAACTGACAAGTCGGATCTAACCTAAAATGAACATATATAATTATTTAAGTATAATGTATAACTATAAAAATGTAACATTTATAACATATCTTTTGAAAAATAACTTGCTAAACGTAATATATGAATTTTATAATGATTATACAATAAAACTCTTAAATGAGCCTGAAACTGAGTTGGTTATTAGCACATACAATTCGAACATACCTTTATTCAGACTTAAATTCATTTATTATATAAGATTCAAAATAAAATTTAAGTTTCACTTATTACTTAAATTCATTTATTATATAAGATTCAAAATAAAATTTAAGTTTCACTTATTATTATTTATAAACGACTTCAAACGTGTCCTTGCCAAACGTATAAATTCGTTTGTTACTCTACACATAAACAATTTTTTTGAACGGCAGAATTTCATTATCAAAACAGTGTAACCAAACAAAATAAGCTCTCAAAAAACAGAGCGGATCATCAGCACTTGTACACGAACAACTATAAACAAGACTGTATATTTCTTCCATTATATTCTGAAAGGAGCCACGGACGGACTATGTTGACAAGCTCTGGATGGATTTTTTTTTTTAATTTTTAATTTTTTAGTTTTTGACTTGTCAAACAAGTGGCCGAAAAAAGTTTTTTTTATTGACTGTGGCATTTTACTCGTTATCGGTCCGTCCACTTATTTTTTTCATTCAACAAACACTTAATTACAACCAAGCCATCACATGCATAGATACAGTCGTATAAGTCCTCGTCTTGGCGAAACCATATGCGAAACTATTAGACTCCCTTTGCTTGCAGTGAAATATACAACAAATTAATTAAATTATGACACGTTAAATATAATCAAGAAAATCACTTTATTTACGTGATAAAATTGTCAATTAACATGTTCGTAATTTTTTTTCCATAGGCAAATTAACATCTGTGAGACACAACGACATACCAACCTAAAAAAAAAAAAGTTAGGACACAAATACATTTTGAACACATATATATATATATATATATATATATAGGAGTACCGGAAGAAGGGGCTAAGGATTTCATATTTGTGGTCTTCGATTTGATTTTGTTTTTCTTATTATTAAAGTGAAAAATAAGTTGAAGCTTGAATTCTTTTTTCTTTTTTTTTTGTTATTAAGAATGACAAAAATATCCAAACATATCATGGGTACGTTGAAACATTATAATTTTTGCGTATTAAGTGTCTGACATTTTTTCTTTCAAAAAAAATTTGCTCACATTTTTAATTAGGTGTGTCTAACACATGTCTTAAATTCGTATCCATATTAAACACGTATCCAACACACCCCACCTCCAATTTCTTCGGCATTTAGATTAACATTTTTGGTCACGTCGAGCGTCTTATTAATTTAAATATTATAATGCCAAACTCTACAGAGGGTGAATCGTTGAACGTGAAGGAGACGGTGGAGAAAATAGACGACGAGAACAAGTTGATGACTTTTAGGGCACTGGATGGAGATCTCTTAAAACTTTACAAGAGCTTCAAGGTGACCTTTCAAGTCATTCCCAAAAGCCAGGGCAGCGCAATAAAATGGACAATTGAATATGAGAAGCTAAACGAAAATGTGCCAGCCGCTAATGCTTACATGGAATTTGCCGCCAAGGTCACCAGAGAAATTGATGCTCATCTTTCCAATGCCTAATTCAAAAATTGTTGGGCACAATTATGAATCTCAACTAGGAGATCAGACGCTTGGAATTTATATGCCAAGAAGGATTGCAATATATGGGTTGCTTGCATACGTGTGTTTTTAACTTATATTTAGTTGAGCTAATGTGTGTTATGAATTAATACCAGGGTTTTTGCCAGAAAAATATGATCATGTATGCTTGTACCTGTGATTAATGTCATGTTCTTAGGTGTGTATAAACTCAATAATAAGGCTGTCCTGTGTTATTAATTACTTGTTTGTCTTAGTTCTTAAGTGATGCCTTTCCCATCTTACATTTCTCTCTTGAGCAAAGCAATTTTTGTACTTTTTTCAGTTGGCGCTGTTTGAGATTCAAAATTAAAGGTTTTTAGCTATTAGTGATGATTCCAGTGAAATAAGCTGAACTCGACACAGTTATTCTTCCATGAATCATAATTATAAACTTCAAATCCTTTTTTTTTTTTTTTCCTGCCCATTAAGAGTGTACGAATCCTTTTAAATTTAAATCTTAATTAGTCGTCTTTTATAACACAAAGACAAATTTTCTTTTTTTTTTTTTTTTTTGGTAAATAAAGACAAAATCTCTATGCCGACCTAAGCACGACACTAGAGCTACAAGGCTTGCGATAAGAGTCCATGGGGTCCGGACGGGCCTTAAAATTTCAAACCCCATTAAATCAGACAAAATGAGAATGAGAAGGTTACAAGGGTTTACGCTACAAAAAAATTTAATGTAGATAATCTGATTTATTACATGATGAGTGATTTAGTAGAGTCTTTTTTAACGAGCATATTATCACTGTTACTTACTTATTTAACAAATTGTACCTTACGTATAACATGCATAACCAGCGATCAATGCATATATTTACAAAATTCAGAAAATAAATCTAAAGTGTGTCAAAATAGTCAGCCAAGCATTATTTGACTAGAAGAAAATGGAAGTAATAATATGCATTTCTTTTGATAAATAAATAAATAATATGCATTGCATCTACTCTAGTCCCACCGGATTATTCACGAGATTTACTTGCAGCGAGCCAAACCTCAGGACCACTAATAGTTACTCTAACATATTTTATTTTATATTAACTTAAATTTGAATTTCATTTGTATTGTATGTTTCCACACAAGTGAGATTTATATTTAATATAATGAGTTAGTTTAAAATTTATTAACATCATAATTAAGATATAAAGAGATTTATTTGAATTTAACAGTATTTATGTGATAAATTTATTTTATAAAAATATATTAAATAATGACATGATAGGTTCAATAGCCTTAATTTATAGGTTCAATAATTTAGATACTCAAAAAAAAAAAATTTTGCTGTTAGAAAAACAACTGGATGGGTTGATGGCTAAAGCATCTCTTTTTTGTCCGAACAATGAAATCGATTAAAAACAATAAATAAATAGAATGTCTATCCACTACTCGATCGCGAATCATCACACTTTTTGACTTTTTTCTCGACTGATTACACAAAATGTTAAGTTCAGCCATCCTAGTCTGTGATTATTCGTGATAATACCAACAACAAAGTCAAAGGCGATGGCAACGTAAGGGGAACGATAATAAAAAAAAAACGTAAGGGAACAGGAATTTTGGGTTTTAAATTCAACAAATGTTGCTATTGTCATTCATCATCAACAGAACAAAATCTGACTTAAATATTGTTGTTAGGTCATGCATGAGTTATATATGTGACAAATATAAGTTTCACGCAGAGAAGAAACTACCTGTTAATCTACTCTACATTTTTGTCTTTATACTAAATCTTTAAATGAGTAAATTTTACGATATTTAACAAGTATCACTAATTTCTTTTATAATCATACAAGATCAGGTTTATATTTAATCCTACCGAACATATATTTGACCTATTGGTATTGTGTTTTTAACCCTAATATTTTCGTATTAAAATTGATATTTTATCTTTGCACCTTTATTGATTTCAAAGCCCTTTTTTGGGCATTCATTACTCCTCCCATGGTCAGGTAAAAATAGGCTAGTGGCCCGGTCTAACTTGACGTTCAGATTTGGCATGCTTCTTAATTCTCTTCCTCTCAACCAATGGCTATGGATAGAGAGTCGAAGAGCTTTCCGGTGACTCCATTCGTGGAGGCAGCAAGACGCGGCTCCTTGTTTGGAGCTAATGGTAAGTACAACTTCATAGCCTAGTTTAAGGGGAAGCAATCTTTGACACTTTTCGTTGTGAGACTTATTCTGAAGTTCGATATGGAAAACACTCATACTCGAGAAAAAGATTTGATAGGTTATGTGTGAATTAATATTACATTAACTATTCAATTCGAAACGAACTGAAATAAGTGCAAAGATTACTGTTTAGGCTTTTTATTTTATTTGGGACTGTTATTGGCATGTATGTGTGTAACAGATAAATATCGAGTCTGTTACAGTTAGGTTCGAAAATAAAAAATTAAATTATAAATAAAAATTTAAAAATAAAAGAAAATTTACGTGGGGTCGATTTCCGTAAATCTTCCGATTAGTGTTCCCTTTTTTTTTGACTCCGTCAAGGGCTGCACGAGTTTGATATTGACAGAAATAATTTCCACAGCTTTATCTTGAATTGAGTAGGCTGAAACTGTATCTGATTTAGACATTTAGATTACCGTTAAGAACCGCAGAGACCTGATCTGAGCCGATCTGACTTAATTTCACCGAGGGCCGAAGGGACTTGTTCTCGGATGAGCTGCCTGGACTTTGCTGAGAGCCGTATGAGGCTTGATCCCAGACGGATTTGTAGTAATTTGATATTTTTAGATCTATATTCTCATAAATTCAGATCTATAGTGATCAGAGAATATAAACCTAAAAATAACCTTAGAAATGGAAACAACAAATTTTTTGGGGTTTACCCCTGAAATATCTCTCAAAAAGGAGTTAAGAGAGTATACTGTAGAGTAAAACACGTAAGAAAAGGAGAAATTTTCTTGAGAGATTTTCAAAATTTTCTTTTTCTCTCAAATTATCTGTATTTTTCTGTTTACAGATTTGCTGAATCTGTTTTGAACTGAGGGGCGATGGCCTATTTATAGGGCTCCTTTCAATGTGAAAACATTGTGTGAAAGGAAGAAAATTAAAGCCACCAACTATGCAGTTGATGGCTATTGGCCACTGTAGTCGGCAATTGCTGACCACAGTGGTCAACTCTTTTTTTTTTTTTCCTTTTACAAATGCCCCCACTTCAAGGGTCGGTAAGGAAGAAATTTACAGAGGTGATCTGCACCGAGTCTTGAAGTCTAGTTTGAAACTTGAGATGTTTTGATAAACATTTGAATGTTGAAGTCTTCTAACTCTGACTATGCCTGCTGTTGTTGGATCGCAATAGGAATCTGATACGATCTTGAAAAAGTTAGCACCCTAGCCAATATAAAAATTGACATTCTAGCTGCAGGTGCGGTCGAACTTCCATAGCTCGAAAATGATTTTTTTATATGTCTTAAAGTTCCATAGCTCTGGTAAGAATGATCCGGTAGGCAAAGAACTTGAACCTTCCCATGAGGAGAGCTCAGCACTACGGAACTTTAAGACCGGGACACAGAGAGACTGTCTGTAGTGATGATTCCCAAGTCTGCTCCGACGTAAGGAGAGTAGTTGGAACTTCCCTGTACGTCGCCACATCCAAAGGAAGATTAGGATGATTGCAGCTTCTCATCCCTCTGTGGTAGATGTGAATTAAGAAGAGTAGTTGGAACTCCATGACACCGATGGCGTTGGAAACTGAGTTTCGAGGGCTTTTAGGAATCCCTCGAGGAGGACTACTTCTTCTTTTCTTAACTCGTGCGCCTCCAACTTCTTGATCAAAAAGCTTTCTCAGACAAGTGCAGAGACTAGCCATTTTCTTTTTGAGAAAAAGAAGAGCTGAGGTGTGAGTATTATAACTCGGGCATGCAGGATATATATACAAACAATAAAGAGTTTTTTTTTTTTTTGAAAAGGCAAAAAGAAGGTACGTAAAATCGAGTAGGATCATCCACGTCCCTTTCCCGCATAAGAGACAAAAGAGGCAGCGGCTGACGCGTGTCACGAAAGTCGTTACCGTGTTGCAGAAGTCGTTGCTGTTTGCTGCAGAAGTCGTTGCACCTTATCTTGTCAGCCGTCCTGGCCGGGCCCGAGGTGCAGCTCCAAGTCAAGCTCGGCCTCGTCTGGTGGGCCGATGATGTTGACGTCGTTGGAGCCTTCCGGCTGGTTGATGCTGCTGGAATATTCTGGAAAAAGAGACAATGTTTCGCCAGAATAACTTCCTTCTGCTAGAAAAGTCCCTTTTGAACTTAAGTACTTATGAGGAATGAACTCTTGACTGACTCCGTAAGACCACTAGGACCAGTACGCATGGTCCCACGGGCTACGGCTTTGATCGTTATAGCCTGTAGAGACCATTGCAGTGGTAGAACTCGAACCTGCTTCATTTGAGGGCGAAACTGTACCGATGGGATCTACTATCAGAACGGCAGACTGTGCTTTGGAAAAATCAGTTCTCAGTGCTGGTTTCTTCCTGCTTCTCTGATTTTGGAACCAATAAAACACATTTTTTCCTTCGATCACCCCAAGCGGGCGCAATCGTAAGACAAGTTGGTAAATCTGAGATGTATTTGGAATAATACCTCCATTGTTGTGGAAGACTTCCTCCAAAATTTACAGTTGTGCTATGATTGGTTGCCACCTTGTGCGGGGTGACATTTCTTCTCCCTTATCTTGAGGTTCTGCAACTGGTTCCATTTTCTTGTGGCAGAGGAGCAAAGGTCTGGTATGTGGTGAAGATCGGTTGAGACTGATGTTGGGTTTCAGACTCAAACCCTCCATCGCTTTTATATTTTTGGGTCGTTCACAGTTTATACTCATGTGGGCTAAGAGTTGGATTGGATTTTGAACTTGGGTTCTGGACTGTGTCTGGAACTTGGAATTTTTGGGTTTTAGGCTTTAGATTGGATTTGGGTCGAGTGTTTGGGTTTTGGATTTGAACTTTTGGATTTGGGTCGAGTGTTTGGGTTTTGGACTTGGACTTTTGGATTTTGGGTTGAGTGTTTGGGTTTTGAGTCTGGACTTAGTTTTCAGGCTTTTGAGTTAGGCTTGAGTTTTCCGATTTGAGCTCAAGTGTTTGGGTTTGGATTTTCGGGTTTGGATTTTCGCTTGGACTTTTAGATCGGGACTTCCGAACTTTTATTTTTGATTTTTTTTATTTTTTATTTTTTATTTTATTTTTTTTGATCTTTTTCTATTTTTTATTTTTTTTTAAACGTATTTACATATAATACTGTTTCAGAAATTTACCATTGATCGGGCCAATTTGGACGCCTTCTTGGTGTAACAGCATGTAAGCGTTGTGAGTATAGGCTTCCTGCACTAAGTATGGCCCATCCCATTTGGAAATAAGCTTGTCACCAGACCGATGCTTCATCTTGATGGGTCGTCGTACTACAAGAACAAGGTTTCCAATTTGAAAAGATCAAGGGCGGACCCTGCGGTTGAACGTGTTGGTGAGCCGGGCTTGGTAGCATTCGAGTTGCTGTTGTGCTTTCAGGCTCCTTTCGAGGGCTTCTAACTCATCCAGACGTAGGCGAGCATTCTCTCCTCTGTGAGTCCTTCCAGAATAGCCATGCGCAGAGATGGAATCTGTGTTTCCAACGGCAGTATTACTTCGACACCGTTGACAAGTGAGTATGGCATCGCCTGTGTTGGAGTCTAGTAAGTTGTACGATACGCCCATAATGCCTCCGGAATTCTGTCATGCCAATCTCTTTTTGATTTAGAGACTACCTTCCGCAATAGGTTGCATAAAGTCTTGTTGAATGCTTCAGTCAAGTCATTAACTAGGGCATTGTACATGGATCACTTGTACTGCTTGAACTTGAACGTCTCGCAGAGCTTGTCGATCAAGCTGTTGTAGAATTGGTTGCCATTGTCAGTGATGATTAATCGAGGGACTCCATAGCAATAGATCAACTGAGTCCGGATGAAATTGGCAACATGC
Source organism: Carallia pectinifolia (assembly GCA_037832335.1). Classification (NCBI taxonomy): domain Eukaryota; kingdom Viridiplantae; phylum Streptophyta; class Magnoliopsida; order Malpighiales; family Rhizophoraceae; genus Carallia; species Carallia pectinifolia. The sequence goes on from CM075453.1 coordinate 13,741,526, forward strand.
TCCTTCTTTACCTCTCTAAGTGGAATAGTTTCGGCCCATTTTGAGAAGTAGTCTGTTGCTGCGAGGATGTATAGGTGACCCAGGGATGACTTTGGCAAGGGCCCCACTAAGTCGAGACCCCAAGCTTCAAAGGGTCAGGACGAGACAGTTGGATGCAGTGGCTCTGGTGGTCGATGTATGTAATTCGCATGAAATTGACAAGTTTGACAGGTTTTAGCAAACTCAATTGAATCACGTACCATAGTTGGCCAGTAGTATCCCATCCTTCTGAGCTGAAAGTGCAACTTAGGCCCTGATTGATGTCCGCCACAAATACCAGAATGTGCTTCAGCGAAAGCTTGTTTTACCTCTTCCCTGCCTAGGCAGCGAAGTAAAACTCCATCAAAAGATCTTCGATACAGAGCATCCTTGAGATATATAAAGCGGGGAGCTCGTCGTTGAATTTCTGTCTTATGACAACAATCTTCGGGCAGTTTCCCGTGCTGTAGGTAATTAATGATTGGTTGGCGCAAATCCTCGTCCTCCGCGAGACGTACAGATACAGCGTTAGTTGCTGTTGTTTCTTCATCATCCTTCTATGACACTATCCATTTCTGGCATACGGCAACAACTGTAGCCTGGATTTCTGACTTTGCAAGAGAAGTGGTCAGATTAGCCAACACGTCTACTTGAGTGTTTTCTCGTCGAGGCACATGCTCCAAAGTGATGCTTTCAAATTCATCCATTAGCTGTCGAGCACGTTGATGGTAAGGTGCAAGGTCCTCTTTCTTCACATCATACAACCCTGTAAGTTGGTTGATGACGAGCTGGGAATCTCCATGGACTTCTATAGTTGGAATCTTCATATCGACAGCCATTTGAAGTCCAATGATCAAAGCCTGGTATTCGGCAACATTATTTGAACATAACTCACCGAGTATGATAGCATATGGTAGTATTTGTTGTTGAGGAGTGACAAACACTATGCCGGCACCAGCACCATCACGTCTTGCTGCACCATCAAAGAACATCGTCCATGGTGGCAGTGTCTCAATGTAAAAGACCTCTTCATCCGGAAGATCATCTGTGAACTTCTAATCGGACGGGACAGGGTGATCTGCAAAGAACTCTGCTAGAGCTTGTCCTTTTACTGCCTTTTGAGGCACGTAGACAATGTCACAGCTCTATAGAATTACTGCCCACTTGGCAAGTCGTCCTGACAAGATTGGTCTAGATAAGATATATTTGATAGGATCAGCTCTGGCAATAAGACGTACCGTGTGAGCTTGCATGTAGTGCCTCAGCTTGTCAATGGCGAAGAACAGTGCTAGACATGTCTTTTCAATGGGCGAATAACTCAGCTCCGGACTGTTTAGTGTTCTACTCAAGTAGTACAGGGGAACTTCCTTTCCCTGTTCATTTTCCTGTGCAAGCAGGGCTCCCAAAGATCTTTCCTGCGCTGCAATGTAGAGAATCAACGACTTTCCTTGAATTGGAGCTCCCAGGACTGGTGGATTGGAAATGTACTTCTTTATGCTCTCAAAGGCTTTGCTACAAGATTCGTCCCACTCGAAGTTGACATCCTTCTTCATTAAACGATGGAAAGGTTGACATCTCCCAGCTAAGTTGGAAATAAAACGGCGAATGTAGGCCAGCTTTCCTTGTAAACTTCGCAGCTCATGCAGGTTTTAGGTTCAGGCATCTTTTAAATTGCCTCAACCTTTGACTGATCAACTTCGATTCCACTATGGCGCACCACGAACCCAAGAAACTTTCCTGATGTGACACCAAATGCACACTTGAGAGGTTCATTTTAAGCTGATGCCTGCGAAGTCTTTCAAACACCGTTTTGAGATCCTCGAGATGGTCTTTTTGCTCCTTAGTCTTTACTACTAAGTCATCAACATAACATTCTACAATCTTGTGCAGCATGTCATCAAAATTTTTTTGCATAGCACGTTGATAAGTGGCGCTAGCATTTTTTAATCCAAACGGCATAACTTTGTAGCAGTATATACCTTTTGGGGTGCTGAATGCTGTCAACTCCTCATCTTCTGGGGCCATTCTGATTTGGTTATAGCCTGAAGAACCATCCATGAAGGACAATGCTTCGTGACCCATTGTTGCATCGACTGTGATCTCTATTATGGGCAACGAAAAGTTATCTTTCGGACAGGCTCTGTTAAGATCTCGAAAATCAACACATACCCTTAATTGTCCATTCTTCTTTCTTACCGGGACTATGTTGGCAATCCACGTTGGGTAGGTGACCTCTCGGATGAAGCCAGTATTGATCAGCTTGTTAACCTCTTCCTCGATTTGTGGAATGAGTTCCAGGCGAAACCGTCGTTGTGGCTGCTTGACAGAACGAACACCTTTCTTTACTGCTAGTCGATGCACCGCAATCTTTGGGTCAAGTCCAGGCATTTCTTTGTAACTCCATGCGAACACGTCCCTGTATTGACTTAATATCTGAACATATTCTTGTTCTTCTTCTGCAGTAAGTAAAGCACTTACAAATGTAGGTCGAGGATCTTCCGGAGAGCCAAAACTGACCTCCTTGAGTTCATCAACAGTTGCTTGGCCACCATCTTCAAGTTCCGAGGGAGCCTCCTTTACTTCGCCGTCTGATGAGTCGAACTCAGCCTCCTCGCTAATTGTGACATAAAATGTAGAGCCCCTGACTTCATCTTCTTTGTTTGACTGGATAAGCCTGTCTTGTTTGGTGGTGGTGGTGATGGTACGTGCATCAGCTGCTCGGCTTCGACTCTTTAGCGTGATCCGCACAGGTGACTTCTCCTGATAGCCTAAGCCAGGTCGGGACGTTGAAGTTTGAGCAATGGCGTCACTTGTAGATGGCAGTGTACCCATTGTACTCGGGTTTGAGAAGTTATAGCCTGCCTTGGCCAAGAGCTTGTATGCATTAGGATCGAATCCTTCGTGTGTTCTTCTTTCTGGAAGTGAGCCGCCTTCGACTGCCCTCGTGTGTGGTCTGACGAAGCCTTTTAATGGTTTTGAAGACAAAACCGGCTCAATCTTTGGTATCGGCAGAGTGTAAGTCTCATTCAAGTCATGAAGTTCCTTTGTTTTGGGTTGGCTATGTCCTTACTCCTGTTTAGGATTAATACAATAAAAAAAAGGGGGTTGACCTTCTGGGCGTCGTGACTTCGGCACATAGCGTAGGACTGCAGTGGAACTTGAAGATGTAACATCCTTCGGACGAAGTTCAGCAAGCTGTGGCAGCTTTTCATTTGTTGGAGTCTGAGGTTGAGCATTGGCAGGTTCTTCGACAGCTTTTCCCTTTTTATGGATGCCCCCAGTCCAAGTAGCTTTTGATGGAATAATCTCCGGATTGTCTATGTCGGTATAAAAAACTGCATCCGCCAAATGTGATTCAACATCATAAAACGGCTTTAAATCAGCATTGATCGTTTGAACGCCACCATTGTAGTACTTGAAACACTGATGTAGGCTTGAGAGCACAACTCCATTTCTATGAATCCACGGTTGTCCTAGCAACATCTTATACGTGGTACGTGCATCGATCACATGAAATAGATTGCTAGAAGTGAGATTACCGATAGTTAACTCCAAGCGAATCATCCCAATTGCTTTCTATCCTCCTTGATTAAAGCCATGAATCATCAAGCGGCTGTCTAATAATTCATCAATGTCAATGCCGAGCTACTTTATTTTGGATTTTGGGATAATATTGACTACCAAGCCATCGTCGATCAGAATACGTCGGACATTCTATTCTCTAACATAGCCTGATACATACAACGGCCGATTGTGAGGTTTGGACCCCAGCAGGAGATCCTCATCTGAGAATGAGATAGCGGAGTAACATCCGACGTGATTTTGGACCGTCTGTTGCTCCGTCGAGCTGGAATCACTTGATGACAGAGGTTCAGCTGAGAGGTTCTGCCATATTTCTTTTGATTGCGCAAACAACTAAGGGTTAACGAGAAGAGCTTGAAGAGCTTCATATACCTTCTCTACTGTCGACTTTTTGTCATTGAGTGGCTCCTCCTTATGGTGTGCCGCCTCTTCTGATGGATTTGAAGTGATGGTAGTCTGGTTTGCCGAGGTTACGCCTTCCTGGTCCCTAATGATTTTATTCTGACTCTTGAGCTTCATGATTAGCTCCTTCAAGACGAAACACTTCTCGGTTGGATAACTTACTATGCAGTGATATTTGTAGAATCTTGGATCGTTGACTCGATCCTTTTCATTGGGCCGCTTGCACTCTGGGAGTTCGATCAACTTCGCCTCCAAGAGTTGTTCAAGAATGTCAGGGACGTCTGAGTTGGGGAATGGATACTACTTTTGCTCCAACTCTCGCAATGTCACCTTCCGCCTTTCCTGTTGTTTTCGCTGAGTTATTTGGGTCGGAGGATTTACCTTAGCTTTGGCTCCCACTTTTACTGGTGCGGCTTCAACAGTCATCACTTATTTTCCTTTTCCTAAGCTGTTGGGCTTCTTAATCTCCCTTCTGCCTCCTTGCTGGTCCTGCTGGATCGGAACCGTGCCCCCGAAAGTTTGGATGCTTATCTCCATATCATGTGCGCGGGTCGCCAATTCTTCGAACGTTCGGGATTTGATGCCCTGCAGGATGTATAACAGCTCCCAATGCATTCCCTGAATGTACATCTCTACAGTAGAAGTCTCTGTCACGCGATCTTTGCAGTCCAAGCTGAGAGCACGCCATCTGTTGATGTATTCGACAACGAGCTCTCATTTCCTTTGTTTGGTACTGGTAAGCTCCATCATACTTACCGTCCTTCGAGTGTTGAAAAATCTATTGAAAAACTCTCGTTGTAACTGTTCTCAACTGTCGATCGATTCTGGTTCGAGATTTATGAACCAGGTGAAAGCGGTCTCCCTGAGCGAACGAACGAATTGCTTCACCAAGAGATCTCCGTAAGTCTCTGCGTTGTTGCAAGTTTCAACGAAGTGGGCGATGTGCTGTTTGGGATCACCTCGTCCGTCGAATTGTTGAAATTTGGGCGGCTAGTAGCCCAAAGGCATGTTGAGACTTTCAATCCGTCTGGTGTACGGTTTGACGTACATCTGTGATCCTTGGAAGGGTGTAGCTTGTTGCAGGCGGATCGTATTAGCTATCATTTCCTGCAATTGTTGAACGGATAACAAAACTACAGAATTTGAGGGTGGCAGCTGTGTAGAACTACGTGGTCGCTTTTCTGCAGTGAAGACGTCGGCTGGTGTGACTTCTGGAGTGAAACCGGGTGGATATGGTTGCTCTTCGCGGATTTCAGGATCAATTTGGATCAAGACTTTTCCTTTGAGAGCGGCGATCTGTTGATCTTTTTCCTTTACAACTCTTATCAACTGCAAAATCTTGTTCTCCAATTCTGAAATCCTTTCTTCTGTACTGGTTGTGTTGGTCATCATGACGGCAACAGATCAGGCTCCGCGAAAGACTGAGGGAGAGAACTCTTCTGGTTCCTCTGTGTGGATCTCTACAAAATGAGTTGGATTCTGTTGAGCGGGCTTCGTCGTGTTGCCCCCGACTTCGATCGGGGTGGGTGATCGACTCCTCCATGCGGCGAGAGAGTCAAGGGAGAGATCATGTAGTTGTGCAAGCTGTGGACACTCCGTTTCGATATTTTGTTGGGTTTGGACGGCAAGAAATTGTGTCTGTCCGCGAGTTTCTAAACCTGCGTACTCAGGTAGGGTAGTTGATGCAGGCAGTGGAGCAGTTGCCTTCTTTTTTGTAACAACAGTTGTACTCCTTTTTGGTGTCATTTGATGTGCTGAACACCTGTTAAAATTTTTTTCTTTTTTTCTTTTCTCTGCTGCTTCTTTTTGCCTTTTTTCTTTTTTTTTTGTTTTTTTTAAGGAACAAGAGATGAGAAATGAAGAGGTCCCACCGAGCGTGCCAAAAATTTGTAACGGGTAAATATCGAGCCTGTTACAGTTAGACTCGAAAATACAAAAATAAATTACAAATAAAAATTTAAAAATAAAAGAAAATTTACGTGGGGTCGATCTCCGTAAATCCTCCGATTAGTATTTCTTTTTTTTTTTTGACTCCGTCAAGGGCTGCACGAGCTTGATCTTGACAGAAATAATTTCCACAGCTTTATCTCGAACTGGGTAGACTGAAACTGTATCTGATTTGGACGTTTAGACTACGGTTAAGAACCGCGGAGACCTGATCTAAACCGATCTGGCTTAATTTCACCGAGAGCCGAAGGGACTTGTTCTCGGATGAGCTGCCTGGACTTTGTTGAGGGCCGTATGAAACTTGATCACAGCCGGATTTGTAATAATTTGATATTTTTAGATCTATATTCTCATAAATTCAGATCTAAAACGATCAGAGAATATAAATTTAAAAATAACTTTAGAAATGGAAACAGTTTTTTGGGGTTTACTCCTGAAATATCTCTCAAAAAGGAGTTAGGAGAGTATACTGCAGAGTAAAACACGTAAGAAAAGGAGAAATTTTCTTGAGATATTTTCAAAATTGTCTTTTTCTCTCAAATTCTCTGTATTTTTCTGTTTACAGATTTGCTAAATCTGTTTTGAACTGAGGGACGATTGCCTATTTATAAGGCTTCTTTCAATGTAAAAATATTGTGTGAAAAGAAGAAAATTATAGTCACCAACTATACAGTTAGTGGCTATCGGCCACTATGATCGACAATTGCCGACGACAATGATCAAAATTTTTTTTTTTCTTTTACAATGTGATTATGTTATATAGTTGCATCGGACTCCATCACAGGCATTAAAAAATTGCAATTCAACTAACATTCTATGGGGATAATGATTTTTTTAGTCCTAAACCTTTAAAATTTTTTACGTTTGAGTCCTAAACCTTTTTTACATTTCATTTGAGTCCTAAATTTTTTTATTTTCTACCAAATTAGTCCTTCTGTTTAACAAAAGTGATCAATCTATTAAAAAATAATTTTAACTTTACAAAAAATTATTTAAAAAAGATTAAATATATGAATTGAATGTCTTTTTTATAAAAAAATATGCATGTTGCCTATTTAATTCGTATATTTGTTGATTAAAAAAATATTTAATATGCATATTTTGTTGATGAAAAAAATATTTAATTCATATATTTAAGCTTTTTTAAATGATTTTTATTAAATTAAACTCACTTATTAATAGATTGACTACTTTTCGTAATTTAAAGGACTGATATAGTATAAAATTAAAAGATTTAGGACTCAAATGAAATGTTAAAAAGGTTTAGGACTCAAACGTAAAAAAATCTAAAGGTTTAGGACTTTAAAAATATTTATCCCAACATTCTATCAAGCTCATAAATAAGGCAATAAATTATGAGCAGGTGGATATCTATCCACAACTCGCCTCGTTCTTTGTAATTAATGAACACATGTTTCAGGGCTGTCAATAGTACATTTATGTCTTGAGAAAAAAAAAAAAAAAGGCAAAAAATAAGGCAATAAATTATGAACAGGTGGATATCGATCCACAACTCGCCTCGTTCTTTGAAATTAATGAACACATGTTTCATGGCTGTCAATAGTACATTTATGATAATTATAAGAAAATTGTTATTGGCACGAACAAAATAACTTCAGGCACGCACCATACAAGAGAAATTTGGGGTTCCAATGTTGGTTCGTGCGTGTGTGAAGTAATTTTACCGTGCAAATAACAATGCCCTAATTATAATTATACAACTACACAAATATACAACCAACAAAATATTTTCACCTTTTATAAACTTGCATTACTTGTAAGTCAATAATTATTTTTGTGTTAACAATTTCTAAATTAATAAAACTAACACTAGATGTTTTTAAATAAATAATAATATATAATTATACAAATTTATCTAATAAATGTAACGAATTTTTTATTTTTATAAATTTAATAATTTTATTATTTTATAATTATTTTAAAATTATTTAAATAAAATCACCAGCTTTATTTCTTTTAAAAATCACAGCAATCAGTGACATCCTTGATCACGATGATCAAACTTTGTCTCTGAAACCATTGACGTGCTTCCAGTCCCCATGGTACCATGCAAGTGAATGTTTAATAATTGCCAGGCCAAATCAATGCAATTTTATATTGAATTATATCTCTCTCACTAGATTTCGAATCTGATTTTTCTCGGCTACCTAGAATTTATTAATGTGTTCATTATCACGTTGTCAATCACACCTCCAAATTCATTAGATGCGGTCGATTTCATTGAAGGGTGCGTATTGCGCTGAAGACAATATTTCCACAAAAAATTGTTTGGACACAATATAAAAATATAATTATTTATTAATTTAATATAATTATATTTAAAAAATATAAAATTATAAATTATAAAATTTAAAATTAAAAATAAGTGAGTATTATTTTAAAATTTAACGTATATCTCAAATAATATACGTTAAAAGAAATTTCTTTCTTTGAAAAAATTTTTTTATAGAAAAAATTAATGCAGTGACACTAAATATACAACTGGTTACATTTTTATAGTTTGTACAGGACTTTTTTCTATTTATTTAAATAAAGCATTTTATTACATTGTAATATTTTAAAAAATATTAAAATAATCGTATAATTTATTTGATGATATTTGAAAATTTATATTTGTTTTAAATTAATCATTCAACAAATTACTTTAATCTTACTTGAAAATTTCTATTAATTATTTCTCAAAAAAAATCGGTTATAACAAAAATTTTTAGACTTACAAGTTGTGGACATAACAATATGATATAAATATTATTATAATAATTATAAAAAATGAGTTTATAAAGAAAAAGAAAAATAAAAAAATATATTATTTTGTTAATTATATTGAATTATGTCTATCAATAGTTGTTGTCTCTATCGTTTAATATAACTTCTATAATTTATTCACAATTAGAGTTATTTTTTTCAAAATTCAGTGTATTTTTTTAACAAATAAAAGTACCCTTAGTTATATTTGCGTGCTCCATACCGTCTACTTCTGCAATCAGCAAGTAAATCTAGAGCTTGAGTTTCCACATATATCATGGCTCTTCCAATAATTTTTAATTTTAAGGATCAGTATTTGATATATAGTTTAATCTTAGAATTAACCGTATATTCACCACACAGCAAAGGCTGTCCTTATTGCTACACCAGCCATGCCTAGGTAATTCAGCTTGCAAACTTAGCCAGGAATGTTAAATGGGCAGAATTTGAACTGAAAAAATAAATAAATTATTAAATTAATTGTGTATCATAAATTATGTAATTGCAGTTCAGATTTTTACGTAACAACTTTATGTTTATTATTATGTATTTGCATAATTTTCTTTAATGCTTTATCAAATGTTTTAGCTGCATAATGCCACAATAATATCCGTAAATGAAAAGTCGTTGCCCCGCAGGATTCTTTGGTGAGGGCGGAGCCACCAGCCTCACATGTTATGTCCCTAGGAATGGAAATCGTGTCAAAACTGAGGTGTGATACAAGCTATTTTCCCATCCGTCCTTAACTTATATGAGCTTTACTATGCAGTAATATCTTAAGTAGCATTGAAATTATCAAGCAACTTATTTTATAATATTTAATAATTTATTTATTTATTTTTAAATTTAGTCATTTAATTGCCATTATCAATTTAATTTTATTTAAAGAATTTTATTAAATATTTTATAATTTATATATCATACATTGATCTTAACTATTTCATCTATTTAAAATTAAATATTAATTTAACAAGCTTGATTTTCAATTTACTAGATTAAATCGATTAAACTTGACTCGTTCAATTTGTCCACTAGTTTTGATCGTCAGAACCTAAAAAAGAAAAGAAAAAAAAAAACTAGTTTTGATCTCGGGATAAATATTTTTAAGGTCTTAAACCTTTAAATTTTTTTACGTTTGAGTCCTAAACCTTTTTAACATTTCATTTGAGTCCTAAATCTTTTAATTTTTTACTATATCAGTCCTTTAAATTGCGAAAAATAGTCAATCTATTAATAAGTGAGTTTAATTTAATAAAAATCATTTAAAAAAGGTTAAATACACGAGTTAAATATTTTTTTCATCAACAAAATATGCATATTAAATATTTTTTTAATCAACAAATATACGAATTAAATATGCAACATGTATATTTTTTTATAAAAAAGACATTCAATTCATATATTTAATCTTTTTTAAATAATTTTTTGTAAAATTAAAATTATTTTTTAATAGATTGATCACTTTTGTTAAACAGAGGGACTAATTTGGTAGAAAATTAAAAAGTTTAGGACTCAAATGAAATGTCAAAAAGATTTAGAACTCAAACGTAAAAAAACTTAAAGGTTTAAGACTAAAAAAATCCTTATCCCTTTGATCTCGACAGCCAACGATTTTCACTTTTGCATAAAAGAAAACAAATATGACTAGGGGCAATGTCACCGCCTAACGTAACAGTACATTGATGATTAATTTCCACAAGAAAGAAATTGGCCAAAAACTTGTACGGAAAAATAGGTAGCTACAGCTTTTCAACCTGATGATATCATTGTCATCAAGGAAAAGAAAAAAAAAACCAAAATAGATTCAATATCTCGATGGAGGGAATAGATCGGGACGTACAGGGTAATTCCTTTTTAATTTATATATATTATACATCAAATTTAATTATTAAACCTGTGATCTTATTGTAAATTAACCTAACTTTTTATACATACAATAATTATAAAATCTTTATTCTTAAGTTTTTTATATATTTAACTATCATACTGTAAACAAATAATTTAAAAAAAAAAAAAAAAAAAAAAAAAAAAAAAAAGGTTGGCAGCCGCCAACCTTGAAGGTTGGCAGCTGCCAACCTACCTCATTAATTGCCACCAACCAATTGGTTGGTGGCAGGCATGGGGGAGGCCTATAAATGGCCTCCCCCCAATTAGAAAGAAAAAAAAAGCAAAGAAAAAAAAAAAAAAGGAAGAGCAGCGCAGCGCAAGGAAAATAAAAAAAAAAAGAGAAAAGAAAAAAAAAAAAAAAAGGAAAAAAAAAAAAGAGAGAGATAGTAAAAAAAAAAAAATCGAAATATTACAAATCCGGCTGAGATTAAGCCTCATACGGCCCTCAGCAAAATTCAGGCAACTCATCCGAGAACAAGTCTATTCGACCCTCGGTGAAATTAAGTCAGATCAGCTCAGATCGAGTCTCTACGGTTCCTAAACGTAGTCAAAACATCCAAATCAGACATAGTTTCAGTCTATCCAGTTCAAGAAAAAGCGGTGGAAATTATTTCTGTCCAGATCAACCTCGTGCAGCCCTTGACGGAGTCAAAAAAGGAACACTAATCGGAGGATCTACGGAGATCGACCCCACGTAAATTTTCTTTTACTTTACAATTTTTATTTGTAATTTATTTTTGTATTTTCGAGTTTAATTGTTTTAGGCTCGAAATTTACGCTTTACAAATTTTTGGCACGCTCGGTGGGACATCTTCACCTCCCATCTCTTGTTCCGTAAAAAAAAAAAAAAGAGGTAAAAGGGGAGCCGAGAGTAAAAAGTAAAAAAAAAAAAGTAAAAAGTAAAAAAGTAAAAAGTAAAAAAGTAAAAAAAAGGTAAAAAAAAAGTAAAAAGTAAAAAAGTAAAAAGTAAAAAAGTAAAAAAAAGGGTAAAAAAAAAAAATAAAAAAAAAAAAAAAAAAAAAAAATTTTACAGGTGTTCAGCACATCAAATGGCACCGAAAAGGAGTACAACTGCTGCCACAAAAAAGAAGGCAACGGCTCCATTGCCTGCATCAACTACCCTACCTGGGTACGCAGGTCCAGAAACCTGGGGACGGACACAATTTCTTGCCGTCCAAACCCGACAAAATGTCGAAATGGAGAGTCCACAGCTTGCACAACAGGATCTCTCCCCTGACTCTCTTGCCGCATGGAGGAGTCGATCACCCACCCCGATCGAAATCGGGGGCAACACGACGAAACCTGCTCAACAAAATCCAACCCACACAGAAGAATCAGAAGAGTTTTCTCCCCCAGCCTTTCCCGGAGCCTCATCTGTTGCCGTCATGATGACCAACACAACCAGCACAGAGGAAAGGATTTCAGAATTGGAGAACAAAATTTTGCAGCTGATCAGAATCGTCGAGGAAAAAGATCAACAGATCGCAGCTCTCAAAGGAAAAGCCCCGATCCAAGTTGATCCCGAAATCCGCGAGGAGCAACCATATCCACCCGGTTTCACTCCAGAAGCCACACCAGCCGACGTCTTCCCTGCAGAAAAGCGACCAGGTAGTTCTACACAGCTGCCACCCTCAAATTCTGTAGCTTCGCTATCTGTTCAACAATTGCAGGAAATGATAGCTAATACGATCCGACTGCAACAAGCTGCATCCTTCCAAGGATCACAGATGTACGTCAAACCGTACACCAGACGGATCGAAAGTCTCAACATGCCCTTGGGCTACCAACCGCCCAAATTTCAACAATTCGACGGACGAGGCGATCCCAAACAGCACATCGCCCACTTCGTTGAAACCTGCAACAACGCAGGGACTTACGGAGATCTCTTGGTGAAACAGTTTGTTCGTTCACTCAGGGAGACCGCTTTCACCTGGTTCATAAATCTTGAACCAGAATCGATCGACAGTTGGGAACAGCTACAACGAGAGTTCCTCAACAGATTTTTCAGCACTCGAAGGACGGTAAGTATGATGGAGCTTACCAGCACCAAACAAAGGAAAGGAGAGCCCGTTGTCGAATACATCAACAGATGGCGTGCCCTCAGCTTGGACTGCAAAGATCGCCTGACGGAGACTTCTACCGTAGAGATGTGCATCCAGGGAATGCATTGGGAGCTGTTATACATCCTGCAGGGTGTCAAACCCCGAACTTTCGAAGAACTGGCGACTCGCGCACATGATATGGAGATAAGCATCCAGACTTCCGGAGGCACGTTTCCCATCCAATTGGACCAGCAAGGGGGCAGAAGGGAGATTAAGAAACCCAACAGCTCCGGAAAAGGAAAAGAAGTGATGACTGTTGAAGCTGCACCAATAAAAGTGGGCGCCAAAGCTAAGGTAAATCCTCCGACCCAAATAACTCAGCCAAAACAACAGGAAAGGCGGAAGGTGACATTGCGAGAGTTGGAGCAGAAGCAGTATCCATTCCCCGACTCAGACGTTCCTGACATCCTTGACCAACTCCTGGAGGCGAAGCTGATCGAACTCCCAGAGTGCAAGCGGCCGAATGAAAAGGATCGAGTCAGCGATCCGAGATTCTGCAAATATCACCGGATAGTAAGTCATCCAACCGAGAAGTGTTTCGTCCTGAAGGAGCTAATCATGAAGCTCAAAAGCCAGAATAAAATCATTCTGGACCAGGAAGGCATAACCTCTGCAAACCAGACCACCATCACTTCAAAACCATCAGAAGAAGTGACACACCGTAAGGAGGAGCCGCTCGACAACAAAAAGTCGACAACGGAGAAGGTATATGAAGCTCTCCAAACCCTTCTCGCTAACCCTCAGCTGTTTACAGCTTTGCAATCAACAGAAGTGTGGCAAAATCAAGTCAGCAATACTCTCCAGACCTCAGCTGAATCACAGCCATCAAATGAGTCTAACTCAGCGGAGCAACAGGCGGACCAAAATCACGTCGGATGTTACACTTCCATCTCATTTTCAGATGAGGATCTCCTGCTGGGGTCCAAACCCCACAATCGGCCGCTGTATGTATCAGGCTATGTGAAGGAGCAGAAAGTCCGACGCATTCTGATTGACGATGGCTCAGCAGTCAATATTATCCCAAAATCCACCATAAAGGAGCTCGGCATCGGTGTTGATGAATTATCAGACAGCCGCCTGATGATTCATGGCTTCAATCAAGGAGGACAGAAAGCAATTGGGATGATTCGCTTGGAGCTGACTATCGGTAATCTCACTTCTAGCACTCTATTTCACGTGATTGATGCACGTACCACATATAAGATGTTGCTAGGACGACCGTGGATTCATGGAAATGGAGTTGTGCTCTCAAGCCTGCATCAGTGTTTCAAGTACTACAATGGTGGCGTTCAAAAGGTCAATGCTGACTTAAAGCCATTCGATGATGCTGAATCACATTTGGCGGATGCAGTCTTCTACACTGACACAGACAATCCGGAGATCATTCCGTCAAAAGCTACTTGGACTGGGGGCATCCACAAAAAGGGAAAAGCTGTCGAAGAACCTGCCAATGCCCAACCCCAGGCTCCAACAAATGAAAAGCTGCCTCAGCCTGCTGAACTTCGTCCGAAGGATGTTGCATCTTCAAGCTCCACTCCAATCCTACGCTATGTGCCGAAGTCACTACGCTCAGAAGGTCAACCCCCTTTCTCTTATTGTATTGATCCTAAACAGGAGCAAGGACATAGCCAACCCAAAGCAAAGGAGCTGCACAACCTGAAGGAGACTTACACTCTGCCGATACCAAAGATTGAGCCGGTTTTGTCCTCAAAACCATTAAAAGGCTTCGTCAAACCACACACGGGGGCAGTCGAAGGCGGCTCACTTCCAGAAAGAAGAACACATGAAGGATTTGATCCTAATGCATACAAGCTTTTGGCAAAGGCAGGCTATGACTTTTCAAACCCGAGCACAATGGGTACGCTGCCGTCCACACATGGCGCCGCTTCTCAAACATCACAGTCCCGACCTGGCTTAGGCTATCAGGAGAAGTCACCTGTGCGGATCACGCTAAAGAGCCGAAGCCGAACAGCTGATGCACGTGCCATCACTACCACCACCAAACAGGACAGGCTTATCCAGTCAAACAAAGAAAGTGAAGTCAGAGGTTCTGCATTTCATGTCACAATTAGCGAGGAGGCTGATTCCGACTCATCAGATGGTGAAGTGAAGGAGGCTCCCCCGGAACTTGAAGATGGTGGCCAAGCGACTGTTGATGAACTCAAGGAGGTCAATCTTGGCTCTCCGGAAGATCCTCGACCCACATTTGTAAGTGCTTTACTTACTGCAGAAGAAGAGCAAGAATATGTTCAGGTATTAAGTCAATACAGGGACGTGTTCGCATGGAGTTACAAAGAAATGCCTGGACTTGATCCGAAAATTGCGGTGCATCGTCTAGCAGTAAAGAAGGGTGTCCGTTCTGTCAAGCAGCCACAACGACGGTTCCGCCCGGAACTCATTCCACAAATCGAGGAGGAGGTGAACAAGCTGATCAATGCCGGCTTCATCCGAGGTCACCTACCCAACGTGGATTGCCAACATTGTCCCAGTAAGAAAGAAGAATGGATAGTTGAGGGTATGTGTTGATTTTCGAGATCTTAATAAGGCCTGCCCGAAAGATGACTTTCCATTGCCCATAACGGAGATCACAGTCGATGCAACAACGGGTCACGAAGCATTGTCTTTCATGGATGGTTCTTCAGGCTATAACCAAATCAGAATGGCACCAGAAGACGAGGAGTTGACAGCATTCCGCACCCCAAAAGGTATATACTGCTACAAAGTTATGTCGTTTGGATTGAAAAATGCTGGCGCCACTTATCAACGTGCTATGCAAAAAATTTTTGATGACATGCTGCACAAGATTGTAGAATGTTATGTTGATGACTTAGTTGTAAAGACTAAGAAGCGCAAAGACCACCTCGAGGATCTCAAGACAGTGTTCGAAAGACTTCGGAGGCATCAGCTCAAAATGAACCCTCTCAAGTGCGCATTCGGTGTCACATCAGGAAAGTTTCTCGGGTTCGTGGTGCGCCATCGTGGAATCGAAGTTGATCAGTCAAAGGTTGAGGCAATTCAAAAGATGCCTGAACCTAAAAACCTGCACGAGCTGCGAAGTCTACAAGGAAAGCTAGCCTACATTCGCCGTTTCATCTCCAATTTAGCTGGGAGATGTCAACCTTTCCATCGGTTGATGAAGAAGGATGTCAACTTCGAGTGGGACGAAGCTTGCAGCAAAGCCTTTGAAAGCATAAAGAAGTATCTTTCCAATCCACCGGTCCTAGGTGCTCCAATTCAAGGAAAGTCGTT
The DNA here is from genome assembly GCA_037832335.1 of Carallia pectinifolia. Lineage (NCBI taxonomy): Eukaryota > Viridiplantae > Streptophyta > Magnoliopsida > Malpighiales > Rhizophoraceae > Carallia > Carallia pectinifolia. Next base: position 13,757,479 of record CM075453.1, read on the forward strand.
GATTCTCTACATTGCAGCACAGGAAAGATCTTTGGGAGCCTTGCTTGCACAGGAAAATGAGCAGGGAAAGGAAGTTGCTCTGTACTACTTGAGCAGAACACTAAATGGTCCGGAGCTGAGTTATTCGCCCATTGAAAAGACATGTCTAGCACTGTTCTTTGCCATTGACAAGCTGAGGCACTACATGCAGGCTCACACGGTACGTCTCATTGCCAAAGCTGATCCTGTCAAATATATCTTATCCAGACCAATCTTGTCAGGACGACTTGCCAAGTGGGCAGTAATCCTACAAAGCTACGACATTGTCTACGTGCCTCAAAAAGCAGTCAAAGGACAAGCTCTAGCAGACTTCCTTGCAGATCACCCTGTTCCGTCAGATTGGGAGTTCACAGATGATCTTCCAGATGAAGAGGTCTTTTACATTGAAACACTGCCACCATGGACGATGTTCTTTGATGGTGCAGCAAGGCGTGATGGTGCTGGTGCCGGCATAGTGTTTGTCACTCCTCAACGACAAATTCTACCATATGCTATCATTCTCGGTGAGTTATGTTCAAATAATGTTGCTGAATACCAGGCTTTGATCATTGGTCTTCAAATGGCTGTCGATATGAAGATTCCAACTATAGAAGTCCATGGAGATTCCCAGCTCGTCATCAACCAACTTACAGGATTGTATGACGTGAAGAAAGAGGATCTTGCGCCTTACCATCAACGTGCTCGACAGCTAATGGATGAATTTGAAAGCATCACCTTGGAGCATGTGCCTCGACGAGAAAACACTCAGGCAGACGCTTTAGCTAACCTGGCTACTTCTCTTGCAAAGTCAGAAATCCAGGCTACAGTTGTTGCTGTATGTCAGAAATGGATAGTGCCACAAAAGGATGATGAAGAAACTACAGCAGCCAACGCTGTATCTGTACGTCTAGCGGAGGATGAGGATTGGCGCCAACCAATCATTGACTACCTACAGCACGGGAAGCTGCCCGAAGATCGTCGTCATAAAACAGAAATTCAACGACGAGCTCCCCGATTCATATATCTCAAGGATGCTCTGTATCGAAGGTCTTTTGATGGAGTTCTACTTCGCTGCCTAGCCAATGAAGAGGCAAAACAGGCTCTCACTGAAGCACATTCTGGTGTTTGTGGCGGACATCAATCGGGGCCTAAGTTGCACTTTCAACTAAGAAGGATGGGATACTACTGGCCAACCATGGTACGTGATTCAATTGAGTTTGCTAAAACCTGTCAAGCTTGTCAATTTCATGCGAATTACATACATCAACCACCGGAGCCACTGCATCCAACTGTCTCATCCTGGCCCTTTGAAGCTTGGGGTCTCGACTTAGTGGGGCCCTTGCCAAAGTCATCTCTGGGTCACTTGTACATCCTCGCAGCAACCGACTACTTCTCAAAATGGGCTGAAGCCATTCCACTTAGAGAGGTAAAGAAGGAGCATGTTGCCAATTTCATCCGAACTCAGCTGATATATCGCTATGGAGTCCCTCGATTCATCATCACTGATAATGGTAAGCAGTTCTACAACAGCTTAATCGACAAGCTCTGCGAGAAGTTCAAGTTCAAGCAGTACAAGTCATCCATGTACAATGCCCCAGCAAATGGCTTGGCCGAATCATTCAACAAGACGTTATGCAACCTGTTGCGGAAGGTAGTCTCTAAATCCAAAAGAGATTGGCATGACAGAATTCCGGAGGCATTATGGGCGTATCGTACAACTTACCGGACTCCAACACAGGCGACGCCATACTCACTTGTCTATGGTGTCGAAGCAATACTGCCGTTGGAAACACAGATTCCATCCCTACGCATGGCTGTTCTGGAAGGACTCACACAGGAGGAGAATGCTCGCCTACGTCTGGATGAGTTAGAAGCTCTCGATGAAAGGAGGCTCGAAGCACAACAGCAACTTGAGTGCTACCAAGCCCGGCTCACCAACACATTCAACCGCAGGGTCCGCCCTCGATCTTTTCAAGTTGGAGATCTTGTTCTTGCAGTGCGACGGCCCATCAACATGAAGCATCGGCCTGGTGACAAGCTTACTTCCAAATGGGACGGGCCATACTTAGTGCAGGAGGCCTACACTCACAACGCTTACATGCTGTCAGACCAAGAAGGCGTCCGAATCGGCCCGATCAATGGTAAATTTCTGAAACAGTATTATGTGTAAATATGTTTCAAAAAATCAAAAAAAAAAATCAAAAAAAAAAAGAAAAAAAAAAAGAAAAAAAAAAGAAAAAATCAAAAAAAAAAAAGAAAAAAAAGAAAAAAATCAAAAAAAAAAAAAATGCGAAGTCCCGATCTGAAAGACCAAGCGAAAGTCCAAACCCAAACACTTGAGCCCAATTCAGAGTCAAAACCCAAACACTCAACCCAAATCCAAAAAAATTCAAATCCAAAACCCAAACACTCGACCCAAGTCCAAAAATCCAAGTCTAGAAGCCCAAACACTCGACCCAAATCCAATCCAAAACCCAAAACCCAAAAATTTCAAGTTCCAGACACAATCCAAAACCCAAAGTTCAAAATCCAATCCAACTCCTGGCCCGCATGAGTATAAACTGTGAACGGCCCAAAAATATAAAACCGACGGAGGGTTTGATTCTGAAAGTCAGCATCAGTCTCAACCGATCTTCACCACATACCAAGACCTTTGCTCCTCTACCGCAAGAAAGATGGAACCAGTTGCAGAACCTCAAGACAAGGGAGAAGAAAGGTCACCTCGCACAAGGTGGCAACCGACCATGGCACAACTGCAAATTTTGGAGGAAGTCTTCTACAACGATGGAGGTATTGTCCCTAACTCTACACAGATTCTCCAACTTGTCTCACGACTTCGCCCGCTAGGGGCAGTCGAAGGAAAAAATGTATATTTTTGGTTCCAGAATCGGAGACATAGGGAAACAGTGGCGCTGAGAGATGGTATTTCCAAAGCACAGCCTGTTGTTCCTATAGTAGATCTCACCAGTACAGCTTCACCCTCAAATGAAGCCGGCCCAAGTTCTACCACTGCAATGGTCTCTCCACGGTACGTTCATCAAAGCCGTAGCCTATGGGAGCATACATACTGGTCCTGGTGGTTTCACGGAGTCAGCCAAGGGTTCATCCCTCCTAGATACTTAAGTCTAGGAGGAATTTTTCTAGCACACAGGAGTCATTCCGGCGAAATTTTGCCTCTCTTTCCAGAATATTCTGGCAGCATCAACCAGCCGGAAAGCAACGTCAACATCATCGGCCCACCAGACGAGGTCGAGCTTGACTTGGAGCTGCACCTCGGGCCCCGCTAGGACGGCCGACAAGATAAGGTGCAACGACTTTGGCAGCACACGGCAACGACTTCTGCAGCACACGGCAACGACTTCCGCAACACACGGTAACGACTTTCGTGTCACGCGTCAGCCGCTGCCTCTTTTGTCTCTTATGCAGGAAAGGGACGTGGATGGCCCTACTCGAATCTGCGTATCTTTTTTTTTTGACTTTTCAAAAAAAAAAAAAAAAAAAAAAAAACAAAAACAAAAACAAAACTTTATCGCATGTATATATATCTTGCATTCCCGAGTTATAATACTCATCCCTCAGCTCTTCTTTCTCAAAAGAAAATGGTTAGTCTCTGCACTTGTCTCAGGAAGTTCTTCGATCAAGAAGTTGGAGGCGCACGAGCTAAGAAAAGAAGGAGTAGTCTTCTTCGAGGGATCCCTAAAAGCCCTCGAAACTCAGTCTCCAACGCCATCGGTGTCATGGAGTTCCAACTACTCTCCTTAGTTCACATCTACCACAGAGGGATGAGAAGCTGCAATTATCCTAATCTTTCTTTGGATGCAGCGACGTACAGGGAAGTTCCAACTACTCTCCTTACGTCGAAGCAGACTTGGAAATCATCACTACAGTCAGTCTCTCTGTGAGCCGGTCTTGAAGTTCCAAGGTCCTGGGCCTTCCTCTTGGGGAGGTTCAAGTTCTTTGCCTACTGGATCATCCTCACCAGAGCTTTGGAACTTCAAAGAACCTTTGCCAGCCTTTGCCAGCCATGGAAGCTCAAACGCACCTGGAGCCAAGACTTCAATTTCTATATTGGCTGGGCTGCTAACTTCTTCAAGATCATATCGGTTTCCTATTGCGATCCAACAACAGCGGAGATGGTCAAAGATAGAAGACTCCAAGATTCAATGTTCATCAGGACTTTCCAAATTTCAAACTGGACTTCAAGACTCGGTTCGAATTATCTCTGTAAAAATCTTTCTTACCGACCCTTGAAGTGGGGGCATTTGTAAACAAATAATTTAAAAAAAAAAAAAAAAAAAAAAAAAAAAAAAAAAGGTTGGCAGCTGCCAACCTACCTCATTAATTGCCACCAACCAATTGGTTGGTGGCAGGCATGGGGGAGGCCTATAAATGGCCTCCCCCCAATTAGAAAGAAAAAAAAAGCAAAGAAAAAAAAAAAAAAGGAAGAGCAGCGCAGCGCAAGGAAAATAAAAAAAAAAAGAGAAAAGAAAAAAAAAAAAAAGGAAAAAAAAAAAAGAGAGAGATAGTAAAAAAAAAAAAATCGAAATATTACAAATCCGGCTGAGATTAAGCCTCATACGGCCCTCAGCAAAATTCAGGCAACTCATCCGAGAACAAGTCTATTCGACCCTCGGTGAAATTAAGTCAGATCAGCTCAGATCGAGTCTCTACGGTTCCTAAACGTAGTCAAAACATCCAAATCAGACATAGTTTCAGTCTATCCAGTTCAAGAAAAAGCGGTGGAAATTATTTCTGTCCAGATCAACCTCGTGCAGCCCTTGACGGAGTCAAAAAAGGAACACTAATCGGAGGATCTACGGAGATCGACCCCACGTAAATTTTCTTTTACTTTACAATTTTTATTTGTAATTTATTTTTGTATTTTCGAGTTTAATTGTTTTAGGCTCGAAATTTACGCTTTACACATACGCAAAATGTTTTCTTTTTTTTTCCTAAAAAAAAGTATGAACAATATGTGGGACTCATGAGAGCCTCTCTCCTATCTCTTTCCCGTCCCGCCCCAAGCCAACGCTCCGTCCGTCTAACATTTTCGGACAAAAAACATGAAGGTACTACACGCTCTTGCTGGTTCCCAAACGTGCAATTATTCGGGATATGCATATTTTAGATTTTAAATTTTTAAATTTTTTTATAGTTGAATTTTAAATATTTTTAACATTTCATTTAAATTTTAAATTTTTTAATTTTTTACTAAATTAATCTATCTATTAACCAAAAGTAATCAATATATTAAAAAATGAATTTAACCTTACAAAAAATTATTTTAAAAAATATTAAATATATGAATTCAATATTTTTTTATAAAAAATATACATATTACCTATTTAATTCATATATTTGTTGATTAAAAAAATATTTAATTTACATATTTTGTTGATGAAAAGAATATTTAATTCATATATTTAATTTTTTTTAAATAATTTTTATTAATTTAAATTCATTGATTAATGAATTGATTATTTTTTGTAAATTAAAAAACTTATGTAGTGAAAAATTAAAAAAATTTAAAATTCAAATAAAATATAAAAAAATTTAAAACTTAAATATAAAAAAAATTAAAAATTTAGAGTTTAAAATATATATATCCCGTAATTGTTGGGGAGAAAAAATATCCTACGCAATTCCACCGTCCACGTGACAAAAAAATAAATAGTGCCAGGGCCCAGTATCACAACCTATCTCGACAGTGCATTGATGACAAATTTTTGAAGATTTTTATAATTAATTTCTAAATATTTTTTTATTTTTGAAATTTTTGTGGAACCTTCACCTTTTATTTTTTTTTTCCCTATAAAGTTTTTTTTTAAATATGATTAGCTAATTCCGCAGATAGATAATTTTTTTTTTTTTTGGCCATGAGCAGATTGATAGTTTGACTAAATTGAAACAACATAAATAATCCAAATATATACAAAATTCCGTCCACATCCGTTGTTTACTAAATGTTTTTCCTTTGTTTCTCCCACTTATAAAAGGAAAGAAAAAAACTTTAAATTCTTGTAGAAAAAATTTAAAATTTTTGTGTTTTATATGTAAAAAAAGAGATATTCAATGAAACACACACTTACAAGTAAATCTGTGCTCTTATGGTATATTTGATTTTGTTTTTTATGATTTTTTTTTTTGAGCAATTTTTTTATAAGATTTTAGTTAAGTCAAAATACATATATACAAGTTTGGTAAGTTACTGTTTTAAAAAAGATTCTTATAGAATCAAAATTAAATGTTTTAGCACTAGTTTAAAAACTCAAAAACAATTTAGAATTTAATAGTAAGAATTCTCAAAAGTTTAGGAGTTCCAATTAACTTATCTCTATTGATTGCTAATTTCAACATGAAAGAAATGGGCCAAAAACATGTTACTTTTGGGAAGAAGAAAACATCCTGTGCTGCCCCATCATCCCTCAATAATTAAAATAAAAAAACAAAAAAAAAAGTACATGAAACTTCTACATTTATAAGTATTGTTGTACGCAACATTCATTTTATTTTAGCCAAGAAATTATTTTTAAGCTTAGATAACAATCAAATAACTTTTCCATGACACTAATAAGTCTCGCCTTTCCACCCCTTGATCAAAAGTAAAAATTAAAATAAACGCGCCAAAAAATAAAATATAGCATGGACCAAAAATAACAGTCTATATATAACGGTATGAGCTGAAGCCTTAGACTTCACCTCGCTCTCATTGTTTGGTTCTAATACACTGGTGGTTTAAACTGAACTCTGCTCATTTTAGAGAGGAAAAAATGTCTCTAGTTGGGAAGCTGGAGACTGATGTAGAAATTAAGGCTCCGGCCGACAAGTTTCATGAAGTCTTTAGCGCCAGGCCACACCACGTATCTGGTTACTCCCCTAGTAACGTACATGCTTGTGATTTGCATGAAGGTGAATGGGGCAAAGTAGGTAGTGTCATCTGCTGGACCTACAAGCATGGTAAGCTTAATTCCAAACGTTTTATGTATAGTTCAATTCTACTAACAAAATTCTAGATGATTTAAAATTAATTACCCCCTTGGCCATTTTTGATGTTGATGACTATAACATATTCTGATGATTCAACTCAAACTTAACAAACTTTGAATATCCAGTATTTGTTCTGAACTTTATTAAATGATACTGTAATCTGGGGTTTGCGGCATATTTACAAGTTGTAGTCTCATTCGTAGTGGTATCCTAAATTTCGGCTCCAACATATACTTGTAGTTAAGGTTCCTCCATCATGTGCAATAAGTGCAATGTTCCATGTCAAGAACAGCCTACCCGACTTCCTTTTTAGAGATTAAAAGTACCAAAAATGGCATTATTCCAAGAAGAAAATTGTGGGTTATAAGGATATGGTTCATGCATATTATAAAGTTGCATTTAATCACGGAGGGAAGATACACCTTTGTTTTTTATTTTTATTTTTTTATAGAATTTATAAGGATATGGTCAATGCATCATCAATATGCACATCCATGAGCATATCCCTTCTCGTACACACAACTAGGTACTTGCCCGGTTATATTATATAAAGTAAGGCATCTTTAGGATAGAAAAATTGGAAAATGATTTGCTAGTATACTCTATTGAATTGCAAAAACAGAAGGGGAGACAAAGATTGCCAAGGAGATCATTGAAGCCATAGACAACGAGAAAAATTCAGTCACTTTGACTGTGATTGAAGGAGATTTGTTGAAGGAATTCAAAAGCTTCAAAATCACTATTCAGGCTACCCTAAAGGGTCAGGGCAGTGTGGTGCACTGGACCATGGAATATGAGAAGCTGCATGACCAAATTATAGACCCACACACACTTCTTCAACTTGCAGTGGACATCAGCAAAGAAATCGATTCCCATCTTTCCAAAGCATAAACGCCATAATCTGATCTATGTCTTTGATGAAATAAAGTATGCAGTTATGTTTGTGTCGGTGTGTGCTTGAATTCTACATATCTAAGTGATGTATGCCAAAGATGTTGAGTACTGCTTGGCTATGTTGTGTTCAATGGTAATGTCCCACTATGTTTTTGTTTCTATGGTGTGTATGTATTTTCTAATTAATAAAAGTGGCTTGCTCTGGTTTTGCATTAATTATCCTCATAATTGATATATATTGACCAGATTTGTTGAGATGTGGATCAAAACAGGCTAAGAATAATATATATCTTAGACCTTTAGTTTGAACTCGTGACCTAATAGTCATTCACCCTGATATGATCTTAAATTTTGGTGACATATTTATTCTCTCGTCTGTACTAACAGTTTGGCCTTTTATAGTTGGGTTTGGTCTGTTTCATTTAATTTTTTTTTGTCACATGTTAATTACATCTAACACTTGTTAAGATGACGTGTTATAGAGAATAAAATTTCATATCAATAAAATTTAAAAATTTAATATGATTTATAATACTTTCAAGTTCCTTAAACTTTTGGTGAATTAGTTTCTTGACACAGACATAGAGATCTAATAGCCTAAACTTTAATTATAAGGGAAATACTTCAACCACATTATTTGGTTGATTCAAAAGATACAAAAAGGGGGGTTGTTTATAGCAAACCGATAACATTTTATACTACATAAATAGGTTTTACTAATATCTGCTAAAAAAATTTATAACTCAATTATAGAAAATCTCAAAAATTTAGGACTCTCCAGACACTTATTCCAGCCAATCTCTCAGGCAAGTGGTTGCATAAGACACTACATACATTTGGTCAGGGTCGAACCCTCGTCAGTTTCATATGCTCTTAATTAGAAGTGAATACCTTGTCCAATGCAGGTCTTACAACAACAACAACAAAAAAATAAAAAATAAAAAAAAAAAATAAAGAGGAAGAAATCATATATTTGGATTCTTGCTAGTACCTCTCAATGGTATTTAGATCGACGGAAAATAGATGAAAGTGGGTGAATGAATGCAAAATAAACGCAGACTCATACAATTCACAATTATGTCTATTTGATATACATTTTAGCTCTTTTTATATATTATCGCAATTATTAATAAAACAACAAATATGCAATTCAATCCTAATAATTGAGGTATATGGCTCGAGTTTGTCCGGTATTAAAGGCCCACTTCCCCATGTATTGATGTCTATCTAGATAACACGAATCTTCCTCTCTATCCAACCAAAAACAATGAAGGCTAGGGGCCCGATGTTACAACCTAACATAACAATGCACTGATGACTGATTTAACAAGCATGGGCTAAAAACTTGCCATCCTTGAGAAGCAAAAATAAAAACCGAAAATACTATATAGCAATAAAGTAATATACTCTATTGAATTATCAAAATTTGAAAAATAAAAAATTAGATAATTTATTAAATGTGCGTAATTATTACCATTCGAAAAACCCTGGGCAACCCCACAATCCCTCAATTAAAAGAGGAAAATAAAGTAACGGACACCAAGAAATAAACTAATGCACGTACTGAAAATAATCCACTATATATAATCATAGAGTTGAAGCGTTATATCCTGCACCTTCCTCTCGTTAGTTCTTCTAAGACACTGGTGGTTGAATTCAAGTTTGCTCATTTTAGGGAGGAAAAATGTCTCTAGTTGGGAAGGTGGAGACTGATGTAGAAATTAAGGCTCCGGCCGAAAAGTTTTATGAAGTCTTTAGTTCCAGGCCACACCACGTATCTGGTTACTCCCCCAGTAACATACATGCTTGTGATTTGCATGAAGGTGAATGGGGGAAAGAAGGCACTGTCATCTGCTGGACTTACAAGCATGGTAAGCTTAATTATTCCAACATTTATGTGATAGTTCAATTCTCTGCCAACAACATTCTAAATGATTTTGAAGATACAAGGACACAATCAAATGACATAATTCAAAGCCAAATTAACCATCTCTTGATCCAGTAGTTACACAATAAAAAGGTTGCACTCAAACAAGGAGACAAAATATATTTTAAATTTTCAGGCCAAGGATGAGATCTATAATTCAGACAGTAAAATAAAACTCTTCTACTTCAAATCCACCTAAACTCAAGATTTTTTACTTATATATGGACTTGATTTATTCTCTTGTCTACACTAACAGTTTGGCCCTTTATAGTTGAGTTTGGTCTATTTCATCTAATTTTTTTGTGTCACGTGTTAATTACACATAACACTTGTCAAGATGACATGTTAAAGCGTATAAAATTTCATATTGATAAAATTTAAAAATTTAACATGATTTATAATACTTTTAGGCTTTTTAAACTTTTGGTGAATTAGTTTCTTAACACAGACATAGAGATCTAACGGCTTCAACTTTAATTATAAGGAAAATACTTCAACCACATTATTTCGTTGATTCAAAAGATACAAAAAGGGGGGGGGGGGGGGGGTTATAGCAAACGATAACATTTTATACTACAAAAACAGGTTTTACTGATATCTGTTAAAAAAATTTATAACTCAATTATAGAAATCCTAAAAAATTTAGGACTCTTCAGACACTTATTCTAGCCAACCTCTCACGCAAGTGGCTACATAAGACACTACATGCATTTGGTCGGGGTCGAACCCTCACCAATTTCATATGCTCTTAATTAAATGCAGGTCTTGCAACAATAACAACCAAAAAAAATAAAAAATAAAAATAAAATAAAGATGAAGAAGTCATATATTTGGATTCTTGCTAGTACCTCTCGATGGTATTTGGATCGACGGAAAATAGATGAAAGTGGGTGAATGAATGCAAAAAATAAAGGCAAATATATGGATTTCACCCACCATCTTTAGTCTTTAGAGAATTTCACTTACAAAATTTTTATATTTTAAATTATACATTTTACGTTTCTGTAGTCAATCTTTTTTGACCTCTTTTGTTATTTTGTCATTAAATTTGACATTTAGCAGTCTAGTTATCGTCACATCATTTAATTTAAATGACATGTTAGCATAAATTGATGATATGATATCTAATATTTTTTTAAAAAATAAATTTCAAATATTGTGATTTTAAAAAATAAAAAAAATGTTATTTATTATTTTATAAAATTAAAAGTAAAAATAAAAATAAAGAGTTTTTTTTTATCTATATACATTAAAACAAGCAAATACTTAAACAAGACCAACCAGAAATAGACGAGACATGATAGGTCATCACTTTATTAAATATCATATCATCACTTTATACTGATATATCATTTAAATTAGACGACATGACGCTAATTGAACTGTTAAATATCAAATGTAACGGCAAACTAACAAAGGAAGGCAAAAAATATTGACGGCAAAAACGTAGATGACAGAATTTAAAATATAAAAATGCTATTAGTGAAATTCTTAAAAATACAAAAGATGATTGGTGAAATTCATATATTTGTCAAAAATAAAATATAGCATGGACCAAAAATAACACTCTATATTTAACGATATGAGGTGAAGCCTTAGACTTCACCTCGCTCTCATTGTTTGGTTCTAATACACTGGTGGTTTAAACTGAACTCTGCTCATTTTAGAGAGGAAAAAATGTCTCTAGTTGGGAAGCTGGAGACTGATGTAGAAATTAAGGCTCCGGCCGACAAGTTTCATGAAGTCTTTAGTGCCAGGCTACACCACGTATCTGGTTACTCCCCTAGTAACGTACATGCTTGTGATTTGCACGAAGGTGAATGGGGCAAAGTAGGTAGTGTCATCTGCTGGACCTAAAAGCATGGTAAGCTTAATTCCAAACGTTTTATGTATAGTTCAATTCAACTAACAAAATTCCAAATGATTTAAAATTAATTACCGCCTTAGCCATTTTTGATGTTGATGACTATTAACATATTCTGATGATTCAACTCAACTTAACAAACTTTGAATATCCAGTATTTGTTCTGAACGTTAATAATTGATAATGTAATCTGGGGTTTGTGGCATATCTACAAGTGGTAGCCTCATTCGTAGAGGTATCCTAAGTTTCGGCTCCAACATATACTTGTAGTTAAGGTTCCTCCATCATGTCCAATAAGTACAATGTTCCATGTCAAGAACAGCCTACCCGACTTCCATTTTGGAGATTAAAAGTACCAAAAATGGCATTATTTCAAGAAGAAAATTGTGAGTTGTTTATAAGGATATGGTCCATGCACATTATAAAGTTGCATTCAATCATGGAGGGAAGATAGGGATAGAATTTATAAGGATATGGTCCATGCATCATCAATATGCACATCCATGCCTTCTCGTACACACAACTAGGTACTTGCCCGGTTATATTATATAACATAAGGCATCTTAAGGATAGAAAAATTGGAAAATGATTTGCTAGTATACTCTATTGAATTGTAAAAACAGAAGGGGAGACAAAGATTGCCAAGGAGATCATTGAAGCCGTAGACAATGAAAAAAATTCAGTCACTTTTACTGTGATTGAGGGAGATGTGTTGAAGGAATTCAAAAGCTTCAAAATCACTATTCAGGCTACCCCAAAGCCTCAGGGCAGTGTGGTGCACTGGACCATGGAATATGAGAAGCTGCATGACCAAATTATAGACCCACACACGCTTCTTCAACTTGCAGTGGACATCAGCAAAGAAATCGATTCCCATCTTTCCAAAGCATAAACGCCATAATCTGATCTATGTCTTTGATAAAATAAAGTATACAGTTATGTTTATGTGTCGGTGTGTGCTTGATTTCTACATATCTAAGTGATGTATGCCAAAGATCCTGAGTACTGCTTGGCTATGTTGTGTTCAATTGTAATGTCCCACTATGTTTTTGTTTCTATGGTGTATGTTTTCTAATTAATAAAATTGGCTTGCTCTGGTTCTGCATTAATTATCCTCATAATTGATATATATTGACCAGATTTGTTGAGATGTGGATCAAAGCAAGCTAAGAATAAAGTTTAAGACGATATATAAACCTAAGCCTTTGGTTTGAACTCGTGACCTAATAGTCATTCACCATGATATGATCTTGAATTTTGGTGAAATATTTATTTTTACAGACGGTGTCCAAAATATATTTACAGTGAGATATGTTAAGTACGATTAAGGTTTGATGTTGTTGTATCTAATAGGCATGGTAATTAATCGATCGAATATTTGGCGACGAATACAACAAATCATCAACCTCTCCGTGCATTGTGTAATGAACCATTAAAACATAATCCATTGATTTATTTATTTATTTATTTATTTATTACTATTATTTTGAACAGTCGAGAATCGCTCTATTTTATTCATAGTAACCTATAGGCATCCAAAAATATGTATTCTTGGAGAACCCCTGTGACATCGGAACCCCTGTAGGGCTTAATTTTCTTAGTTAATTTCTATCTTATTCGGGGTCTCAAAATTGGACAAGTTCTGAACATTTTATGGAATCAGCCGTGGGAACTTGTTGTCCATTGCAATATCTACCAATAAATAGTTTCACGGATGATCCATTTTAATTGGATTGACTGAAAATACGGGCCTTTAATTAGGAAGTTTGTAGTTTGAATCCCGGCCTTCTTCTTCACCTGTCTCTCCACAATGATGGGCTCTTCTATAGACAATAAATAAATAAATATAGCTCCGAAGTCATAATATTGACTCTAGATTCATTTTTCATGGAGACAAATGGCCGTATGCCAGCATCTAAAATTAAATGTAATAAAATTAGCCCTATGCTAGGAATAATAAAAACTACCATATTGAATTTAAATCCTTAATTAAACGAGCTACTTGAAATTAATAAACATACTAAATTGAAATTAGCTGTTGGGCTCATAATAAAATCATGTGTAATAAACCACTAACATAATAGTACATACCACCCGAGGTGGTAACTTAGTGATAATTCGACATATTTCTTCTATTCACAACTTGAGTTTGAGTTTAAGTGAGAGCACCTTAAAACTTTAATTTTTGAAATTATCTATTTAATGGTTGACTGCACGTCGTTAGTTTTAAACTGGACAATCGCCGTGAATTGTTTAGAGGATGTCCGATCGGGTCTAATAGTAGTCGAGTGGTATGTCCTTTTTTATGGATTAAGTTGAATGAAGCATTCAAGCAAGAATACTCCAATTTTAATCCGTAAATCTAATAACCGACATATTCACGATAGATTTTTTTTGCAATTAAAAAAAAACCATAACAGTACATTGATTTAAACAAGCTAATTAAGGCTAGTGGCCCAGTGTCACAACCGAGTATAATGCAGATTTTGATCCGGAAATGGACATAGATTCAGATGAATGAATCGTAGGGAGCTTGCGCGAGAGTTGTTCTAATTTTAATAAATTCTAATAAAACGATATAGGTCAAAATAAGTGATAAAGAATAAATTGGCCTTACAGTTTCGTTGTCCTCTAGTACATCACCACATAGGCTTATAATACATTTATGTTTTTACGGGCTTTTTAGCCCATATATTAGCACTTCCTTATAGTAGGACCTACTACATAAGCATCCCTTTAAACTCTATAAATAAGAAGGTCCTTTCTTTCCTAGTTAGAGAGTTATCTTTGAGTCATATATATAGGCTTAAATAAACCACACACACCACTCTCTCTAAACCCTTTTCTGTTTTTAGACACTCATTACTAATTTAGACATTTGAGTGCCAATGTTAGGGAGATCCCGGTTTTCCATAACTGTGCTTCATTTTGTATTTGTTTGATTCTAATCGATCATGCTCAATCTAATAATTTTATTTGAGTTGAGTCCAGTACTTTTCGATAATGATTTTTCTCCTCAACAAGTTTTCCAATATTGTCTGGAAATTATGTTGTAAACCTTTTAAACAGTTGGAAAAGGGAAAGAAAGAAAGAAAGTTATGATGATCTGTTTAATTTGGCCCTTAGTTAGGCTTCTAACTTCTAAGTAAACCAATGTTGGGCATCTTGATTTACTTGATCTGGAGACTCTCATCTCACCTGTTTTACATTGCAAGAAATTTAATTTTAGGATCCATACGAAGTTTTATCTAATTTGTGATGATTAGTCTACTGCTAAAAACACACTAATTAAAATTGCACTGAATAAATGTACGTATTAAATTTGAATTTACATAGCTATACATCATATAAATGAGATATACATTTATTTAGTCCTAAAACTTCATATTTTTTATATTCAAGTTTTCAACACTTTTGAAATTTTATTTGAATTTTAAACTTTTTTATTTCATGTTAAATTAGTTCATTCGTTGACAAAAAATAGTTAGGATATCACTTATTTAATTTCTAAACCTTTATAGATTTTTACAATTGAGTTATAAACGTTTTAACTTTTCAATTGAGTTTTATATCTTTCAAACCTTTTATAATCAAATCTTTCTATCAATTAGACTGTTAAAAGTGTATTTGACCTAATGGTCAAACGCGTTTTTAACGGTCAAACCGAAAGAACGATCTAATCGTAAAATATCTGAATGATATAAGATTTAATTAAAAAAGTTGAAAGTTCTAAAACTTAATTCTAAAAATTCATAAAGGTTTAAAACTAAAATGAATGTTACCTCATAGTCAATCCATTAGTCAAGGAGTTTGACCTAATGAAAATTATTTAAAAAGGTTGAATACACAAACTAGATATCTTTTTTTCAATAAATATATGAATAAAGAATTTTTTTCATCAACAAATACACAAATCAAAAAAAATTAATTCATTTATTTAATCTTTTTCAAATAGTTTCTCCTGTCAACATATGGACTAATTTAACAAGAAATTAAAAAATTTAAAATTCAAATAAAATTTACAAAAGTTTAAGACTAAAATATAAAAAAATAAAAGTTTAAGATTAAAAAAAATGCATATCCCTTATTTAAGTGCAAGCCGCAGCGGTAGAGCAGTGCTAAGAATATACTGAATTGCCCAGAAAAAATTTCTTGTGATAAAAGGAAAAAGATCAAAAGGAAAAAATTAAAATCTCTAAAAAGTGCTCTCCATCATCACTGGGCAGGGATGATTAAATATTTCTCTCTACTTTTGGGCTTTAAGCCCACATTTTACCAAATTGAACAAGGAATTCTGCTTTCGGCCTGGAATACTGTTTTTCGGGTGATTTTTGGATTCCGTCCAGTTTCGCGGTAATAGAAACTTGAGAATATCCCCGTGACTGCGCTCGCTTGAGCATTTTTATTCAATAAAAGGATAATTTACGTTTGACACTGTTAAAATAGGATATATTTACAGTTCAAACTAATGATTTTTAAAACTAACAAAAAATACTGTATATTATAAATGTAATATCAAAAAATACTGTCCGTTGAACTGCTGTTAGTAAAAGTTCGTTTTTAGTACAAAAATGCCATGATAATTGGCTTGAAGTGACCAAGATACCCTTCTAAGTAAAGTTGCTCTTCTTCTCCGCCTGATGGCCACCTTGCAGGTTGTAGAGACAAATGCGGCAAGGTTCCGAACATGCTTGAGCTTTTCAGAGATGCATGGGAAGCCGAGGTGGAGGCCGAGGCAGAGGGCAAATAAGTGATATCATTGGAAGTTGAAGGAGTTGGAGAAGGAATGGATTGGGATTAGGATTGGGATTAGGGTTGGGATTGGATTGTTGCTAGGGTTAGGTTAGAGCACAGGTTCTCCTCAAAAGATTCCTTCTCCTCCTATACCTTCAAATTCAATTGCTTTTCTTCTTCTTCTTCTTGTGTTTAATCAGCATCATTAGCCAATTGGCCGAAAGCTTTATGAAGTCTTTAGTTCCAGGCCACACCACGTATCTGGTTACTCCCCCAGTAACGTACATGCTTGTGATTTGCATGAAGGTGAATGGGGGAAAGAAGGCACTGTCATCTGCTGGACTTACAAGCATGGTAAGCTTAATTATTCCGACATTTTATGTGATAGTTCAATTCTCTGCCAACAAAATGCTAAATGATTTTGAAGATAAAAGGACACAATCAAATGACATAATTCAAAGCCAAAATTAACCATCTCTTGACCCGGTAGGTACACAATAAAAAGTTGCACTCAAACAAGGAGAAAAAATATATTTTAAATTTTTCAGGCCAAGGATGAGATCTATAATTCAGGCAGTAAAATAAAACCCTTTACAGTTGGGTTTGGTCTGTTTCATCTAATTTTCTTGTGTCACGTACTAATTACTCATAACACTTGTCAAGATAACGTGTTAACGAGTATGAAGTCTAAAATTAAAAAATTTAACATGATTTATAATACTTTAAACCTTCTTAAACTTTTGGTGAATTAGTTTCTTGACACAAATATAGAGATGTAACAACCTCAACTTTAATTGTAAGGGAAATACTTCAACCGCATTATTTCGTTGATTCAAAAGATGCAAAAAGAAAAAAAAAAAAAAAAAGGTTATATAGCACACTGATAACATTTTATTCTACATAAACAGGTTTTACTAATATCTGCTATAAAACTATAGAAACCCTTTATATTGTATAAAATGATATCCGTGTGGTACAAAATTATCTCTCTATCCATTGAATCCTCAAGATAGTGTGTCTTCGTTGTCGGATCGTGACTTCTAGAAAGGAATCTCCTTAGGGGATTGGTGATGCCACTCGACATGTTGTCTGATCTTTGGGATAATATATTCAAATTCATTTTTTGTTTTTTTTTTGTTTTTTTTTATTTTTTTTATTTTTAGAGAGTGGACACCCCAAGTGGTGCGCAAACGAAATACACAAGAAACAAGGAGGGGGCAAAAATATGTTCCCGCTAGAATAACGACAGAGGTTGTCTTGTAAAAGAAATAGCACATCCATCATCAACATGCACATCAATCTGCATATTCCTTTTTCTTTTTTTTTTTTTAACATCAAGAATCTTATTCATAGCACTCTTGAAAAAAAAAAAAACACAGTTATTGAATGTGTATCCATCACAGATAAAGGCAACAGCTCACCAACACAAGTAAGTCCATAGAAAAACAACCCACAATTTGGACAGACAACAATAGCACAAAACTAGGCTACATTCCACAAAAACTCACAAAGGCTAAAACCAACAACACATCCTAGCAAAAAACATCCCAACAAATATGAAACTCAACAACATCAGAAAACAACAGCCTAATGCAAGCTGAATGAAGAATGACGAAACCAACGCATCAACCCCCCATAAGAGAGAACGCAAAATAAGCATCACAGAGCTATTAATAGTAGAAATCTGAACGAAGATCACTTTTTGTCAACATATTAGCACTGCAACACCTGCCAGTCTCTTCATACACCCAGTACAAAGTACCCAAATACCCACCATCAGTCCAATGAATAGATGATGACCCAGGAGCCGACCAAGAAAGATTGCCACAGAAGACCGCCACCAAGATCCCCAAACAAAATAATGTAAGTCAGGTCCCTAATAAGTCCTTCAGTTTGTTCAGATCATGAATAAACCCATGCCCCAAATTTGATTCAACCAGAAAGCCACATCTCACTCAATTATATAAACCAAGGCTCTTCATGCAACTCCAAACCTACCACTGTAATACTGAAATCATCATTCTACCACAAAAAACAAATCCCTATGCACAGAAATTTTCATACTCAAAACTATGTGATTTTGGTGGCCCTTATAATAATATGGCATTGGAAGCATAGAAATTTTCAAAAATCACTTGTCTGCAAATGGGGAGACTAGGGAACGACTCATTGCAAGGTTCCCATGTTATTATATAGGTGTTACTCTATTTGTATTTTGTTGGAGTTGATAATAAAGTATGTTTTGACCGATTTAAAAAAAAAAAACAGATGGGGAGACTAAGATTGCCAAGGAGGTCATTGAAGCCATAGACAATGAGAAATTGTCAGTCACTTTCACTGTGATTGAAGGAGATCTGTTGAAGGAATTCAAAAGCTTCAAAGCCACTATTCAGGACATCCCAAAAGGTGAGGGTAGTGTGGTGCACTGGACCATAGAATATGAGAAGCTGCATGACCAAATCGTAGACCCTCATTCAATTATCCAACTTGCAGTCGACATCACCAAAGACATCGATTCCCATCTTACCAAAGCATAAGAGCCATGATCTTCTTTGTTTTGGTGTAATAAAGTATTTTTCACAATTGAAAGATTGTGCAATCAATTATGTTTATGTGTGCTTGAATTCCGTGTCAAAAATTTGCATCTCGACTCGATGAATGCCATTTTGAATATATTTTGAATATATATGTATATATATATATAACCGGAATAAGGGGCTAAGGATTTCATATTTGTGGCCTTCGATTTGATTTTGTTTTTCTTATTATTAAAGTGAAAAAATAAGTTGAAGCTTGAATTCTGAGAAGCCATCGACAACGTTTTAATTTTTAAGTTTTTTTTTTTTGTTATTAAGAATGACAAAAATATGCAAACATATCACGGATATGTCGAAACATTATAATTTTTGCGTATTAAGTGTCTGACATTTTTTCTTTCAAAAAAAATTTACTCACATTTTTAAGTGTGTCTAACACATCTGAAATTTGTATCCATATCAAACACATATCCAACACACCCCACCTCCAATTTCTTCGGCATTTAGATTAACATTTTTGGTCACGTCGAGCGTCTTATTAATTTAAATATTATAATGCCAAATGTAAACACGTTTCTTCAAAAAAAGAAAAAAAATAAAAAAAGGGGCTCAAAGGTCGGCAAAGCTGACCTTTGAAATTTCAAAAGGTCAGCTTTGCCGACCAAGCCACCAACTGCACAGTTGGTGACTTATTTTTTTTTCCTCCTTTCACACGACGTTTTCATACGGAAAAAAAACCGTATAAATAGGCCCCTGCTCCTCAGTTTAAAACATATTCAGTAAATCTGTAAACAGAAAAATCTAGAGAATTTGAGAGAAAAAGAAAATTTTGAAAATCTCTCTAGAAAATTTCTCCTTTTCCTACGTGCTTTTACTTTGCAGTATACTCTCCTAACTCCTTTTTTAGAGATATTTCAGGGGTAAGGCTCAAAAAATTTGCTGTTTTCATTTCTAAAGTTATTTTTAGATTTATATTCTCTGATCGCCCTAAATCTAAATTTATGAGAATATAGATCTAAAAATATTAAATCACTACAAATCCGGCTGGGATTAACCCTCATACGGCCCTCAGCAAAATCCAGGCAGCTCATCTAAGAACAAGTCCCTTCGACCCTCGGTGAAATAAAGTCAGATCGGCTCAGATCAGATCTCTGCGGTTCTTAACCGAAGTCAAAACGTCCAAATCAGATCCGGTTTCAATCTACCCAGTTCAAGAAAAAGCTGTGGAAATTATTTCTGTCAAGATCAAGCTCGTACAGCCCTTGACGGAGTCAAAAAAGGAACACTAATCGGAGGATCTACGGAAATCGACCCCACGTAAATTTTCTTTTATTTTTAAATTTTTATTTGTAATTTATTTGTTGTATTTTCGAGTTTAATTATTTTAGACTCGAAATTTACGCTTTACAAATTTTTGGCACGCTCGGTGGGACATCTTCACCTCCCATCTCTTGTTCCTTAAAAAAAAAAAAAGCAAAAAGAAAAGAGCCGAGAAAAAGAAAAAGAAAAAAAAAAGAAAAGGAAAAAGAAAAAGAAAAAAAGAAAAAAGAAAAAGAAAAAGAGAAAAAGACAAAATAGAGAAAAAGACGAAAAAGGTAAAAAAGTAAAAAAAAAAAGAAGTGAAAAAAAAAATTTAAGAGGTGTTCAACACATCAAATGGCACCAAAAAGGAGTACAACCACTGCTACAAAAAAGAAGGCAACTGCTCCACTGCCTGCATCAACTACCCTACCTGGGTACGCAGGACCACAAACCCGTGGACGGAAACAGTTCCTTGCCACTCAAATGAGTTCACAGACTCGCGCAAGAACAAAATTCCTCGCCACCAACAAAGTTAAAATTGATGACTTGCAGCTCACACAGCAGTTAGATTTCTCACGTGACTCTGTCACTAAACAGAGGAGTCGATCACCTACCCCTACCGAAGTTAGGGGTAGAGCATCAAATTCTGCCCAACAGCAAAATCCGACCTATTCTGCACAAACGAACACAGAGGAAGAAGAAGATCCATCTACTCCACTCTTCTATAGAGCATCAAATTCTGCTGAACAGCAAAATCCAACGCGTTGTGCTAAAACAAGTCAGGAAAGATCAGACGGGCCCTCTACAATAGTCTTCCGTGGAGAACCATCTACCACTGCTGACGTCAGGCTAACCAACACCACCAGCATAGAAAAAATGTTTGCAGATTTAAACCGCGGATATTCATGGCTGATTAGCGGATATGCACAGTTGATTGAAAATATGAAGAAATTAGGTCAGCAAATAGACAACGTCAACAAAGGGCATCACCAAGCCCAACCCACTGATGCTGGCAACCGCGAAGATCGTCCTCAATCATCTCGATTTGGGGGCATAGTTTTTAGCCAATCGGATCAACAGAAGGACGAGAGTACTGACTCAGCCACAAGCTCATTTCCAAGTGGGATGGGTCATGTCTAGTTCGAAAAAAATGCTTCCATGTTATAAGGTCAGAAATGCATTTCGACCTAACCCAATAAAGCAGGTAAATTTCAGAACTACTGTTATGTTAAAAAGAATTAAAAAAAAAAAGAAAAAATTGTCAAAAAAAAAGGCAAAAGAAAAGGAAAAAATTCAAAAAAAGAAAGAAAATAAAAATAAAAAAGCAAAAAAAAAAGTTCTCAAAAAAAAAGAAAAAAAAGAAAAAATAAAACAAAATAAAAAATAAAAAATGCAAAAAAAAAGAAAAAAAAAAAGAAGAAGCAAAAAAAAAAAGCAAAAAAAAGAAAAAAAAAAGGTCTGAAGCTCTTGTGCATTGTCAGAATTCTTCATCAAAATTCAAATTTAGATTCGGGGGCAAATCTCAAATCCCAACTCAAAACCCAACAAAATTCAAAGCCAAACATAAATTCGGCTAAACCCGGGCTTAAAGCCCAAATCCAAATTACAACTCAAAGTTCAAATCCAGATTCGAGGGTAAAACTTAAACCCTGAATCAAAGTCCAGCTCAGCAGCTCAATAGCTCACCAAACAGTTCAGCAGCTCAACAGCTCAGCAGCTCAGCAGCTCACTAACTCTTCGGCTCCACAGCTCACCAGTTCAACAAAATGCTCCTGTCTCGCACGAGTATAAAAGGCGACATCACAATTCAACACTCCTGCCTCGCACGAGTATAAAAGGCGACATCACAATTCAACACTCCTGCCTCGCACGAGTATAAAAGGCGACAATACAACAATGCAGACCCTAACAGGTGAGAAGCAATCACAGCCTGCCAAACTTTGCCTGTAGGAGGCTCCATCTGCAAGCACCATCTCATTCCTACACTATGTGTCGAAGTCACGACGTCTAGAAGGTTAGCCCCCTTTTCCCTTTTTTATTATTGTACTAATTTTAAATAGGAGGAAGGACACACCCAACCCGAGTCAGAAGTGCTTCGAAGACAGGCTTGTCCAATCAAACAGAAAAGATGAAGTCAGGATCTCTGCATTACATGTCACTCAAGGAGGTCAATTATGACTCTCCAAAAGATCTCCGACCTACATTTGTATTAAGTCAATACAGGGACGTGTTCGCATGGAATTACAAAGAAATGCCTGGACTTGACCCGAAAATTGCGGTGCATCGACTAGCAGTAAAGAAAGGTGTTCGTTCTGTCAAGCAGCCACAACGACGGTTCCGCCCGGAACTCATTCCACAAATTGAGGAGGAGGTTAACAAGCTGATCAATGCTGGCTTCATCCGAGAGGTCACCTACCCAACGTGGATTGCCAACATAGTCCCGGTAAGAAAGAAAAATGGACAGTTGAGGGTATGTGTTGATTTTCGAGATCTTAACAGGGCCTGTCCGAAAGATGACTTTTCATTGCCCATAACGGAGATCACAGTCGATGCAACTACGGGTCACGAAGCATTGTCCTTCATAGATGGTTCTTCAGGCTATAACCAAATCAGAATGGCACCAGAAGACGAGGAGTTGACAGCATTCCGCACCCCAAAAGGTATATACTACTACAAAGTTATGCCGTTTGGATTAAAAAAATGCTAGCGCTACTTATCAACGTACTATGCAAAAAAATTTTGATGACATGCTACACAAGATTGTAGAATGTTATGTTGATGACTTAGTTGTAAAGAGTAAGAAGCGCAAAGACCACCTCGAGGATCTCAAAACGGTGTTTGAAAGACTTCGCAGGCATCAGCTTAAAATGAATCCTCTCAAGTGTGCATTTGGTGTCACATCAGGAAAGTTTCTTGGGTTCGTGGTGCGCCATCGTGGAATCAAAATTGATCAGTCAAAGGTTGAGGTAATTCAAAAGATGCCTGAACCTAAAAACCTGCACGAACTGCGAAGTCTACAAGGAAAGCTGGCCTACATTTGCCGTTTCATCTCCAATTTAGCTGGGAGATGTCAACCTTTCCATCGATTGATGAAGAAGGATGTTAACTTCGAGTGGGACGAAGCATGCAGCAAAGCCTTTGAGAGCATAAAGAAGTACCTTTCCAATCCACCGGTCCTAGGAGCTCCAATTCAAGGAAAGTCATTGATTCTCTACATAGCAGCGCAGGAAAGATCTTTGGGAGCCTTGCTTGCACAGGAAAACGAGCAGGGAAAAGAGGTTGCTCTGCACTACTTGAGCAGAACACTAAACGGTCCAGAGCTGAGT
The DNA here is from genome assembly GCA_037832335.1 of Carallia pectinifolia. Taxonomy (NCBI): domain Eukaryota; kingdom Viridiplantae; phylum Streptophyta; class Magnoliopsida; order Malpighiales; family Rhizophoraceae; genus Carallia; species Carallia pectinifolia. The sequence goes on from CM075453.1 coordinate 13,781,068, forward strand.
TATTCGCCCATTGAAAAGACATGTCTAGCACTGTTCTTTGTCATTGACAAGCTGAGGCACTACATGCAAACTCACACGGTACGTCTCATTGCCAGAGCTGATCCTGTCAAATATATCTTATCTAGACCAATATTGTCAGGACGACTTGCCAAGTGGGTAGTAATCCTACAAAGCTACGACATTGTCTACGTTCCTCAAAAGGCAGTCAAAGGACAAGCTCTAGCAGACTTCCTTGCAGATCACCCTATCCCATCCGATTAGGAGTTCACAGATGATCTTCCAGATGAAGAGGTCTTTTACATTGAAACACTGCCACCATGGATGATGTTCTTCGATGGTGCAGCAAGACGTGATGGTTCTGGTGCCGGCATAGTGTTTGTCACTCCTCAACGACAAATACTACCATATGCTATCATCCTCGGTGAGTTATGTTCAAATAATGTTGCTGAATACCAGGCTTTAATCATTGGTCTTCAAATGGCCGTCAATATGAAGATTCCAACTATAGAAGTCTATGGAGATTCTCAACTCGTCATCAACCAACTTACAGGGTTGTATGATGTAAAGAAAGAGGACCTTGCACCTTACCATCAACGTGCTCGACAACTAATGGATGAATTTGAAAGCATCACCTTGGAGCATGTGCCTCGACTAGAAAACACTCAGGCAGACGCGTTGGCTAACTTGGCCACCTCTCTTGCAAAGTCAGAAATCCAGGCTACAGTTGTTGCCGTATGCCAGAAATGGATAGTGCCATAGAAGGATGATGAAGAAACTACAGCAGCCAACGCTATATCTGTACGTCTCGCGGAGGACGAGGATTGGCGCCAACCAATCATTGACTACCTACAGCACCTACAGCACGGGAAGCTGCCCGAAGATCGTCGTCATAAGACAGAAATTCAACGACGAGCTCCCCGCTTCATATATCTCAAGGATGCTCTGTATCGAAGGTCTTTTGATGGAGTCTTACTTCGCTACCTAGGCAATGAAGAGGCAAAACAAGCTCTCACTGAAGCACATTCTGGTGTTTGTGGCGGACATCAATCAGGGCCTAAGTTGCACTTTCAACTCCAAAGGATGGGATACTACTGGCCAACCATGGTACGTGATTCAATTGAGTTTGCTAAAACCTGTCAAGCTTGTCAATTTCATGCGAATTACATACATTAACCACCGGAGCCACTGCATCCAACTGTCTCATCCTGGCCCTTTGAAGCTTGGGGTCTTGACTTAGTGGGACCCTTGCCAAAGTCATCCCTGGGTCACCTTTACATCCTTGCAGCAACAGACTACTTCTCAAAATGGGCCGAAGCTATTCCACTTAGAGAGGTAAAGAAGGAGCATGTTGCAAATTTCATCCGGACTCAGCTGATCTATCGCTATGGAGTCCCTCGGTTCATCATCACTGATAATGTCAAGCAGTTCTACAACAGCTTAATCGACAAGCTCTGCGAGAAGTTCAAGTTCAAGCAGTACAAGTCATCCATGTACAATGCCCCAGCTAACGGCTTGGCCGAAGCATTCAACAAGACCTTATGCAACTTATTGTGGAAGGTAGTCTCTAAATCGAAAAGAGATTGGCATGACAGAATTCCAGAGGCATTATGGGCGTATCGTACAACTTACCGGACTCCAACACAGGCGACGTCATACTCACTTGTCTACGGTATCGAAGCAATACTGCCGTTGGAAACACAGATTCCATCCCTGCGCATAGCTGTTCTGGAAGGACTTACATAGGAGGAGAATGCTCGCCTACGTCTGGATGAATTAGAAGCTCTCGATGAAAGGAGGCTCGAAGTATAACAACAACTTGAGTGCTACCAAACCCAGCTCACTAACACGTTCAACCGCAGGGTCCACCCTCGGTCTTTTCAAGTTGGAAATCTTGTTCTTGCAGTACGACGGCCCATCAACATGAAGCATCGGCCTGCTGACAAGCTTACTTCCAAATGGGATGGGTCATACCTAGTGCATGAGGCCTATACTCACAACGCTTACATGCTGTCAGACCAAGAAGGCGTCCGAATCGGCCCAATCAATGGTAAATTTCTGAAACAGTATTATGTGTAAATATGTTTAAAAAAAATCAAAAAAAAATCAAAAAAATCAAAAAAAGAAGAAAAATCAAAAAAATAAAAAAAAAATCAAAAAGAAAAAAAAAAGTTCGGAAGTCCCGATCTGAAAGTCCAAGCGAAAATCCAAATCCAAAAGTCCAAACCCAAACACTTGAGCCCAATTCAGAAAACTCAAAGCCCAACTCAAAAGTATGAAAACTAAGTCTAGATTCAAAGCCCAAACACTCAACCCAAATCCAAAAATCCAAATCCAAAACCCAAACACTCGACCCAAATGCAAAAATCCAAATCCAAAATCCAAACACTCGACCCAAATCCAATCCAAAGCCCAAAACCCAAAAAATTTCAAGTTCCAAACACAGCCCAGAACCCAAGTTCAAAATCCAATCCAACTCTTGGCCCGCATGAGTATAAACTGTGAACGGCCCAAAAATATAAAAGCGACGGAGGGTTTGAGTCTGAAACTCAGCATCAGTCTCAACCCATCTTCACCACACACCAGACCTTTGCTCCTCTGCCACAAGAAAGATGGAACCAGTTGCAGAACCTCAAGACAAGGGAGAAGAAAGGTCACCCCGCACAAGGTGGCAACCAACCATGGCACAACTGCAAATTTTGGAGGAAGTCTTCCACAACAATGGAGGTATTATGCCTAATGCATCTCAGATTTACCAACTTGCTTCACGATTGCTCCCACTCGGGGCAATCGAAGGAAAAAATGTGCTTTATTGATTCCAAAATCGGAGAAGCAGGAAGAAACCAGCACTGAGAGCTGATTTTTCCAAAAAACAGTCTGTCGTTCCGATGGTAGATCCCACCAGTACATCTTCGCCCTCAAATGAAGCAGGTCCGAGTTCTACCACTGCAATGGTCTCTTCAGGCTATAACAATCAAAGTCATAGCCTGTGGGAGCATGCGTACTGGTCCTGGTGGTCTTATGGAGTCAGTCAAAGGTTCATCCCTCCTAGGTACTTAAGCTTAGGAGGAATTTTTCTAGCAGAAAGGAGTCATTCCGGCGAAACTTTGCCTCTCTTTCCAGAATATTCCGGCAGCATCAACCAGCCGGAAAGCGACGTTGACGTCGATCCACCAGACGAGGTCGAGCTTGACTTGGAGCTGCGCCTCAGGCCCCGCTAGGACGGCCGACAAGATAAGGTGCAATGACTTCTGCAACGACTTCTGCAGCACGCGGCAACGACTTCCGCAGCACACGGCAACGACTTCTGCAACACACGGTAACGACTTTCGTGACACGCGTCAGCCGCTGCCTCTTTTGTCTCTTATACATGAAAGGGACGTGGATGACCTACTCGATTCTGCATACCTTCTTTTTGACTTTTCAAAAACAAAAAAAAATTTTATCGTATGTATATATATATCTTGCATTCCCGAGTTGTAATACTCACCCCTCATCTCTTCTTTCTCAAAAGAAAATGGCTAGTCTCTACACTTGTCTGAGGAAGTTCTTTGATCAAGAAATTGGAGGCGCACGAGCTAAGAAAAGAAGGAGTAGTCTTCCTCGAGAGATCCCTAAAAGCCCTCGAAACTCAGTCTCCAACGCCATCGGTGTCATGGAGTTCCAACTACTCTCCTTAGTTCACATCTACCACAGAGGGATGAGACGCTGCAATCATCCTAATCTTCCTTTGGATGCGGCGACGTACAGGGAAGTTCTAACTACTCTCCTTATGTCGAAGCAGACTTGGGAATCATCACTACAGTCAGTCTCTATGTGTGCCGATTTTGAAGTTCCGAAGTGCTGGGCCTTCCTCTTGGGGAGGTTCAAGTTCTTTGCCTACCGGATCATCCTCACCAGAGCTTTGGAACTTCAAAGAACATTTGTCAACCTATGCGAGCCATGGAAGCTCGAATGCACCTAGAGCCAGAAGGTCAATTTTTATATTGGCTGGGCTGCTAACTTTCTCAAGATCGTATCGGGTTCCTATTGCGATCCAACAACAGCAGACATAATCAAAGTTAGAAGACTTCAACATTCAATGTTCATCAGAACATCTCAAGTTTCAAACTAGACTTCAAGATTCGGTGCGGATCACATCCACAAAGTTCTTCCTTACCGATCCTTGAAGTGGGGGCATTTGTAAACACGTTTCTTTAAAAAAAAAAAAAAAAGGGGCTCAAAGGTCGGCAAAGCTGACCTTTGAAATTTCAAAAGGTCAGCTTTGCCGACCAAGCCACCAACTGCACAGTTGGTGGCTTATTTTTTTTCCTCCTTTCACACGACGTTTCCACACGGAAAGAAAGCCCTATAAATAGGCCCCTGCCCCTCAGTTCAAAACATATTCAGCAAATCTGTAAACAGAAAAATCCAGAGAATTTGAGAGAAAAAGAAAATTTTGAAAATCTCTTAAGAAAATTTCTCCTTTTCCTACGTGCTTTTACTCTGCAGTATACTCAGGGGTAAGGTTCAAAAAATTTGCTGTTTCCATTTCTAAAGTTATTTTTAGATTTATATTCTCCAATCGTCCTAGATCTGAATTTATGAGAATATAGATCTAAAAATATTAAATTACTACAAATCCGGCTGGAATTAAGCCTCATACGGCCCTCAGCAAAATCCAAGCAGCTCATCCGAGAACAAGTCCCTTCGACCCTCGGTGAAATAAAGTCAGATCGGCTCAGATCAGGTCTCTGCGGTTCTTAACCGAAGTCATAACGTCCAAATCAGATCCGGTTTCAGTCTACCCAGTTCAAGAAAAAGGTGTGGAAATTATTTCTGTCAAGATCAAGCTCGTACAGCCCTTGACGGAGTCAAAAAAGGAACACTAATCGGAGGATTTACAGAGATCGACCCCACGTAAATTTTCTTTTATTTTTAAATTTTTATTTGTAATTTATTTGTTGTATTTTCCAGTTTAATTATTTTAGACTCGAAATTTACGCTTTACACCAAACTCTACAGAGGGTGAATCGTTGAACGTGAAGGAGACGGTGGAGAAAATAGACGACGAGAACAAGTTGATGACTTTTAGGGCACTGGATGGAGATCTCTTAAAACTTTACAAGAGCTTCAAGGTGACCTTTCAAGTTATTCCCAAAAGCCAGGGCAGCGCAATAAAATGGACAATTGAATATGAGAAGCTAAACGAAAATGTGCCAGCCGCTAATGCTTACATGGAATTTGCCGCCAAGGTCACCAGAGAAATTGATGCTCATCTTTCCAACGCCTAATTCAAAGATTGTTGGGCACAATTATGAATCTCAACTAGGAGATCAGACGCTTGGAATTTATATGCCAAGAAGGATTGCAATATATGGGTTGCTTGCATACGTGTGTTTTTAACTTATATTTAGTTGAGCTAATGTGTGTTATGAATTTTTTTTTTTTTTTGACATAGTGTGTTATGAATTAATATCAGGGTTTTTGCCAGAGAAATATAGTCATGTATTTTTGTACCTGTCATTAATGTCATGTTCTTAGGTGTGTATAAACTCAATAATAAGGCTGTCCTGTGTTATTAATTACTTGTTTGTCTTAGTTCTTAAGTGATGCCTTTCCCATCTTACATTTCTCTCTTGAGCAAAGCAATTTTTGTACTTTTTTCAGTTGGCGCTGTTTGAGAGTCAAAATTAAAGGTTTTTAGCTATTAGTGATGATTCCAGTGAAATAAGCTGAACTCGACATAGTTATTCTTCCATGAATCATAATTATAAACTTCAAATCCTTTTTTTTTTTTGCCTGCCCATTAAGAGTGTACGAATCCTTTTAAATTTAAATCTTAATTAGTCGTCTTTTATAAATACAAAGACAAAATTTCTTTTTTTTTTTTTTTTGATAAATAAAGACAATCTCTATGCCGACCTAAGCACGACACTAGAGCTACAAGCCTTGCGATAAGAGTCCATGGGGTCCGGACGGGCTTAAAATTTCGAGCCCCATTCAATTTTGGGCATTGCCAGTGGGTCCTAAAATTAAATCAGACAAAACGAAAAGATTACAAGGATTTACTCTCCAAAAAATTTAATGTAAATAATTCAATATATTACATGATGAGTGATTTAGCACATTTTTTTTTTAACGAGCATATTATCGCTCTTCCTTACTCATTTAACAAATTGGACTTTACCTATAACATGCATAACTAGCGGTCAATGCATATATTTACAAAATTCAGAAAAAAAATCTAAAGAGTGTCAAAATAGTCAGCCAAGCATTATTTGACTAGGAGAAAATGGAAGTAATAATATGCATTTCTTTTGATAAATAAATAAATAACATGCATTTCATCTACTCCAGTCCCACCGGATTATGCACGAGATTTACTTGCAGCGAGCCAAACCTCAGGACCACTAATAGTTACTCAAACATATTTTATCCTATATTGACTTAAGTTCGAGTCTTATTTTCGTGCATGCCTCCACACAAGTGAGATTTACATTTAGTGTAATGAGTTAGTTTAAAATTTATTAACATTATAATCAAAGTATAAAAAAAATTTATTTAAATCTAATAATATTTATGTGATAAATCTATCCTATAAAAATATGTTGAATAATGACACGACGGGTTAAATATTCTTAATTTATAAATTTAATAATTTATATATTTAAAAAAAATTTGCTGTTAAAAAAAAAACTGGATTGGTTGATGGCTAAAGCATCTCTTTTTTGTCCGAACAATGAAATCGATTAAAAACAATAAATAAATAGAATGTCTATGCACTACTCGATCGCGAATCATCACACTTTTTGACTTTTTTCTCGACCGATTACACAAAATGTTAAGTTCAGCCATCCTAGTCTGTGATTATTCGTGATAATACCAACAACAAAGTCCAAGGCGATGGCAACGTAAGGGAAAGATAATAAAAAAAAAAAACTTAAGGGAACAGGAATTTTCGCTTTTAAATTCAACAAATATTGCTATTTTTATTCATCATCAACAGAACAAAATCTGACTTAAATATTGTTGTTAGGTCATGCATGAGTTATATATGGACAAATATAAGTTTCACACGGAGAAGAAACTCCCTGTTAATCTGACTTAAATACTTAAATCAATAAGATTAAATTTTTCTTTTAATCAATAAAATGGAAAAGTAACGATAATACTCTACATTTTTGTCTTTATACCAAATCTTTATAGGAGTAAATTTTATGGTATTTAATAAGTATTACTAATTTCTTTCATAATCATGTAAGATCAGATTTATATTTAATCCTACCAAACATATATTGGACCTATTGGTATTGTGTTTTTAACCCTAATATTTTCGTATTAAAATTGATATTTTTTTTTTTGTTTATAAGGAATCATATTAGGCATTTGGAGAGGAAAAAGTAAGATTTTATAAGATTTAAACTATCTACCTATTGATTGAGAAATAACCACCTCAACCAGTTAAATAAAAGTTCTTAAAAAAAAGTATGAAGAACATGTGGGACTCATGAGAGCCTCTCTTCTGTCTCTTTCCCGTCCCGCCCCAAGCAAACGCTCCGTCCGTCGTTTTCGGACAAAAAAGATGAAGGTACTACACGCTCTTGCTGATTATCAAACGTGTAATTATTAGATATATGCATATTTTAGATTTTAAATTTTTAAAATTTTTTATATTTAAATTTTAAATATTTTTTATATTTTATTTAAATTTTAAATTTTTTAAATTTTTTACTGAATTAATCTATCTGTTAATCAAAAATAATTAATTTATTAAAAAATAATTTTAATCTTAAAAAATTATTTTAAAAAATTAAATATATAAATTGAATGTTTTTTCTATAAAAAATATGCATGTTACTTATTTAATTCGTATATTTGTTAATTAAAAAAATATTTAATCTATATATTTTGTTGATGAAAAAAATATTTAATTCATGTATTTAACTTTTTTAAAATAATTTTTATTAAATTAAATTTATTTATTAATAAATTGACTACTTTTTATAAATTAAAAAACTGATATAGGAAAAAATTAAAAAGTTAAAAATTTAAATAAAAAATTAAAAAAATTTAAAATTTAAATATAAAAAAATTAAAAATATAGGATATAAAATATACATATCTCTCATAATTATTGGGAAGAAAAAATATCCTACGCAATTCCACCGTCCACGTGACAAAAAAACAAATAGTACCAGGGCCCAGTGTCACAACCTATCTCGACAGTGCATTGATGACAAATTTTTGAAGATTTTTTATAATTAATTTCTAAATATTTTTTTATTTTTGAAATTTTTGTGGAACCTTCACCTTTTACCCTATGAAGTTTTTTTTTAATATGATTGGCTAATTCCGCAGATAGATAATTTTTTTTTTTTTTTTACCATGAGCAGATTGATAATTTGACTAAATTGAAACAACATAAATAATCCAAATATATACAAAATTCCGTCCACATCCGTTGTTTACTAAATGTTTTTCCTTTGTTTCTCCCACTTATAAAAGGAAAGAAAAAACTTTAAATTCTTGTAGAAAAAAATTAAGATTTTTGTGTTTTATATATAAAAAACAGATATTCAATGAAACACACACTTACAAGTAAATCTGTGCTCTTGTAAATTTGATTTTTTTTTATAAGATTTTAGTTAAGTCAAAATACATATATACAAGTTTGGTACTGTTTAAAAAAAGATTCTTATAGAATCAAAATTAAATGTTTTAGCACTAGTTTAAAAACTCAAAAAAAATTTAGAATTTAATAGTAAGAATTCTCAAAAGTTTAGGAGTTCCAATTAACTTATCTCACTTGATTGCTAATTTCAACATGAAAGAAATGGGCCAAAAACATGTTACTTTTGGGAAGAAAAAACATCCTGTGCTGCCCCATCATCCCTCAATAATTAAAATAAAAAAACAAAAAAACAAAAGCGCCTCAGTAGATGAAACTTCTATATTTATAGGTATTGTTGTACGCAACATTCATTTTATTTTAGCCAAAAAATTATTTTTAACCTTAGATAACAATCAAATAACTTTTCCATGACACTAATAAGTCTCGCCTTTCCACCCCTTGATCAAAAGTAAAAATTAAAATAATCGGCGCCTAAAAATAAAATATAGCATGGACCAAAAATAACACTCTATATATAACCATATGAGGTGAAGCCTTAGACTTCACCTCGCTCTCATTGTTTGGTTCTAATACACTGGTGGTTTAAACTGAACTCTGCTCATTTTAGAGAGGAAGAAATGTCTCTAGTTGGGAAGCTGGAGACTGATGTAGAAATTAAGGCTCCGGCCGACAAGTTTCATGAAGTCTTTAGCGCCAGGCCACACCACGTATCTGGTTACTCCCCTAGTAACATACATGCTTGTGATTTGCATGAAGGTGAATGGGGCAAAGTAGGTAGTGTCATCTGCTGGACCTACAAGCATGGTAAGCTTAATTCCAAACGTTTTATGTATAATTCAATTCTACTAACAAAATTCTAAATGATTTAAAATTAATTAACCCCCTGGCCATTTTTGATGTTGATGACTGTAACATATTCTGAATGATTCAACTCAACTTAACAAATTTTGAATATCCAGTATTTGTTCTGAACGTTAATAAATGATACTGTAATCTGGGGTTTGTGGCATATCTACAAGTTGTAGTCTCATTCGTAGTGGTATCCTAAATTTCGGCTCCAACATATACTTGTAGTTAAGGTTCCTCCATCATGTACAATAAGTGCAATGTTCCATGTCAAGAACAGCCTGCCCGACTTCCATTTTAGAGATTAAAAGTACCAAAAATGGCATTATTCCAAGAAGAAAATTGTGGGTCTTTTATAAGGATATGATCCATGCATATTATAAAGTTGCATTCAATCACGGAGGGAAGATACATCATTGTTTTTTATTTTTTTTTTTATAGAATTTATAAGGATATGGTCAATGCATCATCAATATGCACATCCATGAGCATATCCCTTCTCGTACACACAACTAGGTACTTGCTCGGTTATATTATATAAAGTAAGGCATCTTTAGGATAGAAAAATTGGAAAATGATTTGCTAGTATACTCTATTGAATTGCAAAAACAGAAGGGGAGACAAAGATTGCCAAGGAGATCATTGACGCCATAGACAACGAGAAAAATTCAGTCACTTTGACTGTGATTGAAGGAGATTTGTTGAAGGAATTCAAAAGCTTCAAAATCACTATTCAGGCTACCCCAAAGGCTCAGGGCAGTGTGGTGCACTGGACCATGGAATATGAGAAGCTGCATGACCAAATTATAGACCCACACACGCTTCTTCAACTTGTAGTGGACATCAGCAAAGAAATCGATTCCCATCTTTCCAAAGCATAAACGCCATAATCTGATCTATGTCTTTGATGAAATAAAGTATGCAGTTATGTTTATGTGTCGGTGTGTGCTTGAATTCTACATATCTAAGTGATGTATGCCAAAGATCTTGAGTACTGCTTGGCTATGTTGTGTTCAATGGTAATGTCCCACTATGTTTTTGTTTCTATGGTGTATATGTATTTTCTAATTAATAAAAGCGGCTTGCTCTGGTTTTGCATTAATTATCCTCATAATTGATATATATTGACCAGATTTGTTGAGATGTGGATCAAAACAGGCTAAGAATAAAATTTAAGAAAATATATAAATCTAGACCTTTGGTTTGAACTCGTGATTTAGTAGTCATTCATCCTGATATCATCTTGAATTTTGGTGACATATTTATTCTCTCGTCTGCACTAACAGTTTAGCCTTTTATAGTTGAGTTTGGTCTGTTTCATCTAATTTTTTTGTGTCACATGCTAATTACACCTAACACTTGTTAAGATGACGTGTTATAGAGAATAAAATTTCATATCAATAAAATTTAAAAATTTAATATGATTCAGGCTCCTTAAACTTTTGGTGAATTGGTTTCTTGACACAGACATAGAGATCTAATAGCCTAAACTTTAATTATAAGGGAAATACTTCAACCACATTATTTGGTTGATTCAAAAGATACAAAAAAAATAAAAAAAAAGGGGGGTATTTATAGCAAACCAATAACATTTTATACTATATAAACAAGTTTTACTAATATCTGCTAAAAAAATTTATAACTCAATTATAGAAAATCTAAAAAATTTAGGACTCTCCAGACACTTATTCCAGCCACTCTCTCAGTCAAATGGCTGCATAAGACACTACATGTATTTGGTCAGGGTCGAACCCTCACCAGTTTCATATGCTCTTAATTAGAAGTGAATAGCTTGTCCAATGCAGGTCTTACAACAACAACAACAAAAAAAATAAAAAATAAAAAAAAATAAAGAGGAAGAAGTCATTGTAACGGGTAAATTTCGAGTCTGTAACAGTTAGACTCAAAAATACAAAAATAAATTACAAATTGAAAATTGTAAAAATAAAAGAAAATTTACGTGGTTCGATCTTCGTAGATCCCCCGATTAGTGTTCCTTTTTTGACTCCGTCAAGGGCTGCACGAGCTTGATCTTGACAAAAATAAATTCCACAACTTTTTCTTGAACTGGGTAGACTGAAACCGGATCTGAGTTGGACGTTTTGACTACGGTTAAGAACCGCAGAGAGCTGATCTGAGCCGATCTGACTTAATTTCACCGAGGGTCGAATGGACTTGTTCTCGGATGAGCTGCCTGAATTTTGCTGAGGGCCGTATGAGGCTTAATCCCAGCCGAATTTGTAGAAATTTGATATTTTTAGATCTATATTCTCAGAAATTCAGATCTAGAGCGATCCGAGAATATAAATTTAAAAATAACTTTAGAAATGGAAACAGCAAATTTTTTGGGCCTTACCCCTGAAATATCTCTCAAAAAGGAGTTAGGAGAGTATACTGCAGAGTAAAAGCACGTAAGAAAAGGAGAAATTTTCTTGAGAAATTTTCAAAATTTTCTTTTTCTCTCAAATTCTCTGGATTTTTCTGTTTACAGATTTGATGAATATCTTTTGAACTGAGGGGCAGGGGCCTATTTATAGGGTTCCTTTCCCATGTGAACATCACATGGGAAAGGAATCTTTTAATTTTCCTTTTTCTTTGGGCCGGCGTTGCCAATTCAAAATTGGCAACGCCGGCCATTGACTCTTTCTTTTTTTTTTTTTTTCAATTTGAAAAGGATGTTTACAAATACCCCCACTTCAAGGGTCGGTAAGGAAGAATTTTACAGTAATGATCTGAACCGAGTCTTGAAGTCCAGTTTGAAACTTGAGATGCCTTAATGAACGTTGAATGTTGTCATTGGTGATACCAGCCATTGAACTTATGACCTCAAGCATGGACAATGCAATGCCAACGAGGCAACAAGGGGTTGGTTGCCACCTTGTGCGGGGTGACCTTTCTTCTCCCTTGTCTTGAGGTTCTGCAACTGGTTCCATCTTTCTTGTGGCAGATGAGCAAAGGTCTAGTGTGTGGTGAAGATCGGTTGAGACTGATGCTGAGTTTCAGACTCAAACACTCCGTCGCTTTTATATTTTTGGACCGTTCACAGTTTATACTCATGCAGGCCAAGAGTTGGATTAGATTTTGAACTTGGGTTTTGGGCTGTGTTTGGAACTTGGAATTTTTTGGGTTTTGGGCTTTGGATTGGATTTGGGTCGAGTGTTTGGATTTTGGATTTGGATTTTTGCATTTGGGTCGAGTGTTTGGGTTTTGGATTTGGATTTTTGGATTTGGGTTGAGTGTTTGGGCTTTGAATCTGGACTTAGTTTTCAGGCTTTTGAGTTGGGTTTTGAGTTTTCTGAATTGGGCTCAAGTGTTTGGATATGGACTTTTGGGTTTGGATTTTCGCTTGGACTTTCAGATCGGGACTTTCGAACTTTTTTTTTTTTATTTTTCTTCTTTTTTTTTTTGATTTTTTTGATTTTTTTTTTGATTTTTTTTCTTCTTTTTTTTTTCTTTGGATTTTTTTCTTTTTTTTTTTAAAACATATTTACACATAATACTGTTTCAGAAATTTACCATTGATCGGGCCGATTCGGACGCCTTCTTGGTCTGACAGCATGTAAGCGTTGTGAGTGTAGGCCTCCTGCACTAAGTATGGCCCGTCCCATTTGGAAGTAAGCTTGTCACCAGGCCGATGCTTCATGTTGATGGGCCGTCGCACTGCAAGAACAAGGTCTCCAACTTGAAAAGATCGAGGGCGGACCCTACGGTTGAACGTGTTGGTGAGCCGGGCTTCGTAGCACTCAAGTTGCTGCTGTGCTTCGAGCCTCCTTTCATCGAGAGCTTCTAACTCATCCAGACGTAGGCGAGCATTCTCCTCCTGTGTAAGTCCTTCCAGAACAGCCATGCGCAGGGATGGAATCTGTGTTTCCAACGGCAGTAGTGCTTCGACACCGTAGACAAGTGAGTATGGCGTCGCCTGTGTTGGAGTCCGATAAGTTGTACGATATGCCCATAATACCTCGGGAATTCTGTCATGCCAATCTCTTTTAGATTTAGAGACTACCTTCCGCAATAGGTTGCATAAGGTCTTGTTGAATGCTTCAGCCAAGCCATTTGCTGGGGCATTGTACATGGATGACTTGTACTGCTTGAACTTGAACTTCTCGCAGAGCTTGTCGATTAAGCTTTTGTAGAACTACTTACCATTATCAGTGATGATGAATCGAGGGACTCCATAGCGATAGATCAGCTGAGTCCGGATGAAATTGGCAACATGCTCCTTCTTTACCTCTCTAAGTGGAATGGCTTCAGCCCATTTTGAGAAGTAGTCGGTTGTTGCGAGGATGTACAGGTGACCCAGGGATGACTTTGGCAAGGGCCCCATTAAGTCAAGACCCCAAGCTTCAAAGGGCCAGGATGAGACAGTTGGATGCAGTGGCTCCGGTGGTTGATGTATGTAATTGGCATGAAATTGACAAGCTTGACAAGTTTTAGCAAACTCAATGGAATCACGTACCATGGTTGGCCAGTAGTATCCCATCCTTCTGAGTTGGAAATGCAACTTAGGCCCCGATTGATGTCCGCCACAAACTCCAGAATGTGCTTCAGTGAGAGCCTGTTTTGCCTCTTCATTGCCTAGGCAGCGAAGTAAAACTCCATCAAAAGACCTTCGATACAGAGCATCCTTGAGATATATGAAGCGGGGAGCTCGTCGTTGAATTTCTATCTTATGACGACGATCTTCGGGCAGCTTCCCGTGCTGTAGGTAGTCAATGATTGGTTGGCACCAATCCTCGTCCTCCGCGATACAACTGTAGCCTGGATTTCTGACTTTGCAAGAGAGGTGGCTAGGTTAGCTAATGCGTCTGCCTGAGTATTTTCTCGTCGAGGCACATGCTCCAAGGTGATGCTTTCAAATTCATCCATTAGCTGTCGAGCACATTGATGGTAAGGCGCAAGGTCCTCTTTCTTCACATCATACAGCCCTGTAAGTTGGTTGATGACGAGCTGGGAATCTCCATGGACTTCTATAGTTGGAATCTTCATATCGACAGCCATTTGAAGACCAATGATCAAAGCCTGGTATTCAGCAACATTATTTGAACATAACTCACCGAGAATGATAGCATATGGTAGTATTTGTCGTTGAGGAGTGACAAACACTATGCCGGTACCAGCACCATCACGCCTTGCTGCACCATCAAAGAACATCGTCCATAGTGGTAGTGTCTCAATGTAAAAGACCTCTTCATCTGGAAGATCATCTGTGAACTCCCAATCGGACGGAATAGGGTGATCTGCAAGGAAGTCTGCTAGGGCTTGTCCTTTGACTGCTTTTTGAGGCACGTAGACAATGTCGTAATTTTGTAGGATTACTGCCCACTTGGCAAGTCGTCCTGACAAGATTGGTCTAGATAAGATATATTTGACAAGATCAGCTCTGGCAATGAGACGTACCGTGTGAGCTTTCATGTAGTGTCTCAGCTTGTCAATGGCAAAGAACAGTGCTAGACATGTCTTTTCAATGGGCGAATAACTCAGCTCCGGACCGTTTAGTGTTCTGCTCAAGTAATACAGGGCAACTTTCTTTCCCTGCTCGTTTTCCTGTGCAAGCAAGGCTCCCAAAGATATTTCCTACGCTGCAATGTAGAGAATCAACGACTTTCCTTGAATTGGAGCTCCCAAGACTGGTGGATTGGAAAGGTACTTCTTTATGCTCTCCAAGGCTTTGCTGCAAGCTTCGTCCCACTCGAAGTTGACATCCTTCTGAGCGTCGTGACTTCGGCACATAGCGTCGGACTGGAGTGGAGCTTGAAAATGCAACATCCTTCGGACGAAGTTCAGCAGGCTGTGGCAGCTTTTCATTTGTTGGAGCCTAGGGTTGGGTATTGGCAGGTTCTTCGACAGCTTTTCCCTTTTTGTGGATGCCCCCAGTCCAAGTAGCTTTTGACGGAATGATCTCCGGATTGTCTGTGTCGGTGTAGAAGACTGCATCCGCCAAATGTGATTCAGCATCATCTAACGGCTTTAAGTCAGCATTGACCTTTTGAACGCCATCCTTGTAGTACTTGAAGCACTGATGTAGGCTTGAGAGCACAACTCTATTTCCATGAATCCACGGTCGTCCTAGCAACATCTTATACGTGGTACGTGCATCGATCACATGAAACAGAGTGCTATAAGTGAGATTACCGATAGTTAGCTCCAAGCGAATCATCTCAATTGCTTTCTGTCCTCCTTGATTAAAGCCATGAATCATCAAGCAGCTGTCTGATAATTCATCAATGCCAATGCCGAGCTCCTTTATGGTGAATTTTGGGATAATATTGACTGTCGAACCATCGTCGATCAGAATACGTCGGACCTTCTGTTCTCTCACGTAGCCTGATACATACAGCGGCCGATTATGGGGTTTGGACCCCAGCAGGAGATCCTCATCTGAAAATGAGATAGCAGAGTAACATCCGACATAATTTTGGGTCGTCTGTTGCTCCGCTGAGTTAGAATCATTTGATGGCTGTGATTCAGCTGAGGTCTGGAGAGTATTGTTGACTTGATTTTGCCACACTTCTGTTGATTGCAAAGCTATAAACAGCTGAGGGTTAGCAAGTAGGGTTTGGAGAGCTTCATATACCTTCTCCGTTGTCGACTTTTTATTGTCGAGCGACTCCTCCTTACGGTGTGTCACTTCTTCTGATAGTTTTGAAGTGATGGTGGTTTAGTTTGCCGAGGTTACGCCTTCTTGGTCCAGAATGATTTTATTCTGGCTCTTAAGCTTCAGTACGAAACACTTCTCGGTTGGATGACTTACTATCCGGTGATATTTGCAGAATCTCGGATCGCTGACTCGATCCTTTTCATTCGGCCGCTTGCACTCTGGGAGTTCGATCAGCTTCGCCTCCAAGAGTTGTTCAAGAATGTCGGGGACGTCTGAGTTAGGGAATGGATACTGCTTTTGCTCCAACTCTCACAATGTCACCTTCCGCCTTTCCTGTTGTTTTGGCTGAGTTATTTGGGTCGGAGGATTTACCTTAGCTTTGGCGCCCACTTTTACTGGTGCGGTTTCAACAGTCATCACTTCCTTTCCTTTTCCGGAACTGTTGGGTTTCTTAATCTCCCTTCTGCCCCCTTACTGGTCTAACTGGATGGGAACCGTGCCTCCGAAAGTCTGGATGCTTATCTCCATATCATGTGCGCGGGTCGCCAGTTCTTCGAAAGTTCGAGGTTTGACACCCTGCAGGATGTATAACAGCTCCCAATGCATTCCCTGGATGCACATCTCTACGGCAGAAGTCTCCGTCAGGCGATCTTTGCAGTCCAAGCTGAGGGCACGCCATCTGTTGATGTATTCGACAACGGGCTCTCCTTTTCTTTGTTTGGTGCTGGTAAGCTCCATCATACTTACCGTCCTTGGAGTGCTGAAAAATCTGTTGAGGAACTCTCGTTGTAGTTGTTCCCAACTGTCGATCGATTCTGGTTCAAGATTTATGAACTAGGTGAAAGCGGTCTCCCTGAGTGAACGAACAAACTGTTTCACCAAGAGATCTCCGTAAGTCCCTGCGTTGTTGCAGGTTTCAACGAAGTGGGCGATGTGCTGTTTGAGATCGCCTCGTCCGTCGAATTGTTGAAATTTGGGCGGCTGGTAGCCCAAAGGCATGTTGAGACTTTTGATCCGTCTGGTGTACGGTTTGACGTACATCTGTGATCCTTGGAAGGATGTAGCTTGTTGCAGTCGGATCGTATTCGCTATCATTTCCTGCAATTGTTGAACAGATAGCGAAGCTACAGAATTTGAGGGTGGCAGCTGTGTAGAACTACCTGGTCGCTTTTCTGCAGCGAAGACGTCGGCTGGTGTGGCTTCTGGAGTGAAACCAGGTGGATATGGTTGCTCCTCGCGAATCTCGGGATCAATTTGGATCGGGGCTTTTCCTTTGAGAGCGGCGATCTGTTGATCCTTTTCCTTTACGACTCTGATCAGCTGCAAAATTTTATTCTCCAATTCTGAAATTCTTTCCTCTGTACTGGTTGTGTTGGTCATCATGACGGCAACAGATGAGACTCAGGGAAAGACTGGGGGAGAAAATTCTTCTGCTTCCTCTGTGTGGATCTCTACAGAATGAGTTGGATTCTGTTGAGCAGGTTTCGTCGTGTTGCCCCCGACTTCGATCGGGGTAGGTGATCGACTCCTCCATGCGACAAGAGAGTCAGGGGAGAGATCCTGTTGTGTGAGCTGTGAACTCTCCATTTCGATATTTTTTTGGGTTTGGACGGTAAGAAATTGTGTCCGTCCCCGGGTTTCTGGACCTGCGTACTCAGGTAGGGTAGTTGATGCAGGCAGTGGAACCGTTGCCTTCTTTTTTGTGGCAGCAGTTGTACTCCTTTTTTGTGCCATTTGATGTGCTGAACACCTGTAAAATTTTTTTTTTTTTTTACTTTTTACTTTTTTATTTTTTATTTTTTTTTATTTTTTTTACCTTTTTTTTTACTTTTTTTTACTTTTTACTTTTTACTTTTTTTTTTGTCTTTTTCTTTTTTCTCTCGGCTCCCCTTTTACCTTTTTTTTTTTTTTAAGGAACAAGAGATGGGAGGTGAAGATATCCCACCGAGCGTGCCAAAAATTTGTAACGGGTAAATTTCGAGCCTATAACAGTTAGACTCAAAAATACAAAAATAAATTACAAATTGAAAATTGTAAAAATAAAAGAAAATTTACGTGATTCGATCTCCGTAGATCTTCCGATTAGTGTTCCTTTTTTGACTCCGTCAAGGGCTGCACGAGCTTGATCTTGACAGAAATAAATTTCACACCTTTTTCTTAAACTGGGTAGACTGAAACCGGATCTGAGTTGGACGTTTTGACTACAGTTAAGAACCGCAGAGAGCTGATCTGAGCCGATCTGACTTAATTTCACCGAGGGTCGAATGGACTTGTTCTCGGATGAGCTGCCTGAATTTTGCTGAGGGCCGTATGAGACTTAATCCCAGCCGGATTTGTAGTAATTTGATATTTTTAGATCTATATTCTCAGAAATTCAGATCTAGAGCGATCCGAGAATATAAATTTAAAAATAACTTTAGAAATAGAAACAGCAAATTTTTTGGGCCTTACCCCTGAAATATCTCTCAAAAAGGAGTTAGGAGAGTATACTGCAAAATAAAAGCACGTAAAAAAAGAAGAAATTTTCTTGAGAAATTTTCAAAATTTTCTTTTCCTCTCAAATTCTCTGAATTTTTCTGTTTACAGATTTGCTGAACATCTTTTGAATTGAGGGGTAAGAATCTATTTATAAGGTTCCTTTTCCATGTGAACATCACATGAAAAAAAAATCTTTTAATTTTCCTTTTTCTTTGGCCGGCGTTGCCAATTACATTGACTCTTTCTTTTTTTCTTTTTTTTTTTCATTTGAAAAGGATGTTTACAGTCATATATTTGGATTCTTGCTAGTACCTCTCAATGGTATTTAGATCGACGGAAAATAGATGAAAGTGGGTGAATGAATGCAAAATAAACGCAGACTCATACACAATTATGTCTATTTCATATACATTTTAGCTCTTTTTATATATTATCGCAATTATTAATAAAAACTACAAATATGCAATTCAATCCTAATAATTGAGGTATATGGCTCGAGTTTGTCCGGTATTAAAGGCCCACTTCCCCATGAATTGATGTCTATCTAGATAACAGGAATCTTCCTCTCTATCCAACCAAAAACAATGAAGGCTAGGGGCCCGATGTTACAACCTAACATAGCAAAGCACTGATGACTGATTTAACAAGCATGGGCTAAAAACTTGCCATCCTTGAGAAGCAAAAATAAAAACAAAAAATACTATATAGTAATAAAATAATATATTTTATTAAATTATTAAAATTTAAAAAATAAAAAATTAGACAATTCATTAAATGTGCGTAATTATTACCATTCGAAAAACCCTGGGCAACCCCACCATCCCTCAATTAAAAGAGGAAAATAAAGTAACGGACACCAAGAAATAAACTAATGCACGTACTGAAAATAATCCACTATATATAATCGTAGAGTTGAAGCGTTATATCCTGCACCTTCCTCTCGTTAGTTCTTCTAATACACTGGTGGTTGAATTCAAGTTTGCTCATTTTAGGGAGGAAAAATGTCTCTAGTTGGGAAGGTGGAGACTGATGTATAAATTAAGGCTCCGGCCGAAAAGTTTTATGAAGTCTTTAGTTCCAGGCCACACCACGTATCTGGTTACTCCCCCAGTAACATACATGCTTGTGATTTGCATGAAGGTGAATGGGGGAAAGAAGGCACTGTCATCTGCTGGACTTACAAGCATGGTAAGCTTAATTATTCCAACATTTATGTGATAGTTCAATTCTCTGCCAAAAACATTCTAAATGATTTTGAAGATACAAGGACACAATCAAATGACATAATTCAAAGCCAAATTAACCATCTCTTGATCCAGCAGTTACACAATAAAAAGGTTGCACTCAAACAAGGAGACAAAATATATTTTAAATTTTCAGGCCAAGGATGAGATCTATAATTCAGACAGTAAAATAAAACTCTTCAACTTCAAATCCACCTAAACTCAGGATTTTTTACTTATATATGGACTTGGTTTATTCTCTTGTCTGCACTAACAGTTTGGCCCTTTATAGTTGGGTTTGGTTTGTTTCATCTAAATTTTTTGTGTCACGTATTAATTACACCTAACACTTGTCAAGATGACATGTTAAAACGTATAAAATTTCATATCCATAAAATTTAAAAATTTAACATGATTTATAATACTTTTAGGCTTTTTAAACTTTTGGTGAATTGGTTTCTTAACACAGATATAGAGATCTAACGGCTTCAACTTTAATTATAAAGGAAATACTTCAACCACATTATTTCGTTGATTCAAAAGATACAAAAAAAAAAAAAAAAAGGGGGCGATTTTATAGCAAACCGATGACATTTTATACTACATAAACAAGTTTTACTAATATCTGCTAAAAAAATTTATAACTCAATTATAAAAATTCTAAAAAATTTAGGACTCTTCGGACACTTATTCCAGCCAACCTCTCAGGCAAGTGGCTACATAAGACACTACATGCATTTGGTCGGGGTTGAACCCTCACCAATTTCATATGCTCTTAATTAGAAGTGAATACCTTGTCCAATGCAGGTCTTGCAACAATAACAACCAAAAAAAATAAAAAATAAAAATAAAATAAAGATGAAGAAGTCATATATTTGGATTCTTGCTAGTACCTCTCGATGGTATTTGGATCGACGGAAAATAGATGAAAGTGGGTGAATGAATGCAAAAAATAAAGGTAAATATATGGATTTCACCCACCATCTTTAGTCTTTAGAGAATTTCACTCACAAAATTTTTATATTTTAAATTATACCTTCCACGTTTCTGTAGTCAATCTTTTTTGACCTCTTTCGTTAGTTTATCATTAAATTTGACATTTAGCAGTCTAGTTATCGTCACATCATTTAATTTAAATGACATGACAGCATAAATTGATGATCTGATATCTAATATTTTTTTAAAAAATAAATTTCAAATATTGTGATTTTAAAAAATCAAAAGAAAATGTTATTTATTATTTTATAAAATTAAAAGTAAAAATCAAAATAAAGAATTTTTTTTATCTATATACACTAAAACAAGCAAATACTTGAACAAGACCAACCAGAAAAAGACGAGACATGATAGGTCATCATTTTATTAGATATCAGGTCATCACTTTATATTGATATGTCATTTAAATTAGACGACATGACGATAATTGAACTTCTAAATATCAAATGTAACGGCAAACTAACAAAGGAAGGCAAAAAACATTGATGGAAAAAATGTAGAGGACATAATTTAAAATATAAAAATGTTATTGGTGAAATTCTTAAAAATACAGAAGATAATGGGTGAAATTCATATATTTGCCAAAAATGAAATATAGCATGGACCAAAAATAACACTCTATATATAACCATATGAGGTGAAGCCTTAGACTTCACCTCGCTCTCATTGTTTGGTTCTAATACACTGGTGGTTTAAACTGAACTCTGCTCATTTTAGAGAGGAAAAAATGTCTCTAGTTGGGAACTGGAGACTGATGTAGAAATTAAGGCTCCGGCCGACAAGTTTCATGAAGTCTTTAGTGCCAGGCAACACCACGTATCTGGTTACTCCCCTAGTAACGTACATGCTTGTGATTTGCATGAAGGTGAATGGGGCAAAGTAGGTAGTGTCATCTGCTGGACCTAATGCAGGTTTTCCATAAATGTGCTTCATTTTGTATTTGTTTGACCCTAGTCGATCATGCTCAATCTAATAATTTTATTAGAGTTGAGTCCAGTACTTCTCGGTAATGATTTTTCTCCTCGAAAAGTTTTTCAATATTGTCTGGAAATTATGTTGTAAACCTTTTAAACAGTTGGAAAAGGGAAAGAAAGAAAGAAAGTTATGATGATCTGTTTAATTTGGCCCCTTTGTTAGGCTTCTAACTTCTAAGTAAACCAATGTTGGGCATCTTGATTTACTTGATCTGGAGACTCTCATCTCACCTGTTTTACATTGCAAGAAATTTAAATGTACTGATTTGTCTAATTTGTGATGATTAGTCTACTGCTAAAAACACACTAATTAAAATTGCACTGAATAAATGTACGTATTAAATTTGAATTTATATAACTATACATTATATAAATGGGATATACATTTATTTAGTGCTAAACCTTTATATTTTTTATATTCAAGTTCTCAACACTTTTGAAATTTTATTTGAATCTTAAACTTTTCTATTTCATGTCAAATTCGTCCATTCGTTGACAAAAAATAGTTAGGATATCACTTATTTAATTTCTAAACCTTTATAGATTTTTACAATTAAGTCATAAACGTTTTAACTTTTTCAATTGAGTTTTATATCTTTCAAATCTTTTATAATCAAATCTTTCTATCAATTAGACTGTTAAAAGTGTATTTGACCTAATGGTCAAAACCGTTTTTAACGGTCAAACCGAAAGAACGATCTGATCGTAAAATATATGAATGATATAAGATTTAATTAAAAAAGTTGAAAGTTCTAAAACTTAATTCTAAAAATTCATAAAGGTTTAAAACTAAAATGAATGTTACCCCGTAGTCAATCCATTAGTCAAGGAGTTTGACCTAATGAAAATTATATAAAAAGGTTGAATACACAAACTAGATATCTTTTTTTCAATAAATATATGAATAAAGAATTTTTTTCATCAACAAATACACAAATCAAAAAAAATTAATTCATTTATTTAATCTTTTTCAAATAGTTTCTCCTGTCAACATATGGACTAATTTAACAAGAAATTAAAAAATTTAAAATTCAAATAAAATTTACAAAAGTTTAAGACTAAAATATAAAAAAATAAAGGTTTAAGATTAAAAAAAATGCATATCCCTTATTTAAGTGCAAGCCGCAGCGGTAGAGCAGTGCTAAGAATATACTGAATTGCCCAGAAAAAATTTCTTGTGATAAAAGGAAAAAGATCAAAAGGAAAAAATTAAAATCTCTAAAAAGTGCTCTCCATCATCACTGGGCGGGGATGATTAAATATTTCTCTCTACTTTTGGGCTTTAAGCCCACATTTTACCAAATTGAACAAGGAATTCTGCTTTCGGCCTGGAATACTGTTTTTCGGGTGTTTTTTGGATTCCGTCCAGTTTCGCGGTAATAGAAACTTGAGAATATCCCCGCGACTGCGCTCGCTTGAGCATTTTTATTCAATAAAAGGATAATTTACGCTTTACACTGTTAAAATAGGATATATTTACAGTTCAAACTAATGATTTTTAAAATTAATAAAAAATACTGTATATTATAAATGCAGTATCAGAAAATACTGTCTGTTGAACTGCTGTTAGTAAAAGTTCGTTTTTAGTACAAAAATGCCATGATAATTGGCTTGAGTGACCAAGATACCCTTCTAAGTAAAGTTGCTCTTCTTCTCCGCCTGATGGCCACCTTGCAGGTTGTAGAGACAAATGCGGCAAGGTTCCGAACATGCTTGAGCTTTTCAGAGATGCATGGGAAGCCGATGTGGAGGCCGAGGCAGAGGGCAAATAAGTGATATCATTGGAAGTTGAAGGAGTTGGAGAAGGAATGGATTGGGATTAGGATTGGGATTAGGATTGGGATTAGGATTGGGATTGGATTGTTGCTAGGGTTAGGTTAGAGCACAGGTTCTCCTCAAAAGATTCCTTCTCCTCCTATACCTTCAAATTCAATTGCTTTTCTTCTTCTTCTTCTTGTGTTTCATCAGCATCATTAGCCAATTGGCCGAAAGCTTTATGAAGTCTTTAGTTCCAGGCCACACCACGTATCTGGTTACTCCCCCAGTAACGTACATGCTTGTGATTTGCATGAAGGTGAATGGGGGAAAGAAGGCACTGTCATCTGCTGGACTTACAAGCATGGTAAGCTTAATTATTCCGACATTTTATGTGATAGTTCAATTCTCTGCCAACAAAATTCTAAATGATTTTGAAGATAAAAGGACACAATCAAATGACATAATTCAAAACCAAAATTAACCATCTCTTGACCCGGTAGGTACACAATAAAAAGTTGCACTCAAACAAGGAGAAAAAATATAGTTTAAATTTTTCAGGCCAAGGATGAGATCTATAATTCAGGCAGTAAAATAAAACCCTTCTACTTCAAATCCAACTAAAGCTCAAGCTTTTACATATGGACTTGGTTTATTCTCTTGTCTGCACTAACAGTTTAACCTTTACAATTGGGTTTGGTCTATTTCATCTAATTTTCTTGTGTCACGTACTAATTACTCCTAACACTTGTCAAGATAACGTATTAACGAATATAAAGTCTAAAATTTAAAAATTTAACATAATTTATAATACTCTAGCCTTCTTAAGCTTTTGGTGAATTGGTTTCTTGACACAAACATAAAGATGTAACAACCTCAACTTTAATTGTAAGGGAAATAACCGCATTATCTCGTTGATTCAAAAGATGCGAAAAGAAAAAAAAAGAAAAAAAAAAAAGGCTATATAGCACACTGATAACATTTTATTCTACATAAACAGGTTTTACAAATATCTGCTATAAAACTATAGAAACCCTTTATATTGTATAAAATGATATCCGTGTGGTACAAAATTATCTCTCTATCCATTGAATCCTCAAGATAGTGTGTCTTCGTTGTCGGATCGTGACTTCTAGAAAAGAATCTCCTTAGGGGATTGGTGATGCCACTCGACATGTTGTCTGATCTTTGGGATAATATATTCAAATTCATTTTTTGTTTTTTTTTTGTTTTTTTTATTTTTAGAGAGTGGACACCCCAAGTGGTGCGCAAACGAAATACACAAGAAACAAGGAGGGGGCAAAAATATGTTCCCGCTAGAATAACAACAGAGGTTGTCTTGTAAAAGAAATAGCACATCCATCATCAACATGCACATCAATCTGCATATTCCTTTTTCTTTTTTTTTTTTTAACATCAAGAATCTTATTCATAATACTCTTGAAAAAAAAAAAGCACCAAAAAAAAAACAGAGTTATTGAATGTGTATCCATCACAGATAAAGGCAACAGCTCACCAACACAAGTAAGTCCATAGAAAAACAACCCACAATTTGGACAGACAACAATAGCACAAAACTAAGCTACATTCCACAAAAACTCACAAAGGCTAAAACCAACAACACATCCTAGCAAAAAACATCCCAACAAATATGAAACTCAACAACATCAGAAAACAACAGCCTAACGCAAGCTGCATGAAGAATGATGAAACCAACGCATCAACCCCCCATAAGAGAGAACGCAAAATAAGCATCACAGAGCTATTAATAGTAGAAATCTGAACGAAGATCACTTTTTGTCAACATATTAGCACTGCAACACCTGCCAGTCTCTTCATACACCCAGTACAAAGTACCCAAATACCCACCATCAGTCCAATGAATAGATGATGACCCAGGAGCCGACCAAGAAAGATTGCCACAGAAGACCGCCACCAAGATCCCCAAACAAAATAATGTAAGTCAGGTCCCTAATAAGTCCTTCATTTTGTTCAGATCATGAATAAACCCATGCCCCAAATTTGATTCAACCAGAAAGCCACATCTCACTCAATTATATAAACCAAGGCTCTTCATGCAACTCCAAACCTACCACTGTAATACTGAAATCATCATTCTACCACAAAAAACAAATCCCTATGCACAGAAATTTTCATACTCAAAACTATGTGATTTTGGTGGCCCTTATAATAATATGGCATTGGAAGCATAGAAATTTTCAAAAATCACTTGTCTGCAAATGGGGAGACTAGGGAACGACTCATTGCAAGGTTCCCATGTTATTATATAGGTGTTACTCTATTTGTATTTTGTTGGAGTTGATAATAAAGTATGTTTTGACCGATTTAAAAAAAAAAAAAACAGATGGGGAGACTAAGATTGCCAAGGAGATCATTGAAGCCATAGACAATGAGAAATTGTCAGTCACTTTCACTATGATTGAAGGAGATCTGTTGAAGGAATTCAAAAGCTTCAAAGCCACTATTCAGGCCATCCCAAAAGGCGAGGGTAATGTGGTGCACTGGACCATAGATTATGAGAAGCTGCATGACCAAATCGTAGACCCTCATTCAATTATCCAACTTGCAGTCCACATCACCAAAGACATCGATTCCCATCTTACCAAAGCATAAGAGCCATGATCTTCTTTGTTTTGGTGTAATAAAGTATTTTTCACAATTGAAAGATTGTGCAATCAATTATGTTTATGTGTGCTTGAATTCCGTGTCAAAAATTTGCATCTCGACTCGATGAATGCCAAAGATTGTGGAACTCCTTGGCTTTGTTGTGTAAAATTACTATGTTACGTCATTGTTTCTACTGATAAATAAAGTTATGGTTTATTATCCTGTAAAAGTGGCTTCCTGTTGCTCTGTATTATTCTCACAATTGATAGGTATTGGCCAGATGATCTGTTGAAATGTGGATGAAAAGAAGCCAAGAACATAGCCCAATACTTTAGGCTTGTGCGAATAAAACTTAATAACTTTTAAGTCTTTATGGTTTGAATTCCTGAACTACTGATAATTCATTCTCATCTGATTAGATGAAGTAATAGGTGACATATTTGTTAATGACATCTGTATACATGATGGGCATATTTTATAATGAAACATCGAAACGAATTCTAGGATAATGTAATTAATCATGTTAATTAATTCTTATTATGTTTAGTGTATCATTGTAAATTTATCCTTCTATCTAGGTAGGCGTGGTAATTAGTCGAACAATTAATGACGAATGCATATAATCGTCAACCTCTCCATACAACCTCCTACCCCTTAATTTGTTCATAAGAGATTTCTCGTCATGAACAATCTGGACAAAGAATTCTCTACCATTAGCGTGTCTAAAAATTCAGATTACTGATTCACAGATATCACAAAAAATTTCTCGTCATAAAAATTCACAAATATCACAAAGTTCGCACAATCACGTCAGTAGCATGTGTTATTGATTGCATTTTCCCTTATAGTTTGGGTTCAAGCCCACATTTGACCAAATTTAGAAGAACGTTCAGTTATTGGGCATTTTGGATTCCGTTTGGGAACTTGAGAACTTCCCTTTGTTTGGGCTGGCTTGAACTATTTTATTCAATTAGACCCCATTTTGGTTTTTTTTTTTATATGGGTATCAAATTTTCAATGTCATGCAAAGTTACCAATGAGATAGCATTATCTTCAAAATTGAAAATCTTAAATTTGAATTCCAATCAAACCAATTAACTAAAAAATACTTTTAAGAAAAAATAACAAGCATCTAAAAGCAGTGTCCTAAATATTTTTTCTTCTATTTGGACTAGGATCCTCCATTTTTAGAGCAAATTTTTGCAGTTCAGAAAAGATTTCTTTAATAATAGTTTCTGGACTCCTTATTGAAATATCCATTATATACTAGTAAATTTTATATGTCCATCCTAATTCAAGCAAATAATAACTCATTGAGAATTGAGGGATTTTGTTAAGCAAATAAATTTTTGTAAATGCAGTCAGTATGCACAATCGACAGAGCCATTTGTTTTTTGTTTTATTTAATATATTGAACAGAAAATGTGTTAGAATTAATATTTAATAAGTCTGTTTTTATCTTTAATATTTAATAAGTCTGTTTTTATCTAATAAATTTGATATGATAAAGTCATTTGTTTTTTGTTTTATTTAATATTTGTTTTCTGTTTTTCTTTTTTTTATTTAATATATTGAATAGAAGAACAAAACAGATACTTAGTTCAAATCACATTGTCTTAATTGTTCATATTTAATTGTGAATTCACATTGGTATAATAAGTCTGTGTTCTATTTTTCTGTGTTTTGTTCGCGTTTGCAATCTAATGGGCTTAAAAATTGTGTTAGAATTAATATGTGATTCATTTTTTAACATTACCCGACAGTTTAACCTTGCAGATAGAGTAACTTGAAATGGGTCATTGATATGAAAAATAAAATGAAAGCACTAATTGAAGGGTTATCGCCTTATTGAGGGAAAAATGAAACTAAACTTCTTGAAGGCTAGGGATCCATCATCGTATAAGAAAGAATTTTTAAGGCATCGATGATGAGTAGGGATATATAATATTTTAGCCATAAACCTTTTTTTTTTAATCAAAGTCCTAAACTTTTTTAAAATTTTATTTCAGTCCTATACCTTTTAATTTTGCTCCAAATCAGTCTTTTAGTTAGTCAATTCATTAAAAATTAATTTTGACTAACAAAAATTATTTTAAAAAAATAAAATATATTATTTCAATTCATCAATTAACAGAAATATGTTATATAATTTTAAAAAAAATAAAACCGTAAAATCTCAACTCACATGTTATTGTTTGAGAGTAAATCATAATAAAGAAAAAAATATTTAAATGATATATTTTATTTTTTTAAAATAATTTTCGTTAGTTAAATTTAATTTTTAATAGATTGACCAACGAAATGATTGATTTAGTACAAAATTAAAAAATTTAGAATTTAAATAAAATTTTAAAATAATTTAAAATTTAAATATAAAAAATATAAATATTTAAAATTAAAAAAATATATATTGGGTTTGTTTTATGGTCTCGACAAACGTTTGCTAGCCTTTTTGTCGGGTCCCGTGCGTGACGTGAATGACGTGAATGTACTTCGTCTAGACTGACACCTTCCAGCTGGTCGTTTAATGTTAAAGATGTGATAAATA
Organism: Carallia pectinifolia; assembly: GCA_037832335.1. NCBI lineage: Eukaryota > Viridiplantae > Streptophyta > Magnoliopsida > Malpighiales > Rhizophoraceae > Carallia > Carallia pectinifolia. The sequence goes on from CM075453.1 coordinate 13,809,728, forward strand.
TTGTTTTGGGTTTTATTAGGTAAGCATATATTTTACAATCATACATTTCAGTTATATTATAATAATATATAAAATTTTTTTAATTATATACATATTTTTTATAATAAAAAATAAATTATAAATTTTTGTTGTAAAAAATATAATTATTATTATAAAAATTATAAAAATTATTGCATATGACCGAAATATATAAGTATACTATATGCTCACCAACATGTTCCGTATTGTTTTTCACTGTGAACATATTCTTGGGATAATTTTCTTGTAAACCAAGTTTTAAGTCTCCTTCCTAACGAGTCCACGAGTACATATGTTCATCTTTCATCTATCCATTAAAGAATTACCTCCCATTCTGCCTGGCATGGCCATAAAATATCTAAGCCAACAAGATCTATCACGAATCGATACACCAGGAGTTGCAATGAAGTCCCAACAACTTTAACGGCAAAGGCAAAGTACTCCACGCACCTACAAGCTAATGACTGCAAAGCCATTGTTTTCTTTTCTTTTTTTTTTTTATAAACAATAATTTTTTTCAACGAACACTAGAATGTTAACAGGACTTCTCACTATCGTAATTCTCCACTTTCTAACAATTCACAATTATTATTATTATTTTTACATACATAATTTTTGGAAATTTGGTTATTAATAACTCGTACTTTTCTTTTTTTTTTTGTGATTTTATAAGTCATACTTGGATCGTTGAGATTGGTCAAAATGTTTGTTTCTTTAGCTTGTTGGGTGAATCTTCACAACATCCCCCCCCCCCGGCCACACTTTTTTTTTTGTAGAGAAATTTGGGTGAATCTTGTTAACCAGGCCCAGTTGACTTCTGGTTAGTCCGAGCTTGGCTCACTATGAAACAAGGCTTTCTAAATTGCTCGGCCTTTACTGTTTTGGGCCAACATTAAAACTAGGCCGAGCATAAGGTCTACTTTTTTTCTTTTTTTATTTATTACGAGATCTATTAAGTTATAAGTTATAAAATAGAAATAACTCTTTTATCCCATAAAATCTATCTCTTCTTTTTCAGTATTTGAACTTAAGAACTTTATAATAAAAATCTGAACTTCAACTACTGAAGTGTCTTTAAAAGACGCAAAAGGTATACTTTTTTTGAGCATAAACACTCCAATGGACATTGGATCAAGTTGTACTGGACTCTTGTTTGAAGCCCATCACCACACACCTTTTTTTATTTCGAGACACTGCCCAATAGAGGCTAAAATGAGGGACAAGTAATGCATGCCTCTTCTTTTTTGTATTGTAGGCCTGCCAAACCCAGCCCAAGGGAGACACAAAATTTTCCAGTAAAGAAAAAAAAGAAAGAAAGAAAGAAACAATTCCCAACCCAGACGACAAAGGGAAAAAGTAAAGCAAAAGCTAAAAAAGTTTTAAAAAAAAAATAATCTAAATTAAGTCTATTTTAGAATATAACAAAATAAAACTTTGATCCCTTCACTTAATTGGGGTAAATTATATAAATCTTTTCGCTCCATTCTATCTTATTATAAATTATTTTTTTCAAATGAACTATTTAAAATAATGGAGCAAGTTGAGGTTTTTTTTTTTTTTTTTGACTTTGTCGTGATGGCACCCTGCATAAATTCCAGTTATATGTACACCAAATTTTTTTTAGCATCCTGCCCTTAACCATTTGAATATCTCCCAGATGACCTGTCACTTTAAATCAGAATGCACAATTGAGTCTCGTCGTCCTGTTCCATGTATCCTTTTGCTGTTCTGCAAAATTGAGAATGGTCTATTGGTCAAGTTGAAACAGCACAGCACAAGCTTTTGCAATTTGCAAATTGATATTGGCAAGCAAATTCACACTCTGCACATGCCTTTCTATCAAAAACCCACAGCTGTTTTATGATCAGATACACAAATTTATTCCTAGTAACAACCGTACATAATTGATAACACAATCTGTTAGTCACATAGAGTAGAGTCTCGAATGACTCAGCTCATTTCTGGGGACAGCACGATGCTTGAAAGCTGTACATACGCACCAGAATATATGGCAAAAACGCGTTCAGCTCGTACCATCAGTTTCCAACCCCTTACAACCGGCAACTTCAATCCATTGAAGTTGAATGACCACTTCACCGGATTCCACGTTCCTTAATTTCAGACGCATGTCTTGGATGATCTTGCCATTGTCCCAAACAACACAGCTCTCATCAGCGAGGCAATTGTCTGCGTTCGGCTCAACCCTTTTGATTACACATCCAGTTGGGAGGTTTTTCAAGCCCATCTTTAGGCTGGCTATATATGGTTGGATGTCTATCTGTGCCTCGCCCATTTTGTCATCTGCAGTAAATGTGTCTTTATCATTAACTGTCTGCAAATCAAACCAAAAATCAATAGAATCAGGATACATGCGATGAGATTGAGATGTTTTTCTTATGTTCATTAACGAACATCATTAGTGATATCAGAGATGGCTTACTAAATTAATTGGAACATTAGTGTCTGTCACTGACAGAGTTAATTCTTCGTTCCACTCGGGGTCACAGTTGTTCTTCACAACACTAGTCTTCAACATCTGCATCAACTAATGTTAGATCAAAAGACAGTGAAAAAGCAATAAACAATCAAGCTGTATATGAAATTACTCTTATGCTATTATGATTAGTGCCTCTAACTCCCATTATTTATCAATATGCTTCCAAGTTTTATGTGTGCTCAAAGATTATTGCAATGGCAGGCAAATTTTGATGGATACAAATTTTGTTAGAGATATTGCTTTGCAGCCGTAATTCAGGGTTCAAAGAATGAAACAACACAATCACCTGAGGAAATCGTGGACCCATTCATATTGCTGTACGACGAGCAGATTAAAGATGAATCATGTCATTTTCTACATATTTTTTTTTTTTGTTAGTTGATGTCAGGATTTAAACTTTAGTTGCTAAAACTAAGAGTCCAGTTATTCTATTACTAGACCACGGTGATTGGAAAAGAACTTCACGAGAATTAATAGCTTGAATCTGGATTTCCAATTCCTAACTTAGATTTATGGAGGATAAGACTCTCTTGCAGGAGTAGATCCATGCTTTGGGAGAAGGAAATTGGTATCCATTTCACAAAAGGCTCACATGGACTCATCTACCCAAGTTTTTCACCTTGAGAAGAGAGATTAAGCATGTTTTGAGAAAGAAGAAAACACTACTTTCCCATGTCCAAGCCCAGAGCTGGAGGTCAATGAAGAAACCCAAACATTCTTGGTTGGGGTCTTACGCATCTTAATACAAGCTTGGAAACAGGTCAGCATCTAAGAAGCAGAACATTAAACTCCTGGAACTTGACTGTCTAAAAACTAATTTTAAAGTCCTTTTTCAGAAGCCATGGCTGTCCTTCTTGTGAAATTTATGGGAATATCTCCCCCAGAAAAATGAATACTCTTTCTTATCAAAGAACAAGCTAGAAGCATGGACCAAAAAACAAAAAAGAACAAGCTAGAGGCAATATTCACATGTATCATGCAAAGCACAATTCAACAAAAGAACAGAATTTCATACAAAAATTTTCTTAAAAAAAAAAAAAAAAAACTGGCCTGGTTTCCCATGGTGATCACAGCATAAGGATCACTGGCACCAAGATCGCGTTTTGCAAGTTTGATGCCTCTTTTGACCCTGATTCTAAGAAGGCCAAGAATGCTCTCCATTTCCAATGTAAAACCAACTAAGGCAGGGCAGGCACAGGGCCACAGGACAAGCTTATAATATAGACAATGATGCAAGAGGACTGTTGTTTGCTTGAAAACAACAAATAAATATGCTTAAATGGGCCCACCCAAAGAATCCAGGACAAGAGTCCTTCAATAGATGATGGATCGCAATTGCAAGCACGTGTTTTCTCCGTCACACAAAAATTGTTTGCTATTTGCAGAAAAGATATAAAAGAATTTGATTTTTTTTGTTTTCTTGTGTCGTATGGCCATCTTTAAGTTCTTATTGCGAGTTGTATTGAACATTTACACTTCACAAATTATAACAGATTTCTAAAATAAGAAATATTTAGATTAGCGGTGCAGTTTGGCTGTGGGTGACTAGCATTGTCCACCTGGCTTAAGGGAACTTGGTTTTTTCTCGTCTATGACAACTAATTTTCCCATTTTATTTTTTTTTTTAAAATGTCTACAAAGTTTTAATTTTTTTGGCCAAAAATCATAAAATGTGTAAGAAGAGAAATAAAATGTACAATAAGTACAGTAGAATAGGTAATGAGGCCTAAAAAAAATGAAATATTATGCAATTCAATTTTTGTTGCACTTTTTAAAAATTTTGTATTTTGTTGTGTTTGTTGTATATTTTGTTGACCCTCTTGCATATTATGTGTTTTTTTAAAAACATATATTTTGATAAAATTGACATTAATATATCCAATTCAGCCCTAAATACTAAACCTAAAATTTTAAACTCTAAACCTTGTCTTCTTAATTTTTTTATTAACTGACATGAAATGTGACATGACGGATGATACAAATGGCCTCATGGCTTTTCTGATTTATTTGATGATCTCTTGAATTTTTTTATTTTATTTATTTACTATTTTTTTGCTTTTTGGTTGTGGGAACTTAGGATGGGGTCCTATGCACATGAGAGAGACTAGAGAGAAAGCATGGGCCCCACATGAGTCTCGCACACCCACTTTTTCTTTTTTTTTTTTTTTCTTCCTTTTTTCTTTCTAAAAAAACATATTATATACACAAAGCTAAGTAAAATTAAGGGATTTTTAATTTTATTTTTTTAAAAAAAGTAGATTAAATGAGATCTACTTAAATAAAAAAATTTAAATAATATTTAAATAATATTAAATAATATATTAATTTTAATCTAAAAAATTAAATTAATAAACACCATAAAATTAATGTGTAAAATCTTGTAATATATATATTTTTTTTTTTTGGTGTTCAAATTTTCTGGTGTACCTACTTTGGGCAGAGGCACATCCTGTGTGACAAGAATCCTTTAAATAGCAGAGTTGCATTAAAAATCTATATAACTATAGTGATCAGTTTAAACGTGCCCGACTTAATTGCATGTTTTATGGAGGATTTATTGTTATGCAAGCGCAACACAAATGTCATGAAAACAAAACACATATTTTATGATACAATTAGTTCCAACAGCAATCAGAGTTTAAAGTCATACTTGCACATAAAGAAAAACCATAAATATGACAAATAAATATTTTGAGCGTCTCCAAAAATCGTCATGGACTTGTTGAAGTAATAACAGGGAGCACTGAAACCTATTTGAAGCCACCTTGAAGTCCTCATAACTTGGATCTTGCTCAATGACTAGGATACTAATTATGGTTACTTCGATGTCACACAATATGTTAGAAGAGAATCCCTACTTAACTATGTTTACTTAGCAACATGGTACGTGCAAGAGGGTAGTAAAATAATTTTTTTGATATTCAACCTCATATACTTATGAGATTAAGTGAAATATGATTAATTTATGTTTTTTGTTGCTTACATATTATTCTATTATTCTCCAAGCGTTTCTGCCTAACTTTTTTAAGTTTTACTGAAGAAAACTTTTTTTTTTCTCAATTTAGTTCTATTTACGATAATAATTTTCATGGTTTAAATAATTATTGTTAATGCTATGTTTTTAAACGATCTGTTAATGAAAAGCACAAAACTCAAACTGGATAAAAGATAAAGACTAAAATTTTAAGTTGGTGCTTAACGTTAGAACTAAAGTTCAATTATAAATACAATGTTGTTTTTGGTAAAATTGGTCATCAATGTTTTGGCTAAAATCTAATTATGGACACAATATTTTTTTTAGTAAAACCAGTTTCCAATATTTTCACTATAAAATAATTTAATATTTTTTTATTATCTAATTGTTTAATTTATCAAAAAATACATCATCTGTCAGACTACCTCTTTATATCATATTTTTAATAACATTACATCCTATAAATAAGTGGTATAATAAATAATATATTTTTTGATAAATTAAACAGATAGATAATAAAAAAATACTGAATTATTTTACAGTAAAAATATTGAAACCAATTTTACTAAAAAAAATAATGTATTCATAATTGAACTTTCGACAAAACATTGAAACTAATTTTACCCAAAATAAAAGTTATCTTCATAATTAAACTTTAGCCCGCACCAAGAAATTTAATGTCTAATCAGCAGCTCTGTAGATCTAGTTCTTGCTCTTCTTCCTCAGCTTTAAATAGTGTGTTTGGAATGAGAGAAATGAAGGGGAAAGAAAGGGGAAAAGAAAGAAAATGAAGAAAAATTAAAATTATTTGGAGTGGTAAGAAAAGTTGAGAGAAAGAAAATATGGTGAAAAAAAGTAAATAGTAATTTGTGAGAAAAAAAGTGAAGAGAAAATGTGGTAGAAAAATGTAAGAGAAAGAAAATATAATGAAAGAAAAAATAAATAATAATTTGTGAGAGAAAATAAAATTGTTTGGAGTGATATAAAAAATAAATAAAAAAAAATAAAAAAAATAAATAATAATAATTATATTAAATGATAATAATTATACTTTCCTTTCTCTTTTTTATTTTCTTTCGCACAAGAAAGTCTTGCCTTCTAGCCCTGTTCTTGCTTCGTTCTTTCGTTCTAAATAAAAAACGCATATAAGCTAGACTCCATTTCGTTCTAAAGAACCCACATGCCCTTTTGCAGGTTTTTAACTTTTTTTTTAATGTAAAATACAATATAACGATGTAGCCATCCGAGTATAATTTCTCTTTTTTCTTGTTTTTGTTGTGTTTATTTAATAAAAATAATAATATTTTTTTATATAATAAAAATTATGTTTTAAAAAATAATGAATATTATAAATTATAGTTGATCTTCAAATTATATATTTAATAAATTTTTATTTATAAATATATAAGATAATTTTTTATAATAAAAAAGATAAAAAAAATTGTTCATTATAATAAAATAAAAATATCTAAAATAATTATTTTATTATTAAATCAATAACTATTAATATTAATTTAATTAAATATTATAATTTTATTTTATTTATTAACAATAATAATTTATAATCATGAACAACAATAATAATTTATAACAACAAAACCAAACAACCCACGAGTCTAAAAGTGAAAGAGATAATCAAGAAAGGCTTTTATCAACGATTAAGTAAGAGAAACAGTAATAAATGGAGAGACAGAGACGGAGGGGACAAGGAGAGAGAGATACAGTTGACCTTCTACAACAGGGAGAAGATTTACAGCATAATATATTTACCTTAAAGAAATATTCCAAATTAACAAATATTACAAATTAACAAAGATTACATTTAATTCTCTCTCTCTCTCTCCCTCTACGTAGAGTACGTGGGGTGTGGCTGAGTGAGCAATTAATAGGCCTGCCCAAGTGCAGCCAACGGCTCTGCTGGGTGTCTGAGATAGACGACGCGTGAATTTGGAAGAGGAACAGAGAACCTTCTTTAGAACGGGATGATTTGCGGAATCAGAAGGCAAAGGGGGCGGAGGAAACACGGACAGTTATCAGCCGTTGAAGGGATTGTGGAAGGAGGAGAGAGCTTTTTCTTTTTAAACTTTTGTATAATTTATTTTCTGAAAAATAATTAAATTATTATAATTAAAATTAAATTATCACATCATTTGATGACTTGACATACTAATTAGGGGATTTTTATTTGGGGTGGCATCCTAATTGTTGCCGCGTCAACAGATTTAATAAAAAAATTAATAATTAAATAGATTTAGTGTAATAAAAATAATTAAACAGACGAATTTAAAACAAAAAATATATTTTAGAGGAAAATTTAAAAACGCAAAGTCCTTTTTAAATGAAATTAACCATTAACCTTCTTTTCATATGATTTTTAACCTTTCACTTTAACTTCCTTGTACTTTTGCTTTTCTTTAACCTCCCATTAACATTCAACAACTAGGCCGACCAATTTTCATTTTTCTATTTCTATTTGTTTTTTAAAGTGAGCTATATAGTAAGAATCTTTTTATGTAAAAATAAATCTCACGGAATTCACTAAATATTAAGATATTTAATAGCACAATCGAACATTTTAAGTTGAAGACCAAAGAAAAAATTTAAATTGAAAGATTATGAGCCATGTAACGCTAACTTCGATGACCATTTTCTGATACAACAATGCTTTAACCTTTAATTATCATTTTGTCCCTACCTTGATGGACGGTCCAGTGTTCCCGACAAATTACAAACTTCAAATTCAAACGTTTTTTCCAAATAGCTAAAAAAATTTTATTAATAACAGATATTTTTATTTTTTTTTTGTAGTTGTTATTAATGTGATAGATATTGATTGATTGTCAAAAAATTAAATGTTAAAAGTATCATAAAAATATTATTAAAAATATTAATGTATTAATTTTTATAAAAAAATAAAAATTTATTGTCTGTAACAAAATTGATAGGCAAATTGGCAAAAGCTTTCTTAGTTGCTTTGCTAAGCCTCCCTTTGCCATGGCATGGAGTTAATAACGTCCGGACAATAAGAAGAAAAAAAAAAAAAAAAGACACTAAAAATTTCAAAAAATGACGGACTTCGTACTTCCGTACCGTTGCACGGTACCAATGTAGCACACACGCGTATTTTAGAAAATTAGAGAGTGTCGGACATATATTTGATATGAACACGCGTCTGATACATCTTGAATATATGTCGGATATATATCCAACACATTTTAAATACGTGTTACACACAGTATAAAAGTGTTTGTCAAAAATTTGAAAAAAAAATCAGATACATATATTAGATAAAAAAAATTATAACTATCTGATATTTTACAGACACATTTAAATATTTTTATAATTTTTTAATAATAAAAAAAAATAAAAGGTTAAAACTTAAAAGGTAAAAGCCTAAATTCTCAGACCTTGTTTCGTCGTCTTCAATGGCTGGTCGCTGGCTGCTGCCGACCCCATCGGCGACCAAAAATCCTAAAATCCCTTCTTAGTTACCACTCTTTAGTCTCTACCTCTCACACAAGCACCTGACGCTTGCTGTTGCTTTCAATTGCAAGGACACACCCATCTTCCGTACCGTTGCACGGTACCAATGTAGCACACACGCGTATTTTAGAAAATTAGAGAGTGTCGGACATATATTTGATATGAACACGCGTCTGATACATCTTGAATATATGTCGGATATATATCCAACACATTTTAAATACGTGTTACACACAGTATAAAAGTGTTTGTCAAAAATTTGAAAAAAAAATCAGATACATATATTAGATAAAAAAAATTATAACTATCTGATATTTTACAGACACATTTAAATATTTTTATAATTTTTTAATAATAAAAAAAAATAAAAGGTTAAAACTTAAAAGGTAAAAGCCTAAATTCTCAGACCTTGTTTCGTCGTCTTCAATGGCTGGTCGCTGGCTGCTGCCGACCCCATCGGCGACCAAAAATCCTAAAATCCCTTCTTAGTTACCACTCTTTAGTCTCTACCTCTCACACAAGCACCTGACGCTTGCTGTTGCTTTCAATTGCAAGGACACACCCATCTTCTTCCCAATTTCGCACATATATATATATATATATATATATATATGGCTATGTCCGATACGTAGCTGTGTCTTTTTTTTTTTTTTGTTAGAACTCATTCGTATTTTATAAATAGACGAGGAGCTGTTTAGATTACTTATTGAATATTATTGTTCTTAATTACTGTTATTATTTACTGTTAGTAATTATTAATTATTAATTATTGATTTTTATTATTTATTATTAATTATTGATAAAATTAATGAAGTGTTTGATTAATTTTATATTTATTGTTACTGTTGTATAATGAAATATCAAATTTAAATATCTAATTTATGTAGATATATCATATTAAATTTTTTTTTATATTTTATATTTTTAGAATAATATTTTATAAATAATATTGAGAATTGTTCTACTTAATTTTTAACTTTTATTTAAAAAAATATTAATTTTTATTAGATGATAAAAATTATAATGCAAAAAGTATTTTTAACACACTTTTGGATACTTTTTGGGAAGTTAAATATATTCAATTTCCTTTAATAAGTTTGTAATTGATTATAATTTGCATTTATTAGCTGTATAGAACCATTTATTGCATGAACAAGTGAGTGAATTACTTCATTTCTTATAAGTAAGTGATTTTTATTCATTTTAATGAATTATTTAATTCAAATTGAGCTTAAACAAATTATATATACTTACGCAAATCATTAATTTCAATGCAAAAGTTGTTTCTGATACCTTTTGAGGAGTTAAATGTATCAAATTCCCTCTAATGAGTGTTCAATGATGTTTTGTTTAAATTCAATTTGGGCTAAAAAAATTAGTTAGAATAAAGAGAAATCACTTATTTGTAAAAAATAAGTTATTTAGCCTTTTTATTTTATGCAACTTATAAATACAAATCATGATCAATTAAACACTTATTACAGTGAATTGAAAGTATTAAACTCCCCTAAAGGCTTTGAAAATACTTTTCGTGTTGAAATTAATGATTTATGTAAGTATAGATGCTTTGTTTAAATTCAATTTGAGTTAAATAATTCATTAAATTGAAAAAAAATCACTTATTTACAAGAAATGAAGTGATTTACTCTCTTTAATCATGCCATAAACAGTCATATGCAACTAATCAATGTGAATCATGATCAATTACACACTTATTAGAGAGAATTGAATATATTTAACTCCCTAAAGAGTATTGGAAATATTTTTTGCATTGAAATTAATGATTTGTGTAAGTATGGATACTCCATTGAAGTTTAATTTCAGTTAAATAACTCATTAAATTGAAAAAAATTATTTATTTATAAGAACTGAAGTGATTTAGTTTCTTTATTCACGTAATAAAAGTCCCATAAAACTAATAAATGTAAAATATGATCAATTATTCAATCAGTTGTTGTTAACAAATTGTATAAAGAAATAAATAAAATTAAACAGTAATATTAAAAAATTTATCAAATACTTATCTTCCTATTTTTTTAAAAATAAAATACAAATATACTTTTTCAAAAACTTATCCAAATAACCCCTCAGTCTATTCCTTATTTTGTTTGTCGACGTAAAATAAAAATGGTTTTGCACGGTTTTAATTTTCATGCTCATTAATATCATGAACAGGTTTAGAAAAGATTTTCTCAAATCAAAAAGCATTCTAATATTAGATTTTTTTTATAAAAAAAATTGATTGAAAACATCAACTGATATTCCCTAACTTGAAATCATAAATATGATTGGTAAAAAAAAATTATAAATATGATAATTAATATAGATATTATGTATTTTTTTCTTGATTAAAAATATAAATATTTGATCACCACAACTTTTATGCCGTATAAAACAAGCCAACATGACATGCTTGTTGCCAGCGACGGATCCCTTTTATTAGTGTCAATTGAAATTATAATTTATTAATAGAAAAAAAATGCAGCAAACATAAAATTTAAAAATAAAATAATAATAAAAATCTATTTTTTAAATATAAACTATTAATTAAATTATAAATTAAATATAATTAATAATTTAAATTTAAATAATAGACTCGATTATATTATTTTATGTATAATTTTTGAGTCTATAAACTCTTATTAATATTTGATATTTGTATGTGATGCTGCGGTTGTTTCCACGAAAGAAAGGAAAGGAAACCGCGTCCACGTAGATCCTCATTGCAATTTCGTTTTGAGAACATTTTATGAAGGCGGTGTTCACCATGTTACAGAAAAGCATTTTCCAATTTTTTTTTCTTTGAGAAAATTTCCAAATTCAATTTTATACCCCCAATAAAAACTCATGGATTAATATTTAAAAAAATCGGTGCAAAAAATGATATCAGATACAAGAATTAGATGTTAATATATAATATAAAAGTATAATACTTAAAATTCACGTTAGATACAGGTATAAAAATTAACTATCAAATTTGATGGCATGATATATTTATTAAAAAATTCTTACAAAATTTAAATTATAATTTTTTTAAAAAAATAATATTACATTTATTAATTTACTTAAAAGTTTTTTTTAAGATATGAACCTAGGAAACACCTCCACAAGTTGAATACAATACAAACACAGAAGAAACAACTTCCACAACTCTATAAACCGAAACCCTAAACAAAAGCTGAGCTCACAAACCAAAAGCAACTCTGATCTGGTCCCTCCCTAACTATAAATACGCAAGGCCCCCCCAACCCTCTGCCACAGCTTTCCCTTCAAACGCTCTCTCTCTCTCTCTCTCTCGCCCTCTCTCTGACAGGCAACCACAAGTACCAGAACCAATAAACCGGCCCCGTTTTCGTCCTTTTTCTCTCTCTTTCTCTTGCTTTCTTTCGTTCACCTGGCATCAAAAGTGTCAAATCATCGAGAAAGGGAAGAATTTTGGCATCTGGGTGTGCCTTGTTTTTGGTCCAAAATTATAAAAAAAGGATCGAAAACGAAGACCTTATTTGTATTTTTGTGTCCTTGTGAATGGTGGAAATCTTAGCCAGTAATACTTTCATGCTCTCCCTTTGCAAGTCAAGGGTGGGAGTTGTTTCTGCTTCATCTGCTTTCGCTTTCGGGTCTTGCAAGGAAGGCTGGTATTATCGCTGCCTCGGCCTCGACCCCTAAAGAGGCAGAATTTTCTTTTTTTTGACAACCCCTCAAGAAAAAGATTCTTCCTTTCTAATTCAAGATCCAATCTTTCAATCTATTTTTCCCAGATCGCAATTTTCTGTTAATTTTTTGGCAAAATACCAAAAAGGGGTTTTGCTGATTTTGGTTAGATTTTTGAAAGAAAAGGAGAAAAAGAAAAAAAAAAAAAGAGATGGTGATTTACAAGCAGAAGAAGAATCAGGTTGCCAAAGGCAACAGGCTGTTGATTAGCGTGACGGTGTTAGGTAGCGCAGGGCCAATCCGGTTTGTTGTCAATGAGAATGAGCTTGTGGGTGCTGTTATTGATACGGCTTTGAAATCTTATGCCCGTGAGGGTCGCCTTCCTGTTCTTGGCTCTGATTTCAATCATTTCCTGCTTTATTGCCCCAATGCCGGGTCTGGTGGTAAGCAATTTCAAAGCCCATCTTCCTTTTTTTTTGGGGGGGTGGGGTTAAGCTGTTTGTAATTGAAAATTCAAGCATTTGCATTTGTCTCCAACAAAAAAAAAAAAAGAAGAAGAAGTATGTTTGAATTATTTCTCATTGGTAATTGAATGACTTGTTTTAGGCTATTGAAAATTTATATAGTAATAATTTGAAAATTGGAAGTATTTTGGTTCTGATTTTCTCTTTTTGAACCCTTTTTTTTTTTGGTGGTTGTTGAATTTGAATGCAGCTCTGAATCCATGGGACACAATTGGATCGTTTGGGACACGCAATTTCATGCTTTGCAAGAAGCCACAGCCGGAGAAGCTGGAAGAGGGTGCAAGATCCACTGCAGCAATTGCTCAGAAGGGGAGTGGAAATTGGAAGGCATGGATTAATAAGTCTCTTAATCTGAAGATATCTTCCCATTAAATTATGTTCACCATTAATGGAAATTTCTGTTTCCAATTTCATCACCTTATTCCTAGTCTAATTTGGTCATCTTAAGATGTGGTGGCCAGTTGTCCTGGTTTATGTGTTTTGGCATTTTTGTTTCTAGTTTGAGTCAAATACCCTTAAGATTTTGCTATGTATTGAATAAATTTGTGCCCATGGATGGTTTTTTCGCTAATGAATAAAGGTTTTTGGCTGTATTAGTTGAATTTGTTTTTTGATAAATTTAAAGAGTCCATTATCAAAGAACTAACAGGGCCTGAGTCTTGCTGCATGACCAACTGTGTATAAGAACATAATCCCTTACCTGCACCAATATTAAACTTAACATTATGACTTCATCATTGAATGTTGTATACCAACTTCTGTTCTCAAGGATCTTATTCTAACACCAAAGACTATTTGCGCAATCTACGTATAGAAGAGATCAGAGACTTCTTCTGCAAATATTCTTTTGCCCAAGCAAGTGCCACTTGCCAATCACCAATTACTCTTGAGACATCATTTTTTTCCCCATAGGAGCACCCCTAGATTATCTTGGAATAACTACAAAGTATAAGATAGAAAGTCCCAGTTTCATTTTTCCAATCTCCACAGAGCACAATTTGCATTAACCTGTAACCACCATTTCCACAACTTATCCTTAGTGGAGATCTATTTAGGATGTCAGGACAAGAAAGAAAACTGTGTTTGGGAATAAGGGTTGTTCCCCCCAAACAAGTTCGTAGATGTACCAGTCAATAATTCTGCTTGAGTTCTAGGAGCTTTCAACAGAATTTCAACAGAAATTATCTTGCTATCATCATGTTGATCAGAAAAAAAAAACTTGGACAAGCAACCTTGAATTAGGACTAGGTTGTGGGACTTGGGGGGCGGTGATTTCCATTCGTCATTAACTATTACTGCAGCAGCTTAAGAATGAATGGGGATGCAAGAATCACACTCTACTCCTATATGATATAGTGCACAGGAAAAATCCCAGAAAGACGTCAATTATCCCACCATAGAAACCTTTTTTTTTCTTTTTCCGGTTACCATTCTTTGGCGGATCAAAGGTCTGGCACCGTCTCTGAATTTCAAAATTTCCTCCATCTTCATGAGCAGTTAACTGACTTCAAGTGAGAATCATTTTTTAGATACTTGGTTCTCTACTTTGGTGCTTCCTTTTGCCATCTTGCGGTGTACTAAATTAGAATTCATTCATTGACAAGGATTTCATAGCAATATACAGAAAATTTTTTGCTGGGTGTCAAGGATGTAATTACAGGCGTGAGCATATTATAGAATATTGTTATTTTTGATTGACTGTTAAGATTTTTAAATTTTTTTTTTTTTTAATGTAATGCTTGTTTAGTACACCAAATAAGAGTGGAGAAGTCTGATAAATTTTGACCACACAAGCAGGTAGACCACTTTGTCCTGTGTTTCAATCTATATCGTGGGCTCCAAGTTTATGATTCTCCACATTTTCGTGTCAAGCTCGGGAATTTTAATTATTGCAGAAAAGTTCAGGTTTATGGAATATGCCAGCCTGTAGGAGAGTATAATGAAAATGAATGGAAAAAGAAGAAACAGGGGCTCTCTTCAAGCTGGACTTAGGGTCTTTTTTTTTTCGGTCCTCAGCCTGCGAATCTTTGTTTCCAACTTGTTCTCTATTGGTGGCATGTCATAGCCGCCAGCATGACTACAGAGTACAGATTTAGGCTTCAAAAATTGATTCTGGTGCATTGTAGATTACCAAACACCGTGTGAATACGTCTAGTCTTGCAAAGTTTGATTCTGGTGCATTGTAGACTAGCAGACACCATGTTAGTAGAATTTTTTCTGTTGGTTCTGTGTTGTAACAGGCAACAGAAGGAATTTGTACCCACCCATGAGCAGCCATGGCAGGGTTGCGTAATGGTGAGCACCACCAAAGTGGGGTTTGTGGCTGCGAGATACTTTGCTAGCTTTTAAGAATTTAGTAGGATGAGATCAACTGAGGTGGTAGTCTACTTAGTGGTCCAGTACATTTCTCTCTGTATTAGTTAGAATTCAAATCCTCTTATTGTCTGATTCCAAAAAATGGAGATTTATGCGAAGAGTACGGTGTTAAATTACAGACTGATTAACTTGAAGTTAAGTATGAAGAGACTCATTTAAGTTTAATAATATTCTAATGATAGGTCTATTTTATAAGAAAAGTTGAATAAAAATATTAACAGATAATCTTTAACTTTAATCTATAAATACAATAACTTACAATATATTTTCTTTTTATGTGCATAGAAAAAAAATTTAGTAGCACGGGCAATGGGGTGCCTAGTTATCAGAGAGATAAAACTCGAACAACAGCATTGACTGTTGGACCAGAATCTAGCAAGCATCTTTGAGTTGAATACACTATACTAGAAGCGGCTGCTTTTAAAGTTCACAACTAAAGGCTGTTTTCAATTACAAGTGCCAGTTGGAACCCTGTCCTCCCGTCAAAAACATCACTACATCTTATTGGCAACTGTAAAATTATATGAATGTAGTTAATTTGACTGGTGTGATATTGCAGTATGGACTTGCGTCCCAATAATAAAACTTGAGATCGATTTTACTTTCTCTTGCGAATTGAAAACTACGTATGTTTTCCTATAAGTAATCTAATAATAATATTATAAATGAGTAGTTTAAAATTTTTTTTATTTGTAGTTAATTAATTAATAAATTTTAATTTTAATAATTTTTTATTCTTATAATAATTCCATCATACCTATGGTTTTCTGGAGCAATTTCGCTTCAATTTTTCCTTTAATTGACTCTAACGTAATTAATATTTGATTAAAATGAAATCTTTTAGCTTGGCTTAAAAAAAAAAAATTGTTAGTTGATGTCCATTAAACAATTGAGATTAGAAAAAAAAAAAAAATGGTCACAATCCTAGTTACTAGGTTAGCTGCCTTGTCCCGCATTCATTGAATTCTATGTTTTGACTATCTTAGGCATGTGCGGAAGCATGTGGTTGCCTTTAGTTTTTGCTTAAAGCAGTGGAGTTGAAGAATTTCCGTAATGGATTTTAGTGCAATCAACACCCCTAGTTGTTTAGTCTCTGACCATGAACCTTTTTTGGGTTGCAACGAGGCGCTTTGCGTAAAAGTAATACCGATGAGTAGCTAGATGTGACCTGGTGCAGTTTGATTTTGATTTTGGTTCCGAATTGTTAGTTCCGATTCCAAAATTGAGGGGAACTATAATCAGTTGCAGTTTGGTAGTTTGGTTATGATTCTATTAAAATTCGTTGGTTCTATTTGATTTCAAGTTTTAGTTTGGTTTCAGTTTTGGTCGGATTCTGTTCAGCTCTATTCAAAATCATTCGATTCGGTCCAATTCAGATTGATTTAGCCTAACGCACTCGGTCACTTTTTGGTTTTGAAAATCTGCAATATTATAAATTTTGATTTTTGATAGAAAAAAGTCATGTTTAGATGAATAGAAATCATGACTATTAATTTCTTTTTCATTTTTTTTTTAAAGGAACTGCTGATTTGAAACATAGATTAACTAGACCTTTCCTCTTCCAATTCCAATTTGATGTTCATAAACTAGTTTTAGTTCCATTCTAATTTTGGGTCGATTCAATTTCGGCTGAAACTAGATTTGGGGAATAACGGCATCACAAAAGCACACAAAAGACGTTGTATTTGTTTTTCTTTTTTTTTTTTCTCTTTTTTATTTATTATATTCTCTTTTTTTTTAAAAAAAAATTAAACCTTAAGTAATAATTAGTTTTACCTCAAAAAATACATAGCAGTACCCTAAACCTGGATTTTTTTTTTTTTATTTTTGTTTAGACAGTACACTTGGCTCTATTTAATTTTCCTTAATTAATAGGAGGAAGTAAATTTGAAAAAAAAAAGAAAAATAGATTTAAAAAACTTCGTGCTGTTTCCTACGCTAAAATTCGTTGTTCTTGTTTAATATCTTCTTGTCCGGCTCCTGAGGGTCTACTATCCATTTAACACCATGTTATCAACATGGCGTCTCCCTCAATGCCCAAAATTTTGCCAACGCCCACTTTCATAGAACTTGCACAGGCCCACCATACGAGAGACTGAACATTGAGCGCCTGATGAATTCTCGCTTGCTTTCCTCTAAGGTCATTGCCCTATTCACCCATATGCACCTCTTAAGATGGCGCCTTGTACGATAGCATGTGGAGGGAGCGTTGTCACATAATCTGGACTGTAGGAATTGTAACTTCTCAAACTAAAAATTCATGGGGGCACTCAGTTAGTCAAAAAGATGTGTGAGGCATACACACTTTAAACCGCAGCGGCGTGATTCGAACTCTCACCCCTCCTCACCTTTCTCTTGTTTTTTTTTTCTTGTTGTGAAGAACCTACACTTCTTCTTAGGGCACAGAGACTCCTTTTAAGGCTAAAAAAAAAGTTAAATTTCATGTCCATTCTTTGGGGATTTCTCTGGTTATGAACACCACGCTCTGAAGAAAAGCGGCCAAAAATCTTGTATTGCATGGGCGTTCTGATACAGCAAGTTAGCATCAGAATAAAATTGAAAAATTTTCGTTTTTTTCTTCTCAAAATTTTCCATTTGCTTAATTTTATAAAGGGTGATGTTAGGTGGGCCGGCATTTTTGCCCGGTGCTGTCCTGATTTTCTTTTTTTTCTTTTTTAAATTATAATCAATATTTAGTGTTATTTTAAACATATTTAGTTCGATAGTGCCGACCTCCTTTTGTCGGCCTATCGACATTTTTCCTTTTATAAACCTCTTAGTTCATTAAAATAAAAAAAATACGAAGATGCGAGAAAAGTATAATTTAGGATCGATGTATTGTAATCGATATTTTTTTTTAATCAAATGCTTAATATTTATAATATATATAGATATTTTTTTTTACAAATATCAAAACAAATATTAAACATCTAATTATAAAAACAAATTAATAGATTGTAAAACTTCTATTTTTCGTCTCAACTTTTCCCCGTGTATGTAATAGGATGCTTAAAAAAATGGGATGCTTAAGAAAATTTATAGCCTGGTTTGTAGGTCAACTCCGATCAGTTCCGGTGGCACTTATGTGGTAGCAACGTTGACAAACTCAACAAAAAGGTTAATAAGGTTTTTTTTTTTTTTTTTTTTTTTTTTTTTTTTGCCTTTTACACATTCAAAATAATTAACGATTAGTCTATTAGATGTTAATATACCAAAAAAAAAAAAAAAAACAATTCTTAAAAATGCGGTAAGAGGTGCATAGCACCTTAAGAGGCGAAGCCCCAAACCCACACTATTTTGTGGGATTTTTTGGTAGGTGTTAGGTTGCTTTTTTTTTCTTTTTCTTATTTAAAACAAACTATCATATTTATCTTCTAGATGTGAAGATATGTCATTACTATGGCATTGTGTGGTGACTCTTAGTCATTGAATTGGCCGCGCTTAATATTGATCCAGAAATTGCCAATAGATGCAGACATGTACAAAATTCCATTTAATTTGCTTGTGTATAGTTTCATGGAAAAGGAGGGTTGTCAATTCTTTGCTATTTATTATTATTTTTTTTGGGTCCTATCTTTGCTATTTAATATTTAAGGTAACTTTCGAAATGCTGAAACATATTTGGGCCAAAATTGTGGTACAGATTTAAGGGGTTTTGGTGTGGACCCAATTCATTCCACATTAAGGAGCTTCAGCCTACAATTTTTCGGTTTCTTTTCCTGTCTGTTGGCCGAAAACGTGACCAAGTGAAGGGAATATCGGATACGATCCAAGAAAAGTAATGACATTAGCAATCAATAACAATTCCTGCAAAAACTGTGAATAATTTCCAGTGATTGAGAATTTAGAGATTCAGGTCCAACTGGTAGATGCAGAAAAACACATTCGCAGATACAGTAGCGGATTCAAGAATTAGAGCGGGGAGCAAATAGGTATAATTTTTTTTTTACTATTTTTCATTATAAGCAATAATATAAACAATAAAATAATATTATTTTAATAGTACAGTAACCTTCCATTGAAAAGAGAGAGAAAGTAAAATATAAAATTTAAAATTTAATAAGAGCAAAATATAAATTTTAGTGAAGTAATAATATAAATTTAAGTTTCTTTATACCACTTTTTTCAACGAGGTAATTAAGAAAAATAAAATATAAATTTAAGGAGACAATATATTAAAATTAGTATAAATTATTCCCTTTTCTTTTCAAGGTGGGGCGCTTGTCCACCTTCATCAAAACATAAATATGCCAGTCTACAGATAAAAAAAATATCTTTCATTGTGCCGTCCGCAGAACTTTTTTTTTAATCAAATATCAATTGACATTAGCCTAAACAATATAAAGAACAAAAAAAAAAAAAGAACAAATGAAAATCTTTTTAACTGCAAACAATACAGATTTAATTAGATTTTTTTCTTGTCCTTGATTTAGTTAGATTTCCTACATATAAGAAATGAAAAATACCCTTTGGTCCTGGACAACCACCAATTCTTGCTTTCACATATTCTCTACGTTTCTCATGTTTTCCTGGTCCACTGCAGTTCATTCAGTTCCTTATTGATTTGTTGACTATGATATTGAGCACACACCCATAACTAGAACCTTGTCCAAAAGGAAAAAGATCATATGCATTTCGAGAAATATCTTGCTAAATGCCAAGGCCAGCCTGTGCAGGTACCAAATCTGAACGGACTTGAGCTCATCTCACAATTGCTAGCAAACAAAAATGTACTAGCATAGTGCTTGTACTAACATATTGCAATGTCGCTCTCACAGCTATATCCATATTAGGCTCTTGTCTATCTTGCTGGTGTGCCCTTTTGTCTGCTCAAATTATTTCTTCTTTTACCGGAGCACCAAAGCTTATACAGACACAAGTTAAATAATTGAAGCAATGTTTTGGCTGGATCTAATATGTCATCAAACGTCCTAGTGTTGGGGAGATTTCTAGCTTAAAATTCTGCATTTTATCTTCTTTCAGACCTTAATTATAGAACTGATGCGTTGGGGATTCAATTCATGAAGAATCTATTTCTAAATGACATTTATTACTACTTGTCGGGGGTCAAGCCCCAAATGTGTGTGGGTGAGTGAAGTCAAAAGAAAGAGAGAATAGGAAGTGCATGTGTGCGTCACGTGAGAGAGTGGAAAAGAAAAAAAAAAAAAAAATCAAAGAAAGGTGTGTGTGTGTGTGTGTGTGTGTGTGTGTGAGAGGGAGAGAGAGAGAGAGGGACAGCAAGTGGAGAAGAGAAAATAGGATGGGAGGGACGATTTTTTTCAGACGAATCAATGGTAAATTTGATTATGACTGAGCGGATTTTTTAGTATGTTTATTTTAAGAATATGCTCTATATATTGAACAGTTCAAATCCTCTATTTGTTACTTTGAATTCTATTACTATTTTCATTATTTGGTAAGATCTCTCTAATTTCTTGTTGTATCTTTCTTTGAGATGATGTTGTTGGTTTATCGTGAACTAAGGATTGAAGTTTTTAATGTTATTCTATATTGATAAATGAAATCTGGTTGTTTACAAAAAAGTTTGTACTGTGATCCTATTTTAGAGTGGACGTTTTGTTGTATTAGAGTTCTATAATTTTTCTCTCCACATTGAAGAGTTTTCCGCGTAAAAATTTTGATATTTTTTTTATTCTTGTTGATTATTACTGTTTAGTTTGGTATGTTGTTGTTGTGTTAGTAATAGATTATTACTATATTGCCTATTTGGTTAATTTATTGGGAAAGAAGACAGATCTGAGACCTATTGATTATGTGTGATTATCTATTATTATTGTGTGTATCCTTTCTCAACACTACTTACCGATAAAGTTACATTATTAAAGGTATGGACACGAAAATATATTATTAAAGGTGACAAGTATCATCGTATAACTTCATTAGTATAAAGTTGTCACATGTGAATGCATTATTCACTTGTATGGATAAACCATTAATTTTGGTCTATAGGTCTTTGTCATTATAATGGGTTTAACTGAGTATTGTCACTTTTTTTATGTAATACTTGTAATACTATTTCCTTCAAATTTTGTCTATAATTTTCTTTGGATAATAGAGTTAACAAGGTGAGAGCAAATAAATTTGTCTTGAATATAAGATGATTCATAGTTCTTTTTTGGAATATCTTAAAACCCTCCATCATTGCTTCAAGAAAGATTTTCTCGGTGATCTACAAATACATGAGAGTTATGCTTAACTAAAACCATTACAAATTTTCACCAATTGGAAGGATTCAATGGAGGCTGAGCCTTATGCAATTGATATATTTTTTTTTTTTTGGGGAACTAAAGGTCAATTTTGAGTAGAGATTTTTTTTTTTTCATTTTTTTGTTGGAAACAAGAGTAACATTTCTTACATTTGATCTTTTCATGGATTGCACAATATAGAAAGCTCGTGCATTGGAACACCCTTTTAAGGAATGGATAATATTGATTGTTCTTGTTAAATTTAAGCCACAAAATTTATTTCTAAGAACCCGAGTCATTGAGTTCAAGTGAATGGTTAGAATCGGTACTATAAAGGGCTTGAATTTGTGGAACGTGACCCCTTGCGATATTTTCAACTTAAAAAGATCCTAGTTAATCAATTCGATTTTTTTTTTTTTTTTTTTTTTGATCCAAGAAAGAGTCTAAAAAGAAAAGAGAGAGTAAGAATACAACGTAGGAAAGCTAAGCGTTATCCTCCCCTTGGTATCCCAATACCAAACAAATCAGCCCTCAGTAGACCATTGATGCCCGCTGGGGGCTCTTCCCAAAAGTGAAGCTCCTCTTCTCTGATAACACCCAGATTCGCAAGGAAGTCGGCACAATAATTCCCCTCTCTGAGTGTATGTTGAAGGCGACAATCCCATGGGAGTTTAAGGAGGCGCCGGCACTCGAAGATCAGAGCTCTGTACAGGTCATAGTGCCAGTCTTTCATAAGAAGTTTTTGCAGGGCAAGAAGCGAATCCGTTTCCACTATTACTTTGCGCCATCCTCTGTCCCAAGCATGCTTCAACGCAACTGCTATTCCCCACAGTTCAGCATTAATTGCTGAGGAGAGACCACAGAATCCGGAGAAGCCAGAAACCCATCTTCCATTTGCATCCCTTGCCACGCCTCCGTATCCTGCCTTGCCTGGGGAGTCAATTCGATTTTTAACCATACACTCTTTTTCAGATGTACAATGATGGTGTTTCTAATGATCAAAAGAAACAAGCAAAACGAAATCTTGATAAGACAAGAATTGAACTCCACCAACACCTAAATTCGATGTTTCTGTTCTTTTAACAGTAATGTGATGAGATTCCTTTGGGTCTTTGAATCATTTTCATCCTCGAGATTTTTAAAAAAAATTTTCGGTTAATTAATTTTAACTAATACTTTGAACACAAAAATTTTAGTTTTACAAATATTTCCTTATTAGTAAATT
This sequence comes from Carallia pectinifolia, assembly GCA_037832335.1. Classification (NCBI taxonomy): domain Eukaryota; kingdom Viridiplantae; phylum Streptophyta; class Magnoliopsida; order Malpighiales; family Rhizophoraceae; genus Carallia; species Carallia pectinifolia. The sequence goes on from CM075453.1 coordinate 13,832,683, forward strand.
AGAGTTATTTTTTTTTTAGTCAATTAAATTAGAGTTCGTTAGTTACGTTTGAAAGTTTTTTATTTTATTATTATTATTCTTTTTTTTTTTTGGCTCTCGAGTCAACGTTTTAAAGTTTGAATCTACTTTTGATGCGAAACACCGAATTGGGCCAAGATTAGGAAGCTAAACAGGGACCAATACCAGGGCAAACCCCAAAATTGTTCAAGTGGGTTTTATATCGCAATCGGGCCCCTTCACATTATTATTGGACTTTTGACTGCAGTATCAGATGATTACCGCTTGAATATTTCAAAGACAATGGAGATTGGGGAAATCGTAGGCATGAGGGCGGGACTTGCCCAAGTTGTAGGGTACACTTCCTCCACCACATTGGGTAGGAGTTTGAACTTTTGTCTGATCTTTATTTCTTTATTAATGTCCAACTATGAGTTCTTCAGCCACTAGGTTGCAGACCTAAAAAAAACAAAGAAATTGTGGCATCACAATAGCACTTTATTTTACAACTTATTAGTTTATAAAAATTCAATTTGAAAAATTCGTTCAAACTGAATTTTTTAGGTCTTAATCTTATCTGAAAAATTCAATTTAAATGATTATAGAAGAAAGAATCGAGTTGAAGGTGAGCCTAAGGTCCACAATCAACTATATTTATTGATTTAATTATCTTTTAAAAAGATTTATTAGATAGCAAACTACATAACAAAGAATTATTATTATATTTTTCATATATTTCATACTTTTCTTATATCTAAATTTGAGACTTTCAAGTATAAGTGACAGGCAAGCAGGTTGAGTCAATTTCAAATTGGATTATTTGGGTTTCAGGTTGTTCAAGTTTTGGGTCATTTGGATGTCGAATCTTCTAGGTTTCAGGTCATTTAGATCTCAGGTTATTCAGGTCTTGAGTTTATTAGGTTTTAAGTTCATTGAGTTTCGGGTATTTCGGGTTTTAGGTTAATACATTGTGATATTTTTATTCAATACAAAAATTAGATTTGCAGTTTTTACTAACTATCTCGGAGAAACCAGTCAAATCTGAACCAGTTTATCGGGTCAGTAGTCAAATTGGGACCAATTCGTCGAGTCACCAGTCAAACTGACCTGTTGACCTTTTTCCTCAGGTTAGCAATCCCCTAGATTTAGTCGCAAACCCAGACTAGACCTAGAATTGGGTCCCGAAAGGACTGGTTCGACCAATTGGTTCAATATAGGTTTAACAACCATAAAAATAATTCAATTTCAAAGTTACATATTTAAAAGAAACAAAATTTATGTAGATTGATAAAATTGAGATTTTCTATCAATTGCAACTATGAATTGATTATTACATTATTTTTTAAAAATTATATGATTTGAAATTTTAGTTTATTTATTCGATTACTTTATTTATAATTCATTCATTTTATTACTTTAAAATATTTATATAAACAAAAAAGATTCATTTCATTTTATTTATTTGATAAATTTTGCCCAAATTTAAAAAGAAAAACTCTATTACTAAATTAATCTAATGGAAGTTTGAATTGCATTATATATTTATGAAACTAACTGTTATAATTTTGCTATTGTACACTTTGTGATCTTATTGTGCTAAATAAAAATTATATAATTATCTACTTTTTTTACTATGAATCTTCTTCTTCCAATTTTTAAGTTTTTCTATAATCAAATATCAATTTCCTCTTAATGCTTTTCTCGTCAATTCAATTATATGATTTGAAATCATAACTTTCTTGTATTTTTCTTTCTCTTTATTTTCTTTTATTTTATTTGGTGTAAAATTTGCTTGGAAGTTGACTATATGGCTAACGTCTATAAATTATATTAAATTTCGTCGTTTAGAAAAATTTAAATTGAATAATTGACAATATTATTATTATTCAAAATAAAAGAAAATCAAACAAGGAAATTAATAAAAATTTCAGGTCAAGTTCGGTTAAGATTTGTTCGGATTTTTGAGTATTTCAGGTTTTACGGGTTCAGGTTATTCCAGTTTCAAATCTTCGGAGTTTCAGGTTTATCAGGTTATAGGTCATTTGAGTTTCAAGTTATTCAAGTTTTGGGTTGTTTCAGTTTCAAATTTCTCGAGTTACGGGTTGTTGATTTTTTCAGTCAAAATAAGCCTGGTCAAATCAGATTTTGAGGGATTGAGTCGAATAATTCAAATTGGGTCAGCTTTTACCACTTTTACTTTTAGGATAGATATCTGCACTTTTAATCAAGGTTGTCAGAACCGGACCGGTTATTGAACCGGAAACATTAGTAGGTCAAGGTTCAACCGGTCAAACCGGTGGTTGAACCGGTATTTAATAATATATATATTTATAAATGTAATTAAAAGAATAATATTTATAAATAATGATTAAATATTCATTTTTTTAGTTTTAAGGATTAAATTGGAAAATTTGATTAAGTTTTGAACTAAATTGAAATTTTAAGTATAGTTAAAGGTCAAATTATCATTTAAGTAAATAATGGGGGTCAAATTATAATTTATAAATTTTTGGTTCAATTTTAAACCGATCTGACCGGTCCAATTTTTGACCGATTTTTACCGGTTTTGACCGGTCCGGTCAACCCTACCTTTTTATGCCTAAACCGGACCGGACCTAGGACCGGTCACCGGTCCAACCGGTTGAACCGGCCGATCCGGTCCGATTTTGATTACACTGCTTTTAATCGTTGAGATATCTTCTTGGAGACATTAAATTTTTTCCACGCTTAACCAAACAAAGTCAATGTCTAGCAATTTGTTGGAGTTTAAATTAACCTAATCTTGATAAATGCACGAATGATTTACATTTTCTATTTTGTTAATTTGCAAGCATATGATCTGCTGACAAGACATTCAGTATCTAAATCTCAATTAGAGCTAATCACAATGGGAAAATCAATATAATTTGTGTGTACAATTGCACTGTTTTGTTAGAGAAGGCACAACTTAGGTCTCTTATAATGCTGGCGCCAATGAGCCATGTGGCTGATGATAGCTTTGGACCTATTAAACCTTGCATTCACTCAGTTGTATATGGCAAATATATGGTAGTGATTTGTAGGTAACAGGGCAAATTCAAAGCTCCACGGGCCAACTAATATTGTATACAGCCGAATTCCAGCCCATCATAGTGAAGTAGAGGATAACAACGCTTAGGTCAGGCCACTCTTTCTATGAACTAAAATAAATGCAATTTGTACTTATGATACGTTCCCTGTGCACATAGTATTGGCAAAAAATAAAACTAGGGAGACGAGACGAAAATGAAGAGAGAGGAATAGCGTGATGTAGGGGATAATACTCAAAATGATCCTAAACTTTTATAAATTTTTTTAATTTAATCCAAAAACTTTCAACTTTTTTAATTGAATCTTAAACCTTTCACTTTTTTTACAAATTGGTACTTCTGTTAACGGAAGTTAGTCACTCCGTTATCTTCGTTTGGTCAATGGTTAATTTTAACGGTTTGGATAACTTCTGTTGACGGAAATACCAATTCATAAAAGAACTGAACAGTTTAGGATTCGATTGAAAAAGTTAAAAGATTTAAGACTAAATTGAAAAAATTTATAAAGGTTTAGGACCAAAATGCAATCTCAAATACAAATTGAAAGGTTTAGGACTACTATTGTCATGTAACCTACTCAAAGATGCTCAAATAAGATCTTATTATTCATGCAATAGTGTTGGGTAAAAATATTTGCCTTCAAGAGAATAAACTGGTGGCCATAATCGCTGTCCTTATTATATGCGACCCGACTGTGAGCATCGATAAAAGTAAGTAATATGATATTAGTAGCTGAGAATAAGTAGAGTTTTCATTCTCACGGATGGACAATGGTTATAGCCACCAATTTCTTTTCTTGAAAGCAAAAAATTTTTGTCTGATACTATTAAATGTAATAATAAGATCTGATTTGGACAGTTCGGAGTAGATTATATGACTTTCACCACTTATGCGATCGATATATAATGTTAATCCTAAACCTTTCAATTTGTATATGAAATTACATGTTGGTCCTAAACCTTTATAAATTTTTTTAATTGAATGCTAAACCTTTCAACTTTTTCAATTTAGTCCTAAACTTCTTAGCTCTTTTACAAATTGGTACTTCCGTTAATAGAAGTTAGTCAAATTGTTAAAATTAACCATTGACCAAATAGATATAACAGTTTGATTAACTTTTGTTAACGAAAGTACCAATTTATAAAAGAACTAAAAGATTTAAAACTCAATTGAAAAAATTAAAAACATTTAGGACCAAACTAAAAAAATTAATAAAGGTTTAGGACCATTTTGGGTATTATCCCGGTGAAGTAGTGGGTATGGGGTCGAACGGGTCTTATAATGCTGTTTTTTTCTTTTCCAAAAAAACATTATGCGTATAAAACTAAGATAAAATGTTTAGAAGAAATGATAAAATGTGTATAAAATTATAAAAAATGTTGTTTACACATTTTATTTATTTGTATCCATATCATCCGTGACTAAAACTAAAACTAAAAACAAAAAATGAGTGAGACTCGTATGGGAACCACACTCGCCAAGTCACCCCATCTCTTCCTGTCAATCTCATCTTTTTCATGTAGTGGGACTCTAAAAGGAATATGTCAATGTAATTTTTTGATCAATAAAATGTCGATCATTGTCAACAAATCCTTTATTCAATGGTAATGGTTGTTTTTTAGTATTAGATCTTTTTGGCTATTAGGAGTTCATATATATGCATTTTATAGCTTGGCTCTACATATGCATCCATCTATAGTCAATTACATTTTTCTACACAGAAAATAAAGTGTTAATCACGGCCACGTATAAGGGCCATAAAAACCAAAAAAAATTGTTTTTCCATTTTTATCTTTTCCATTGGAAAATTATTTGTGATGTAAATTTTTTTTTGATATACTATTTTATTTGGGATGTGAACTAAACAATACAGATCCTCTTCTCTTAAGTTTCATACCCACCCTACCATGGATATAAACCCCTGACTTTCTAAATGAATTTCTTAGACACATTCTTTTTTGTCTGTAAAGAAGTTTATTGGATCATGACTTCTATGAAGATAGTTTCTTCCATTGTTAAAAACTCATATCCTCTTTTCAGCATTGAACTCAAATCTTTTAAGATGAAATTCTAAATTCTTAACAAATGAGATATCTTGAAACAATTTTTTAGACTTTTAGTCGATAGCATATCCTCTCTCAGAAAATGGGTTTCCGCTTTGGTAATTAATTTCCCATTCTCTGTTTTTTTTTTATTATTTTAATTTTTTATCAAGAGAAATCTTCATTCATTAATAAACAAAATAGATATAAAGAAGGCCCACCCAAACAGGAGCTCACACCAAAGTACAAGAAAATCCAAATCTAGTCACCCTAATACACAAGATCCAGCTCACCATTATCTGATTCCAACACCAACAACACCCCAGCAGCCCACTAGGAAACCCAGTCCTAAACTCACAGCCCAGGGAACATAAAGGCTAACATGGTTAGATGATAGAACCAAAGGCCTGATCAGAGGAAGAAACAGAAACCCCAGGGTTTCAATCTCCCTGACGACAGCTAAGTGGCCGAGCCTCAGCTTAATTGGGCAAACGGCTAGCCCCGAAGGGGGCCCGTTGACGGCATTATCCCAATAGCACTGGACGCGCACCGAACATGCCGAAGCACCAAACACAAGGCGCACACAAACAACCGCTGCATGCAACAAAGAGCAGACCACGGGGGGCATTGCAAAAGGCAGTGACCGACGACAAGAGGCGGCACGAGGCTCCAACGGCAAGGATGCCGAGCTGTACAGGGGTAGCCAGAAACCCAAAAAAGTGCCTCCCCCACCAACCTAACCATCAGAGAACAGGAGAAGGCAGGGGGAGGCCACCGGAAGACCTGATATGCACCCAAAACCCTGAACCAAAGCACCCAACTGCTCGAGCAACACCATCCGGAGCACCAGCAAACGCCGACCACCAAGGGAACAAGGCCCTACCAAAACCCACCAAGGGGTACAAAGCTCATGGAGGAACACAGACGTCTCGAACGGGCGACAGGGACACCGCAGAAGCTATCGATACCCGATAGCAATATCGCTCACACAATAGCAGCCACTGAAACAACCCCTAATTTCCAGCTCATAATCGACAATCATTTGGTCCCAAAATATTTGAGTTTTCTCGTGCACGCAACAGAATTAGCACAATCAAACCTAATCGCACCTCCCTCCCCCCCCCCCCCCCCCCCCCTTTTTTCCGGGCTTTGTTGTTAAATGATATTCATTGACCCGTATTCTAGAGCCCAGCAGGTTTAGATGAAGCATAAAAAAAAACCATGTTTTGTGATAGGGTAATTCTTCTATTGATTTTCTGGCAAAAATGGGTGCTGAAGTGGCCACAAGAGAAGCTCTTCTTTGTCGGCGTCTTTCGGAATTGATATTACTACGTGACGATGATAGCTTGGGGGTTGTGTTTGTTAGGAAAGAGTTTTTCTACTGCTTCATTTTCTATTGTCTTAAAAAAAAAAAATAAAGCACGATCAAACACACAATAATTAAAAAAAAAAGGTGAGAATTAAATCGTGAGCCTCACAGGCATCATCTATTACGTTGTTAATCAATTCTATTTTATACAATTTTATTCACGTATCCAATTCTTTTTCCAGTGTTTTATAGGTTGATTGATTTATTTATTTTGACCAATGCTACTAATTTTCACTAACTACTAGTCAATCAACTAGTGCTTTTTTTCTTTTTTCCAGAACTAGTGATTTTAATATCGCATAATTATGCATCCACATGGAAAAACAGTTCTGATTGTATTGACATTGGGCTATTTGTTGAAGTTAATTTAGATTTAATTGTTAATTATTATTGGGTAGAAGTCATATTTTTAGTGGTTAGATAGAATTAAGAGTTTGTTGTTTGCTATTATATAAGAATGTGAGTTTTATATCAGTATATGTGCTTCTTTTATTTATTGCGTAAAATTTTTAATTTAATAAAATTAAGTTCAGTTTGTGAAGCTCTAGTTGACATTGGGGCTATTTGGTGAGAACGCGTAAAGGCAACGTCCTAACACACACCGTAAGTAAACAGCATTCATGATTGAGACCCGGAGTAGTTAACAAAGATTTGGATAATTTCCCTATCCACTGGAGATATTTCTACGATCCAGTGAACAAGACGGGAACGACTTGAATGGTGGGCTGTGGTGGAGTCAGCTAAATGGCCAATGGTTATACAGTATTATATTTAATTTGAAGGCATATGTTACAGTCAACCGCATTCGCAGGATAGTTGATCTGCTTGAGACTTAGATTGCGACGCATAAATCAGATTGAAACTTCTACCATGACCAACAATTCCTGTACTAACCAATCACTCTTGGGTGTAATAGTTTGCATAAACGTGAAGTGTACTCACCAAGAAAGTTGTTTCCAAAAAAAAAGAAAAATAGTAAACTTTAAAATGATATGAGTTGATGGATGTATAACTAAGTTCAAAAAGAATATATATATATATATATATATATTATATTATCGAATGAATTAGAAGTTTACATATATCTTTATAACATATACTCATGTATACATATACAATGACAAAAAAAAATATAAAAAAAAAGTCACATTCAATCCCTGACATGCATGAATGTATCGAGCTCACGAGTGAAACTGCGAAAGTGAGTCTGACCCATTAACACTGACCTGCCTCCAACTTCTACGAGAATGTTTGAAAAAAAAAAAGGGAAAAAAAGGAATCTAATCATCTGGTCTAAAATTCATGGGAAAATGCGGCCAGACCCCACTATACTCTGTGGGTTTATTGTTAACGTCAATTTCATTTTGACTATATTCCCTACTATTCAACCATTTACGCACTTCAAAATTCAACACGGCTTCTCATGGAAGTATTCTGTCAGAAAAATTGTTTGACTCAGCTTCTTATTGGCTTAAATTTTTTAAAGTGCGGTGGCAGTTTCATGGAGGTGTGCTCTACCACAATCTGTTGAGGTGGCCTCCATGGGATTCTCTCTTACGCCATCCTCAGAATCCATCAATTATGGAGACTCAATTATAATTAATTATAAATAAATTGCGTGAAACGTGCAATTTAATGAGAAAGACGTTAATCCTTAACACCCTGTTTGACAAAATTTTATGAGAAAGAAAAAAAAAGAAAAATTTTAAAATTTTTTATTTATTTTTTATCTATCCAAATAATTATTTTTTATTTTTTCTCTCATAAATTACTATTTATTTTCTTTTTCGTAATTTTTTAATCATTATATTTTATCAATCATAATATCATTATTACTGTACTATTTTTTATTTTTTATTTTTTTTATTTATTTTCTACTCAAATTCTCACTGTCCAACCACAGCATAAGGAATTTTGTATTTATAATTAACGTGAGTCATCATGGATCACACGTCTCTTTGTGTTGTATTTCTTTCTTACCTATTTTTTCACACAAATTTTTTTTCTTTATTTTTAGATAGTATCAGAGTGTTATGATATTAGGATGCTTCCTTTACATTGCTGTTTTTATTCGGATTCTACCACTGAAACTAATTTTTCAAATATTTGATTTTTTCTAACATTTGAACTAATTAATAATTAGATAGTAAAGTGTTAGCAGAGAAGAAAAATTGTAAAAAGTGTTTTGTATTTAAATTTATATTTTTATAACTACCCACTTATTGTAAGAATTTAGAGAGATGTGAGAGTAGAACTCTCAACTTTCCTAAAGAACAAAACTCCTTTGACTAAATGGTTTAAGTGCAGTAACTTAATTTTTCAAATATATTTTTTTTAAGCAAAGGTAAAATTTTTCAAATATTTGTGATCCACACGCATTGACAAGAATTGAATGGACCCTAGATCGTATAGTCACGATGCACTTTTCATGTGTTACTTTTTATTAATTAATCTAAATGACAATATGATGATGGCAATAGACGGACTACTTTCTATATGTAAGGAAAGCGAATATATGATTAAATTATCATCCGATTTCCTCTTTTCCAATCTTGATAGAAAAATTTTACAGTGTATTTGAAGGGAGAGGAAAAGAAGTGAAAAGAAGAGAAAGAAAAAAAAAGTAAAGAGAAAATAAATTAATTTAAAGTAATAAAAAAAGTTAAGAAAAAGAAAGTATAATAAAAAAAAGATAAATAGTAATTTGTAAGAGAAAAAATATAGAGAAAATAAAATTATTTGAAATAATAAAAAAGGTCAGAGGAAGAAAGTATAATAAAAGAAAAGTTAAATAATAATTTATAAATAAAAAAATAAAATTATTTAAAATAATATAAAAATAAAAAATAAATAATAATAATTATACTTTTTCTCTTCCCCTCTTTTTTTCTCGTGCAACAAAAAGTCACTTTGTTCTTTTCTTGAAAAAATTTTTTCTACACGTATAAAAAGAGTACAAGATGGGCGTGTCATCCCTCTAATAAATTTAAAGCTGACCCAGAGTCCAGACCACAATGAGATATCCATTGTAAATTTTCAGAACCTTCACTTGAACGAAGTATTAATAACTAAATCGGAGACGGGCGCAATTTTTTCTCACGAGTCTGGGTTGGGTGCCACCCCTCCAAATCTATTTTGCCAACTAAAAAAAAAAAAAAAAAATTAAATCGGTGAGAAGGTTGTCTACAAATTGATGTATGATATTTACCTTGCATGTTGGATTTAGATCAGGTACTTTCAAATTTCAGTTCATTTAAATTTCAAGTTTATTTTAATAATATTAAATTTCAGATGTATTAAATTTTGATTCTTTCAAGTTTTGTTTTTGATTTTGGATTATTGAAATTCAAGTTATTTTGGTCAATCAAATTTCATGTTATTCTGAATATGTGTTATTTTCATTTCATATATTTTGAGTAACGGGTCATTGATTTTTGCAATTAATATGAATTGAATCGAATTGAATTTAGATAAATTAAATCAAAGTATCGGAATCCGATTAATTAAATATACAGTAAAAAAAGTTTATGAAAAAAAAAAAAAAAAGTCTAAAGAGCGTGTGAAATTTTGAAATGGGACCTAGAAACTGTGATGTGATTTTCCAAGATCAGTGCAGTGGAGCATGAGGCAGACAGAATTTTCCAAAAACCCGCGGATGTTGGACAAGTTGGCGGATTTAAATATTTTGAATGGCCTCTTGTGCTACTCGACAGTAGATAACATATTAATTAAAAGAGTAAAATCATGTATATACGTTTAGTAAATTATGCATGAGTTAGATAGCTAATTTAAAATTATTTAATAATTTATCTTTTTTATTTTTTAAATTCAGTACACTTTTTATGATTCAGATCACTATGTGTTTACTGTATTATCATAATTGCGTGCCCACAAAATTTTTCTGTAATTAAAAACATATACATCCATAATTCTTCATCAGTGATATGGTAGTGTACACATAATTCTGCAAGTATGGTCCAATCCATATAGGCTAAGACGGGCATGGTGCTCTCCATTCATTCGATCTCCTACTGATCTGCATACACTAAGTTAATGTCCCCCTTCTATGTTGACAAATCCTGAGAAATCTCCTGTGGTGATTCACTTGTTTATATGCCTATTTCCCTGAATGATGGGGCATATATATAGAGCTCTTTTATTTTATCTTACCCACAAGCCCTGTTTTTAATGTTCAAGAATTTTAAAGTTGTAGTTGTTGGAAGGTGTAATTACCAATAGTTGTGTGGTTCCAAAAAATTTTATTGTGTGCCTTAAGAGATATTTTAATAATTAAAATTTAAATTTTTATTACAGAAATTTTGAATCTTAATTATAAGAAGAGAGAGTGTGAACTTCATGATAAGAAAGAGCTAATCCCTATTATCTAATGGACCTCTTAATATACTTAAAAAAAAAAGTTTTATTGTCCATCTCTTCTATGATATTGTACTCGATATTTCAATGCTTGTATCTTTACATTACCTTTCTTTTGCATTCTTTACAATTCGAGGACAACTTATGTAAATATACAGGCTAACAATTATCAGAACAGGACGCCATCTTGCTTTCGGGATCCACCATAGTGGCGGCTAGGTCTGGTTCAGATGTTGACATAGCAATCGCTTAAATGAGACTGTGGACCTTAATTAATTGATCTTATTGAAGGCTCCCCCACAAAAATAACTGCTTAAAAAGTAGTAAGTAAAATTGCTTAAGGAACTCTTTCGAGAAAAAGTAACATTAAATAACTTTAAATTGGTAGTAACATGTAATTAATTATATAGTTTCATTTGTTTCATTTATATTTTTTTAATAAATTCAATCATTTAATAAAATATATCATTTTATTGTTATTTTGAAACCACTTAAATGAAATCACTTAACTCTTTCATTTAGAGAAATGCAATTGATGGGCTAGCTGCACACGAACTAGAAATGGAATGTCCAGCAGCATTGGAATTTAGTAGTTGATGACGACAATTACGAACCTTTTTTCATTTGTTCTTTTTGGAATCTCCCAAGCATACCAAACTCAATTATGGTTCATTTTCAACCAGGAAATTATCAAACAGAATACAGTTTTCTTTTGCTTCTTTTGCTGGCACCAATAATAGTGAAGCATATTCGTTATATTTTGCATACTAAAAAGCCTTACAAAACTATAAGTTAATAAAAAATTTCTTTTAGCACTAAGACATGTAAATTAATTTTCAAAAATAAACGAAAAAAATATTATTTCCCATACCTCAAATTATCCCCTTGCGCATACTCAAAATGATGAATACATAGATTGCTACGTGTCTGAACCACCAAAGTTAAATAATTTTAGCTGGGCTCAACTTCGAACAACCACCACCAGTACAAACAAAAAATTTAGGTTATCCATGTTATGAGCATTTATTGATTTTCTAGCTTTTGGGGGGAAAAAAATTGAAGCAGGAGAGACGAGGAGCGATGTGATCATAATAATATTTAACAGACAAATATTTCTAGACTTTTCGAGTTTTGATAAATGTTGTCTGATGTCTTAACAACAAAGAAAAATGTTTCAATTTTTTTTTTTCTAAAATTTAGTCTATCATAAAAGAAAATTAGTTTTACCGACAAAAACTATCAAAATGCGAAACATGAGGGACTAATTTGGTGACATTGAATTATCTTAAATGATAGTTTGATAATAATTCAACGTAACTGTTTTTATGTGGATCTGAGCTTAAGCCTTCGTACCGACACTCATTCTTGTGATTTTGGCATTTTTTGTTGAGAGTGCAATAATAGGTTTAAGACTCCTTAACTTAATAGTTGAATGTGGAGAAAATTCACTCGAGTCTATTTGTGTTTGAGTAGTGAATTTACTTTTATAAGGACAATTAAATAAAGTATTTAAATAAAATTTACTTTAACTTAAGCCTACATATACAATAATCAAGATATTTTTGATGCACTTTCCTAGTTAAAAAAAGGATTGGGTGAAATTGAGTGAATTTGAGATTAGATACCTGAGGTCTGGCATGACACATGTTCCGACAGTTTTCGTCAATTGGACTGGACAAGAAGCTAAGTTTGAGACGCAAATTTGACGAACCATTTCAAGAAGTTAAATTACACAGATTTACGAATGATGTTCGAAACAAGTGGGCCTTTTGATTGTGCTTCCTAACCGAAGGGGAAAAAAGGAACTAGAAGTTATAAGGATTTTGTAATAATAGTTCCAATTTTGAATCAATTATGTGATCATATGAATTTATACTTGCGTAAAGGCACATAATTAATCTCATGATTCTGATAAACATAGAAAGAATCTGTTATAGTGCGCATGTTATTGCTTACGTGTGCCGAAAATGTTTTTTTTCTCTCTTTGCCGGTTTTCTATCCCTTGGCCGGCTTTTGCTTGGCTTGAGGATGTCTGCTCCAGTGTGAGCGTTCTACCCCTTTGTGGGTTTCGTGGGGCTTTGTCCTCTTGGTGGTGGTCTCAACTTTTCAGGGTTGTTTGGTGGTTTCGCCATTTCCGTTTGGTTGGTGGTTGCTGTTCGTAGGCTTGCTTTTTGGCGGCTCTAATGATCTCGCCCGCCTTTGCGAGAGGGGGAGGGGTGATGTTTTTGGTTGAGAGTCCTTCTTTACAGCTTGCTCGCGCTGCCTCTACGTTTTGCTCAGTCGCCAGCCGCTGCTTTTGTTCTGCCTTCCTACGTCTAGCTTCTTCGGGCTTAACAACTGCCTTACTGTAGTCGCATGTTGTCTATGCGCTTTGGCATGTTTGGCCTACACCTAGCTGGTTGCCAGAGTTTTGACGTTGACGGCCCTACAAAGCTTGCCACTTTCCCCAGTTTGGGGTCTCGTTGTGATGGGATGGCGGTGGTTTTGGGAGCCAGTGGCTCCCAACCCTTGATTCTATTCCAAGCGGGTTTCTTTCTTGCCCAGGCTATGGGCTCGAGTCTGGACTTATATAGGGCCGCTTAGATACTCTTGAATCCTAGGTTTAGATTGTACTTGGGTTGGGCTATACTTGTTTAGAGATGGTGGCTTGGCTGTCTCCTTATGTGACTGTAATGTGGCTTTCTATATTTGGGTCATCTATGTAAAGGTCTTCTGACTTTACTAATAAAATATGTTTTTTTTGTTCAAAAAAGAATATATTCTCATGATTCTACATAGTTCCGGCAACTTGGCTTATTTTTTACGGTAGAATCTAAAGCCAAATTTAAAGATAGAATTGAAAGGATTCCAATTCCAAGTAGATTTATATGAGAGCGATGGCAAAAAGCTTTTAGCAACCTACATCATTTTCTTTCCCAATAAAAAATTTGAAGCTTCAAAATAATTAAAGTTTTCTAAGAAAAACATATAAATTTTCTTTTTTGTTTCTTTTTGGAATTGGGAGTCCAATAGTTGGGATGAGAGATTATAAAAAAAAAAAAATTGGAGTTTAAACCTTAGATTTTTCAATTAAACGTCACTTCTTTCAATTATATCAAACTATGGTTGCATCCTTAAAAAATAAAAATATTATTAAATGAAACTGTATTATTATTTTAGTGCTACTTAAATAAAATGACGTCTAAAAAGTTTATAATTATCAGCTTAAAAAGAGTCCTTTATTACTGATATACGAGGATGGTTGGACAAGATACAATAAATAAGAATTATTTCAGTTTCAACTTACAAATCTAATAACCGACATATAAATCTTTTTTTTTGCTGATTAAAAAAAAGAATCTTTTATTACCACTAATGTAATATAATTACATCAGATCAAAAAAAAAGTAATATAATTAAAATTGAAAACTATATGTAAATACACATTTGCCCTCTTGATTCAAACCTGAAAAATACAAAGGACGCCAACCCCAAAAGAAAAGGACCCGAGTGACTGAAGAAGAAAGCAAGCACCTAAATAAAATAAACAAGAAAATTTTAAAAAAAAAAAATTAAAAAGAAAAAACAAGGTGAAGTCTCAATTTCACCCACATTAACCAGCTCAGCAATATGCATCCCAATTAGTACACAATACACAACCCCACTTGCTAGGGACATTGGTGCTGTTGAAATGGGGTTGACCAAACTGGCTCGAGTTGACTCAGTGAGCTGCCACCGGATTTTTGGCCAGCCGCTAAGCGGAGGTGGCGGTGAGCGGCCGAGTATGCCAACCCAACATCAAAACACCCATCATTCTCTTCCACTCTTGTGGGGTCAACCCCAAATAAAGAAGAATAAATAATGAAAGAAAGAGAGTGAGTGGGAGACAAAGGAGAGAGAAGATGAAGAAAAAGAGAGGAAAGAGAGAATAAAGAAAGAAGAAAAAGAAAGATAAGAAGACGGTTCCCAAGACTCCACAGCAGAATGGGGTAGCAGAAAGGATGAACCGGACTATAGTTGAGAGGATCAGATGCATGCTATCTCATGCTAAGCTTCCTAAATCCTTTTGGTCTGAGGCAATGAGAACTGCAGTCAACTTAATCAACCTTTCTCCTTCGGTTCCTCTTGATGGAGAGGTACCCGAGAAGGTGTGGCAAGGGAAAGATGTTTCGTATGATCATTTGAGAGTATTTGGCTGCAAGGCATTTGTTCACATTCCGAAAGATGAGAGGTCTAAGCTTGATGGGAAGTCAAAGCAGTGTATCTTCCTGGGTTATGGGCATGAAGAATTTGGCTACAGGCTATGGGATCCAGTGGACAAGAAAGTTGTCAGAAGCAGAGATGTGGTATTCATTGAAGATGAGTTCTCTAGGGATCCTGAAAAGGCTCAGAATGCACAGTCAGAGATCAGAGACATTATTAATGCCAAGGGGAAACAACCTTCCACCACCCCTGATGCACGTGAGGTAGATGCTCAAGAGGCAGATAATGCTACACCCGATGCATCTACACCTGGTGATCATGATGTTGAAGATGTGCAACCAGTACATATTCCACAGGCACCAGCAGTGGCACCGCAGGAAGTGAGGAGATCTTCCAGGCCACGTGTACCTTCAGTGAAGTATTCTCCTACTGAGTTTTTGTTGCTTACAGATGGGGGAGAGCCTGATAATTATGAAGAAGCCATCTCTGGTGATCATAAAAGAGAGTGGTTAAAAGCCATGCAAGAAGAGATGAGTTCCTTGCATGAGAACCACACATTTGACTTGGTGAAGCTGCCTAAAGGCAAGAGAGCACTCAAAAAAAAAATGGGTGTTCAAGCTGAAGACAGTTAAAAGCAGTTCGCAACTAAGGTACAAGGCAAGATTGGTTATGAAGGGCTTTGAGCAGAAGAAGGGCATTGATTTTGAAGAGATCTTCTCTCCAGTGGTCAAGGGTTGTCCTCGGTTTAGCAGCCAAGCTAAATTTAGAGATTGAACAGCTCGATGTGAAGACTGCATTTCTCCATGGTGACTTAGAAGAGGAGATCTACATGGAACAACCTGAGGGTTTTCTAGCTAAGGGAAAAGAGCAGCTAGTGTGCAGGTTGAAGAAAAGTCTCTATGGACTCAAGCAGGCACCCAGACAATGGTACAAGAAGTTTGATTCTTTCATGAAAGATCATGGCTATAGGAAGACTACTTCTGACCATTGTGTGTTTGTGAAAAGATTTCCTGATGATGATTTTATTATTCTCCTGCTGTATGTGGATGATATGTTGATTCTTGGTCATGACACCAAGAAGATTGCTAGCTTGAAAGGAGAGTTGAGCAAGTCTTTTGCCATGAAAGATTTGGGACCGGCAAAACAGATTCTTGGTATGAGAATCATTCGGGACAGAAAGAATGAGAAGCTTTGGTTATCTCAGGAGAGATATATCGAAAAGGTCCTTGAAAAGTTCAACATGAGCAAGGCAAAACCGGTTAGTACTCCACTCGCAGGTCACTTTAAACTAAGTGTAAGATAGTGTCCTAAGAGTATTGAGGAAGAGGAAGAGATGAAGAGGATTCCTTATGCATCCGCCGTGGTTAGTCTGATGTATGCCATGGTGTGCATGAGGCCGGATATTGCTCATGCAGTTGGCGTTGTTAGTCAGTTTCTTTCCAACCCCAGGAAAGAGCATTGGTCAGCTGTTAAATGGATACTCAGGTATCTCAGAGGCTCCTCCAGATTCTGTTTATGTTTTGGTGATAGTGATCCTGTATTGGATGGATATACAGATGCAGATATGGCAGGTGACATCGATTCCAGGAAGTCCACTTCCGGATATTTGATGACTTTTTCAGGGGGAGCTGTGTCATGGCAATCCAAATTGCAAAAGTGTGTTGCATTGTCCACTAATGAAGCAGAGTACATAGCGGCAACAGAAGCCAGCAAAGAGCTGCTATGGTTGAAAAAGTTCCTACAGGAACTTGGTTTTGAGCAGGAGGAGTATACTCTCTATTGTGACAGTCAGAGTGTCATTCACCTTTTTAAGAACCCTGCATTTCACTCGAGATCCAAACATGTTGATGTGAGATATCATTGGATTCGAGATGCCTTGGAGATGAAGCAATTCAACCTTGAGAAGATCCATACTGACGAAAATGGTTCAGATATAATGACTAAAGTTTTGTCTACCGAGAAGTTTTCTTACTGCAGGAAGACGGCAGGTATGACCCAACTCCCTATTTGGGCTTGAGGGGGAGAATTGTGGGGTCAACCCCAAATAAAGAAGAATAAATAATGAAAGAAAGAGAGTGAGTGGGAGACAAAGGAGAGAGAAGATGAAGAAAAAGAGAGGAAAGAGAGAATAAAGAAAGAAGAAAAAGAAAGATAAGAAGAAAGAGAAGAGTGTCGTGCATTGTGAGAATGTGAGAGGAAGAGAGAGAAAACAAAAATAAAGAAAAACCAAAAGAGAGAGGTGGGAGCTCGGGGAAGAAGAAGAGAAAGAAAAAAAGGAGCCATTCCAGAAGATCCAACGGTGGATTTTGCTCCGATCGAGCTCATTTTTCAGTATGTTCATCCTAGGAACGTGCTCTACACATCCAACGGTTCAGATCTTCCATTAGTCCCTCCGGGTTCTACTGTAGTTCCACCATTTGGTGAGATTGTTCTCGTTTTCTAGTAGCATATCGTCTGTGTGATGATATTGTAGAGAATTGGTGAACAAAGAATGTGTTTCTTGATGAATTTCTAGTACGTATAGGTGAACTCTGGTTGTGTACTGGAAAGGTTGTACTGTGATCCCATTACATAGTGGAAGTTTTGCTGGACTAGCGTCCCGTAGTTTTTCTCTCCATATCGGGGAGTTTTCCACGTAAAAATTCTGGTGTCTCGATATTATTATTTTTGCTGATTATTGTTGCTTGGTTGGTGATTGTTGGTACTGGTGAAATTAGTATCCTGTCTATTTATTAATCCGTAGGGAAAGAGGACAGATCCGGAACCGGGGCCTGTTTGGTTGCTGTGTTGATATTTGTTATTATTGTAATTATATCCTTTCCCCAACAACTCTATACCCATCTCTGCCTGCAAACCGGACCAGCAACATGCTAGCTTGCTTGAACGCGTTTGACCAGGGATGGACCGGCACGAAACCGGCGGAGCCGAGACAGGTTCACCACTGAGCCGGCGTCTCATGTCTATCAACCCGGTCCGGCCCTTCGAATGCCACAACATTGCAAATCTGCTTCCCCAAATACACCTCCGGCATCATTTTATCCTGCGTACTGACCGAACCCTCCAGCGTTTCGAACATCGTCGAGTAATAGTGCAACGACTAGGTGAACCGGCTTGTTTGCAGCCCTATCCCTACGTTCCTCATCTTTTTCCTGGCCCCCTATAGTTCATTCAGTTCCTTAATTCATTTTTTGACTATGAATTTGAGCATATACACCCATAACTTGAACCTTATCCAAAAAGAAAAGGATCATATGCATTTCAAGGAATATCTTGCTAAATGCCGAGGCCAGCCTCGCTAGGTAGCAAATCTGAACGGACTTGAGCTTATCTCGCAATTGCTAGCAAACAAAAATGTACTAGCATAGTGCTTGTACTGACATTTTGTAATGTCCCTCACATAGTTACATCCATATCAGGCTCATGTCTATCCTGCTGGCGTGCCCTTTTGTCTGCTCAAATTATTTCTTCTTTTACTGGAGCACCAAGACTCATAGACACAAGTTAATCAATTGGAAGCAATGTTTTGGCTGGATCTAATATATCACAAAACATTCTAAAGTTGGGGAGATTTCTAGCTCAAAACTCTGCATTCTACCTTCTTTCAGACCTTATTTATAGAACTGATGCTTTCTAGATTCAATTTATGAAGAATATAAATGACATTCTTGCTTACCTAAAAAGTTACATTATCAAAGGTATGGACATGAAAATATATTATTAAAGATGACAAGTATCATCATATTAACTTCATTAGTATAGTTAGCTGTAACGTTCTCCGCATGTGTATGCATTATTTGCCTGTAAGGATGAATCGTTAATTTTGGCCTATATTCTGGGTCTTTGTGATGACAAAATGGGTGTCACTGAGTATTGTAACTTTCTTTGTCAGAAACTTGTGATGAGACTTCCTTCAAATTTTGTCTATAATTTTCTTTGGATAAGAAACTTATCAAGGTGGGAGCAAATAAATTTGTCTTGAATGTAAGATGATTCGTAGTTCTTTTTTCCATAATTTGTTCAAGACAGATTTTCTCGGTGATTTACAAATACATGAGAGTTATGCTTAACATAAAACTATTACAAAATTTTCACCAATTATAAGTATTTAATGGCGTATGAGCCTTATGCAATTAATATCGTTTTATTGTGAACTAAAGGTCTAGTTTGAGTAGAGGCCAGAGGCCGAGTCATTGAGTTCAAGTAAATGGTTAGAATAAGTACTGTAAAGGGCTTGAATTTGTGGAACGTGACCCCTTACGATATTTTCAACTTAAAAAGTGTCCTGAGTTAATCAATTTGATTTTTTACTATAAACTCCTTTTCAGATGTACAATGATGAACACAATATGGTGTTTCTAATGATTAAAAGATAAAAGCAAAAATAAATCTTGATAAAGCAAAAATTGAACTCCATCAACATCGAAATTCAATCTTTTCGTTCTGTTAATAATAATGTAATGGGATTTCATACCGTCTTTGGATCATTTTCATCCTTTAGTGATCGAATAGACAACTACTTTACAATCAAAAATACTTTAATTTTTAATATTATAAATAAAGTTCACCTAAAATCAATTTAATTATCAATTAAATTAACAGTTGCTGATTACGATTTTAAGGTGTTTTTTTTAAAGTTCGATTCTACTTTTGATGTGACACCGAATTGGGCGCAGATTAGGAAGCTTAGCTGGCACCACTACCAAGGCAAACACCGAAATTTTTCAAGTGGGTTTTTATGTTGCAATGGGGCCCCTTCACATTATTATTGGGCTTTCACTGCCGTCCCAGATGAGTACTGATCAAATATTTCAAAGGTAGTGGAGATTGGAGCAATCGTGGGCATAAGGGCAGGCCTTGCCCGAGTGGCGGCGAACACTTTTCATATCACTTCAGACAGGGATTTAAACTCCCATTTGGTTCTCGTCTTCCATTTAATGCCCAACTATGGCTCTTGTTGACTCTCAATTATGGATTCCTAAGTCACTAGACTGCAGACAAAAAAAAAAAAAAAAAAAAAAAATTGTGAGTAACTGTCCGAACTCTGAATGATAGCGCTTTATCGTATGACTTGCTAGTTTATAAAAATTCAGTTTGAAAAATTCATTCAAATGGCCTTGATCTTATCTGAAAAATTCAGTATAAATGATTATAGAAGAGAAAATCAAGTTGAAGGCGAGCCGGTCTACAATCAACTATATTTATTTATCTATTTATCTTTTGAAAAAATTTATTGGACAACAAACTGCATAATAAAGAATTATTACTATATTTTTCATAAATTTCATGGATCTGAATTTGAAACTTTCAAGATAAATATCTGCATCTTTATTTGTTGAGTTTTTTTTTTTTTTTTGAGGAAGAAACATAGAAATTCATTCAATCATTTCGTTGATACATCTTCTTGGAGACATTGAATTTTTTCCACGCTTAACCAAACAAAATCAATATCTAGCAATTTTTTGGAGTTTAAATTAGTCTAATCTCGAACGCGAGAGGATAAACTCCTCTTCTACCTGTGTGCTCTATCAATAAAATCAACAAATGATCATCAATATTTATTATCATAAATTTGAAATTCAGTATATCATCTATGCATTCTACCATTAAATAATAGTATTCAAATAATAGTTTGCCACAAGTGCCAAGGAGAATTATGTATGAGGTTTGAGGTCATAATACTAAAGTCATCTCAATTATTGAAGATCTCGACTTTGAACCCGAGCCAAAGTCAATTGAAAGGAAAAAGAAAACATTCTTTGTTGTTGGCAGAAGGTCTGAACAATGATAAATCCACGTATGATTTACATTTGTTTTGTTAATTTGCAAGCATATGATCTATTGACAAGACATGTAGCATGTAAATCTCAACTAGAGCTAATCATAATAGGAAAATCATTATAATTTGTGCGCAAATTTCCACTGTTTTGTTAGAGAAGGCAATTTAGGTCTCTTATCATGCTGGCACCAATAAGCCAATATGGCTGATGACAGCTTTGGACCTGTTAAACTTTGGATTCTTGCAGTTGTATATGGCAAATATATGGTAGCGGTTGGTAGTTTACAGAACAAATACAAAGCTTCACGGGCCAACTAATTTTGTACAGCCGAATTCCAGCCCATCATAGAGAAGCAGGGGATAAACATCGATTAGGTCAGGCTACTCTTTCTATGAACTAAAAGAAATGCAATTTGTACTTCTGGCATATTCCCTGTCCACATAGTATTGGCAGGAAACCAAAAAAAAAAAAAAAAAACTGGGGAGACGGGACGAGATTGTTGCTGCTGTTGGTGGCGTTACCGGTCTTCGAACTCTTAACCTCAAGCATGGCCGATGTTATGCCAGCGAAGCAAGATGACGCTGGTAGACGGGACGGGATTGACCAGAAGCAAAGGGGTGATGTGGTGGGCGTGGCTCAGGCCTCAAGTGGTTTTTTTTTTTACATGTTAGATATATAATTAAAATAAAATGTTCACAAAAAATAAAAATAAATATTCAAAAAATAAAAACAAAAAACTTGCAGAGCTCCCATGGGACCCACAATGGAAAGGATATAAATCTATCGTAACAAGGATACAAATTTAATATAAGTTTAACCTATCCTAGTTAAGATATAAATTTAAGACTTCCAAAATAAATTTTTTAGACTTTTTGTTTATTCATTAGGAGATCATTTAGACTGTTAACTCTACAATTAGAACAATTTGTTTCATTCTTAAAAATTCATCTTTTTTTTTTTCAAGATTAGAGCTCAAGTTTTTTAAAATAAAAGTTTAAGTTCAAGAAAATTTCTTAGACTCTTAGTCAATATCATGTCTTCTTACAATTTGGTAATTAATTTACAGTTCGTAACGTCCATAATTTGGTGCCCAAATATTTGAGTTTTCTAGTACACACGCGCAAAATTAGCACAATCAAACACCTAATCGCACCTCTTTCCACCTCCTTGTTGTGTTATTAAATGATATTCGGTACCAATGTTCTAGAGCCTTGTGTTCTAGAGTCTGGTAGGTTCAGATGAGCATCTTTTAAGTGAGAGCGATTCTTACACTGATTTTCTTGCAAAAATGGGTGCTGGCGTTGCCGTAGGAGAAGCTCTTCTAAATCATCCTCTTCTCGAATTGAGATTGATGTGGGCCGATGATAGTTTGGGGTTGTAGTTGTTAGGAAATAGTTTTTCTACTTCTTCATTTACTGTTCTCTTATGCACCCAGGAAAAAAAAAAAAAAATAACACGATCAAACAGACAATAATAAAAAAAAAAAGTATTTACAAAAATTAAATCGTGAGCCCCGTAGGCTTCATACTACATATCAATCAATTCTATTTAGAGTGGCATTACATGAGCCGGAACTTTCGTCCCCGCCACCAGTGCCCTAGCCAGACATATTTTTTTTATTTTTTTAAACAAAAAATTAGATAATATTAATATTATTTTAAACATACTTAATTATACTCAAATCTTTATTTTTTTAATTTTTTCTTGCTAATTTTCTGGTGGGGCCAGGCCACTTTTGCCGGCCCCCAATTTTTTTCCTTCTATTTAATACAATTTTCTTCACGTATCTGATTCTTTTTCCAATGTTTATAGGTTGATTGATTTATTTATTTTGACCAATACTACCAATTTTTGACTAACTACTATAGTCAATCAACTAGGGCTTTTAATATCGCATAATAATGTATTCACATGGAATAAATAGCTCTGGTTGCATTGACAATGGGGCTATTCGGTGGGAACGCGTAAAGGCTACGTGCTAACACACACAGGGAGTAAACTGCATTCATGATTGAGACACGGAGTAGTTGACAAAGATTTGGATAATTTCCCAATCCCATTGGAGACATTTCTACGATCCCAATCAACAAAACGTGAATGAATTGAATTGTGGGCTATGGTGGAGTTATGCCATATTATATTAGGAAGTAACATTAAATTATTTCAGTTAAACAATTTTTAAACAGGTATATAGTTTTATTAAAAATATTTAATAATTTATTTATTTTTTATTTTTTACTAATTTAATTATCTAACGATTTATATCGTTTTATTATTATTTTAAAATTATTTAACTAAATAAAACCACAAGACTTTTTTCTTATATTTAAATTAATTTGAAGGCAGCGTCAACTGTTGCGCTCAACTGCATTCGCATAACCGTTGATACGCTTGAGACCTCGATTGTGACGCGTGAATCGGATTGAAACTTCTACCATTACAAACAATTCCTGCATTAACCAGTCACTCTTGAGTGGAATGGTTTGCATAAACGTGAAGTGTACTCACCAAGAAAGTTGTTTTTAAAAAAAATATACATATATATTTAGCAAGTGTAGGTTAAATGATGTTAAATTTTAAAATAATATAAATTGATAAATAATTAAATTTTTTTCAAAAATAAATAAATAATTTATTAAATATTATTAAATAAATTTTACATTTATATATATCTTTTCAATTTATACTCATATAATCGTAATTATAAAAAGAAAAGTCAAATTCAATTCCCGACATGCATAAGTGTATCAAGCTCACAAGTGAAATTGTGAAGAGGGTCATCGTATAACTACACTTAAAAAGATACATAAAGAATATATAATTAATTTAATAATATTTAATTATTTATTTATTTAAATTTAATATATTTTTATTAATTTAATAATCTAAATTTTTATATTTTTATTATATTTTCATGTATACGTATCCACTTTTTTTTTTTTTCCGCTGTGAAAGTGACTCTGACCCGTTAACACTGGCCTGCCTCCAACTTCTACGAGAATGTTTGACCAAAATAAAAAGGGAAAAATCTGTACCAAATTCAATCGGAAAATGCGGCCAGACCCCACAATGTCTGCGGACCCTTTTAAAATAAAAAAAAAATTGTCGTGATATATAAATTATTATATATATATATAGATTAAAATTAAAATTATTTTTATATTTTTATTCAATCTCACTCATAATTAAAAATTTATCATCGAGCACTAATAAAATTAAATGGACTTTTCTTAAATTTAGTTTCAGTATTAACAAATTTTGAATTAAATATTACATTATAATAATTTTTTTTATTTTGTAAGAAAAGTGATGATAATAAAATTTAAATTTAAATTAATATTAAAAAAATACACGACTTTCTGTTACCCCATTGCTTTACGTGATGTCTGTGAGTTTATTATTATTATTAACATCAATTTCATTTTGACTATATTCCTTCCTATTCAATCACGCATGCATTTTCAAAAGTCTACACTGCTTCTCATGGAAGTATATTCTGTCAAAATATTTGTCTGACTTGGCTTCTTATTAGCGTAAATTTTTTAAAGTTCGGTGACAGTTTCGTGGGGGCATGCTCACTACCACAATCTATTGAGGTGGCTTCCATGAGATACGCTTTTCTTTTTGTTTTTTTGTCCATGAGATTCTATCTTATTGCATTCTTAGATTCCATCTAGCATTAAAAAAAATCTCAGTTTCCATTATCGTGCACCTCGTTCTGGTAATGAGCGTCAAGAGTGGAATTCATGCTCCGGGGTCACCTGTGAAAGACAGTATAAACAGGTGTATATTTTCATTTATTCTGCCACAGTACAGAAACTCTATTAAATAAGAGTTCAATGGACAATACACGAGATAAGGATAGAAGAAGAAAAAACAAACTAGCTGATAAGATAACAATACAATCAGATAGAAAATGATCCAGCCATCAGTTATACAATTAAACAACTTCCAGATAAGTGCTATCTAACAACCTCCAGATAAGGGCTATCTAACATGCCCCCGCAAGACGGAGGCAGCATCGACGACTCCGATCTTGGATCGAAGAAATAGAAACCGTTGACGATGCAGTGGTTTTGTGAGGCCATCCGCTAGCTGCTCGGACCCTGAAATATGTCGAACGGTCAAAGCACCAGAGGCTACTTGTTGACGAACAAAGTGATAATCCATAGCCAAGTGCTTCATCCTTGAATGGAAGACTGGATTTGCTGACACATAGGTAGCCCCAAGATTATCAGAGTAGACGGTAGATGTATCAATAAGAGGAACCTTTAACTCATGAATTAAATTAGTCAACCAAGCCAATTTAGCAACAGCAGTAGCTATAGCTCTGTATTCTGCTTCTGTGGAAGATCTAGCCACTGTTTTTTGCTTCGAGGATTTCCAAGACACAGGTGTATCACCAAGAAATACCAAATAGGCTGAGGTAGAGGTTCTATCGTCAATATTACCTCCCCAATCGGCATCACAATATGCACGAAAACAAAAGGAACTAGGATTGGAACTGATAAAAAGTCCATGATACATTGTGCCTTTGAGATACCGCAAGACTCTCTTTAGCGTAGACCATTGATTCAACGTGGGTTGGTGCATAAATTGAGCCAATTTATTGACGGCAAAGGAGATATCAGGACGAGTTAAGGACAAATATTGCAAGGAGCCTACCAGTTGCCGATAAGCTTTCGGGTCTGCAGGACCAGAGTCATCAGTGAGAGTCAATTTGGTGCTAGGAGACAGAGGAGTATTCTGCTCCTTGGCTTCAGTCATGCCAAAATCATCAAGTAACCGGCGCACATAGTGGTGCTGGGAAAGGATTAAGCCAGAAGAGACTGGAATCACATCCATTCCCAAAAACACATTGAGGTCACCAAGATCTTTCAAAGAGAATCGAGCAGCAATTTGATTATAAAAATAAGAAATAACCTCTTCATGATTTCCGGTTAAGATGATATCATCGACATATACGAGCAAATATAGCAAAATAGAGTCATTGCTGTAGATAAATAGAGAAGAATCAGAGACTGAATTTATAAATCCAATGGTGAGAAGAAAATCACTTAATTCCTGATACCAGGCTCGCGGCGCTTGTTTGAGGCCATAAATTGCTTTGTTAAGCCTACAAACATGATTGGGTTTTTCAGCATCAATGAAGCCAGGGGGTTGTTCCATGAACACCGATTCTGTGAGAGTGCCTTGTAAAAAGGCGTTGTTAATATCAAGTTGTCGTAATCGCCACCCAGATTTCACTGCAATTGTAAGCACCAATCGGATAGTTGTAGGCTTAACAACAGGACTAAAGGTTTCTGAAAAATCCAAACCTGGTCGCTGGTGAAACCCCTTAGCGACTAGGCGAGCTGTGTATCTTTCAATAGACCCATCAGGATTTCTTTTTATGCGATAAATCCACCTGTTTCCAATAACGTTTGTAGCCTCCGATCGTGGTACAAGACACCAGGTATTGTTATCAAGCAAAGCTTTAAACTCTGCGGTCATGGCATCATACCACAAAGGATGTTTAATGGCATCCTTAACTGTGTGCGGCTCCAAGGATTCAATAGTGGAGACTCGAGTAGCCTGGGATATTCGCTTGGGCTTGAAAATGTTGTTTTGAGACCTGGTTGTCATTGGATGAGTGCGATAAGGCTGAGGACGCACTGTGGAGTGATCGATATTGGACTCTAGAGTGTCCGTTGAAGTTGTTTGTGTTGGAAAGGGACTTGAGCACGGGATATTTTGTGAGGGACTCGATAGGGACGGGACGGTCTGCTGCTCATCAGAAGGCATACCTGCAGAGGTGGACAAAGGAGGTATAACAGAGGGAAGTGTTAGGTCTGAAACAAGAGCGTTCCAATCAGAAGAATGCAAGACCGAAGTTGTTGATGGGGACGCTAGGGACTTTGCAAAGGGAAATGTGGACTCAATGAAAATGACATGACGCGAAATATGAATTTTATTTGTCTGAGGATCAAAACATTTAAAACCTGTATGATGGGGTGAGTATCCAAGAAATATGCAAGGGTGAGATTTTTCCTGTAATTTGTTTGAAGTGTAAGGCTTTAACCAAGGATAACACAAGCACCCAAAAACTTTCAATTTAGCATAATTTGGTGGGATGTGGAAGAGTTTTTCATATGGTGATTGCATGTGCAGCACTGGGGTGGGTAGGCGATTAATTAAATAGGCTGCAGTCTGAAATGAGTGAGACCAAAATTTGGTAGGGAGTGAAGCGTGGTGAAGTAAAGTTAAACCTGTTTCTACCACATGTCGATGCTTTCTTTCTGAAATACCATTATGTTCAGGAGTATGTGGTGGTGTTAAAATATGTGATATTCCATGGGATACCAGAAAAGATTTGAGAGCTAGATACTCACCTCCACCATCAGTATGTAACTCAGTGATGGAGTTATTAAATTGTTTTTCAACCAGATTTTTAAAAGCGATAAAAACAGAGTAAACATCGGACTTCAAACGCAAAGGGTAAAGCCAAAGATATCGAGTAAAATGATCAATAAAAATGACATAGTATTTAAATCCATCAATAGACTCGACAGAAGACGGACCCCAAATATCTGAGTATATTATTTGAAGAGGACGACTAGTAGAGACGGAGGACTGAGCAAAGGCCAATTTCTGGCTTTTATTGCACTGACATGCATTACATACTAAGGATTCATTAACTAAAGACTGACATGGCAAAGAAAATGAAGTAACTAAATGATGCATAATTTTGGCTGATGGGTGACCAAGTCTTTGATGCCAAGTGAAAGCAGGTTTGATAGATGTCGATAAAGCTAAAGGAGGAGATTGTTTCGGAACTGCTTCTAAGAGGATTTGATACGTCCCGTCCTTATTTTGCCCCCGCAGTAGAGTTGTTCCTGTGCTTAAGTCCTTTACCAAACAAAATTCAGGAAAGAATTCAACAGAAATTTGATTAGTCTCACACAATTTTGATACAGAGATTAAGTTGCTCTTCATGCCAGGTACACATAAAATATCAGAAAGATGGAAATACTGATCATTTTTAGAGAATGTAATTGAACCAATGTGTGTAATTGTCAAACCTGCACCATCACCAATTACTATCTCATCTGTGCCGTCATACTCTGAGTAAAGTGACAGGTTGTTAAGATTGGAGGTGACATGATGCGAGGCACCAGAGTCTATGATCCAAGTAGAGTCTTTTGATGTTGACATTTGAGCCGGGTTTGCTGCAGGAATCTCTTGAAAAAATGATTTTCCACGAAAACATTTTTTTGCTGTGTGGCCAGGTCGCTCACACAGTTGACAAATCGGTCGTTGCTGGATAAAATGATCACTAGAAAAATTTGGTGTATTTGCTGCCGATGGAATTTGTGGTCTGGAAAAGTAACCTCGACCTCCACGGATGGATGCAGAACCTCGACCTCTAAAATTTCCTCGCATTAGTCCAGGAAATTGGGGCTGTCCTCGGTGTGAAACATTAGCATTGATTGGAAAAGAAGTCACTGACTCCTCTTTCTTGAGATATGTCTCAAAATCTACAAGCTTATTATGTAATTCTTCAAATGAAATAGAGGTTTCTCGTGCTCGAATGGCTGTCGTCAACTCCTTGAATTGATTTCCGACACCATTTAGGATATGAATAATAAGATCTTCATCAGCAACAGGAGCATTAATGATTGATAGTTCATCTGCTATACCCTTTATCATTCGAAGATAGTCTGCTACTGATCTGGCACCACGTGGCTCGAAGAGCCTTTCTTTCAATGACATAATTCTAGATCGCGAATTGCTTGCGTAAATTTTTGACAATTTTTCCCATGCCTCCTGTGCTGTATTTGCAGAAGCTATGAGTGAAACCAAGGATTCGGAGACTGAAGCAATAATAGCGTGTAGAAGTAATTGATCCTGTCGATACCACTTGTCATAGTCTGGATTGGTAATTGCAGCTTCTCCTTGTGTAATCATCTTTGTTGGGCACGGAAGTGAACCATCCAAGTAGCCTTCTAATTTGTAGCCGACAAGCAATGACTTGAATTGGGCTCTCCAAGAATGATAATTAGATGGAGATAGTTTTAGAGGTAACTGGGCAGCAACATTAATGGCTGTTATGCCTATTGATGTTTGAACGGTGGAAGACTGGACATGATTTTCAACCGTTGGTGTAGAGGATTCAGATGCCATGATTTTGCTGATAAGCTTCAAGGCTCTGATACCATGAAAGACAGTATAAACAGGTGTATATTTTCATTTATTCTGCCACAGTACAGAAACTCTATTAAATAAGAGTTCAATGGACAATACACGAGATAAGGATAGAAGAAGAAAAAACAAACTAGCTGATAAGATAACAATACAATCAGATAGAAAATGATCCAGCCATCAGTTATACAATTAAACAACTTCCAGATAAGTGCTATCTAACAACCTCCAGATAAGGGCTATCTAACAACCTGTGACCTTTGTCGCCCTCCTTACGATGTGCCGTTTGTACCCTTTTGTGGGCTCGCCCCAGTGTTCGGGTTTGCTGTCCTCCGGTGATGGGGTTTCTATTTTTGGTGGTGTGTGGGGCACTCCTCGTCTAGTTGATGTGCGGTTCAGTTTCCTTCTCTTCCCCCGCCTCCCGTTTACCTTGATGGTAAGTGAGAGGGTAGGGGAGGGCTCCCTTTTTGTTGCGCAATCAGATTTTGTACAAGTTGTTGCTGGATGGGTTTTTAGCGGGCTTGACTACTCAAGGTCTTCGGTGACTTTGGAGATTTGAGCAGTTGGCGATGAACATGGCTGGAGCTGGTTTCCTTCGATCTCTTTCTGCAACTCTTTATGAGGGTGGTTGGTGGGTGTCTCTTGATTATAGACATATGGCGAGGGCCGCGTGTGGTGGCGGTGGCCGCAATATGCGGCAGCATCCTTACCGGAGCCTTTGCCGGTGTCGATCCTCTGCCGGTCATCAAGTGGAGGGCTGTGAAGGTGCCTGGTACTATTTGGGTTCAACTGACTTTTGGGCCCAAGTTTACCAAGTCTAACAAGGTGTTGGATTGGGGGTCTTATCTATTGGAATGTTGGGACCTCCTTAGGCTGGTTGGGTTCTTTGTATGTAAGAGTGGTCTTCTCGTGAGCCTGTCTATGTACTCCTTTGTTATATAATGGACTAACATTTTATGTTGGATCAAAAAAACAAAAAGAAGAATCCACGAGGCATGGAGATTCAATAATAATTAATTAAATAATACTGATTTGATTGCAATCCAATTAAAATTTAGAAAATAATAAGTAATAATAAAATGATATAAGTTATTGAATAATTAAAATTTGAAAAAATAAATAAATAATAAATTTTTTAGAGTTAATATATAAAAATATTGTCAATTTTATTTAAAATAGCAAATTTAGCACTAATTTTAAAAGGTGACAAATCTAGTACTAATTTTATTTAAGGTAAAAAATCTAACATATTGTGAAATTTCTTAAATAAAATTTATTTGTTTCGATAATGTGACATTAACTTATATAATTATCATTTTATCGAAACTAGTAAATTTTTATAAATCTGTTATCGAAACTGAAAGATTTTATTCATATAAAATCATTACGTATTATATTTATTACTTTAAGTAAAATTAGTGTTACATTTGTTACTTTTTAAAGTTTGTATTAGATTTGTTATTTTAAGTAAAGTTGGTGATATTTTTATATTAATCTAATTTTTTAATATAATTAGATGAATTATATAATTATTTTGTTATTCTTTAAAGTTATGTTGTATAGTGAAACTCTCATTTATGGTGTGTTTGGATTTTATTGGGACAGACAAAGCAAGTGGTGAGAAAAAAATAGTGAGAAACAAATAAATAGAAAAAAAAAATTTATTGATAGTTGTTTGGATATATTAAAATTAAGTGAGAAAGAAAAATGTAAAAAAGTAAATTTTTTATTTGACTAAAAAGAGAAATTAGAGGGAAAGAAAATATTAATTAAACTAAATAACTAAAATGCCCTTAATTGTTTTTTTCTTTTTTGGAGGTAAAAGGATAGACTTTATGGGCATTTTTGTCACTTTATTATTCTCCTTATTTCTAATTTCTTGCAGCCTTTAATTGTAATTAAAAGAAAAAAAAGAAAGAAAATGAATTGTGGGCGCCATCAATAGTATTGTTTCTGCAATGAAGAATCGGATTTCATCGTCATTTTTGTATTCCAACATAGAAAATAAACAAATTCTTTCTACCTCAATTCTTTCCTCACTATCCATTCGAATCCAAACACAACATTATTGAGAAGGATATAATCTTTGTGGAATTTTGTGTTTGTAGTTGACGTGAATTATCACAATCGAATCACGCGTCTCTTTGGGTTGTTCTTTACTTTTTTTAATCTATACTTTCACATAATTTTGTCTATATTTTTAGATGATGTCTAAGTGTTATGATGTTAGGATGCTTCATTTCCATTGCTGCTTTTGTTCCGATTTTATTACCGAAAATAAATTTTCAAATATTTGATTTTTTTCTTAAACAATCAAAAAAATCAAATATTTGATGATACACGTATTGATAATAATTTTATGAACCCTAAAAGGAAAAATAGATCGTATGGTCATGACGCACTTTTCATGTGCTACTTTTTATTTATTAATTAATTAATCTGATAACAATATGATGATGACAGTAGACAGACTACTTTGTGCACATAAAGAAAGCGAAAATATGATTAAATTATTAGCCGCTTTCCTTTTTTCCAGTCTTAGTAGACAATTAAAAGTCACTTCGTGCTTTTCTTGAAACTCTTTTTTCTACACGTAGAAAAAAGAGTACTAGCTGATGTGTCATCCCCTCGATAATCCAAAAGCAGATCCAGACCGCAATGAGACATAGTCCATCTGCAAGAATTAGAAAAATCGACCGAAAAAATTAGTATTGTTAGAATATAATATAATCGATCGATTAAATTATATAATTAAATAATTATAATTTATAAAAAATATATTAATTTTATTAATTTTTTATTATAAATAATAATTATTTAATTCCATAACTCAATCAGTTAGTTACACTTTAACTCCTTTATGTCAATTTTTTTTTTCTATTCGGATATGTTTTTCCAATAAGATATTGCAAATTTTCTTAATCTTGACTTGAACGATGTAATTATAACTAAATCGGTGAGAAGGTTGTCTACAAATTGATCTATGATATTACCTGGATTTAGAAAAGGTTGTTTTTAAGTCTCGGTTCATGTGATATTAAATTTTAGATATATTAGATTTCGATTCTATCAAGTTTTGTGTTTGGTTTTTGATTATTCAAATTCAAGTTATTTTGGTCAATCAAATTTCAGGTTGTTCTGAACATGTGTTATTTTCATTTCATATATTTTGAGTAACGGCTCATTGATTTTTACAATTAATATGAATTGAATCGATTTGACTTTAGATGAATTAGATCAAATTATTTGAGTCCGATCAATCAAATAAACAGTAAAAAAAAAAAAAACAGCTCTTTAAAAATAAAAGAGCATTTGAGATTTGGAAATGGGACCTAGAAACCGTGATGTAGTTTCCCAAGAATAGTGCAGTGGGGCATGAGCTAGTTAGAATTTTCCAAAAACCCGTGCATGTTGGACAAGTTGGCGGATTTAAATATTTTTTATGGCCTCTTGTGCTACACGCTAGTTGATGGCATATAAATTAAAAACATATACATACATAATTTTCCATCAATGCTATAGTAATGTAGCCATAATTATGCAAGTATGATCTCGAACAAGACAATTTCTCATATTTGAATTATCATACAGTCAAATTCTATTTGTCCGACAATAACTTTAATATTACGAATAAAAAATAATTTTACACGTAACAACGTGTAAAATACCTAATGTCAAGAGAAAAAAATAATAATAATCCAAATATGATTCAATCCGTATAGGCTAAGATGGGCATGGTGCCCTCCATTCACTCGATCTCCTACTGGTCCGTGTGCACTAAATTAATGTCCCCCTTCTCTGTTGACAAATCTTGAGAAATCTCCTGTGCAGATTCACTTGTTTATATGCTTATTATATATATATATATTATATTTAAATTTTAAATCTTTTTAACATTTTATTTAAATTCTAAATTTTTTGATTTTCTACCACATCGATCCCTCTGTTTACTAAAAGTGATCAATTTATTAAAAAATAATTTTAACTTTACAAAAAATTATTTAAAAAAATATTAAATATATGAATTGAATATCTTTTCTATTAAAAATATGCATGTTACCTATTTAATTTGTATATTTGTTGATTAAAAAAATATTTAATGTGCATATTTTGTTGATAAAAAAATATTTAATTCATATATTTAACTTTTTTAAATAATTTTTATTAAATTTAACTTATTTATTAATCGATTGACTATTTTTTTGTAACTTAAAGGCTTGATATAGTATAAAATTAAAAGGTGTAGGATTTAAATGAAATATTAAAAAGATTTAAAATTTAAACGTAAAAAAATTTAAAAGTTTAGAATTAAAAATATTGATATCTCTATATATATCTTCTTTGATAGAAAATTTATTTTATTTTACACACAAGTCCTGTTTTAATGTCCAAGCATTTTAAAGTTGTTGTTGTTGAAAAGTGTAATTGACAATTTTCGTGGCTTCCAAAAAGATTTATCGTCGATCACTATACATTCCACAATATTTTTCATTGATATTTCAATCCTTGTAGCCTTACATTAGCTTCTTTTTGCATTCTTTACAATTAATTAGAGGATAATTTATTGAAATATAAAGGTTAACATTTACCCGAAGAGGACACCATATTCCTTTCGGGATCCACCAAAGTAGTGGCTAGGTCTGGTTCAGATGTTGACATAGCAAGTGCTTGAAGAGACTGTTGAACTTAATTAATCGATCTTGTTGAAATCTCACCTGTAAAAGGAAGTGCCTAAAAATAGTAAGTAAAATTGCTCAAGGAAATTTTCTAAAAGAAAAATATTCGGTGAATTTTTTTAGATACAATCAAAATAATATGTATTATTAAAAAATAAAATTTAAAAAAAATTAAGTACTTTGTTAGATATAATAAAAAAAATTATGTTAATTATTTTAATATTATTTAAAATTAAATTGTGTGGTTGAATTCTCCCGAAAAAGCAATTGATGGGCTAGATGGCACGAACTAGAAATGGAATGTCCAGCAGCATTGGAATTTCTTATGGCCACTGACATTTTTTTATATAACAACAAAGAGGATTCATAAAAAATCAGTAGGTATACATTGGCCACGATAAAATTGTAGGTGGTTGATGACCACAATTATGTACCTTTTTTTCATTTGCTGTTTGAAATCTCCATAGCATAAACCAAACTCAATTATTGTTCATTGTCAACGAGTAAATTATCAAACAAAACACAATTTTCTTTTGCTTCTTTTGCTGGCACCAATAATAGTGAAGCATATTTGTTCTATTTTGCACACTAACAAGCCCTACAAAAATATATGTTAATAAAAAATTTCATTTAACAGTAAGACATGGAAATTAATTTTCAAAAATAAACGAAAAAAATATTATTTCCTATTCCTGTACTTAAAAAGATCCCCAAGTGCATACTCAAAATGATGAATACATTGATTGCTACATGCATGAACCACCAAAGTTAAATAATTATAGCGCGGCTCACCTTTCTTTCTTTTTTTTTTTTTTTTTTTTTGGCAACCAAATAAATTTATAACAAAGTACAAACAACCACTAGTACAAACAAAAATTTTAGGTTATCCATAACATTTAATGGCTTTCTAGCTTTTGGAGAATTTAAAAAAAAAAAAAACCAAGCAGGATCGACGAGGACAGCTATGATAATAATGAAATTTAATATGCAAATATACAGCGAAAGATCAAGAAATTGAAATGATGAGAAAATAAGTATTTAATTTTCTTAACTTTTTATTGTAAGCAATAAAAAAATTAAATAATATTATTTTATTAATAAATATTTAATGTATATAATAACTTTTCAGTTTAAAAAACAAAAAGAGAGTGACATTAAAATATAAAATATAATACTTAGTGATAGTAAAAAATTAATTTTAGTAGAATAATAATATAAATTTAAGTTTTTTTATATCACTTTTTTAGTAAAAGTAATTGAAGGCGACAAAACAAAAATTTAAAAGAAACAATAAGTTAAAAAGCCTCAAATTTAGTCTATCATCAAGTTTTACCGACAAAAATTATCAAAATGCGAAACACGGCGGACTAATTTGGTGAAATCGAGCGAATTTGAGATTAGATTTGAGGCCTGCTATGACTCATGCTCCGACAGATTTCGTCAATTGGACTTGACAGGAAGCTAAATTTGAGACACAAATTTTACGAGATATTAT
Source organism: Carallia pectinifolia (assembly GCA_037832335.1). Taxonomy (NCBI): domain Eukaryota; kingdom Viridiplantae; phylum Streptophyta; class Magnoliopsida; order Malpighiales; family Rhizophoraceae; genus Carallia; species Carallia pectinifolia. Next base: position 13,867,844 of record CM075453.1, read on the forward strand.
TAACCCTAATAATAAAGGCAGTGAACAAAAGTGAACCATTTCAAGAAGTTATATTAGACAGATTTACGAATTTATGCTCGAAACAAGTGAGCCTTTTCTCTTTTTTATGATTGTGCTTCCTGGCCGAAAAAAAAAAAAAAAAAAAAGAACAAGAAGTTGAAAGGATTCTGCAATAATAGTTCCAACTTTGAATCGATTATGTGATCACATGAGCTTACACTTGCATAAAGGCACATATTCTCATGATTCTGCATAGTTCTGGAAACTTGGCTTATTTTTGCCAGTAGAATCTGGAGCCAAAATTTAAAGGTAGATTTGAAAGGATTCAATTTCAAGTGGAAAAAAGCTCTTAGCTACATAATCATTTTTTCTTTCACATAAAAAAACAAAAACCTAAAAACTTCAAAGTTGCAAACTTATATAAGTCGTTATAAGGTGATAGATTTAAAGATAAAAAGATAAATTGTTAAGATACCTAAAACTGTGCTGCATCGTTAATTCTAAACTCAGTATCAATACAATTTTCACATAATGAGTGGAAAGCGCCTAAAATTTATAATTATCAGCTTAAAAAGAGTCCTTTATTACCACTAATGTAATATAATTATAATTAAAAACTATATGTAAATACCCACTTGCCCTCTTGATTCAACCTGAAAAATACAAAAGACTCCCAAAGAAAAGGACCCGACTGACTGGCGAAGAAAGCAAGCACCTAAATAAAAATAAACATGAAAATTATAAAAAAAAATTCAAAAAAAAAAAAGAAAAGAAAAAACAAGGCAATGTCTCAATTTCACCAACGTTAACCAGCTCAGCAATATCCATCCCCATTAGCACACAGCACACACACAAACCCACTTGCTAGGGATTGGTGCCGTTGAAATGGGGTTGACCTAACTTGCTCGAGTTGACTCAGTGAGCTGCCACCGGTTTCTTGGCCAGCCGCCAAGCGGAGGTGGCGATGAGCGGCCGAGTATGCCAACCCAACATCAAACACCCATCATTCTCCTCCACTCTGTACCCATCTCCGCCGCCAAACAGGGCCAACAACATGCTGGCTTGCTTGAACGCGTTTGACCCGAGATGGACCGGCACGAAACCAGCCGAGCCGAACCGGGTTCGCCACTGAGCCAGAGTCTCGTGTCTCTCGACTCGGTCCGGCCCTTCGCATGCCAGAACATTGCAAATCTGCTTCCCCAAATACACCTCCGACATCATTTTATCCTGCGTACTGTCCGAACCCTCCAGCGAGTCGAACAGCGTCGAGTAATAGTGCAACGACTCGGTGAACCGGTCCAGGAAAACCGGACCGTTATGGTTCGCTTCCTGCTCCGCAACGGTAACAATCTCCGGTTTCATTTGCTTCACCGCCGATAACACTTTCTCAATGGCCCCCGGTCTGGCCAGCAATTTGTGCAACTCGAAGACCGAGTTAACTGCCACCGATTCCAACTCACTGGGTCTGAGTTGAAGCATAGACGCGTCAATATCAGCCAAACTGTTAGCCACAAAACCTTTGTACTCGAACTCAACGTGGATCGTCTCCGCCAGCTGAGCCAATTTCCAGCCCACTTCTTGAAGATGGTCCGTGTTATCATGCGCCGGCGGTCCAATTCCGGTTAGCCGGAAAGCGGGGGGGCCGCCAGGCCTGAGCGCGAGAGCTTGCATCAGAGCCGGCCACTGCATCCCTTGATTCATGGAGAAATCAATAACGTGGACGCGTTTTTTACCTTCAAATGCTTCGAGAATGGCTTGATTGGCTGTGAAATGAGCGAAATTGATGTACGGACAGGCCTCGTAGAAGTTCATCTGGAGAATATTTGACAGCGAATGATCAATTGGGTTTTGAGGACATACTCTGTAGATTCTTCGAGCCAAAGCCTCGGCGAAGTAAGTGGCGACTTTGCGCATCGCGCCGGCCTGAGACGTGGCCAAGAAACCGATTTTCTTGACAAGAGCTTCCGCGAGATTAAAGTTGTTCTCTTGGACGGCCTCGGCGCAGGCCATTAGAAGATGAACTAATCGGATGCCGTTCTCTTGCGAGTCGACCAGGACCACCGGCCGAGTTGACTCACCCGAGACACCGATGTTTTGGCCTCCCAAGCTACTGGGTTTCAACCGCTTGGGCTCTCTAGAGGAATCGATTCGAGAGGTGGGGGTCTGGTTCAAGATTGCCTTGCCGGGAATAGCCTTGAGATCGTAATCGGACGATGGAGATTCCTCGAACAAACTATGTCTGTTTGTCTGCTGCTGCCGTTGTTCGGCGAAATCGACGGTGGTGATTGTAGAAGACTCGGCGGCTGCTCCGGTAGTGAGAAATGAATCGTCGAGACACGACGGTGGCTGCGAGGAAGTAACAACCGCCCCCGCCGCCGTGTAGACGAGATCGAAACTGGGGTTTGGATTGAGGCCAGACAGCATGCTTTCGAGCCACGTGGATAGATCCGAGGGATTGTAATGAACGGTTTCAGATGAAAGAAACGAGAGTCCGTCTTCCTGCACGTGACCCATAACCTCTTCCAGCTGTTCAAGCTTCTGGGCAACCTCGGCCATATCGGAAGTCCGCACCTTGTAGCCCAAAACCGCCAACAGCTCGTCCATCCCGCCGCCGTCCGCCAGCTGGGTTTCCCCTTCCCGAATCTTGCCTTTCCCATTAACCGCCGCCGACATTCCACTAGAGGCAGCTGCTGCTGCAGAAGCAGAGGATGGGTCTGGCTGAGGAAGGATATTTGGGTACTCTCTTTTCATGATTTTGAGCGTTTCCTTCCTGATTTCCTTCTATCTTGGGCTAGTTTCTGAGTTTTTCAATTTTTTTGGGTTTTTTTCCTTTTTTTTTTCTTTTGGTTCTGTTTCTGTTTTCTGTGTATATAAGAGTTGCTCAAAAGCCAAAGGAAGCTGTGAGTGGTAGAGGAATCTGTACATTGGGGATTGGGTTTTTTTTTAAAAAAGAAAAATAAAAATTGTGCTTTGGTTTCTTTCACTGGAATGGTACTGGCACTTCCCTATCACAAATTAAAAATTGAAAACATTTATTCAGAAAACAGCAATAATGATATTTATTTATTTATTGTTTTCCTAATAAAAATATGAAGAAAAATAGTTTAAAAACAAAGAAGAGTCTGATGGGGGCGCAAGCTCCAATGGCAATGGCATCAGGCTAACAGCCACAAAGAAAAAGTTGAACGCAAACAGAAACAGATAAGATGCAACCATTGTTCTTATTATTTTTTTTTTCTCAATTTTTAGGCTAACAAAGCTAGACTTGGAGGTGTCCCTCGGCAACTTCATTTAATACTCTTACTGCTTGTGGTGACACCTTTTAGTTTACTAGGTTCATTGCAAATCATCCCATGTTATGGCTTCATTTAATATACTCGGGGTTTAATATTTTAAAATTTTATTAAAAAGTATAATATTTATTATAAATAATAGTAATTAAATGAGTAATTAAAAAGTAATTAAAAATAGAGAAGTAAAGGTAATATTTTATAATTTTATTAAAAAGTATAATATTTATTATAAATAATAGTAATTAAGTGAGGAATTACTATAGAGATTTTTTTTTAGATTTTAGTTATTTCTCTTCACTTTCATAAAAAGATAATCCTGCTTATTTATAAATAAAACTTGCTTAAAATTAGCTTACAATCACTAAACTAATACTGTATTGGTGTCCTGTATTTATTATAAGAATAATTTTTATAAAAATATATTTAATTTTACCAAATATTTCAATTGTTTTTTTTTTTTGGTTAAACTACAAAGATTCGTAGTTGCTTCATTTAATATACTAGCATTTCAATGATAATATCTACGTTCATTTACTGACCTTTTTTTTTTTTTTTTCTAATTTTTGCGTTATAAACGAGTTGTGATGGATATAAATCCGCAGTTCAGTTCGTGTTCAGAAGCAAGAGAACTTTCTTCGAAGTGCCGTAGGCCTAGAGGCCTCTAGGATCTGCGACTGAACTTAACAAGCCACGATTGATACATGCAAAAGGTCTTGCCAGCCTTAATTTATACAGTGATAAACTCTGGCTCGAAGGCCAAAAAAGAAAATTCTTCTTTTAATTTTTTTTAATAAAATTATGTAAACATGTGTAATATAATATTTTAAAAATATATAATTAATTTAATTATTTTTTAAATATGATATTTTTTTATAATTTAATAATTTAAATTTTATCTACTAACTTAATAACTATTTTTATGTATATTAAATAATTTTTGTCTTTTTTTTCTTATACTGAGATCATGTTATATAATGGACAAGCTTTTTCTGCCTCACACTAAAATTTTCTTCTTCGTCTCAGTATTTAAGCTGTACACGACTCATCATGACGCTAGAAAGTTGAAGAAGTTTTGTCTATTAAGCACAAGCACTTTTACAATGGGTGTCCGTGTCACAGTCAACACCCATACGACATTTTTTGAAGGAATGTCGGACATTTCAAAATAAATCCCACAAAAAATAAAAATGTGTTTTACACTTTTAATTTTCACGTCAAAGACATCAAACATACGTGTGTGACACATATAAATTAGTTTCAAAATTTCAGAAATCATACATGTAGTAATTTTTTCAAGAAACATACTAATAAATAGTTTGATATTAAAAAAATAATTAGTATCTTTTACTCAGTCAATTATGTAAACTAATTTTAAATTATAATCTCTTAAATATTATTTATATGCATATAATATATATATATATATATATATATATATATATATATTTAAAATGTCTAACAAATACTAATTACAACATAAATACTATAATAATAATAATATATTTTGAAAAAAATACTAAATTACTTTAAAAATTTTAAATCACGTGTGTATATATGTATATAATATCGAGTCTACGTCATTCTCTTATCCAAATTTTCTAAAAAATTTGCAAGTTCTTGTGTTTGTATCATATCGTATCCGTCTTTGTCTCTATATTCGTGCATCGTAGAGTTAATACAAGTGATTGGAAGTTCAAATTTGAAACAAATTGTTTTGGATGTTAGGTATTCGAGTTTTGGATTCTGATTTATGCAGTGACAATATATAAATTTGCAAGAGACTAACCTAGCGACATGACCCCCACAAAGTTCGTACAACATTCATCTTACCATCAAAAACCAACCAGTTAAGAACAATGTTATTGGAAAATTAAAATCAAGTTAATTACTTATACGTGAGCGGTTTGCTATCGTGTGCACGTTATTTCTCACCAATTTTTGTCCTTTGGCCGGCTTTTTGGTTGGCCCAAGTGTTTGTACTCCTTTGTGAGTTTGTGATCCCTTTATAGGTTTCGTGAGGCGTTGTCCTCTTGGTGTTGGTTTCGATTTTCGGTGTTGTTGGCTGTTTTCACGGTTCTTTTCAGTTGGTGGCTTCTGTTCGTGGGTGTTTGGTTTGATACTAGGAGGTTTCAGTGGTCTCCCCTGCCTTCGTGGGCAAGGGAGGGGTAGCTTTTTGAGTTGAAGATCCCTTTGTACAGTCTGCTTGAGTTGTGTCTGCATTTTGCTTGGTTGTAGGTCATTGATTCTGTTCGGCCTTCATTTGTCTAGCTGCTCTGAGCTCGACAGCTTTCCTTCCATCTTCGTGCATTGTATTTACGATTTAGCATATTTGACCTGCACCTTGCTGGTTGCTGTCGACTAGGGTTTCACCGTCATGTGGTGGCGGTGGGATTTGGGATCCTTCGATCCTTGATCCTCTATTCCTTTTCAAGCAGGTTTCTTTCTTACTCAGGCTTCAGGCCTAAGTTTGAGCTTGCATTGGACTGTTTGGGTGTTGTTAAGTCCTTGGTTTGGCTTGTACTATGATTAAGTTGTGCTTTGTTAGATAGTGTGACTAAGCTATCTACTTATATGCCTGTGATGTGGACTTTTTTATGTAAATGACTCTATTTTTACTAATGCAATATATTTCCCTGTGTTTAAAAAAGAAAATTGAAATCATAAATGGGAAACATATAATAGATTAACAAATAAAATAAGCGCTTGGGAAGCTTTTATTTATTTATTTTTTCTTAATGACTAAAATGACAACTAATATTCCGTCTTATTGGATGTGGGGACAGGGGATTACCCGATGACTCCAACTCCACATATTCAACTTAACTCGTAACAAAATTGGTGAAATTGATTTAATTTAGTTAGATTAGTTGACGGTGTGTATTTCTGATTATAAAATTTTAGTTTTGAATTTTAGTTCTCTTTTTTACCTATTTTCTTTTTTAATAATGAATTATCATTTGTTTACAAATAAAAAAAACTGATGAAATATCTATGAAGCATTAACACATCTAAAATGATGTAATTTATGGATTATGAGACTTTTTTATTTGATGCACTTACATGTCAAAATATGTCTAATAAAAAAATAAAATAAATAAAAAAAACTTTTCAACATGTTATAAAATTTTTAGAGATTTTATATGTTGTTTAGGAAATACTCCAGTAGTTAAAGTTTATACTTTTATTTTAAAAATTTTGAATTTTCATCGTGGGAATAAAGAGTAAGAGATTTATGGAAAGAGAGAGTCTAATAGACCTCCTAATAGAGCAAAAAAAAAAAAGAGGTATCTTATATGGCTATTCGACACAATATTAGAAAAATTATAAGCTAAAATATCAGATATAATTATAAGAACAAAGAATATTTAGTAAATTATTATTGTTTGTCACAAATTATTTTGATAACATGTCCATGTATAAAATAATATAATATTTTTATAAAATATATATTGTCAAATACGAAAGTTATCAAAAATTTTTTAATTATATATAGGTATCTACGATACATTGAATATATCTTTTGTAGTTGTGTTTATGACATATGTTCTGTTAGTATGAGCTGGAATCGAACTTGTAGGAGAAAATATTGGAGTCTAAAGTGGAGAATTTGTAGTCAGTTATTCTTGGAATATTGATGTATTCTAGGAGATTTTTTAGGAGATTTGTTGTAACTAATAGTGATCTAGAATAGTCTTAAAAGGTGTATAAAAGTGTTCTCGTTGTACTTCTCAATATGCAGAAAACTATCAATAAAAATACACCGATTCTCTGTTTCTTTTCTTCATGGTATCAGAGCAATCCATCCTAATACTTTGAAAACATGGGAGACACGTCTTCCTTGGTAAAGAGGTCTCAAGGAGATAACTCAATCATTGCAGATCTTTCTACAAGACTATCTCAAATTTTGAGTCAAACACCAGCTTCATTGAGTCATGATCTCGGTGCAGCTATAATTGGTATTAAACTGGATGAGACTAATTATGTTCTCTGGTCTCAGATTATCGAGAGGTATATCTCTAGCAAATACAAAATGGAATATATCAATAGGGATCTCCCTCAACCAGACCTAAGTGATGCTACGTTCAACAAGTGGAGGACGAAAAATGCTGTGGTGAAGGATGGTTAATCAATTTGATGGACCCAAAACTGATAGGCAATTATATCACATTCCTGATGGCAAAAGCAGTATGAGATGCAGTAGTAACAACTTACTTTGATGGCATAGATACCTCGCAGGTTTATGATCTCCAGCGAAAAATGATGAGGCTTAAGCAAGGTGGGGGATCTCTTGAAGCCTACTTCAACAACCTTCAAGGCCTTTGGAGAGAAATACATTTCGGTTGGCCCAATCCGATGAAGTGTGAAGCTGACATTAAAAAATACAACTCAATCATACAAAAGGATAGAGTCTACACGTTCCTAGAGGGGCTTGACGACCGACTCGACAAAATCCAAGGAGATGTTCTTCAAATCCAACCTTTTCTTACCGTAGAGCAAGCCTATGCTCTGGTTTGCAGAGACGATCTCTGCCAAGCTGTGATGTTGACAAAGGGTGACGGGGATAGATTAACTGGCGTAGTTATGCTATCCAAAGGAATTCAAAGAGTACCATAGTCCTCACTTCAGTTCCAGAATAACGGAAGGTTCAACTTTTCTAGCAAATTGAAGTCACAAGGAGGTACAGGAGGATGTTCACATTGTGGGAACTTGAAGCACACAAAAGAAACTTGCTTTAAATTGTATGGATACCCAAAATGGTAACATGAACTCAAGCAAAAAAAGAAGCGTGAAGCTGGTGGAAGGGAAAATACCGATAAAGCTGCCATTACGAATGCTGGACCTTCACTTTCTTTTGTACCACAAGAATATGTCTTGCCCTCAAAGGCATCTTCGGGAGCTTCCCATCAGGACAATTCAGTTGTTATAGCAAACAAATCAACATCTATAAACGATCCAGGTAACCACAAATGGATTATTGACTCAGGAGCAATTGATCATATGACCTTTGATCCTCAAGGCTTTGAAACTGTTGCCTATTCAAAGAGGACATGTATCTCTAATGCAAATGGGGTGAAATACCCTACCACTGGAGCTGGAAAAGTGACAATTTCTTCTACTTTTACTCTAAAGAATACACTTTTGGTCCCATCACTTGAAAATATATAGCTGTCTATAGGCCAAGTTACTGAAGATTTAAATTGTTGTGCACTAATCTATCCAACTTTCTGTCTCTCCTAAGATATTCTCACGAAGGAGATTATTAGTCGTGGTACTAAGAAAGAGGGACTGTACTATGTTGATGAACTGAGTTTCGGTGGAGTGAATATGGTTCGAGAATCGAAAGGCTTAGAACATCAGATTGTAATGTTGCATCGTCGTTTGGGGCACCCTTCTTTTCAATATTTACAGCATCTATTTTCGAAATTTTTTTCTGGTATTCAAAAGTCCAATTTGAAGTGTGAGGCTTGCATTTTAGTTAAAAGTCATCGTGTGTCTTACCCACTTAGTTTACAATGTTGTAGAACTCCTTTTACTTTAATACATTTAGATGTTTGGGGGCCAGCCTCGATTTCATGTTCCTCTAGTGTTAGATGGTTTGTGACTTTGCAGATGATTGCACGCGAATGGCTTGGCTCTATGTGTTGAAAATAAAATTGAGGTGTTCGGAATTGTTTGCTCTTTCCACAACATGATTCAAACTCAATTCTCAACGAAGCTTTAGATTTTGCGCTCGGATAATCGAGGGGAATATGATAATAGGGAATTTAAGGAGTATTTTCAAATACATGACTTTTTCCATGTGGCCATTTGTCCCCAAACACCGCAATAGAATGGCATCGCTTAGAGGAACAACAGGCACATTCTTGAGACAGCAAGAGCCTTGTTTATCGGCTAATGTACCCCAAAGGTACTGGTCAGATGTCGTGATTACAGCAGTGTATCTACTGAATCGAATGCCATCAAAATTCTTGAATTTTAAGACTCCACTTCAGGTTCTTGATGAGTATGTCCGTTTACCCTCTATAATAATGCTTCCTCCAAAGATATTTGGATGTGTGGCGTGTGTGCACATTTATAAGGATCAACGCACTAAATTGGATCCATGAGCTGTTCAATGTGTGTTTCTGGGATATGCTACACATAAAAAAGGCTACAGGTGTTATGATCGTATTAGCCAATGGCTATAGGTCACAATGGATATTACTTTTGTGGAATTCGAGTCCTTTTTTTAGCCAATTTCTTCACATTCTACTCTTCAGGGAGGACAATTGGGTAAAGAGCGGAATGCTAGTGAGAATTCGAAAGTCTGGCCGAGTCTTGGTGTTGAAGATTCTATGGTTCAGTTGCATGATGAACGAGCAAAGCTAGCTGAACAAAACTAGCAAAATCCAACACAAATATAGCCATTAGGGTCTTTAGGACAACCGGTGGAGCAAGCTGCACAGAACCGACTAAGTCCACCATCAATAGACAATGATCATATTAAAAAACAGCTAGAGGAAAATCAAGATCATGAACAGTCCCCTTCGAACCTCTTATTACACGACCATTCTCCTGAGAATACTCATAAGGTACCACTTCTAAACTCTTCATTTGATAACACTATACATGATTTTGCTATGTATAAATTACCTTTTAGATGGAATCGTGGAAAGCCACCAAATAGATACTCACCTGAGATGGGAGAAAGGAAGACGAGGTATCCGGTTGCCAACCATGTTGGTGTTCATAACTTGACACTGTCTCTTCAAGCCTTTGTCTACAAGTTGTCAACTGAATAGGTTCCAAATACAATACAAGAGGCATTAAACAATAAGAAGTGGGTCTAAGCAATAGAGGAGGAAATGGCAGTGTTTGAGAAAAATAAGACATGGCAGCTTGTACCTCTTCCAGAAAGAAAGAAAACAGTGGGATGCAGATGGGTATTCTCCACTAAATAAAAAGCTGATGGATCGATTGAGAGGGACAAGGCAAGACTAGTGGCGAAGGGATATGTCGACTTATAGAATAGATTATCAAGAGAATTTCTCACCAGTTGCAAAATTGAATACTGTTTAGATCATATTGTCTTTGGCAGCAAACTTTGATTGGTCGTTGTACTAGTTTGATGTGAAAAAAGTATTCCTCCGCGGGAATCTAGCATAAGAAGTTTACATGGACATCCCACTTGGCTTTAATTGTTCATCGCCAATTGGAGCAATTTGCAAACTGAAAAAGGCGCTCTATGGACTAAAGCAATCACCTAGAGCATGGTTTGGCCGCTTCAGTATTGCAATGAAGAAGCATGGGTTAAAATAGAGCAATTCGAATTATACACTCTTCCTGAAGCATCGAAAAGGCCTTGTAACTGTGTTGATAATCTATGTGGATGATATGATCATCACTGGGAATGATGCTAAGGAGATATCTAATTTGCAACATTATTTGGCGTCTGAATTCGATATGAAGAATCTAGGAGGACTTAAAAATTTTCTGGATATATAAGTGCCTCGATCAAATCAAGGTATATTTCTATCTCAAAGAAAATATATACTTGACTTGCTTGCTAAAACAGGAATGTTAGATTGTAAGCCAGCTAACACACCTATAGTACAAAACCATGGCTTGAGAGAGCATCCAGATCAAACTCCTACAAATAAGGAGCGGTACCAACATCTAGTGGGAAAATTAATTTATCTGTCCCATACAAGACTCAATATTGCTTACGTAGTAAGTTTAGTAAGTCAATTTATGCACAATCCAAGTTAAGACCACATGAATGCCCTATTCAGAATTTTGAGGTACTTAAAGTCTGCTTCAAGGAAAAGGACTCTTGTTCAAAAAATACGAGCATGCCAACATTGTGGGTTACACTGATGTGGATTGGGCAGGTAATATCACAGATAAGAAATCCACATTTGGTTATCTTACCTTTGTGGGTGGAAATTTGGTGACTTGGAGAAGCAAGAAACAAAAGGTAGTTGCACTATTTAGTACTGAAGTAGAGTTCAAGAGTATGTCCAAAGGACTCTGTGAACTTCTTTGGGTGAAGAGGTTGTTGGAAGAGATTGGGTATTCATCTAGTTTACCAATGAACTTGTTCTGTGATAATAAGTCAGCCATAGAAATTGCACAAAATCCTATTCAGCATGATAGAACCAAGCACATAGAAGTGGACCAACATTTCATTAAGGACAAACTTGAGAATCAGATTGTTCAATTTCCTTTTGTGAAATCAGAAGATCAGTTGGCGGATATTCTCACTAAAGCTATCTCGAGCAAAATCTTCTATAATTCACTAAACAAGTTGGGCATTGGAAATATATATGCACCAACTTAAGAGAGGGTGTTAGTATGAGCTCAAACCAAACTTGTAGAAGAAAATATTGGAGTCTAAAGTGGAAAATTTGTAGGTAGTTATTCTTGGGATATTGATATATTTTGGAAAGCTTTTTAGGAGATTTGTTGTAACTAATAGTGATTTAGAATAGTCTTAAAAAGCGTATAAAAGTGTCCTGGTTGTACTACTCAATATGCATAAAACTCTCAATAAAAAAGACACCGATTTTCTCTTTCTTTTCTTCATGTTCTAATTTGTAAAAGTTTGTGTGTCTGTATTTGTGTGGTATTGTATATATATGTCGTGATGTCTATGTCTATGAATCATAACAAAATGGAAAAAAATAACTGAAAATGAAAAAGAATACAATATTTTTTTGAATAAAAAGAGAATACAATATTTAAATAAAAAAATTTATTGTATACATACGTCATGATGTCTATGTCTATGTCTATGAATCATAACAAAATGGAACAAATAACCAAAAATAAAAAGGAATACAATATTTAAATAAAAAAATTTGGTAACAAGGTAATAAAAGTAACATATTGGGTGCAAGCGGCATAATTCTGGCTAAAGAATTATTAAATATATATAAAAAAAAAAATCAAAAAGCGCATGGTCTTTGGATGGATTCTCTGTCTTTTACATGTCTCCCAGTAGATTGGTGCATTGTCAAACAGGTCTGACTATCGCCGGTGAAAAGAAAAAGATAGCCTTAAAAAACCTAGTCGATCTTCAAGGCACGTGCCAGACAGAGAGCACCATGAGGGCGCTTCACGTGATTGTGGCAGGTGCGCTGCACCCTCCTCGACGCCATCGTCGAAGGCGGCGAGTGCCGACACTAAGCTCGTAGCACGGGACCCCACAGTTCATGCTACGTTACTCATATAAATATTTATGCAAAAAGAGATTTATTGGGAATTTACATTTTTCTTTTCACTTCATATTTTTCTAGGCAAAGTTATTTTTAGTGATCAAGATTTTAGAAAATAAGAGGATCTTTGAAAAAAATTTTATGTAGAATAAAAAATGTGACTCTTTATAGTTATTACAATAAAAAAAATTGAATGCCAAACTATTCCTTATATTTGGTACTTACAGTACGACTCTATTAATTGGAATAACTAATTGTAATTTTTTAGTCTCATATTTAAATTTTAAAGGTTTAATACTTATCAATAAATTTTTTAATTATTGAATTACTCTATATGGTCTAATTTAATAATATATTCCGCTATTGAGATAGTTGAATGTGAAGCTTGTCTGATCTAAAGATTTCGATTTAATACGTTGGTAATTCAAATTACCAACTGAAACCAAAATGCAACTAATTCAAGTACAAAATTTATAAAATTTGAAACTTAATATAGTCAAGATTTAATTAACTTGAAATTCAAAATATTTGAAGACCCAACAAATTAGAAATCTAATAAATTTGTAATTCTAAATTCACAAATTTTGAATAATTTTAATTTTAAAATAATTCAACTGAAATTTAACTCGACGCACCAGTTTGATGCTGTTGGTCGGATGGTGAAATTGTTAGATTATTAATGTCAATAAAGACCATGCCTATGAAGTAAACACTTAGGGTTAAGATCTTGCTGCCTATGAAATTATGTGGATGCTTTTAAAATAGTTAGATCAATTAATTTAAAAAATTTGGCAAAGTGACATCGTCAGTTTCTCTTCCTTTTCCATCCCAAATTGGATGACTAAATTTCTCAAAAGCATTCTTCTTCAAAATTATTTTTTTACGGCTTTTTTTGGCAAATAAAGAGAAAATAATTGGTTTCTTTCTATTGTGCGTTTTATTCATTTTATGTTAATTGATGTTCTACCAGTTCAAACAAAGTGTAAACAATTCCTCCTTTTTTTCATGCCTGGAAAATAATTCCTACATTGAACACCAAAAATTCGGAAAACATAATTAATAATTTGTTTAGGTGTTTGCACATTGTTCCATATTCTCATATTTAGACTTATTTTTCAAAATATATATTTTCTGTGTTTAAAGCCATTATATTATTTACACAAAAATTTTTATTGACCACTTACGTCAAAAGCCACACTAAAATTTTCTTAACTTCAAGTCGGAAGGCCTTAAATTGGGTAAAAGCGGCTCCGTTATCTGAACTATAGTTGATAGACCTCTCAATTTTTTTAAAAAAATTATTTTTACATTTCTTGCACTTACGTGGAAACCGAATTTAAGATATTTATATAAATGATGTCAATATATATATGAATCTGCAATAATTTTACAATGAGATTCGAGTTTCTCAATTTCTTTGTTGATGTTCAAAAAAATTACTAAAAAAAATTCGTATCAACATGGTATAACCCGTGTCTTGAGAATTGCGTCGAACAATAATACTCACAAAAACACACAAAAAATTTTCAACTCAGTATAGATGATTCCAAGTTGAATAGGCAAAGGCTCTTAATTTATTTGAATGCAACCTTCAATTTTGTTTCATAACCATCTGGAGCGTTCCACGCTTTCGTTTTCGTACTCACATAGTTAAAATTTTAAGTTTTTTTTTTTTTTTTCAGTTGTAAGAATGACAAAAAAGCCATGAAAAAAATTAAATGTCCTTTTTTTTTTTGGTGAGATTTTAATATTTAGAAGTCACCAAAAAAATTAAATTTATTAAAATTTAAACAAATGATTAAAATTGTCAACAAAATATTCCAATTGATTGAAAATTTATTCATAAAATAAGAATTATAAATCAGTTTCACGTAATTGTGCAAGAGGAGTTCACGTACATTGTACGAATTTTACTTTGAATAGTTAAGCATTCATTGACGAAAACATTAACTAAGGATATGTTTGGAGTGGTTTAAATAATCAGTTTTTTGATTATTTTTTAATTAAAAAATACAAAACTTATTTGGAAAGGATTCACGTTTTCATTTTTTTTTAAATATAAAACACTTTCTTTCTAAAATAATCAATTTTGCACCACAGGAAATAGGATTTTTCTTTTCTGATTCCACTTTTCTCTCAAAGCTCGTTAGTCCGGCCGCTTCTTCTCTGTTCTCGTCGATTTCCAGTCTCTCTCCACGCTTCCCCTTCCTCTGGCCCTCACTCTCTCTATTTCTCTTGCCATCTATCCTAAGGCCTTCTTGCTGTATCTTCTCCCAAATCCCTAGCCTATCTTCTGTTCTCCCCAACTCAACGTCCACGACTTTTTTGACGCATTCTAGTGGAAGTTTCATCCAAATCCCTAGCTCATTTCATCCGGGAACTCTGATTTCCTTCAAGCCTTGGATCCCATAAAGGTTCGATTCTTCTTCTTGTTAAAGGTTTGATTCTTCTTCTTGTTATTTTCTTTTCAATTTCTATTAATTTATGTTTTTTTTTGTTATAATTTCTTTAATTTCTGCTTAATTTATTTGTTTGAATATCTTTAATTATATTCTTCTGTTTCTTTTCATTTTTTGGCTTAAATTTCTTTTGGCTTAAAACTTTTTATTACAGTGATTTTAATTTGTACTAGGAGGTGAGCATTTTGATGGTTTTGAGTTACAGGAATCAGTAGCAAACCTACAGATTTTTGTGGGTTTTTTGTTTTTTGGCTGGTGTTCAAATACTAATTATGCCTGTATGTTCAATTTATTGCCTTTTTTTGTTGGCTGATAATAAATTGTAGTTGATCCCTCTTAGCCAAATCAAGAGTTCTGCTATACCCTCAGTCTGAGATGTTTATTTATGTAGCGTTCTTCGAATTTGTTGGCATTTGGGTTCGGTTTGAGAAGCTGAAATACCTTCTAATTGGTTGTGGATGATGAATATGCTGGTATGGTTGAAGCGTTGGTGAGGCCACCGGTGCAGTCTTCCCTTTGTCACCGAGTGGAACATTGAAATTAATTGTTATTTGCCAAATGGCCATTAGCTAGCTTTAAGTGCCATAAAATAGCTGCAGGATCCATATAATTTTCTTTTATCCATTCAATACTTACAGGCAGAGTTGATGATGTATATTCAAAATGACTATTTCTTTTTTCTTTAAGCCACTTTCGTCATTTTCAATCCAAATGTCATCAATACCTTATTTTCTTTGGTTCAGTTCAATACCTCATTTTCTTTCGTCATTTTTTATTGACAAAAATTTTATTGTTATTGAAAAAAAATAGAAATAAACAAAAAATTGCAGCAAAGAGCAGAAATAAAAAATAGAAAATAAAAAATAAAAAATAACAACAAAAAACTGACAGCGTCTCCAAACGGCTCCTAAACATTTTGACTCGAGCTCTGCCGAAGACCTGTGCCGGCAAGGCGAGAAATAAAAATGATCGAAGTCCTTCTTCATAGTAATTAATAATAATAAATAATAAGTTAAAATATAGACTAAATTCTTTGATGAGAGAGTAATTATAAATAACTTTGTATATTATGTCAGCATAAAACTGAAAGACTTTCAACAATTTTCATGTCTTCGATCTACTTTTTTTTCGGTGCACGTATGTTTGATCTACTTGGAGATTCTTCAAAATATTAGTAAAATTAAGATACCTTATTTATGGTACCTATTTTGCAAGCATGAGATTTTTTTAACTTGAATCATAATTTGGAGTAATAGTAATAATATATGTACGATGTAAATGCCATTACTCCCTCACATCAATTACAAATGTAAAATTGAATCTTCAAATGAGAGTCTTAAAATTTTTAACGTCTAATAGATAAACAAATATTATCAGTAGTTAAAGATAAACAAAAGTTTTTCTTTAACTAGCGAGTAAAAATGATTTTGAGGGGCAATAACTTGAAGGATTGTTATAAAAATTAGGCCTCAGGATACAGTTGGCTGAGACTTGTAGTTTTAAAGTCACCCATTTTAATTCTAAAAATGAAATATATTTTTTTAAAAAATTAGAAAAAATTTACGCTATTATATAGATTACAATTAAAATTTAACTTAACTTGGTCGGCCAAATCAATAATCGAACTCCAAATTACGCCACATTTTCTAAAAGAAAAATAAAAATTTAGGTAAAGCTATTAACTTGATTTGACTCCATTGACAGGAAGTCGAACATTTTGACATGGTAACTCCGTGCAGACTTGACGCAATTTATTCTTTTTCTTTCAGTCTATTTATTTATTTTTTAAAAAAATCATACAAAAAAACTTTATTATCAAAATTACGTAAATCTTAAGTTAATCATTCGAAGCAATGGGCTCAATTTTGATTGAATAAAAAGAACTTTATTTATAAGATCTTGCAATATATTTTTACTTTTTATGCTTAAATGATCAATATTTCATAAAATAACAAATAAATTAGCAAATATTTGTTTCTACGATTATAAAAAATATTTATATTCAATTAGATTTCATAAAATTATATATGTATGTAAATATTAGTAACTAATCCATTGAACTGGTGAATTACTAGTTTGAAACAACAATGTCTTGTCTAAATCGATCTGCGGACGGAATTTTATATTATTGCCCATCACATGTACTTTAACAAATATATACCACACAATCTGCCTCACCATCTAGGTTCAACAGTGTTCAACCATGGGGCTAGCTGGGGCCACTGTATAGTGAATCCTAAACCCTACCATGTGCATAACGTCACTCTCAAAGTTCCCCTTTGCATTTTGCCTCCTCCTACTTTACGGCTTAGGCCCCATTTTAAGACCACCACAAAGTGTTTTAAAACCCTTTACTTTGCTTCTTCATTTCAGGCATAGATATTTTACGTTTGGTGGGCTTTAGGTCCTAATCACAAGGGCCAAATACGGCCTCCTCCTACTTTACGTCTTAGGCCCCATTTTAAGACCACCACAAAGTGTTTCAAAAAGCTTTAATTTGCATCTTCATTTCAGGCATAGATATTTTACGTTTGGTAGGCTTTAGGTCCTAATCACAAGGGCCGAATGCCTTGCTTGATGTCCTTGGAGCAGCTTTGCCCTAAAAAGGACAGGGAGAGATTTTGTAGGATGGACCTCTTTGATAGCAAAACTTAACGAGTATGATTATATAGTTACACTTAATTCATAATATACTTTCATCTAACGATATTTAAAATTTATTTGTTTTTTTTTTCCTATAAATTAAGCATCCAACGGCACATATATTCTTTTATACTATTTTGAAATTACTCTTATAAAACTAAATTTTATTCAAATTTAATTACATCACTCCCTCCCACGTGTATTTGCATGTGATCATCGGATCATAGACCCCTTGTTGTTCACTGGTCAAAGCAACCTTATCTAAAAAGCATAGATAACTTAATTGTTATAGACTTAATGTCAAAAAGCAAAGCAAAAATAAAGTTCTTATTTAAAATAATAATATTTTTAGTTCTAAATTTTTATAAATTTTTATAGTTGAGTTCTTAATCTTTCAATTTTCTCACTGGAGTCTTATATCCTTTAGATTCTTGACAATCGAGTCATTTCCGTCAACGGTCGTCAGTCAAACCGTTCAAAATTCACTTTGATCAAATGAAAATGAATTTAAAAAATCTTAAATATGATATTTTAATTATTTTTTAAAATATTAAAATAGAGTAATGCGAAAGAATCAGTATTTATGTTTTTTTTATTCATATTAATTTAATCAAAGTATGTTTTAAATAATTTGACTACTAACTGTTGACAAAAATGACTCGATTGTAAAGGATTTGAAAAGTATAAAATTCAATTGAAAAAGTTAGAAAATTTAAAATTCAATTGTAAAAATTTATAAAAGTTTAAGATTAAAAAAAGTATTATTTCGTTCTTATTTCCTGTTCCTTTCGTTAAGGGGTATATAGCAAGATATAACCGCTAATTAAAAAATGGGGATGGATTGGGAGTCAAAGGATTTTATTTTGATATGTATTTAAAAAAATAATTAATAATCAATTTTTTGCAATCATGTCGATAAAAAGAGTAATAAAAAAATAAAATATATCTTATCACTTCATTTTTTATTATATAAAATATACATATAGTTGCAAAAAATTAATAATTAATTGTTTTTTTAAATTAAAATATACTTAATAAAGACAATTTCTCTAACTCTAAAACTTTTTCATTAAATTATCGAGTATTTTAGCATTTCGCATATAATAAGGGTGAACATTAGAGCAAGTATTTCTCTCTCCTCTTTTTTTTTTTTTTGTTAAGATGTCCATTAGGCCATAAACTATATGAAAAAGGTAGTTATCTCTATTCTGATAAACTCATATCCAATTTTTTGGTCCTAAAATTAGAACTTAACCTTGAAAATAAAGATTTAAATTATCAGTTGGTGGGATATCCCTGCAGCCTACGAAACAATTAAGTATTTATCTGTGTTTGGAGATGAACCGGCCACATCCTACTAGCAAAGCCATGCATGCGAAGACCCAAAAAAGGAGCTCATGTCTGGCCCAATCCATTTCTGCCTTAATGCATGGACAGATTTTATTTTCAGTCCGTCCAAGTATGTGCATAATATTGGACCTAGCCGAGGCTGATTTTCCGGGTATATCCCTATTTCGTTGAATTAAAAAGGTTGAGATCAACTAGTAGATGCTAGTTTAGATAGTAAGTGTACGATACTATTTAATTAAAGATTTTAAGTTTAAATTTTAAGAATGTAACTGCATTAAATATCTACTGAAAGACCTTTGTCATCCTTTAAGGTCCTATTCAGATCTGTCTAAATTCATCAATTCAATGGACTGGATATTCAACGGTTTTAGACAAAAAAAAGAAAGATTGAGGTCATGAGCTAGGGGTTTGGTTGTGTAGCCTTTTTGTTTGAAGTAATAGGCTTCGCCCTCCAATTTGACTAAAAAAAAAAAGCTTGAAATTATTTATGAAATATTTTAGTAATTAAAATTTTAAAATTTCGTTTTGATAGTCTTAATGTCTTTTTTCTCAGGAAGGTGAGAAAGAAAAAAATTATTTATATTGTATAACTCACAACTCGATAATGTTTATAATAAACAAAAATACTTGACCTGTATGGCACATAATCCCATATGTATATCCAGCTCAATCTGGTGGTGGATGCCTGATCCTTTAACTGTTCAACTGGTTTTGTGCCTGGTCTGAACTGCGGTAAATGGATTCTTAATTTAATTTATAATCAAGTATTAAAAGAAATGAAGAAAATGAAAGTATAAATAGATAGAAGCGAATCAAAGGTGATAAACAGCAAAACCAAATATTGCCCTGAGAACCAAAGACACAAATCACACGAGTCCTTGTATGAAAATTTTTGAAGGATTTGTTAGTACATTATTTATTTCGATTATTGTAACAAATAATGCACCATATTTTTTGAAAATTACATTTTACTAAAATAAAGTACTATGACTAACAGTTGCTAGTTGATTATAACGGGAATTATGAAAAACAGAGATACGCTGATGGATAATGGGTTTCTCTTTTCTTATCCATGCAATTTCACCATACAAATAATAGACTATCTAAGTTCCAGTGGACTGTCTATGACAGGAAGTGCTTCATTATTGTTTATTTTGCAAACAATCAGACATTAAAGTTGTTGGTGTTCCCAACACCTCGAACTCTTGACTTCAAGCATGATCAATGACATGCCATTGAGGCAACAAGAAGTTGGTAAACAATCAGGCATTAATAAAAGCTACTTGTTATTTTATGTAAGCGTAAGAGATAAAGTTTGAGGAATCAAAAAGAATGAAAATGGGCAGTTTCTTGGTGGATGACTCTGGCATTCTTGTTGTCAAAATCTTGGCCATGGAAGCATCTGTTTATGTCCATTTCAGTGGTTGGGGAATATCTGAATGAATCTAGAATATAGATTTTGTTGATTCGAGGACGCTGGTATCTTTTTTATCTATTGAACGTCATTTTTCAGTCTAGTTGGCTTCTGTTTACGTCATTTTGCTGATCTTTGTTACTGTGTCAATTTTTTTTTGTCCGGATTGTGCCATATGCAGTCAGTATAAAAACACACCAAATCACTAAATTAGTGTAATCCTATTGAAAAAAATATAAAATAACAATTACAAAATTAATATTTAAAATTAAAAGAGTATTACTATAAAAATTAATATATAAATCTTACATGATACATACTAAAAAAAATATTTTCTTCAAAAACAATATTTTTCCTGAAAAAACTAATATAACTGTACTAAGTTTGTGATTAGTTGTATTTTGATGTCTAGTATGACTAAATTGTATGGGGAGTTTGCGCGTTTTCCTTTCTTTTTTTTTTTTGTTCTATGGTGAGCAAATTGGAAATGTAGAATGATATCTCATAGTCTCACTTAATAGTACTGTAATTATAAATCTATAGAAGATACGTATTAGCCAGATAATTAAGATATCTTTTCTATTAGTTGGCGAGCTGTAGGATTAGCTTAAACTTGACAAGATTTTTTTGTCCATTAAAATGTTAATTAGATTATGAATTATACAATAAAAAAACTCTTCGCTCTCATAAATTTTACCTTTTTTTCTTAGGATTAGAGTTGATACTTGTAAAATAAAAATTTGAACTCTAAGTATTGAAATATTTCTAAAATACCAATTTGATAAGATTTTTATAACCTATAAAATGTCACATTATAGGAAAAGGCACGTGAAAACAAAGGGCGCAACTAAATGCGATTTTCCTTCATCAAAGCTTTCTTCTCGTTAAGGAGTTAACAGTGTTTTTTTTTTTTTTTAGTTGCTTGTTGAATTGCCAAATTTCAATTTTGGCAGCCAATACAGACAAGCTTTTTAAGGGGTCTCTTGAGTACTTAGCGTAGAAGGGAGTAGCGATACGTGCTTTGGTCCAAACTTTTGCTTTGCGCCGATAATTTCATCCTTGCGACTGCTAGAATCCTGTTAATAAATGTTTTTTTAACTATAAAAAAAGGTTCAATACAATTATTTCCGTAATTATATTTGTAGGTCGAGATCGATTGTTTTTTCGTTATTATTTTTATTTAATTTCTTTCAGAGGAGAATCTATTATTCGAATACTGTCAGATCTAAATGAACTTTCTCAATAACCAGCTGAAGTGCTAACGAGTTTGATACTCACAGCAAACAAAGGATAATATTCTTGACATTAAAAGTGCTGTTGTAAAGACTCTAATTTAAATCAACGAAAATAAAAATATATTAAATTATTATTTAACTGTCACCTCAAATAGTAGAATCCAGTTAATAAATTATAGCTAAATTGTGTTATCTTAATTTATAACTACCAATAAAGTGTCCTCTAAAAAAACAAGTAATTATTCTTATCATCTATGGGATCTTGTAGTTTTTTTCTTTTTTTTCTTTTCGAGGAACTTCTATTTAGTTATGAGACGTAAATAATAAATATGAGACTATGACTCAACTTCACCTAACTCATTTAATATTTAGGCGAACCCTTTCGAAAATCCTTGTAAACCCTCTTTAAAAATATTTATTATCCTTCTAAAAAACAGCCATTCGACATGGTTGCATTAAATTGGCTTGGTGAGTTTTGCCCTCCTCCACATGTGAGATCTCATTTGTTCAACCGACTAGCAGGAAACAGGAGAGAGGATCTCATTTGTTCAACCGACTAGCAGGAAACAGGAGAGAGGGAAGAATTTTCGCCATTTTTTTTTTTTTGAAAAAAAGAAAGAAAAATTAAAAGCACGTGGGGTGTAGGAGCTGAATTTCTAGAAGAACAAAATTTGTTTTTACCATTAGGTCTAGTAACTCCGTCACTGCACCACATGCATCGGAAGGATTAGATAATTAATTAAAATTTAGTGTTTTCATTTAAATAATTTTAAAATAATTATATAATATTTATTAAAAAAATTATATAATTTTATTAACGATATTTAATAAATTATTAAATATTATTAATAAATACTAATAAAATTATTAAAATAATATCACTTAATATTATTTTATTTATAAATAATTTTATTATTACTATTTGTATTTACCAAGATAAGATAAGGCTATGAAAGGGACATCACAATTATAAATGGTCAATCAAAAACAGTCACCCAAACAAACCTAAGGAAACAATAGCCTAGCATTGACCAATTGAAAACCATGGCTCAGTTAGAGGGCTGTCAAGATAGGGTCAATTCATTCCTGATAGACACAGTCACTCTAAAATTTCTCTTGTTCTCCGTCTCATTTCATACGGATAGATTATTTCTCTTATTAACAAGCAATATCAACGGAACAATCACCTTTCTATAGAATAATGCTATTTAGGCCCTGTCTCGCTTTCTTGTTATAAATTATTGTTATTTGTTAATTGTTGATTATTATTATAATTTATTATTATTGATAAATAGTATTTAATTAAATTAATATTAATTACTGTTAATTAAATAATAAAATAATAAATTTAGATATTTTATTTTTATTTTATTTAATAGATAATTTTTTACTTCTAATTGAAGCCATTTATTACTAATTAAATAATAAATTAATCTTATAAAAATGTATTTTATATATTTATAAATAAAAATTTTGTTACTTTGAAGAAAATAAAATTAATTATAAATACTAAGATATAAGTTATTGTTTGGCAATAAATAAAAAAATTACTTATTTATAAATAAAATAATATTATTTTATCCTTAGTTTTAATGTACACTTAAAAACAAAATTAAAAAAATATTTTAATACACAAAAGTGTCGTGGCTGCCCTAGGTTTCAGAGATCTGCCGTAGGTGTCAGAGATGCAGCAAAGTTGCAGATTGGTGTCACTAAAAGGTCCTCATTAGGGCAAAAGTGTTGTGAAAAGGACGATTTAGAAATTTTATATTTGTCATCAATTGCAGACTTAAAAGGAAACTTTACGTTATTTTTTAAATTAATAACAGTTTAAATAATTTATCAGTAACAATAAATTCTAAAAAAAATTAACTAAATATTATAACCATTGCTTTTTAAATTTAGAATGTAAATGTGCTCTCTTAAAAATTAAACCCGACATCCCTTTAGCCTATTTACAAGTAATAGATTTGTCCAACACGAGATTGATTACATTATCAAATTTGGCATAAGTGATGGAATTATAAGATTATTATCCATACATGTAATTTCTATTAAGAAAGTTTCGAAAACTTAGCAAGAATTTGTAATAGGAAAATACTAGGTAGCATATAGGATAGAATACTAGACTGATTACTTGATTTATCAAATTATCATAGTGATGGATTTATAAAATTATTATCCATACATGTAATTTATATTAGGAAAGATTCCAAAACTTAGTAAGAATTAATGATAAGAAAATATTAACTAGCATCTTTTAAAAGTAAGGAAACATTATGTAGATATGTAATATGAGGTACAAAGTTGATGTGTGAGATCTGAATTACTGAATCGAAAAAATATAATTAATTTTAAAAAATAGATAAAATTTTGAATTAAATGCGTATCTTTCTGCCTACTGTAAAGCGTGTACTTACATAATCGTGCTCTAAATCTCAACACACCCTCCTAGCAAAATTTAACAATTAATTATTAAACATGTTAAAAAAAAAGCATTGCTCAACCAAAAATAGGTAGTAATGTAATTACCAAAACTTTCAGCACTTGAGCTAAAATCTTCTTTTTCCTTTTATTTTTATATTTTTTATTTTTTTGAGCGATGTCATTGAACCAAAGTCAAAGTTTCCAACACTAAACAGTTCAATCAATTTAGCAAATACAAAATATATGATGGTATATGAAATGCTATTGGTATATTATAAAGTGCTATGTATGTAATATAAAGCATTTTGCAGTCATGCAGTGATTCCCTCCTTTTTGGGGGCGATGTAATGCATTTTGGATGCGTCACGTCGCCTGCCGATAACTGACCCAAGTAGAAAGCCTGCTCCGAGCTGTCAATTTGTCTGTAGAAGTGACCGGTTCAATTAAATTTTTTTTATTCATTAAAAAATTTAATTAAATAATAAACTTATGAGAAAATTTTTTTCTTTAACTCTCCCTTTATTGAGCAATATCATATTTTCTTTCAAATTTAAAACTTAGGCTTAAAAAAATTAAATTTTGAATTAGAAAAATCTTATAGAATTCACTTAATTAGTTTTAAAATAAGAATAAAGTAAAATAGGTCGTTTAAGCATTAAATTCATAAAAAAAATAAGGTATAGTACAATAGAACTATATTAAAAAATATAATATTAATTACAGTTAAAAAGGACTGTATTATCACTTATTATCACCTATTGTTATTTAAATATGACTATATTATTATTTATTATCATTTAATAGGATTGTATTCATTTATAGTGTTATTCTTTTTATAGAAAAGATAGATGAACGGAATTTGTTGGGTGGGAAATAGACGAGAAAATTTATTTGTGCAACCAGTCAGTTTATTTGTATAATAAAACGTTAAATTATTACAATAAAATTTGAAAATATTTTTTTATATATTTTTTCGTTGCAGAAATTAAGTTTCTTGTTGCACAAATAAACTAATTAGTTACCCAAAAAAAATTTTTTTGTCTATTCTCCGTCTAACAAATCTCGTTCACGTAACAGTGCTCATCTTTTTATGTCTCTAGACGGTTCGGAGGAGTTTTCAAAACATTGATTGGTAATTACTAATTTAAAAAATTTAGTAACTTTATAATTAGTTGCAAAATAATTAAAAAGTAAAATAAATAAGTGAATAATTAAATTTATAAAAATAAAAAAAATTAATAAACTATCACCTGAATTATTGGATTCACGATAACAAAAAAATAATGTTTTTAAAATTTAATTATTTTAATAATTTATATTATTTAAATTTATTTATTGAATATTTCTTTTGACTAAAATTCGATGGAAGGGACCAAGGAAGGAAGTCAGAAGTGTTATAAATGACGACATCTAACTCTGATGAGATACGTATCCTTATCTTTTCGATTCTCTCACCTTTCACTATCTCTCTCTCTCACACAAAAGCCAGAGAAACAGAAAAGAGAAAAAAGAAAAAATAATAATAAGATACTCTTTTTTTTTTTTTTTAATTTTGAAAAAAAAAATTAACAAATAAAACAGCAGATAAACAAGGACAAAACGGACTACCGGAAAATGGAGAATTTCGAGCCGAACGTGAACGACGATCACCAAATCGCCGCCGTCTCCAACGGCGCTGCCACCGACCACGGCTGGCAGAAGGTCACCTACGCCAAGAAGCAACGCAAGCAGAAACCCAACGACGGTTCCTCCTCCTCCCTCGCGACTGCCGGCGGCGTTCCCAATTCCGCTAGAGTCAACGGTTCCGACAAGGCCTACGTCTTCCGGTCCGTGGAGCAGCAGGCCGAGGATCGCCACCGCCGGATCCTGGAGACGCAGAGGGCGGCAAATGCTTCGGCGGCTGATGCCGGAAAAGTTAGGTCGAAGCACCGATCTGACGAGGAGGATGAGGATGACGACGACAGCGACGAGGCGGAGGGCAACAAGGGGGATAAGAAGGCTGAGGAGAAGAAGGCGAAGCAGAAGAAGCCGAAGAAACCGAAGGTCACCGTGGCGGAGGCCGCCGCGAAGATCGACGCCGCGCACCTCGCCGCATTCATCGCCGAAATATCGGTTGGTATTTTAATTTTGTTTGTGAATGTTATGCGAATTTCGTTTTTGTGCATGCGTGTAATTTGGAGTGATCCGTTGGAATTTGAGGTGATTGAGTTTGCGAGGTGAACTTGTTTAAGGGATCGTACGAGGGACAGCATGAGATACAGCTTATGAGATTTGCTGATTATTTCGGGAGGGCATTCTCTGCGGTGAGTTCGGCGCAGTTTCCGTGGATGAAGATTTTCAGGGAAAGTACGGTTGCCAAAATCACCGATGTGAGTTCGCTGTGGAAATCTCATGGTTGTTGATTCATTTTTGCTTTTTGATTCTGTTTTTGTGATGGCTTATTGTAGCTGATTTGATAGCTTTTATTTTGTTGCATTGAAGCTTAAATGGTTTTTTTTTTTTTTTTTTTTTATCTTTGCATTGCCTCTTTGTCGGCATTTGGGGTATTGAGATTTAGACTCTCTCTCTGCTTGTAATTTATCAGATAAGCATATGAGAATGATGTTTGTCATTGAGAAAGGAAACGTTTTGCTAATTCCTGATTGCAGATGAACATTGTAAATGAAAACAAAGAGAATTCAGCAAATATGCAGAAGCATATTGCTGATAGCATTTGGTTTTGCTGGGTCTGTAATCCTGAACCTTTTGCCTCATGAGTTTAAACTCGTAATTCTGCCCTGAGGCCCCTCTATGAAATCATGCGGGGAGTTGCATACTTATTCAATTTATTGATGGCTAAGTTGTCATGGTTGCGAACCCAATTATATTGCCCTTTGTGGTAGGCATTTGCCTTATGCACTAACAAATTTGTGCTCCTTGGGTGTAAATTAAATCTAACTGCTAGCTTCTACTAACCATATCCTTCTTGGTTATAATACCACTTGATCTATGGTCTGAACATTGATTTCTTGTTATATTGTTGGTCATTATTCTATTTATTTGCTTGTATTTGGTCGCTGAAAATAAATAAATGTATCCATATTTAATCATGCAGTTGGATGCAATGGACCTTTTCACCTTCCACTTTTGTCATTTTCGCAAACTGATCCGCCAACATTTTCTCGTACAGATCCCCCTGTCTCATATTTCTGATGCTGTTTATAAAACGTCAACTGACTGGATTAACCAACACTCCATTGAAGCCCTTGCTTCTTTTGTGACTTGGTCCCTGGACAGCATCTTGGCAGATTTGGCTGGGCAGCATGTTGGTTCTAAGGTCTCTAAAAAGAGTGGCCAGCAAGCATCGTCGAAATCTCAAGTAACTTTCTCTATTATTCTGGTTCCTTCTCTCAATACCTTCATAATCTTATCTTCTTGTTAAGATGCATTATTGAGTTGATGTTTGCTGATTCTTGTAATCATTTATTGCTTTCATTGCATTTAGGAAACTTACAATTTTTTGCTGTTTTGTCATTGAAAAGTCACATCTTTGTTTGCAAGATTTTTTACTCTTTTCATTGGCGTTGGGTTGCCTTTTGACTTTGACATTGGATACAGAATAGTGGTGTATGACACAGTGTTGACCCTATGCTTATAATTATATAATATGGGCATGTGCTAGGTGCTAACTAGCATGCCCTAGTCTAAGTTATAAACTATATGCTGAATCATTCTTCACACGTCTCAAATACTCCCTGTGAAAATTCCGTTTATTGTTGAGGTATTTACTAACTGGAAGACCTCAGGCGTCTGCAATTATGTTTAAGCATTTGCTAACATGATCAAATGTAACTTTGACTTAGATTTCATTAAAGCTGGCAGTCTTCTTTTTTCTTGGTTCAATTTACTGTACTGCTTACATGTTGACAACTGTAGTTGTCCTCTTTTTGCTGGCGCAAGCATGAAGGGGGATTAGTCGTTTTTATTATACTATGTGTGTAACATCTATCACCAGGGTGAACTTTGGCATTTTTTTTAAGCACTCGATAATTATGTCCTAAAAAGAAAAATGATGGTTAGTTTCAGGATTCATTTTTGACGCTTTTCTTCTCTCTCTCTCTCTCTTTCTCTCTCTCTTCCCCTTTGTGTGTGTCTATGGGTTAAAAACTTGTGGTGGTATCTTGGTTTAATCGCTGTTCTTGTGAAAGGACAGGTTGCAATCTTTGTGGTATTAGCAATGGTGTTGCGACGAAAGCCTGATGTTTTAGTTAACCTACTACCAACATTGAGGGAAAGTTCAAAGTATCAAGGACAGGATAAACTTCCAGTTGTTGTATGGATGGTGGCACAGGTAGGTGAATGACATTATAAGAGAAAATTTGAGGATGAGTTCTATCTCTTCTTTTTTTGTTTTTTCTTCCCCTTTTGTTTTATGCCCTGTCCTTGTTTCTATTTTTGGATTTGCATAAACCATGCAATATTTCACAGGCATCTCAGGGCGATTTGAGCGTAGGATTGTACTCTTGGGCACGTAACATCCTGCCTATACTGAGTGGCAAAAGTTCTAATCCACAGTCCAGGGATTTCGTTTTGCAGCTAGTGGAGAAGTATGTAAGCGTTCCCCCTCTGAATTTATTGTTCTCAAATTTTCAACATTTTTACAATCATGTTCCCTTGGTTGCAGAATCTTGTCTGCCCCTAAAGCTCGAACAATTTTGGTAAATGGCGCTGTTAGAAAGGGGGAGCGCTTAATGCCACCTTCTGCTCTGGAGATCCTGATTCGTATTACATACCCTGCCTCGTCAGCCAGAGTAAAAGTGGGTGTTGGTTAGGCATGTTCTGTACTTGTAAGTAGCAGTGTTGTGTCTTGTGCTCTTATCTTCTGTTGAATTTGGCATCTTTGACAGGCTACTGAGAGGTTTGAGGCAATCTATCCCACCCTGAAGGAGGTTGCTCTTGCTGGTGCTAGTGGAAGCAAAGCAATGAAACAAGTAGCACAACAGATCCTGATTTTCGCTATTAAAGCAGCGGGAGAAGGTCTGGGAAATTGAAGTGATTGACTTTTTAGTTACTGCTAAAGTTTAATCACCAAAAAAAAAAAAGAAGACTGCTATTAAAGCTCAGGATTTGTTTGTATGATCTTGCAGGCATTCCTGAGTTATCCAAGGAAGCAGCAGGCATTTCCATTTGGTGTCTGACCCAAAATGCTGATTGCTACAAGCAGTGGGTGAGTTCTAGTCCCTATTGTGGGCTTTTTCAGCTTAGAAGATGGTTGTCTGCAACTCTTCCTCCAAGAAATGTTTTCTTTATTTTATTTTATTTTTTTTTCAAATTGGATATACAGGAAAAAATTTATCAGGACAATCTAGACGCTAGCATTTCTATTCTTAAAAGAATTTCTGAGGACTGGAAGGAGCTCTCTGTGAAACTGGCTCCGTTTGACCCTTTGAGGGAAACTATCAAGAATTTTCGGTTGAAGGTATCTTTTTCTATGTTTCTTTGATGATATTTCTTATAATTTAATGATACCACAAGGGGAACCACCATCACTCATGTTGGGCATAATTAGTTTGATTATTTCCTATGCGGGGTTAAATTGTCATCTAATTCTTTGCCAATCATTTTGGCTTTATAGAATGAGAAAGCAGTGGCAACTGGCACAGATCCTGCTCACCAAGCACTCTACAGAGAGGCAGACAAGTACTGCAAGGTGATACTGGGGAAAGTATCCCGTGGCAATGGGTGCATAAAAGGAATGGCCTTTGTTCTTGTAGCAGTGGCTGCCGTTGCTGCCATCATGTCCACTAACTTGGAGTCCTGGGACCGGAAGAAACTGTCGGTATTTGTTAACTCTCAGTTCTCCTGAGTTGAATTTGCCTAAGCATGACAAGCAACCTTTGATGCAAAGCATCCACATGTTCTTAGAATACTATCTTCCCTCAATTTTGTACTTTTGGTTCTGACTAAAGGAGAGAAAAAGGAAAAGTTTTCGATTTACATTCAGGTTTCTCTTTTGAAGAATACACATACAAAAGGAGGGGATATGGGAAACCGTGTTCCTGGGAAAAGCATGCCCTGCTAAGGTAAAATTATGTTTCTTAACGATTTTGGATGCATCGACTACTGGTTAGTGTCTGAGTTGTTTAATTAAATCCTGGAAATACATGCAACAAGCCGAGAATTAATATATATATATATGTACATGCTTTTTTTGGTCATAGAGAATTAATATTTTTAAGAGGTAATTACTACCAAAAAAAAAAGAATTTTAAGAAATGAGCCTCGTCAGTGAAAAAGGCTGCAAAACTGTGTCTTTTGAGCCAATACTAGTGCTCTAAAGTCGGAGGAGCCATATAGTACTCTAAAGTCGAAGGAGCCAATGAATCTGATTTTGTTTATTTTTCGGGTACACTACTACAGAGATCACTCCGATTCCCGTTTGAACTGAAATCAGGCTGAAATTGGACCGTCTATGAAATAGATTGGGAGACGGCTGTAACGTCTTGTTGTTGACAATTTTATTTCATTTTATTTTATTTCCTAAATTTGATTTGTAAATAACTCTTGCATTTCAAATTGTTACGCGATTTTATGCTATATTTTTCTTCTCAAATTTTCAGGTTCTCTCAATTATTCTTTTATCTTTTACATGGTAGCTTGTATAATTTTTCAACTCGATTATTTTAATTATTTGATTTCTATGCAAACTAAAAAATTATTCAAAATTATTAATGCGGCCGCTTTTTTTTTTAATTGATTATAACTGGATTTCGAACTTAAAATTTTTACTTTTAGCGACATTCTAATATCAATTGAACTAACTTAACCTTAAAGAATCATATAAAGGTGATGTACTAGAACCTTTCTTTTAAGAGAAAGTGTTTGTGTGCCTTGGTCAAAAAAAAAAAAAAAGTGTTTGTGTGCCAATTTTTAATATACCGAGTGGCATTATAAATAAAATAAAATTGATAATTTTTACAATAAATTCAATAATATTTGTAATAAAAAATAATAATTTTTAATTTTTATTAAAAAATAATTAATAAATACCAAAAAATAGAATATTTATTGTGCCCTTCTTTTAAACGGTTAGTCAAAGTTAGATTCACACGTCCGTCAAAGAACCACTTCTGAGCTTAAATGGGGACACTGGTCTCTTCGGATGATGCGAGGAAGCAGAAGAAGATGATAGTGATCGTAAAGCATCAATATTGGACTTGCATTTTTTGTGGTCCCAATTGTTTTCCTCCAAACACTTCTTTAGAGCTTCAACCAAGTACAAAGGCTCCCACTTCTTCCTCCCACTTACGCTTGCAATGTCAAAATCACTCCCTCCCCAGCCCAACACAAAGTTGGAAGCTTTTCTTTCCATGGAAACTCGAATGGAGACGTACGTAATATTGTAAACAAGTGGAAAAAAAAAACCATAAAATTGAGAGATTTAATCCCGAAGTAGATTCTAAATGATTCTGACTAAATTCCAACTCGAGACTCAAAGACTATAATCCCGTAGATGACTCTAATATCATTCAGTTAAAGCTCATTGGTTTCTGATTTTGGTTGGTCCTGTTTTTTGAAGGAGGAGACTAAAAAGCACAAGAATTCCAGCATATCATGAACATACTTAATAGTACAGTAAGTTTAGTCCTAGAAGATGAGTTGCCCGATAAGTTTTTTGCTTGTACATCTTGTTAGGGTGAACAAGAATAATATTTGAACAAAATAAGACTACGTTAGAGTAGCATGAACGGAAAAGTGGCCACCCAGAAGTGGCATATGGGCAAGGATGTTGTCTGGTTGTTTTGAGGTTTTCTTTGTTTAGGATCTCTCCCCTTCATATGATGACATTTGAATATATAAAAGAGAATGAGTGAACGAAGTTTTGTATACTGGCTTTGAGCATATTACATGAATTTATATAAATCATATACAAAATATGGAAAGAAAATGAGATTAAATTAAGGAAATATTAGTCAAATCATATCAAGAGAGATTTTGCCAAATCAATTAATGATATGATTCACTTACATCTTATTAAATGAATCAAATTTTATGTAAGATTGCATATACCAGAATCTGACAGGATTCTAACACTCCATTTCAAATTCAAGAGGGTATACTGTGAACTTGAGTTTTATAAATTAGATCAGAGAAAGATCACATGGATGATTTTCTTGAAGGTTTCATTAGTCTGACCAGTAGAAGTAAACGAAACCAAACAAACGATATTTAGCACATTTTCTTAAACAATGTTTGCTGATGACAATGACAATTAGTTTCAGTATGCTTGGTTTGCTCATAGAATACATCATTGTGAGCAATTTGGATTATATTATTGTCACAATGAGTAAGTGTGATGGAAGAGTCAATGTATTACCATAAATCAACTGGCCACATAAATGATATAGGCAAAATTTGGTCGAGTTACAATGAAATATACCATATGCCTAATTAATTGCCAATAAAGAGTAGAATACTTCAATGGTATGTGATTTGTATGAGTAAATTTGATATTATACTCGACAAGAGTAAAATAAATTTCATTGTCAATTATTACTGCACAAGTGTGCAAATCTGAGATATATCTGGCTTTGATAGTACCCTGAAGCGTCACAAAAATAATTTGACCCTCAAAGTGATTGAGCAAGTTAAGATTTTTTATCTCAAATTGTTGATTGAAATACTGTTTGAAATTAATATTGATTTGAATATCATTTTTTGTAATAATCATATGATTGATGTAATCTAAAAATAGAATTTTTTAGCCCAGTAATAATTGGTCATTAGCTTGGTTAGAAGTAAGAGGAGAAGATGAGTGCAAGTTTGAGGATCCCGCAAGGGTGCCTTGCATTTCAACTCACAATTTTATGGACAGCACATATTTGTGGGAATAGGGAGAGGAAGGAGTCAAACTGCCGACTTTTCCCAAGGGTTGCAGCTCTTCGGCCATCTTGGTTGAGATGGTTGCAAATAGAATGATTCTTTTATTATTTTGGCGAAAAAAATAAAATAAAATAAAGAGTGCTACCAATAAGACTAGAAATAGAAGCAAAAAAAAACTATTAAGGCAATAGAATTTCGCAAACTATGTTTGAACAGCCTACTTGAAACTATAAAGTACTTGACGAGGATGACAAATCTTATTTGGTAGATGGTTATATTGATGTAGATTTTGTATATATACTTCTTTTGTAAGGTCATCATTAAGGAATATATTCTTAACATTCATCTAAAAGAACTTTTGATGTGTATTTGCGGCAGCTAATAGACGTCTTAATTGGACCAGACATCCTAATGACAAGCGTTTTATCTTCTCTTGATTGTATCACATGTTTAGTCCATCCTCTTATTTGTATTTGCCATTTGACAAATTGACCTTTTTCGCATGTGTAGTTTAATTAATTCAGCCTAATGTTATTGCGGGCTAATATTGGTTTAGCTAGTTCAATTTCATTCGTTGTTTTGTATGGTAACCAGTTTTAATACATATTAAAGAATCACGTTAAAAAAGTATAAAATCACAAACTAATAAAATTGAAAAACCTAAATTAATTTATGATATTTATGAATTTCTCTACTTGTTAAATTGAACTTAATAAAAGAAGATGTGGGATTTTGAGGTTGGAACACTAGAAAAGAAAGACACATGAAGTCAGCTTTGCTGTCGCTGCCATCGTAATACTAATGATTGACCAAACTTTCAAATAACATACGCTTGTTGTCGCATCTTCATAGAAACAGTTTTTGCATCTTCTGCTATATCGTTTTTTTGTTAAGAAACTTTAGAAAGAGAAAGAGGCTACCGTTATAATTTAGTAGTTAAAAAATTTCATTTTTACTATGAGTTAGTGCATATCATAGAGTTTATTTTTTCATAGATTTAGCTCTGGACACCGCAAGATTTACTTCTCTATAAATTTAATGTAAAGACCCAACCTACTATATAATGTGATCAATAGAACCATCCTTAACAAAAATTTTTGGTGCTAATCCTTTTTTTTATTTAATACCAAAAAGAAAGAAAGAAAGAAACTTCAAATAAAGCAATGCAGGAAAAAATATTTATTTGTTTTCTCATTGGTATGTGGGAAAGAGAAGCTAAAAGAAATATAAAAGAATAAAGGTCAATTTGACCCATCACGTTTTACTTTATTTTAAATTTCACCCACAACGTTTTTTTTAGTTAAATTTGGTCCATAACGTTACGTCCGTTAGTCTAATTTGGTCCTTCCGTCCATAACGCCGTTAACTCTGCTGACGTGGCATGACGGAGTTTGACACGTCAGCAATTTTTCCACGTCAGCATGCCACGTCAACATCTGTTGCTGACGTGGCATAGGTATAAAGGCTAATTTGACCCACAATGTTTCAGCTTATTTTAAATTTCACCCATAACGTTTTTTTATGGTTAAAATTGGCTCATAACGTTATATCTTTTAGTCTAATTTGATCTTTTCGTACATAACGTCGTTAACTCAGCAAATATGATGCGACGGAGTATTACACATCAAAAACTTTCGTCTATATCAACATGTCACGTTTGCAGTAAAATTTTAAAATTTAAACCAAACATTTATACTGAAAATCACACTCTACAAATTCAAACAAAATAAAAAACTAAAATTCATAAATATATATCCACTTGAATACTTTTATTTTTTTAACAAAAAAAATAAATTAATAAAATTCAACAAAAGTCATTATTATCTTTATTTTTAAATTTTTTCTTTTCTGTTGCTGTCACTATTTCCTCGTCAAATTATTGCCGCCGCCTCCAACCACCATTAGCATTGCCAGTACGGAGCCATCTATTTGGAAAAAAATTAATAACGTGTCAAATTCTGTTACGCTACATCAGCGAAGTTAACGACGTTATGTACGAAAAAATCAAATTAGACTAAAGATATAACGTTATGGGCCAATTTTAACCATAAAAAAAACGTTATGGGTGAAATTTAAAATACGCTGAAACATTGTGGGTCAAATTAGCTTTTATACTTATGCCACGTCAGCAACAGATGTTGACGTGGCATGCTGATGTGGCATGCTGACGTGGAAAAATTGCTGACGTGTCAAATTCCGTCATGCCACGTCAGCAGAGTTAACGGCGTTATGGACGGAAGGACTAAATTAAACTAACGGACGTAACGTTATGGATTAAATTTAACAAAAAAAAAACGTTGTGAGTGAAATTTAAAATAAAGTAAAACGTAGTGGGTCAAATTGACTTTTATTTCAAATATAAAGGGGGATTTAATTGCTACCGTCAGAATAGCCCGCCTCCAAGGCCTGCTTGGAAGATGATTGCCTCTCATATTTAGTCGTACTCATTACTGCACAAAGTTTTCAAGGTGAATAATCTCGTTAATGGAACAATGTAAGGGAAGCTCAGTGGCAAATATAGGAATTTGTGTCCGTGGAGGCAAAGAATGCTCATCGGACTATATTTTATATTTACTCCTTGTTTGGGATTAAAAAAAAAAAAAGAAGAGAGGGAGAAAAATTTAGAAAGAAGAAAAATGTGAGGAATGATATTAGAACGAAAGAATCATACTCTATTTTTTTTTTGTATCTGAGAGAATATAATTTGAGAAAAAAATAATAAAAATATTTTGTTTGGAAAATGAGTGGAATGTATGAAAAAAAAAAAATCTAATACCAAATTTATCCTTGAAAAATTATAATAAAAAAATTCAAATATTAAACATAAAGGTAATTTAACAGAAAATAATTAAAAAAATAATTATACGAGAGGTGAATTGTCAACCTGTTTTCTGCAGGATTTGGACCATTCCCCTGGTCCAGAGATAGAGCTCAAGAAAAATCTATGAGCCCCACCTAATTCTTTCTTTTGCTTTTTGGCTTCCCAAACATGAAGGCTAACTCAAATTCTCCCAATTTATTCCCCTTTGTACCAATTCTTCCATGCTCCCAAACACAGGGTTAGTGGCATCACTAGAAATCTAACTATTGCAACTAATAATAATTGCTCAATTGAATAAGATCCAAACCTTGATGAAACTTAGAATTTTAGCCGGTGACATTAATGATTTGTAAAGATATAGTCAATAATATACACACAAAAAAAAAACAAAATAAGTAATAGATGTTTAAAAAAACAAATAAAATTTTATTTATTTGGAATTTTTACTACAATTTTTTTGACCTAAATATTGTTTAATTTTAAGATAAGCATATGATTAGAATCTTAAATTAAAATTATTTTAAAAATAGTTTACAAATGATCTATGAGTTAAATAATAAGTATCATTACATAATTTATTTTGAATGTTTAATAAAAAGATAAAGACGTAGTTTAAACAATAAAAAAAATACAAAAATTTGAGTTTTTAAAATTTGTGTAGATTATATTTTTTATCCAATTAATAAATAGTATTTATGGGACATTTGATTGGTTAGATCTTAAATTTTTATTTTAAAAGTCTTAGCTTCTAATATCCAGAATAAATCTACTAATGGCCCAAAAAAAGAGCATCCTTTTTTTCATTGATTTATTAATTCAACGGGGCAAAAATCTTTTTTTGGAGAGGGCAAACAAGTTTTTTAGTAAAATAATTTTAG
Source organism: Carallia pectinifolia (assembly GCA_037832335.1). Lineage (NCBI taxonomy): Eukaryota > Viridiplantae > Streptophyta > Magnoliopsida > Malpighiales > Rhizophoraceae > Carallia > Carallia pectinifolia. The sequence goes on from CM075453.1 coordinate 13,904,423, forward strand.
AAATACGCTCTCCATCTTAATTTTTTCCAAGTTCTAGTGGGTTTCAAGTAGATCAGCCGGTGGAAAATCCAAAAGATTTATCTCAAGATCATTTGTGAATTACGCATTGCTAATTGACTCAATTCGTCTGCCAAAAGCTACTTAAGAATGAATCCCACAAGATTTTAGGTCAGGCTTTTGATTTTGTCTCTGCGTCTTGCCTACTTTTTACGTTCCAAAAATACTATTTGTGATCATCATTTTAATTAAGAGGTTCACTATACAACTGTTTGACGCAATTATAATGACATTAATTATAGAAACTAAGTGGCTTCTTTGCGTTTGTACTGAAATTGTCCACTAATTTACGTCTAATTTATACATCATATTCATACTCATATTCATGTCTAAGGAAGTGTAGAGGATAGAGTCCATTTTAAGGATATATGGCTAACCAACAAGACATTTTGTCAACTTATTGGAACCACGAATAGAATCTTGGAGCTGACCCTGTGACCAAAAACCAGAGCCAACAAAAACAATATAATTTGGATCTGTAAGTTTCACATTTGTCTTTTGGGTTCCCATTTTAAATGTTTATTACTCCAGCACGAAAAAAATTGATTTTCTCAATATTCAATTCTTAGAACTATACTCTCCAGTCTCAGGATCCAAAACCAGCATGCTCTCAGTTGCATAATGCCTACCAATTTTGCCAAACTCGGCTGCGTCCTCCATTAAGGCAAAAGATGATGGCAACGAAATCAGGAACACCAATGGCAAAATCAACTATTCCAAAGGGAAGTTTTAGGAAATTTGGTTCCTTCCCCAACAGCCTAACCAGCATCTCCACAAACATTACCTTACCAGGTCCATCATTCTGCTATGTCGTTCCATCCCCAAACATTACGCAAGGCTTTCAATCTTGGACCAACACAACCTGAACCCCTAAGCTCTTAAAGAATGAAGTTGGGTGGGCAATGCTGTAAGTGAATTCACTGCCTTGTCCAGCTTCTTTCATCAATTCAATCTCAAGTTGCAGCTCTGCTTTCTGGAACTGAAAATGGGCTTCTGCAAACGTATAGCAGAAAGCACCTCAAAATGCTTGGCCCCATAATGCCTTCCCGCAACAAGACTCTTCTTTGTTGCCTCGTAATCAATGTTCAGTGAATCTTTACACCCCCACTACGGCTAGGAAGACATGACTAAACAAGATCAATTTTTATATCCAGACTGCTCAATCAAGTCTCACAAGCATCCAAAAAGGTCACATCATATAAGCACAATGGCTACTGGGAATTGATTCAAAATGCCTTCTCTATAATTTCTGACTCTAATCCCACTTTTCTCTCAGCAATGGCAACAATATAAACCCTTTATTAACCCACTCCTACCTAGTTGAACCCATCACCAAAATGTTAATGTCATTTGGATTCTTGTTCCTAAATAAAGATTGGGCTGCTTCAACAACTGCAGCAGCTTTTGCTGCTCCTGTTATTGTTAATGAAGCTGCAATTGGGTTGAGTCTCAGTGTACAAAATTTTAGATGTTGTGCACTTTACTGAAAAAGAAGCCAACTTTAGCTTTTAGAATTGGGCAAACTAAATGCCAAAACAATGGAAGTGAAACAAAGGGATCGTTAGCAATTAAGAGCACAGACCTTACATTCACAGACACAAGTTTTTGCATCAAAGAGAAAGTTGAACTTGAATGAGCATAGCAATCGAACTTGTTTCATCAAGAAAACCAGCTTATATAAGAGCTGAAAATACTTGCATCATTACAGAATCCACACTTGAGTAAAGCATGCACATTACTTGTCTAAATAAACAAAGTTTTTCTAAATATAAAATTGATTAAACATACAAGCTTGCTTGCTTAAGTTGTCTATACCTTTGCAGCTATCTAGACACACATAGCATGAAACCAGAATTGACAAGCAAAATGACATTTGTCACACAAAAGACTTCTCCATAAATCAAACTTCAACCGAAATTTGAAAGTTGGAGGGAATTGTTTTTCAAAACACAAAGCTTCAATCTCCACTCGAACAATGCAGTAGGCAGAATAGTTGGTAGCAGCAACATCAACAGGGACATCCTTTCCGTTCTTAATCATCTAGTTCCAGAATAGGCTAGACTGGATAAAGAAAGTGCTATTAGTATAGAGAAGGCAAACATTTACTTGAAGGGCATCAAAATAATGTATCACATATTAGCATCAACAGTGACAAAATTGTGTCGTAAAAGCCCAAAAAAAAAAAAGAATTTCCATGACTCAAACTCTTAAACTCAATTTAAAAGATGCTTTTTTTATTTTTCTGGGCGGAGAAAATGACATCACTCTAAACATAACTTAAATTCGCCCTATAAATCGCAACATGTGACAGTAAAATAAAAATAGAACACTTTAAAAAAAATATATAATATTATGCAACTATTAAGTGCAAAATTTGTCTGAAAGCTACAAATATGATCCGGATATTGAAATCCTTTCAACGCTTGACTGAGGGATAGGAGTATGACAAACAAATTTACAAACTTCTCCCCATGCGATTCAATCCTATTTTGAATTCTTGCAATCTTCTCCTATTTTAGCCACTCATCTTTGAGAGAATTTCTGCAATTTGGATTTAGTTGGATAATTTCTTAATCATCAGAAAGGAAAGGAAGCCATGCCAATACTCGGAACTTGGCACAGGGAACTTTAGATAACGAAGATATGGTAGCTCCACTATTCCAGGATATCAGATATTTGTTTATGGATAGACACTTAGATGCCCCAAAATTATTGAGCCAACAAGAACCGAACATAGCCTTTTAAGAAAAGAGAGGGAAAAGAAAGATCATTTGAAGTAAAAATCAACTAAATACAACAAGAAAGAAACATCTTCAACACAATAATTTAGTAAAACAAACTTACTAAAACTGAACTCACAATGTATTTTTCTCTGAGTTAGCTAAACCCAGATACACAACAGCACACAAAAGATGGCTTGGTTAATCCATCTCTCCCTGACCAAAACTATAGCTTGTGCCTATCTTCCCAGCAACAACATTTAACTTTTCTCCGTCTGCACAACCGAAAGCCAAAACCACAATAACTCCAACAAAGAGCAAAAGAAGTTGGTGGGTGGACATGTAATTATGTCGTGTTTGTGATTTGAGATGTGAACATGGTTCCTTCTCGTTTGGGTTCTGTTAAATTTGAGGTACTAGAGCTTTGGTATTTAGAACTACTCTTGGTTATTTTTATTGTAGTTGCTCTTGTTTTGCGCTATGATTACACTGCAAAAACAATTAATTTCCCCTATTCTGTGTTGCTGTTTTAATGTACAATCATGCGCAAAAATTGTAGGTTCCAAATTGCAACAAGAAACAAAATTGGAGATAAAGAGAAGAGCAATAGGAATACCTGCTAAAATTGGAAAGGGGGGATTCTTCTGATCAAAGTTGATAGCAGCCATTCTGCTGGATCTCTGTTCCTTCGATTCGAATGTGAGGGATGTGAGCAATCTTGGGCCAATCCTCGACCATGTTGTTTTTGCATCTCTCTGACACTTGGGAACAACCCCCAATCCATAAATGCTGTAATGAGGTGATGTTGGGCATCCAATCCGGTAACGACGCCAAATTATTGCAACGGTTGATGTAGAGACGCTGCAGGACCACTGAATGCAGAAGAAGCCTCTTTGGGAGATGCTCCAACTTTGGAATACCCACAATTGCAAGATATGTGAGGCTTCTAAGGTCTTGCAACAGCATGGCAGCGGTGTTGCTGTTTCTATCATTATCATCATCATCGTAAATGGAGAGATCTAGATCCTCACAATCCCTAATTCGGAGATCCTTCAGGGAACTGAGATGTAGCATTTTCTCATGAGGTAGACAAATTAATTTTGGGCAATTATGAATTGATAAATCCTCCAGAGAAGTGAGGGTTTGTATCAACTCCATCGGCAGAAAATTTTCTGGCATATGCTCAATTCCAGAAATATACAGAAGTGTCAAGGACGAGAGGTTAGATGGAAGAGAAGACGACGGTGTATGTGCTGGAGAGATCGTTGCCTTCAGCATTTGCTCCAATGACTTGAAGCTGGCTGCTGTCATTTTAAGACGTTTCAGGGATGGAAACGGTGGCATTGATGTCAGGTTCGGACAGTACGACACTTCGAGCCGAGAAAGACCCTGAAATTGGGGAAGCAGAGACAATGATGATGATGATGATGGTGAAGGCCGCCATCCCTTCAGATTGGGACAGTTGGAGAGTTCCAACTTCTTCAGGGAAGGGAAGAAGGAGACCATACTGCTGCTGCTACTGCTGCTACAGCCTCCTCCGACCACACAACTCTCTATGTCTATGTATTCCAGATCAGGCAATCCACTGAGGACTAAGTCTTTTAGTGAAGGGAATTGATCCAATGCTGGAAGACTTTGGCATTTTCGGCAACTATATAGCAGAAGGCTGACCAGATTTGTGAGGGAAGAAAGCCAGCTCGCAATCTTCATTCCAATATAATTCCACAAGGATAATTTTTTCAAATTTGGGTGTGGCCACAATGCTTCCAATGTCATTTCATCATCAATATCATTGCTATCCGAATCTCCAAACCACACCCATTCTAATCCCAAGCATTGAAGACGAGACTTCTCTCTCAAATTGGCAGCAGCAGCAGTTTCGGCAACGGTATTCTTTTGATTGTATTTTCCATTTTCATGGGGCAAATTCACGATCTGTAGCTCTCCTCCCAAGTTGTTCAACCCATGTAATTCACCGAGTCCTCCGCTCTGACTCTCCTTTTTCCAGTTTGAGTTTCTAGGCAATACAAATCTCGTTAATCTCTCGAGCGAAGTCAACTGTCCAATTTTCCGTGGCATATGAGTCAAATCAGTGCATCCATCGAGTTTGAGTTGCTTGAGATTAACCAGCTTTTTGATATCCTTCGGTAATTGTGTGAGCCTCCAACAATGCTCTAGATTGAGCACTTGCAAGTTTTGTAGTTTGGTAATTGATGGAGGCAACATCTTGATCTTTTTGTTATCAGAAAAATTAAGGTACCTTAATTGTTTCAAGTTACTGATGGAATGAGGTACTGTCTCAATATCCAATTTTTGAAGATCCAACTGCCGTAAACGCCTAAAATTAGAAAATATTGTCTGACATTGCCCTTCAGCTAATTTGCAACCTGTAGAAAACATTTCTGGCGCTAAAAATGTCCGCAAACTTTTTGCTTCTAGTACAGATGCTGGAATTTGCCAAGGATCACTATATTCCATTAAGAGATGGTCGAATGAGATATGTCGAGTTTTCTCACCAACTCCGATTGGGTTTGGAATCGACACACAAGCACTTTCAGCTCCAGCTACTGAAGAAGCAAGATCGTGCATTAGATCATGCATTTTGCAACTTGTTATATTCCCCATCTCATTTTTTTTCACTTCTTGGAAGAAAGATCTCCATAGGAGATCTTGGAAATAATCCAGAGCAATATCTTCAAGACGCTGGCTTGGATCCAAAGACCTAACATATCCTTGAGCCATCCAAAGGGCTGCCAATGTCTCCACATCAATTTCATGGTCTTTTGGAAACAATTTGCAATAAGCAAAGCAATGCTTCAAATGTGAAGGAAGGTGGTTATAACTCAATCTAAGAGTTGGCAAGATACCACTTTCTCCCTGATCCAAACTTGTTAGTTCTTTACTTTTGAAGGATTCCCATTCAAATATTGTTTCCTTGAAATACAAGAGTCGCCCGATTGTCCTTATTGCTAGGGGAACTCCCTTACACTTTGCTACAATTTCCTTTCCAATTGCTTCATGACTTGATGTTGGTTGCTCACACCCTTGTTTAAATGCCATTTGAACAAACAAAGACCATGATTCTTCTTCAGATAATCCATTTAATACATGTTGTGCTTGTGGCACAGTACTTGTAATTTCTGCAACCTTTTTAGAACGAGTGGTTACTATTACTCGGCTTCCTCTTGCACCACCAGCTAACAAATCTCGTACGTGACACCATTTTTCAAAGTCCTCGTTCCAAACATCGTCTAACACAAGAAAATACCTTTTTCCACCTATTTTTTTGTTAAGAGAATCTTTCAACGTATCCATCTCACCTATGTTAGGCTTTTCTCCACTCACTGATTCTAAGATCTTTTCAACTATCAACTTCGCGCTGAAATCATCAGAGACACATACCCACATCCTTAACTCAAAGTGCAACCTCACTTCCTCATCATTATATGCGAGCTGCGCTAAAGTCGTCTTTCCCAAACCTCCAATTCCAACTATTGAGACGACACACACATTAGTCTCACAGTTTGTTGACAAAAGAAGTTGTTTGATTGCCTTCTTATCATCTTCTCTGCCAACTACAACTTCCGGGACAGTGGAGTACGATTGCTCTCTTTTCTTAGCCGTCACAAAAGGGTCAACAGGGCGTTGCCGAAAGTTAAAATGATTGCCCACACGGACAACAGCATCTAGTCTCTCCCTGATTGCCTTAATTTTGTGACCCATTTTAAGGCCATAGGCAACCTGGTTTGAACTGGAAAAGAAGAGCCGTACCTGCTTTGCCACTTTGTTCCCTGTCATGACTTTGCGTCGCAGAACTTCTGTTGAAAAGTCGTCCAGCAAGTCATCAGCATCGTACACGATGTCTTTCAGCTTGCAGAGCCACTCCTTCACTTCCTGATCACCTCCCGCTTGCCGCTCTTCTGCATCAACAAGCACGATCTTGACACCGAGAAGTGTGGTGTGCAGCAAATCAATCTCATCTTTGAGACCCCACCACAGGCCAATCTCTTGGACAGCATAGGAGCCTAATTTTCCAAGAATTCCCTCCGCAACACTGAAGAGTACTCCTTCTGCCATCTCCCTTTTGGGTGCTAGTTGAAGCTAAGGAAAGTTTGTAGTGTTTGAAGGGCTTACAATCAGGAGGTCTGACTGAGAAGGTTAGGTGCTGTGAGATGTATGCTTAGAGCTTTTGGTACCAGATAGAGGGGCTTGTGTTTCAACAAGGAAGGCATCTAAATGCTCGCATAAACATTACAACATCCGCACATGGATACACATGTGCATACATGTATGCAATCATGAACAGATTTTTGCGTAGACGAAGACCAAGACTGGAGACGTTGACTGACAAGTTAACTTATTATGGTGGAGTAGGAGAAAATTAATCGCAAGGAAAGCTCCAAGAAATATGCATTTGGGCCAATCCCACTAAAAAACAAAACAAATAGGTAACAACTAAACAAATTTGGTGCTCAGTATTAGTTCTCTTACTAACCAAATTATAATGCAGTTTTTTCATCTTGAAGCATTTTAATAAGGTTACAGCGTGTTATTGATTTAGCAAGGCTTGTTTCAGAATTCCTCCTATGTGATGCAATTCTATTTTGAGGTCTCCCAATCTCATTCAATTTTAGCGGCTCATCTTTGAGAAAAATTTCAGCACTTTGATTTTAGTGAGATCACTTTTTTTAACCATCAAAAGGGAAGGAAGTCGTGCTTACACTTGCAATACGAAAGTATAGAGAGATAAAGTTATTGTACGTCTATTTTTTATAAAATAGAATTTTATTATATAGTTTAATTTTAAGTTATAATAGAATAATTATACTGTTTATTTAAAAATATTTAAAAATTTAGTTATTTTTTAAAATAAAAATTTAATTATTTAATAATATATATATTATTTTATTATTATATAAATATTACTATATAGTATTAAATACTTCTTTTGGGATAGATATTTATGTGCTCCTCGTTTATTATCTATATCTTAGTGAGTCAGCAACAAGCCCAGCCTTCTAAGAATTATGATAATAATTTCTTCCTGATCATGTGCCTTCCTCGATCCCCCTTCGCCCGTCCAATTATTTTTTATGAAAGTAAGGCGTGGGCAGCATTATTCCCTGTTGGGGTCCATCCCATGGACATCTGTGTGCTGTAAAGTGAGAAAGTGGCAGACAGAAAAAGGAAAAGGGCAAAAAAAAAAAAATAAATAAAAATAAAGGCTATAACAAAAAAGGGAATTTGAAAAAAAATGGTTTTTTTCCTTCATGGACAAGGGCAATTGGCCTTTTGTCAGAGGCCACTCCATATGGCCTTTCGGCCATTCGGCCAATTATGGCCGACAATGTCCGTGAATTGTCATGGTCATGATTCATGGATATTATCTCACGAAACTCCAGAGGCATTGTAAATACGTGCCAATCTCAGTGTAAACATTTGTACAATTATTTTACTTTCTTAATAAAGACGGGTTGCATTCTCCTAAAAAGGAATTTGTCGAACTGTTTAAATTTCTATACATGCATAGTTTATCTTGATTTCTATCAAATTGTATATGCGCGTGTTTATAATTAGATATCGCTTTTACAATATGTGGGATTCCAAAATTCCCAACGAGTGGCCTGGAGAGCTGTGGTTAGGTTAAAGGAATCCCTAATATCCCCATGGTTTTGGGGCAGTTTTTTTGTTTTTTGATTTTAGTTTCTGTACTCATGCATATTTCAGGTACAATATTCATGGAAGGAAACATTGTTGCAAGAGCGGTGCTGCTGAAATGCTCAATTCCAATTTGTATTTCCTTCGATTTTTTAAGACATTAATATGTTAAGAAGTTTGAAATTATAAGATTACATTTACAAAGATACTATCCTATCTTCTTTTGATTTTTTTTTATCTTATTGAAAAGGTTTTTTTGAATAATGATAAGATTATTTTTTGGTTTAAGACTATTTTTGAATTAAAGTTTAAATTTATAATGTAAAAAACCTCTATCTAATGAAATAAAATGATCGATGAAAAGTAGAAGAAGTCACCAATCAACAAGAGTTATTGACAACTTCTCTCTAACTTCTCTCTAACCTAACTTCTCTCTGCAACCAAAACAATCATCTTCAATTCCTGGCCGGTGGTGGTGGCTAGCCACCGCCGGCCAGGTTCGTTTCCTCATTTCATCTTTTTTACCCTCTTTTTTCTTCTCTTCTGATGACTACTCCTCCATCTCCACCATTTCTTATTGCTCCTCCATCTGCTGGTTCTTTTTACATAGTTTTTTTGTCTTTTTGTTTCTTAGATCTAGGTCAAATAAAGACACTCATAGCCGTTTTGAGCTTGGATCCGGATTCTCCTCACCGTCGCCTCCATTTTCACTAGTTCGGGGATCGTCTCCGCCGTCGGAGCCGCCGTGTCGGCCATCGTCGGCGAGAGCGCTGCCGCGCTGTTCCAGAAGTTGCAGAGGATGAAAACGCAGCTTCCATTGCCAGTTTTGTTACTGCTCCTGTCGCTGGGACCGGCGTCGCCCTTAACACCGCCGCCTCCGTCAGTGCGGCCCCTCCCACCTTCGCCACTGTTTATGATAGAGCAGCTTCCAGAGCTAGAGCCACGAGGGATGGAGCCCTCCCCACTGCTGCTGTTGACGCCCCTGCCCCAGTCACTGCTTCCGCCTCCGCCTCCAACTCCGCCCATTGTCACAGTTTCTGATCCAAGCATATTTGACTTTGGTGGACCTTTTTTGGGATGGGTGTTAGGCCGTATTTGGACTATATATTTTAGGATGTGTGTCTTGTATTTATATGTTATTGTGTTTGGGTGTATGTTAGGGTTGGTGGAAATCGTTGCCTGGTATATCTGCTTGATTTTTATCATAAGTCCGCCGATATGCAGTATTTGCAGCTGTGTGCAGTTTATTCCGGTTAGTCCGGTTTGTACCCTCTTTAGAAGGATTTGTGGGCTTCAAGCCTTGTTAATGGTCATTTTGACCGTATCATTTGTAAGTCATTGTGCCGTTTCTCCCTGCTTTGTGCAGGATTATCCGACACTTTTATATTAGACTTATGTACGAAATTTCGAGTAATCAATGAAACGATTTCTTTGGGTCAAAAAAAAAAAAAAAAAGTAGAAGAAGTCCTTTGATCTCTTCCTCTTTACTGCAATGTTTGTAGCAAGTTTTCAAAAGGTTCTAACATGGTCTATAACAAGCTTTTCTAACATTCCCTAGGGCAAGATTGTGACTGAAGTATAACAAGTGTGTGGTAAAACATTTTATTTAGTCCCGTTAAATTTTTATTCTGAGGACAATGTATATATTTATTTCTCAATGATAAAATCACCATTAAGCATCCCACTTCTTGATTTGTAAGATTTAAGTATTGACTTTATGGTCACAGTTAACTTATCTCAGTTGTTGTAAGTAATGCTATTTAGGAGCACTGAATAGAAGACAAAAATACTAGGCAAAACTATGGTGAAGAAACAAAAAATTTCCATACACAATACCTACTAAATGATAGCCATTAATTGGACTTGAATTTTTGCGTTGTAACCGTTGCATTTAAAATCATTAGAAAATTGGTAATCTGCTAAACAGGTAATGTAATGCAACTTAGAAAAGGCTTCTTATTTTTATAGAAATTCAATTTAAGAAGATTCCCTATTCAAGAAGTAAAATTTAATTAAGTCTTTAATCTTTTATTGTCCACAAAATCTCCCATCTTTTTTTTTTTCTTCTCCCTGCGTTTCTTCTTCTTCTTCTTGTATTTTTTTTCTTCTCCACGAGTCCGGAGATTGTTGAAGAAAGTCCGATAATCCACAACGGCCAATTGAGATGGCTCGCGAAATTATTGAAGGAAAGGCCGAAAATTCATAGCGGTAATGCTTAAGAATCTCTTCATGGCAGGGCTTGTAAAATTCTTGCGTGAGCAACTTCACCTTCACACTGGAAGGAATAAGAAGCATTTGAACTATCCCACTCGCTGATACGCCCGAAGCACCACTCGAAGGGCTTAACATACTTATTGAGGACTTGGTTTTAGGCTGTAGATTATCTTTAATTATATGATTCATGTCTCTTTCTTGGTTTACAATGCATTGTCGCTCTCATTAAATGGGCAACAGAAATGCAATATGGTAAAAAGCAGTAGCGCATCCTGCCAGATCGAAGAGGACAAAAGCAGTAGCGTTCATAGCAGGATAGTGTTGGTGATTTGCAAAAACAAAAGTGCTGTGTGCTCAGAAATGTGTAGCAGCAGGGAGCATAATGGTCGGGCAAGATGAAGGAAGGAAGAGAGAACAAATGAGAGCAACAAATCTGAAAAATGAAAAATGAGGAAAGCATAATGGAAATCTCATGGTTGTTGATTCATTTGTGCTTTTTGATTCTGTTTTTGTGGTGGCTTATTGTAGATGATTTGATAGCTTTTATTTTGTTGCATTGAAGCTTAAATGGTGTTTTTTTTTTTTTCCTATCTTTGCATTGCCTCTTTGTCGGCATTTGGGTATTGAGATTTAGACTCTCTCTCTGCTTGTAATTTATCAGATAAGCATATGAGAATGATGTTTGTCATTGAGAAAGGAAACGTTTTGCTAATTCCTGATTGCAGATGAACATTGTAAATGAAAACAAAGAGAATTCAGCAAATATGCAGAAGCATATTGCTGATAGCATTTGGTTTTGCTGGGTCTGTATGAACCTTTTGCCTCATGAGTTAAAACTCATATTCTGCCTTGAGGCCCCTCTATGAAATCATGCGGGGAGTTGCATGCTTATTCAATTTATTAATGGCTAAGTTGTCATGGTTGCGAACCCAATTATATTGCCCTTTGTGGTAGGCATTTGCCTTATATACTAACAAATTTGTGCTCCTTGGGTGTAAATTAAATCTAACTGCTAGCTTCTACTAACCATATCCTTCTTGGTTATAATACCACTTGATCTATGGTCTGAACATTGATTTCTTGTTACGTTGTTGGTCATTATTTTATTTATTTGCTTGTATTTGGTCGCTGAAAATAAATAAATGTATCTCATGCAGTTGGATGCAATGGACCTTTTCACCTTCCACTTTTGTCATTTTCGCAAACTGATCCGCCAACATTTTCTCTTACAGATCCCCCTGTCTCATATTTCTGATGCTGTTTATAAAACGTCAACTGACTGGATTAACCAACACTCCATTGAAGCCCTTGCTTCTTTTGTGACTTGGTCCCTGGACAGCATCTTGGCAGATTTGGCTGGGCAGCATGTTGGTTCTAAGGTCTCTAAAAAGAGTGGCCAGCAAGCATCGTCGAAATCTCAAGTAACTTTCTCTATTATTCTGGTTCCTTCTCTCAATAACTTCATAATCTTATCTTCTTGTTAAGATGCATTATTGAGTTGATGTTTACTGATTCTTGTAATCATTTATTGCTTTCATTGCATTTAGGAAACTTACAATTTTTTCCTGTTTTGTCATTGAAAAGTCACATCTTTGTTTGAAAGATTTTTTACTCTTTTCATTGGAGTTGAGTTGCCTTTTGACTTTGACATTGGATACAGAATAGTGGTGTATGACACAGTGTTGACCCTATGCTTATAATTATATAAGGGGATCACTACATGGGCATACGAATTGCTCATACATTTTACCACACGCCAGCATGGCACTAGATTCCACAAAGAAAATATAATAAAAAAAGACTAAAGCAACAGCAAGGGTTCGTACGGAAATAAGTATTTGAAATTCAAATTCGGTAAACAAAAAGGTCGGGATATCTGCAATTTTTTTTTAAATCTTCCAAATTGAAAACCAGAGAAGAAAACCTAATTCTTTATATTTTTCTCTCAGTCGCCACCGACGCCTCTCATCCCATTCTTCTTCCCTGTGCTTTTGTTCTCCAAATCGCAAAATCCATTCAAATTGCCTTAACAAGAAGAAAAAGAAGAAGAAGAAGAAAGGATATGGACAAGGCCCAAAAGGAGTTGACAATCACAATCCGTCACACCTTCTTCCTACAAAAACCCGCTTAAAATCTCCAAGTTGCAGTTAATCCGATCTTTCCCTGAAGATTCTCAACTCCATTCCTCTTGGTAGTACCATTTCTCTCTTTCTCTATTTTAATATTTCTTGCTTTGACATTCTCACATTTTTTTTTCCTGTGTTTGTCATTTGGGTTCTTAATGAAGTGAAAAAATATGGCAGAAAACTTGTAAAGAACGAATTTTCGGAAGTTGCAAGTTGAGCTTCTTCGTGGGTTTCAAATTTCAAGGTTGGAAACTTGAAAAAGGTTGATCTAATTCTTGGGACCCATCAGTTTTCAAGCATTGCTTTTGGTATCTATTTGTTGCTTCAATTTCTTGCATAAGTAAACAATGCATTCAGTGTCGTTTTTAGTGTGCGAAAGTTAGATATGGCAACTAAAATCTGTTGCTCCTTGAGCAGCACTTGTAGTCAATCTTTGATTATTGCATCTTGTTAGGAATAAAGAATTCAAAATTAGGTTCTTGTTTGGTGAAGTTTGAATATCAATCTTGCTCAAGCCCTCCGCAAATTTGTACGCTAGTATCGCAAACACCCAGATACTTTAACCTTATTCATGAAAAATTATGTTTGTGTGCGAAAGTTTTGTGTGATACTATACTACATAGAGGAAGCCCCTTTTCATGTGTAGCAAAAAGGGGTTTGAGCATGTTATCTTCACTCCAATTGATTGTCCATTAAGACACGAAGAATGTCACCATCACTTGATCGTTGTTGGCAAAGCTATTGCACGGAAGGAAAATTAAAACACACATTATCTAATTATGTTTATGACTGGCTACTAAATTTGAATCAATGTTCATTTGGATATTGATGTATATTTTAGTGTTATTGAGTATCAAATTGTTCATGCCGAAGATGTTGCAGTATTAGCTTGGCAGCCATGGGATTATGATGACATATGTATTATCGAAATAATGATCAAAATTATCTTTGTAACGTTGGATAATCATGTATAATGCAGTATTATTTAGTATTAAATGTTGATCAAGCAGATCTTTTATATATTGTTATATCTCTCTTGCATTTTGATTTGAGGAATATATGAAATGTTTAAATGTTAAATTATATTTCAATTGTTAGTTAATTTTTATTTTTATTTTTATTTTGATAGAATCTGACGATTCTGCGATCCGATCTTGACACGTGCAAAATAATTCTAGGTAGGATATCAATTTTAACAATATTGCTTCCTCTATGGTTGACAAAATAGTAGTGAGTATCAAAAATTGTAGATTTGCTAATAAACTAGTGGTTTCTCTTGGTGGAAGACAAGTGGCATCTTTGATTTGGAAAGGGGACCATCACATGAGCGTACAAAAAAAATTGTCATACTCTAATCATATTGCAAAAACAAGCATATTTTTTACAACCGCAATCATAAAATATGAATCAGAAAAAATAGTTAAATTTTTTGTTGCACATTTTATTATTGCAGTTGCAAAAAACATGCTTGTTGTTGCAATATGACCGTTTCATATAATAAAATCATTTACCCAAGAACATTCTTCGGATTCAGAAATTTGTGAAGATTGATTTTTGCTGTACGATAATGATGCAACAATACATCTTTTTGAAGTATGCATGCTCTGTTGTTAAGGTTAGCTAAAGAGTTGTTTGCTCTGGAAAGAACATTACTGAGCTGCTTTAAGCATGCATTCTCTGTCAGAAAGAGCATTATAACTGAGACAAATATTGCTAGTGGAACTATTTCAATGAGCTCTACCTTTGTTGAACTTGATTTGATGAAGCTTCTTGAATCTTTGCATGCAATTGTCAGAATATTGGTGATTAGAGTAGGCAATATGGAAAAATTTGTGGAAAGTTTTGGTATTGTACATGTGGCTTTGATTTCAAGCACAAAGGTCTCTCAATAATCACATTAAGTTATTTGGCCATGGTTATACAAGCCATGGAATTGATTGTTCAAATAAGACAACAAACATGCCCCTCAAATTGAACAAGATAACAAATGGACTTGATGAAAAATATGTAAAATTTAACTGCAATCATTCTTGCATTTTGGACGAGAACTTTGCATAAGACAATTATGACTCTTACGTACTTGATCAAGAATCACTTTTTTTCATACCTTTCCCACGATATAATTATAAAATTTGGGCATATGATTGTACAAGTTAAGCGTTTCTTTTCCAAAGCATTTAGTATCAATCTCATCCAATAAATTGAGTTGTAATTAAAAACTATTGGAAGGTTTGTTAAAATAAACTAGTAATTTATTAGAAAATAAATATTCGTTTATAAATTCAATTGAAGTAATTTACTTAATTTTGATTAAACATAAAGATAATAATTCTTGATAAAGGCAAGAAAATTATGTTTGATTGGGCTAAAATTGTTTTGCCACATACTATGTTATTTTTAAAGAGTCAATAGTAGTTATTGCAATAGAATTCATAATTTGTGCAATAAAGTAGTTATTGCAACAGTATTCTTAATTTGTGCAACAGAATTTATAAAATTTGTTACAAAACTTTTTTCTTCCTTTTAATTTTTTTAAAACAATACAAAAAATATTTTAAAATTTTAATGGGTGTGTACGCCTTTTGGTATGAAAATTTTTTTAAAAAAATTAATTATTTTTTTATTAGACTCGGTATATTTGGTGCACCTAACATTTTTATTTTGTAAAAGCATCAAATGCATCAGAAAGTAATTTTATGGCGTCATAAACTTATGGAGAAAGTACATGTGCGAATTGTGATAACATATAATTTTGTGTGTCGTTGAACACTATGGATTAGTAATCAAAATAACATATTTGAATTGTCCATATATATGGTTATACTTGAATTTTAATCTAAAAAAATTTATAAAATGCTTAAAATTTAAAGATTACATTTTAATTGATATTTTTCATTTTTTTTTAATTTTAATAGAATCTTATGATTTTAAGATTCGATCATATGATTCGATTCTAATAATCCCAAAATAATTTTAAGCAGAATCTCGATTTTAACAACCTTACTTATGAGTAGTATATATTCAAAAGAAAATTGTTATTTTAGGATCATTGTAATGGATTCCTATAAGTTAATTCTAATCTTTTTATCTTATTCAATATAATTTTCTCACAAAAAATAATAATAAAAAAACCAATTTAGAATAACATGTGCACAAAACCTTGAAAATAAATATAGAATAACTCTGCGCGTATACAACTAATTGTGGTAATTGGCCTCTGCATTCATACTGCTCCAAACTTTCCAGTTGACACAATAAAGTATGTGGTAATTTATTGGAACATTTTTTTCCTATAAATTTATAAATTAAATTGATGTAATACTCAAATTTTAACCAAGTAAAGAGACAATGATATTTGGCTCATGCAATACGAAAAATTTAAGTGAACGAAAAAAAAGATGACGTGAAAAAATGGGAAATTTTTTTGTGTGCAACCAATTAATTTATTTGTGCAACCAAACACTGAATTATTGCAATAAAATTTGAAATTATTTTTTTATTTATTTTTTTATTGCAGAAATTAAGCGTCTTGTTGCACAAATAAACTAATTAGTTGCACAAAAGAATTTTTTCATCTTGTTCGCGTCTTCTTTTTTCGGTCCATCTAATCAAACTCAATGTAATATAGTGATATTAATTTGTTCAAACTTATCTAGTCTTGTGTTAGGTTATTTATATAGACTGATTAATAATGAATTGTTATAAATTTCTTAATTTGTAGAACAGAAGGATAATTTACTGAAATTTATTCTTTTATAAATTTTATCAAATTGACTTATTTAATTTTAACCATGGTTAATTGCAATTGACTTCTTAATTTGAGCAAGAAACTAGGCTACTCGAATTTTATTAAAGAAAAAAAGTACATATTGGACATAGGAAAAGCCTAAGATCGTGTAATAGTATGTTACAAGAAAAGCACAAATTTGTTGCACAAACAAAAATATGATTTCAGTTTTCAAACATTGTCTATTTAACAAAATTGCTTTGATTGAATACGTGAATGAATCAGTATGTTATAATGAAAGCAATTTTGTTGAATAGAAAATAATTTTGTGGCACGAATTTATAAGTTTATTGAAATTCATTATTAATGATTCTCTATTTTAGGTAAACTAATATCACTTTCTTGTCATCCTATGAATTAGTATCATGTAATTAGTTAAACTTAATCAGGTACATCCACAAACAAACGATGTGCATCAAGTGAAATGGAGTATACAATCAGAAATTTTGGTGTTCAAATCAGAAATTTAATTTTTATACAAATAAATCCTACAAAAATATTAAAAGTGCAATGGAGCATATTAAATTTGCAACAAGATTGACAGAATAAGCAACAAATTACAAAATCATAGGCAATTTCATTATCAAACTGTTGCACATCTAAATAATTTAATTACATATTTGATAGTTATTGTTGCACATTTATGAAACGATGAGAATTAAGCAAAATTTTATTCAAGAACATGTTTTACCTAAAGTATGATTATAGAGACATGACATGAGTTATAAATAAGAACTTAATATTGATTCGACAATGAGTATAAACATAATTTTGGGGGAAGTATTTGTTAATTTGCAAATAAGGTAATTGAAAAGTCACTATTGTAAAAAAACATTAGTAACATCACAAGGTAACTACAATGCTGACTACTTACACAATACTAAGTCAACAACCTTGTCATTTTCCTTAACATAAAAAGTTTATCATGAGATTATTTGGTTAGACAAAATCTATATTGTGGATTTAAACTTCAAAGACTTATTTTTCCTTCTTTTTTCCTAGCATTATCCCCTGAAAGTCTGATTAAATTAGCAACAAGTCTGATTGCTTGAGTAACAAGCTATAAACTCTTACGGAATCCACTAGCTTACTCGTTTCACTTTGATATCAGTTTTATTTCACATCCAATAGAACTTATTGTACATCTAGTAAATTCTACATGAAAATTTATCTAATTTGTTTCTTGGACAATTTGTTGCTTATTTTGTCCTTTTTGTTGCACATCATATTGTGATTATTTCACATAGTACTCTATTTACTTCTAAAATTTGATATTTTGAATTTTGCTTTTGTTCTTTTATTAGATAACTAAAAAATGACCAATAATTATTTTTGAACATAAAAATGTACTTTCTTAATTTTCGTCCTTAATTTGTTAGTAGACCCCAAAAAATAAAATTTATAAACTATTTTGAGATTTCACTTTCCTATGCATAAGAACAATGTTTCCAGGAGACAAATGTCTAAGGGAGCTTATATAGAAATATATTCTATAAGTAATTTTGTTTTGATGTTATGTAAGGCCTATGATTATACAAAACAAGTATTTCCATTCTCAAGCATGTTGTATAAATCTCATCCAATCAATTGAGTTTTAATTAAACAATATTAAAAGGTTTGTTGGAATAAGCTTGTAATTTATTGGAAGATAACTATTCTTTTACGAATTCAATTGAGGCAACTTACTTAATTTTGATTAAGCATAAAGATAATAATTCTTAGTAAAGGCAAAAAAAATGATGTTGATTTGCTTAAAACTTTTTACCCACATGCCAAATTATCTACGGAGAGTTGTTAATAGCAATTTCAGCATATTTCTTAATTTGCGTAACAGACTGATAATTATTAGAACATACTTGTTCTTTTCTAAATTCAATAGAAGCAATTTTTTTAAAATTTTAACTAAGTAGAAAAATAATGATACTTGGCTAAAGTAAGATAATGATATTAATTTTTTCAAACTTATCATGTTGTTTATTGAGAGTGATTGATAATGAATTGCAATATTTCGCTTAATTTGTAGAACAAAATGGTAATTTTTTGGAACTTATCCCTTATTTTTGCAAATTTTATTGGTGCGACTTATTTAATTTTAACCATAATGAATTGTTATAAACTTCCTAATTATAAACTTTTTAAATTTAATCATGTTTATTTTTTCTCAAAAAAAAATAATCATATTTATTTGATAATGTTAAATTCAAGTAGAAAACAATTTGTGCAAGGAAAATTTTAAAAAAAAATCTCAAATTGTCATCTTTTTATAATTAGGAGCCAACTCAATTTTTCCCAAACTCACAGCTAGAATTGCAAACGAGCCGAAATGAGCTGAATTTTTTTAGGCTCAGGTGTCGATCAGTTTATTAAACAGGGTTAAAAATAAGACTCTGTGTAAGTATCATTTAAGAACTAACTGAGCTCAAGTCTAGCTTTCGTGTTTTTAACAAACTGCATCATTTAATTTTATAATATTAATAAAATAATCAAAATTAAAAAATTTTATTATTATACATAAAATAAAAGATCAACAAACGTTTATTTAAATAAATTAACGTATTAAAAATATATATTTAATTTTAATATATAAATATAAATATATGTAGCATATAATTTTAAAAAAGAGTATAATGAAATTACTTTTATAACATATTAAATGTGTTTATACAGAATGAATTTTTAAACGAATTGTTAGTGAATCTAATCAAGTCGAGCTTGCCTTTACTCAGACCTAGTTCGTTTATTAACGGAGTTTTAAATTTAAGTTTATGACCACTCATTTAATTAAATAAATGAGTTCAAGTCCAACCACAGAATTTTTAACGAACATATTAACTCACTTATAGTCTTGTTGGCAGTGCTAGTATCTTATAGATTTTTTCGGCTTCCATCTATTTTGTAATGCACTTCACGAATTTTAGAAGAATTGCGATTTTTGGAGGCAATTTTCCCGCCTATTTTGCTGTGCTCTCAATCCATCCCGCTCTTTTATTTTTATTTTTTTATTCACCTAGTTGCTAATAAACTATTTTTTTATTTGCCTGCCAGCTCAGATTGGAACGTATTGGGCATTGTAGTATGCCCATATACATTTTCCCTATTATATAATGGGGATCACTACATGGGCATACGAATTGCCCATACATTTTACCACACGCCAGCATGACACTAGATTTCACAAAGAAAATATAATAAAAAAAGACTAAAGCAACAAGCAAGGGTTCGTACGGAAATAAGTATTTGAAATTCAAATTCGGTAAACAAAAAGGTCAGGATATCTGCAATTTTTTTTTAAATCTTCCAAATTGAAAACCAGAGAAGAAAACCTAATTCTTTATATTTTTCTCTCAGTCGCCACCGACGCCTCTCATCCCATTCTTCTTCCCTGTGCTTCTGTTCTCCAAATCGCAAAATCCATTCAAATTGCCTTAACAAGAAGAAAAAGAAGAAGAAGAAGAAAGGATATGGACAAGGCCCAAAAGGAGTTGACAATCACAATCCGTCACACCTTCTTCCTACAAAAACCCGCTTAAAATCTCCAAGTTGCAGTTAATCCGATCTTTCCCTGAAGATTCTCAACTCCATTCCTCTTGGTAGTACCATTTCTCTCTTTCTCTATTTTAATATTTCTTGCTTTGACATTCTCACATTTTTTTTTCCTGTGTTTGTCATTTGGGTTCTTAATGAAGTGAAAAAATATGGCAGAAAACTTGTAAAGAACGAATTTTCGGAAGTTGCAAGTTGAGCTTCTTCGTGGGTTTCAAATTTCAAGGTTGGAAACTTGAAAAAGGTTGATCTAATTCTTGGGACCCATCAGTTTTCAAGCATTGCTTTTGGTATCTATTTGTTGCTTCAATTTCTTGCATAAGTAAACAATGCATTCAGTGTCGTTTTTAGTGTGCGAAAGTTAGATATGGCAACTAAAATCTGTTGCTCCTTGAGCAGCACTTGTAGTCAATCTTTGATTATTGCATCTTGTTAGGAATAAAGAATTCAAAATTAGGTTCTTGTTTGGTGAAGTTTGAATATCAATCTTGCTCAAGCCCTCCGCAAATTTGTACGCTAGTATCGCAAACACCCAGATACTTTAACCTTATTCATGAAAAATTATGTTTGTGTGCGAAAGTTTTGTGTGATACTATACTACATAGAGGAAGCCCCTTTTCATGTGTAGCAAAAAGGGGTTTGAGCATGTTATCTTCACTCCAATTGATTGTCCATTAAGACACGAAGAATGTCACCATCACTTGATCGTTGTTGGCAAAGCTATTGCACGGAAGGAAAATTAAAACACACATTATCTAATTATGTTTATGACTGGCTACTAAATTTGAATCAATGTTCATTTGGATATTGATGTATATTTTAGTGTTATTGAGTATCAAATTGTTCATGCCGAAGATGTTGCAGTATTAGCTTGGCAGCCATGGGATTATGATGACATATGTATTATCGAAATAATGATCAAAATTATCTTTGTAACGTTGGATAATCATGTATAATGCAGTATTATTTAGTATTAAATGTTGATCAAGCAGATCTTTTATATATTGTTATATCTCTCTTGCATTTTGATTTGAGGAATATATGAAATGTTTAAATGTTAAATTATATTTCAATTGTTAGTTAATTTTTATTTTTATTTTTATTTTGATAGAATCTGACGATTCTGCGATCCGATCTTGACACGTGCAAAATAATTCTAGGTAGGATATCAATTTTAACAATATTGCTTCCTCTATGGTTGACAAAATAGTAGTGAGTATCAAAAATTGTAGATTTGCTAATAAACTAGTGGTTTCTCTTGGTGGAAGACAAGTGGCATCTTTGATTTGGAAAGGGGACCATCACATGAGCGTACAAAAAAAATTGTCATACTCTAATCATATTGCAAAAACAAGCATATTTTTTACAACCGCAATCATAAAATATGAATCAGAAAAAATAGTTAAATTTTTTGTTGCACATTTTATTATTGCAGTTGCAAAAAACATGCTTGTTGTTGCAATATGACCGTTTCATATAATAAAATCATTTACCCAAGAACATTCTTCGGATTCAGAAATTTGTGAAGATTGATTTTTGCTGTACGATAATGATGCAACAATACATCTTTTTGAAGTATGCATGCTCTGTTGTTAAGGTTAGCTAAAGAGTTGTTTGCTCTGGAAAGAACATTACTGAGCTGCTTTAAGCATGCATTCTCTGTCAGAAAGAGCATTATAACTGAGACAAATATTGCTAGTGGAACTATTTCAATGAGCTCTACCTTTGTTGAACTTGATTTGATGAAGCTTCTTGAATCTTTGCATGCAATTGTCAGAATATTGGTGATTAGAGTAGGCAATATGGAAAAATTTGTGGAAAGTTTTGGTATTGTACATGTGGCTTTGATTTCAAGCACAAAGGTCTCTCAATAATCACATTAAGTTATTTGGCCATGGTTATACAAGCCATGGAATTGATTGTTCAAATAAGACAACAAACATGCCCCTCAAATTGAACAAGATAACAAATGGACTTGATGAAAAATATGTAAAATTTAACTGCAATCATTCTTGCATTTTGGACGAGAACTTTGCATAAGACAATTATGACTCTTACTTACTTGATCAAGAATCACTTTTTTTCATACCTTTCCCACGATATAATTATAAAATTTGGGCATATGATTGTACAAGTTAAGCGTTTCTTTTCCAAAGCATTTAGTATCAATCTCATCCAATAAATTGAGTTGTAATTAAAAACTATTGGAAGGTTTGTTAAAATAAACTAGTAATTTATTAGAAAATAAATATTCGTTTATAAATTCAATTGAAGTAATTTACTTAATTTTGATTAAACATAAAGATAATAATTCTTGATAAAGGCAAGAAAATTATGTTTGATTGGGCTAAAATTGTTTTGCCACATACTATGTTATTTTTAAAGAGTCAATAGTAGTTATTGCAATAGAATTCATAATTTGTGCAATAAAGTAGTTATTGCAACAGTATTCTTAATTTGTGCAACAGAATTTATAAAATTTGTTACAAAACTTTTTTCTTCCTTTTAATTTTTTTAAAACAATACAAAAAATATTTTAAAATTTTAATGGGTGTGTACGCCTTTTGGTATGAAAATTTTTTTAAAAAAATTAATTATTTTTTTATTAGACTCGGTATATTTGGTGCACCTAACATTTTTATTTTGTAAAAGCATCAAATGCATCAGAAAGTAATTTTATGGCGTCATAAACTTATGGAGAAAGTACATGTGCGAATTGTGATAACATATAATTTTGTGTGTCGTTGAACACTATGGATTAGTAATCAAAATAACATATTTGAATTGTCCATATATATGGTTATACTTGAATTTTAATCTAAAAAAATTTATAAAATGCTTAAAATTTAAAGATTACATTTTAATTGATATTTTTCATTTTTTTTTAATTTTAATAGAAACTTACGATTTTAAGATTCGATCATATGATTCGATTCTAATAATCCCAAAATAATTTTAAGCAGAATCTCGATTTTAACAACCTTACTTATGAGTAGTATATATTCAAAAGAAAATTGTTATTTTAGGATCATTGTAATGGATTCCTATAAGTTAATTCTAATCTTTTTATCTTATTCAATATAATTTTCTCACAAAAAATAATAATAAAAAAACCAATTTAGAATAACATGTGCACAAAACCTTGAAAATAAATATAGAATAACTCTGCGCGTATACAACTAATTGTGGTAATTGGCCTCTGCATTCATACTGCTCCAAACTTTCCAGTTGACACAATAAAGTAGGTGGTAATTTATTGGAACATTTTTTTCCTATAAATTTATAAATTAAATTGATGTAATACTCAAATTTTAACCAAGTAAAGAGACAATGATATTTGGCTCATGCAATACGAAAAATTTAAGTGAACGAAAAAAAAGATGACGTGAAAAAATGGGAAATTTTTTTGTGTGCAACCAATTAATTTATTTGTGCAACCAAACACTGAATTATTGCAACAAAATTTGAAATTATTTTTTTATTTATTTTTTTATTGCAGAAATTAAGCGTCTTGTTGCACAAATAAACTAATTAGTTGCACAAAAGAATTTTTTCATCTTGTTCGCGTCTTCTTTTTTCGGTCCATCTAATCAAACTCAATGTAATATAGTGATATTAATTTGTTCAAACTTATCTAGTCTTGTGTTAGGTTATTTATATAGACTGATTAATAATGAATTGTTATAAATTTCTTAATTTGTAGAACAGAAGGATAATTTACTGAAATTTATTCTTTTATAAATTTTATCAAATTGACTTATTTAATTTTAACCATGGTTAATTGCAATTGACTTCTTAATTTGAGCAAGAAACTAGGCTACTCGAATTTTATTAAAGAAAAAAAGTACATATTGGACATAGGAAAAGCCTAAGATCGTGTAATAGTATGTTACAAGAAAAGCACAAATTTGTTGCACAAACAAAAATATGATTTCAGTTTTCAAACATTGTCTATTTAACAAAATTGCTTTGATTGAATACGTGAATGAATCAGTATGTTATAATGAAAGCAATTTTGTTGAATAGAAAATAATTTTGTGGCACGAATTTATAAGTTTATTGAAATTCATTATTAATGATTCTCTATTTTAGGTAAACTAATATCACTTTCTTGTCATCCTATGAATTAGTATCATGTAATTAGTTAAACTTAATCAGGTACATCCACAAACAAACGATGTGCATCAAGTGAAATGGAGTATACAATCAGAAATTTTGGTGTTCAAATCAGAAATTTAATTTTTATACAAATAAATCCTACAAAAATATTAAAAGTGCAATTGAGCATATTAAATTTGCAACAAGATTGACAGAATAAGCAACAAATTACAAAATCATAGGCAATTTCATTATCAAACTGTTGCACATCTAAATAATTTAATTACATATTTGATAGTTATTGTTGCACATTTATGAAACGATGAGAATTAAGCAAAATTTTATTCAAGAACATGTTTTACCTAAAGTATGATTATAGAGACATGACATGAGTTATAAATAAGAACTTAATATTGATTCGACAATGAGTATAAACATAATTTTGGGGGAAGTATTTGTTAATTTGCAAATAAGGTAATTGAAAAGTCACTATTGTAAAAAAACATTAGTAACATCACAAGGTAACTACAATGCTGACTACTTACACAATACTAAGTCAACAACCTTGTCATTTTCCTTAACATAAAAAGTTTATCATGAGATTATTTGGTTAGACAAAATCTATATTGTGGATTTAAACTTCAAAGACTAATTTTTCCTTCTTTTTTCCTAGCATTATCCCCTGAAAGTCTGATTAAATTAGCAACAAGTCTGATTGCTTGAGTAACAAGCTATAAACTCTTACGGAATCCACTAGCTTACTCGTTTCACTTTGATATCAGTTTTATTTCACATCCAATAGAACTTATTGTACATCTAGTAAATTCTACATGAAAATTTATCTAATTTGTTTCTTGGACAATTTGTTGCTTATTTTGTCCTTTTTGTTGCACATCATATTGTGATTATTTCACATAGTACTCTATTTACTTCTAAAATTTGATATTTTGAATTTTGCTTTTGTTCTTTTATTAGATAACTAAAAAATGACCAATAATTATTTTTGAACATAAAAATGTACTTTCTTAATTTTCGTCCTTAATTTGTTAGTAGACCCCAAAAAATAAAATTTATAAACTATTTTGAGATTTCACTTTCCTATGCATAAGAACAATGTTTCCAGGAGACAAATGTCTAAGGGAGCTTATATAGAAATATATTCTATAAGTAATTTTGTTTTGATGTTATGTAAGGCCTATGATTATACAAAACAAGTATTTCCATTCTCAAGCATGTTGTATAAATCTCATCCAATCAATTGAGTTTTAATTAAACAATATTAAAAGGTTTGTTGGAATAAGCTTGTAATTTATTGGAAGATAACTATTCTTTTACGAATTCAATTGAGGCAACTTACTTAATTTTGATTAAGCATAAAGATAATAATTCTTAGTAAAGGCAAAAAAAATGATGTTGATTTGCTTAAAACTTTTTACCCACATGCCAAATTATCTACGGAGAGTTGTTAATAGCAATTTCAGCATATTTCTTAATTTGCGTAACAGACTGATAATTATTAGAACATACTTGTTCTTTTCTAAATTCAATAGAAGCAATTTTTTTAAAATTTTAACTAAGTAGAAAAATAATGATACTTGGCTAAAGTAAGATAATGATATTAATTTTTTCAAACTTATCATGTTGTTTATTGAGAGTGATTGATAATGAATTGCAATATTTCGCTTAATTTGTAGAACAAAATGGTAATTTTTTGGAACTTATCCCTTATTTTTGCAAATTTTATTGGTGCGACTTATTTAATTTTAACCATAATGAATTGTTATAAACTTCCTAATTATAAACTTTTTAAATTTAATCATGTTTATTTTTTCTCAAAAAAAAATAATCATATTTATTTGATAATGTTAAATTCAAGTAGAAAACAATTTGTGCAAGGAAAATTTAAAAAAAAAATCTCAAATTGTCATCTTTTTATAATTAGGAGCCAACTCAATTTTTCCCAAACTCACAGCTAGAATTGCAAACGAGCCGAAATGAGCTGAATTTTTTTAGGCTCAGGTGTCGATCAGTTTATTAAACAGGGTTAAAAATAAGACTCTGTGTAAGTATCATTTAAGAACTAACTGAGCTCAAGTCTAGCTTTCGTGTTTTTAACAAACTGCATCATTTAATTTTATAATATTAATAAAATAATCAAAATTAAAAAATTTTATTATTATACATAAAATAAAAGATCAACAAACGTTTATTTAAATAAATTAACGTATTAAAAATATATATTTAATTTTAATATATAAATATAAATATAAATATATGTAGCATATAATTTTAAAAAAGAGTATAATGAAATTACTTTTATAACATATTAAATGTGTTTATACAGAATGAATTTTTAAACGAATTGTTAGTGAATCTAATCAAGTCGAGCTTGCCTACTCAGACCTAGTTCGTTTATTAACGGAGTTTTAAATTTAAGTTTATGACCACTCATTTAATTAAATAAATGAGTTCAAGTCCAACCATAGAATTTTTAACGAACATATTAACTCACTTATAGTCTTGTTGGCAGTGCTAGTATCTTATAGATTTTTTCGGCTTCCATCTATTTTGTAATGCACTTCACGAATTTTAGAAGAATTGCGATTTTTGGAGGCAATTTTCCCGCCTATTTTGCTGTGCTCTCAATCCATCCCGCTCTTTTGTTTTTATTTTTTTATTCACCTAGTTGCTAATAAACTATTTTTTTTATTTGCCTGCCAGCTCAGATTGGAACGTATTGGGCATTGTAGTATGCCCATATACATTTTCCCTATTATATAATTATAAGCATAGGGTCAACACTGTGTCATACACCACTATTCTGTATCCAATGTCAAAGTCAAAAGGCAACTCAACTCCAATGAAAAGAGTAAAAAATCTTTCAAACAAAGATGTGACTTTTCAATGACAAAACAGGAAAAAATTGTAAGTTTCCTAAATGCAATGAAAGCAATAAATGATTACAAGAATCAGCAAACATCAACTCAATAATGCATCTTAACAAGAAGATAAGATTATGAAGTTATTGAGAGAAGGAACCAGAATAATAGAGAAAGTTACTTGAGATTTCGACGATGCTTGCTGGCCACTCTTTTTAGAGACCTTAGAACCAACATGCTGCCCAGCCAAATCTGCCAAGATGCTGTCCAGGGACCAAGTCACAAAAGAAGCAAGGGCTTCAATGGAGTGTTGGTTAATCCAGTCAGTTGACGTTTTATAAACAGCATCAGAAATATGAGACAGGGGGATCTGTAAGAGAAAATGTTGGCGGATCAGTTTGCGAAAATGACAAAAGTGGAAGGTGAAAAGGTCCATTGCATCCAACTGCATGAGATACATTTATTTATTTTCAGCGACCAAATACAAGCAAATAAATAAAATAATGACCAACAACGTAACAAGAAATCAATGTTCAGACCATAGATCAAGTGGTATTATAACCAAGAAGGATATGGTTAGTAGAAGCTAGCAGTTAGATTTAATTTACACCCAAGGAGCACAAATTTGTTAGTATATAAGGCAAATGCCTACCACAAAGGGCAATATAATTGGGTTCGCAACCATGACAACTTAGCCATTAATAAATTGAATAAGCATGCAACTCCCCGCATGATTTCATAGAGGGGCCTCAAGGCAGAATATGAGTTTTAACTCATGAGGCAAAAGGTTCATACAGACCCAGCAAAACCAAATGCTATCAGCAATATGCTTCTGCATATTTGCTGAATTCTCTTTGTTTTCATTTACAATGTTCATCTGCAATCAGGAATTAGCAAAACGTTTCCTTTCTCAATGACAAACATCATTCTCATATGCTTATCTGATAAATTACAAGCAGAGAGAGAGTCTAAATCTCAATACCCAAATGCCGACAAAGAGGCAATGCAAAGATAGGAAAAAAGAAAAAAACACCATTTAAGCTTCAATGCAACAAAATAAAAGCTATCAAATCATCTACAATAAGCCACCACAAAAACAGAATCAAAAAGCACAAATGAATCAACAACCATGAGATTTCCATTATGCTTTCCTCATTTTTCATTTTTCAGATTTGTTGCTCTCATTTGTTCTCTCTTCCTTCCTTCATCTTGCCCGACCATTATGCTCCCTGCTGCTACACATTTCTGAGCGCACAGCACTTTTGTTTTTGCAAATCACCAACACTATCCTGCTATGAACGCTACTGCTTTTGTCCTCTTCGATCTGGCAGGATGCGCTACTGCTTTTTACCATATTGCATTTCTGTTGCCCATTTAATGAGAGCGACAATGCATTGTAAACCAAGAAAGAGACATGAATCATATAATTAAAGATAATCTACAGCCTAAAACCAAGTCCTCAATAAGTATGTTAAGCCCTTCGAGTGGTGCTTCGGGCGTATCAGCGAGTGGGATAGTTCAAATGCTTCTTATTCCTTCCAGTGTGAAGGTGAAGTTGCTCACGCAAGAATTTTACAAGCCCTGCCATGAAGAGATTCTTAAGCATTACCGCTATGAATTTTCGGCCTTTCCTTCAATAATTTCGCGAGCCATCTCAATTGGCCGTTGTGGATTATCGGACTTTCTTCAACAATCTCCGGACTCGTGGAGAAGAACAAAAAACAAGAAGAAGAAGAAGAAACGCAGGGAGAAGAAAAAAAAAAAAAAGATAGGAGATTTTGTGGACAATGAAAGATTAAAGACTTGATTAAATTTTACTTCTTGAATAGGGAATCTTCTTAAATTGAATTTCTATAAAAATAAGAAGCCTTTTCTAAGTTGCATTACATTACCTGTTTAGCAGATTACCAATTTTCTAATGATTTTAAATGCAACGGTTACAACGTAAAAATTCAAGTCAATTAATGGCTATCATTTAGTAGGTAATGTGTATGGAAATTTTTTGTTTCTTCACCATAGTTTTGCCTAGTATTTTTGTCTTCTATTCAGTGCTCCTAAATAGCATTACTTACAACAACTGAGATAAGTTAACTGTGACCATAAAGTCAATACTTAAATCTTACAAATCAAGAAGTGGATGTTTAATGGTGATTTTATCATTGAGAAATAAATATATACAGTGTCCTCAGAATAAAAATTTAACGGGACTAAATAAAATGTTTTACCACACTTGTTATACTTCAGTCACAATCTTGGCCTAGGGAATGTTAGAAAAGCTTGTTATAGACCATGTTAGAACCTTTTGAAAACTTGCTACAAACATTGCAGTAAAGAGGAAGAGATCAAAGGACTTCTTCTACTTTTTTTTTGTTTTTTGACCCAAAGAAATTGTTCCATTGATTATTCGAAATTTTGTACATAAGTCCAACACAAAAGTGTCGGAGAATGCTGCACAAAGCAGGGAGAAACGGCACAATGACCTACAAATAATACGGTCAAAATGACCATTAACAAGGTTTGAAGCCCACAAATCCCTCTAAAAAGGGTACAAACCGGACTAGCCGGAATAAATTGCACACAGCTGCAAATACCGCACATCGGCGGACTTATAATAAAAATCGAGCGGATATACCAGGCAACGATTTCCACCAACCCTAACATACACCCAAACACAATAACATATAAATACAAGACACGCATCCTAAAATATATAGTCCAAATACGGCCTAACACTCATCCCAGAAAAGGTCCACCAAAGTCAAATATGCTTGGATCAGAAACTGTGACAGTGGGCGGAGTTGGAGGCGGAGGCGGAAGCAGTGACTGGGGTAGGGGCGTCAACAGCAGCAGTGGGGAGGGCTCCATCCCTCGTGGCTCTAGCTCTGGAAGCTGCTCTATCGTAAACAGTGGCGAAGGTGGGAGGGGCCGCACTGACGGCAGCGGCGGTGTTAAGGACGATGTCGGTCCCAGCGACAAGAGCAGTAACAAAACCGGCAATGGAAGCTGCGTTTTCATCCTCTGCAACTTCGTGGAACAGCGCGGCAGCGCTCTCGCCGACGATGGTCGGCACGGCGGCTCCGGCGGCAGAGACGATCCCCGAACCAGTGAAAATGACGGCAACGGTGAGGAGAACCCGGATCCAAGCTCAAAACGGCTATGAGTGTCTTTATTTGGCCTAGATCTAAGAAACAAAAAGACAAAAAAAAAACTATGTAAAAAGAACCAGCAGATGGAGGAGCAATAAGAAATGGTGGAGATGGAGGAGTAATCATCAAAGAAGAAGAAAAAAGAGGGTAAAAAAGATGAAATGAGGAAAGGAGCCTGGCCGACGGTGGCTAGCCACCACCACCGGCCAGGAATTGAAGATGATTGTTTTGGTTGCAGAGAGAAGTTAGGTTAGAGAGAAGTTAGAGAGAAGTTGTCAATAACTCTTGTTGATTGGTGACTTCTTCTACTTTTCATCGATCACTTTATTTCATTAGATAAAGGTTTTTTACATTATAAATTTAAACTTTAATTCAAAAATAGTCTTAAACCAAAAAGTAATCTTATCATTATTCAAAAAAAACTTTTCAATAAGATAAAAAAAAATCAAAAGAAGATAGGGTAGTATCTTTGTAAATGTAATCTTATAATTTCAAACTTCTTAACATGTTAATGTCTTAAAAAATCGAAGGAAATACAAATTGGAATTGAGCATTTCAGCAGCACCGCTCTTGCAACAATGTTTCCTTCCATGAATATTGTACCTGAAATATGCACGAGTACAGAAACTAAAATCAAAAAACAAAAAAACTGCCCCAAAACCATGGGGATATTAGGGATTCCTTTAACCTAACCACAGCTCTCCAGGCCACTCGTTGGAAATTTTGCAATCCCACATATTGTAAAAGCGATATCTAATTATAAACACGCGCATATACAATTTGATAGAAATCAAGATAAACTATGCATGTATAGAAATTTAAACAGTTCGACAAATTCCTTTTTAGGAGAATGCAACCCGTCTTTATTAAGAAAGTAAAATAATTGTACAAATGTTTACACTGAGATTGGCACGTATTTACAATGCCTCTGGAGTTTCGTGAGATAATATCCATGAATCATGACCATGACAATTCACGGACATTGTCGGCCATAATTGGCCGAATGGCCGAAAGGCCATATGGAGTGGCCTCTGACAAAAGGCCAATTGCCCTTGTCCATGAAGGAAAAAAACCATTTTTTTTCAAATTCCCTTTTTTGTTATAGCCTTTATTTTTATTATTTTTTTTTTTTTGCCCTTTTCCTTTTTCTGTCTGCCACTTTCTCACTTTACAGCACACAGATGTCCATGGGATGGACCCCAACAGGGAATAATGCTGCCCACGCCTTACTTTCATAAAAAATAATTGGACGGGCGAAGGGGGATCGAGGAAGGCACATGATCAGGAAGAAATTATTATCATAATTCTTAGAAGGCTGGGCTTGTTGCTGACTCACTAAGATATAGGTAATAAACGAGGAGCACATAAATATCTATCCCAAAAGAAGTATTTAATACTATATAGTAATATTTATATAATAATAAAATAATATATATATTATTAAATAATTAAATTTTTATTTTAAAAAATAACTAAATTTTTAAATATTTTTAAATAAACAGTATAATTATTCTATTATAACTTAAAATTAAACTATATTTAATATATATATTTAAATAAATTTTTGACATCCATACATTAAGTAAGCATATTTAATATATATATTATAATAATTTTATTTAATTTTTTCAATAAATTTGATAAAATATAGATTAGTGGGATTGGCCCACATGCATATTTCTTGGAGCTTCCCCTGCGATTAATTTTCTCCTACTCCACCATAATAAGTTAACTTGTCAGTCAACGTCTCCAGTCTTGGTCTTCGTCTACGCAAAAATCTGGTCATGATTGCATACATGTATGCACATGTGTATCCATGTGCGGATGTTGTAATGTTTATGCGAGCATTTAGATGCCTTCCTTGTTGAAACACAAGCCCCTCTATCTGGTACCAAAAGCTCTAAGCATACATCTCACAGCACCTAACCTTCTCAGTCAGACCTCCTGATTGTAAGCCCTTCAAACACTACAAACTTTCCTTAGCTTCAACTAGCACCCAAAAGGGAGATGGCAGAAGGAGTACTCTTCAGTGTTGCGGAGGGAATTCTCGGAAAATTAGGCTCCTATGCTGTCCAAGAGATTGGCCTGTGGTGGGGTCTCAAAGATGAGATTGATTTGCTGCACACCACACTTCTCGGTGTCAAGATCGTGCTTGTTGATGCAGAAGAGCGGCAAGCGCGAGGTGATCAGGAAGTGAAAGATTGGCTCTGCAAGCTGAAAGACATCGTGTACGATGCTGATGACTTGCTGGACGACTTTTCCACAGAAGTTCTGCGACGCAAAGTCACGACAGGGAACAAAGTGGCAAAGCAGGTACGGCTCTTCTTTTCCAGTTCAAACCAGGTTGCCTATGGCCTTAAAATGGGTCACAAAATTAAGGCAATCAGGGAGAGGCTAGATGCTGTTATGGGTGTGGGAAATCATTTTAACTTTCGGCAACGCCCTGTTGACCCTTTTGTGACGGCTAAGAAAAGAGAGCAATCGTACTCCACTGTCCCGGAAGTTGTAGTTGGCAGAGAAGATGATAAGAAGGCAATCAAACAACTTCTTTTGTCAACAAACTGTGAGACTAATGTGTGTGTCGTCTCTATAGTTGGAATTGGAGGTTTGGGAAAGACGACTTTAGCGCAGCTCGCATATAATGATGAGGAAGTGAGGTTGCACTTTGAGTTAAGGATGTGGGTATGTGTCTCTGATGATTTCAGCGCGAAGTTGATAGTTGAAAAGATCTTAGAATCAGTGAGTGGAGAAAAGCCTAACATAGGTGAGATGGATACGTTGAAAGATTCTCTTAACAAAAAAATAGGTGGAAAAAGGTATTTTCTTGTGTTAGACGATGTTTGGAATGAGGACTTTGAAAAATGGTGTCACGTACGAGATTTGTTAGCTGGTGGTGCAAGAGGAAGCCGAATAATAGTAACCACTCGTTCTAAAAAGGTTGCAGAAATTACAAGTACTGTGCCACAAGCACAACATGTATTAAATGGATTATCTAAAGAAGAATCATGGTCTTTGTTTGTTCAAATGGCATTTAAACAAGGGTGTGAGCAACCAACATCAAGTCATAAAGCAATTGGAACGGAAATTGTGGCAAAGTGTAAGGGGAGTCCCCTGGCAATAAGGACAATCGGGCGACTCTTGTATTTCAAAGAAACGATATTTGAATGGGAATCCTTCAAAAATAAGGAATTAACAAGTTTGGATCAAGGAGAAAGTGGTATTTTGTTAACTCTTAAATTGAGTTATGACCACCTTCCTTCACATTTGAAGCATTGTTTTGCTTATTGTAGATTGTTTCCAAAAGACCATGTAATTGATGTGGAGACATTGGTAGCCCTTTGGATGGCTCAAGGATATGTTAGGTCTTCAGATCTAAGCCAGCGTCTTGAAGATATTGCGCTGGATTATTTCCAAGATCTCTTATGGAGATCTTTCTTCCAAGAAGCGGTAAAAGATGAGCTAGGGAATTTAGCAAGTTGCAAAATGCATGACCTAATGCACGATCTTGCTTCCTAAGTAGCTGGAGCTGAAAGTGCCCATGTGTCGATTTCAAAACCGGTCAGAGTTGATGAGAAAACTCGACATATCTCATTCGACCATCACTTAACGGAATACAGTGATCCTTGGCAAGTTCCAGCATCTGTGCTTGAAGCAAAAAGTTTGCGGACATTTTTAGAGGTAAAAATGTCTTATTTAGGTAACAAATTAAGTGAAGGGCAATGTCAAACAATATCTTCTAATTTTAGGCGTTTACGGCAGTTGGATCTTGGAAAATTACATACTGAGACAGTACCGCATTCCATCAGTAAATTGAAACAGTTAAGGTATCTTAATTTGTCTTACAACGAAAAGATCAGGATGTTGCCTCTATCAATTACCAGACTACATAACTTGCAAGTGCTCAATTTAAAAGGTTGCAGTGGGCTCACACAATTACCGAAGGATATCAAAAGGCTGGTCAATCTCAAGCAACTCAAGCTCGATGGATGCACTGATTTGACTCATATGCCACGGAAAATTGGACAGTTGACTTCGCTTGAGAGATTAACGAGATTTGTATTGTCTAGAAACTCAAACTGGAAGAAGGAGAATCAAAGCGGAGGACTCGGTGAATTACATGACTTGAACAACTTGGGAGGAGAGCTACAGATCATGAATTTGCCCCATGAGAATGGAAAATACAATCAAAAGAGTACCGTTGCCGAAACTGCTGCTGCTGCTGCCAATTTGAGAGAGAAGTCTTGTCTTCAATGCTTGGGATTAGTATGGGTGCGGTTTGGAGATTCGGATAGCGATGATATTGATGATGAAATGACATTGGAAGCATTGCGGCCACACCCAAATTTGAAAAAATTATCCTTGGGGAATTACATTGGAATGAAGATTGCGAGCTGGCTTTCTTCCCTCACAAATTTGGTCAGCCTTGAGCTTTATGATTGCCGAAAATGCCAAAGTCTTCCAGCATTGGATCAATTCCCTTTACTAAAAAAATTATTGATCATTGGATTGCCTGATCTAGAACACATAGACATAGGGAGTTGTGTGGTCGGAGGAGGCTGTAGCAGCAGCAGTATGGTCTCCTTCTTCCCTTCCCTGGAAAGACTCTGGCTCAAAGACTGTCCCAATCTGAAGGGATGGCGGCCTTCACCATCATCATCATCATCATCATCGTCTCTGCTTCCCCAATTTCAGCGTCTTTCTCATCTGTATGTGTCGTCCTGTCCGAACCTGACTTCAATGCCACCGTTTCCATCCCTGAAATCTCTGAATTTGAGATCAGCCAGCTTCAAGTCATTGGAGCAAATGCTGAAGCCAACGATCTCTCCAGCACATACACCGTCGTCTTCTATTCCATCTAACCTCTCGTCCTTGACAAAACTGGATATTTATAAAATTGAGCATATGCCAGACGATTTTCTGCCTATGGAGTTGATACAAACCCTCACTTCTCTAGAGGATTTAACAATTGATAATTGCCCAAAATTAATTTGTATACCTCATGAGAAAATGCTACATCTCAGTTCCCTGAAGGATCTCCGAATTAGGGATTGTGAGGATCTAGATCTCTCCATTTACGATGATGATGATGATAGAAACAGCAACACCGATGCCATGCCGTTGCAAGACCTTAGAAGCCTCACATATCTTCAAATTGGGGGTATTCCAAAGTTGGAGCATCTCCCAAAGAGGCTTCTTCTGCATTCGGTGGTCCTGCAGAATCTCTACATCAACCGTTGCAATAATTTGGCGTCGTTACCGGATTGGATGCCCAACATCACCTCATTACAGCATTTAGAGATTTGGGATTGTTCCCAAGTGTCAGAGAGATGCAACAACAACATGGGCGGGGATTGGCCCAAGATTGCTCACATCCCTAATATTTTAATCGATCGTACAGAGGTCCGGTGGAATGGCTGCTATCAACTCTGATCAGAAGAATCCCCTGCTTTCCACTTTCAGCAGGTATTCCTATTGCTCTTCTTTTTTATCTCCAATTTTGTTTCTTGTTGCAATTTGGAACCTACAATTTTTGCTATTTGGAGGCCCAATAGTATAATTTTTTTCATGTGTTCTATTTTTGTTTTATCATTATATGTTGCGATTTATAAGGCGAATGTGTATCATGTTTACGCATACAGAGTGATGCCATTTTTTCCACTTATTTTCCCTAAAAATGGCAAATCTTTTAACATGTAATTACGAGTTTGAGTCAGGGAAAACCGCACAATTTTATCAATGTTAATGCTAATGTGTGATCTATTATTTTGATGCCCTGCAAGTAAATGTTCACCTTCTCTATACTAACAGGACTTTGTTGATCCAGTCTAGCCTATTCTACGACTAGAAGATTAAGAATGGAAAGGATGTCCCTGTTGATGTTGCTGCTACCAGCTATGCTGCTACTGTATTGTTGAAGTGGAGATTGAAGCTTGGTGTTTTGAAAAATAATTCCCTCCAACTTTCAAATTTCGGTTGAGGTTTGATTTAAGGAGAAGTATTTTGTGTGACAAATGTCATTTTGCCTGTTAATTCTGGTTTCCTACGTAATGTTATGTGTGTCTATATACCTGCATAGGTTTAGACAACTTAGGCAAGCAAGCTTGGATGATTAATCTTTCTCGAGAAAAAAAAAAAAAATCTTGTATGATTAATCAATCTTTTTTTGAGAAAAACTTTGTTTATTTAGACAAGTAATGTGTTTGCTTTACTCAAGCACGGATGTTGTAATGATTTTAGTGTCTCCAGCTCTTATATAAGCTGGTTTCTTAATGAAACAAGTTCGAGTGCTTTGCTCATTCCAGTTCAGCTCTCTCTTCGAGTCAAAAACTTGAAAATTCTGTCTGTTAAGCTTCAGCTGTGATCTCTGCGCTCTTAATTGCCAACAGTCCCTTTGTTTCACTTCCATTGTTTCTGAACTTAGTTTGCACAACGCTCAAAGCTATAAAGTTGGCTTCCTTTTTCAGTAATGTGCACAACCCTTAAAATTTTATACTGATCGTCCCAGTTGCAGCTTCGGTAACAATACCAGGGGCGGCAGAAGCTGCTGCAGTTGTTGAAGCTGCCCTATCTTCAATTAGAAACAAGAATCCAAATGCCGTTCACATTTTGGTGCTGGTTTCAACTAGAGAGAAGAGTGGGATTAGAGGTAGGAATAGTAGAGGGGGCACTTTGAATCAATTCCAAGGAGCCCATGTGTGCTTATATGATGTGAACCATTTGGATGCATTTCAGACTTCATTGAGCGGTCTCGGTGTAAAAATTAACGTTGGTCATTCATGTCTTGTTGAGGGAAGGCATCGTGTGCTTACGGGGTGTAAAGGATTCATGGAACATTCATAGAACATTGATCACAGCATTGCCACCCAACTTCATTCTTTGAAGTGCTTAGGGTGTCAGGTTGTGTTGGTCAAAGAAGGAAAACCTTATTGAGCAGATTGATGGACTTGGCAAGGCATTGACGCAACTTGATGAAGGGGAGATGTTGGTTAGGCTGTTAGGGAAGGAACCAAAGTTTCAGAAAGTTTCTTTTAGAATAGTTGATTTTGCCACTGGTGTCCTTGATTTCCTTGCCAACATCTTTGCCTCAATGGAGGACGCAGCCGAGTTTGGCATGATTGGTAGGCATTATGCAACTGAGAGCTTGCTGGTTTTGGATCCTGAGAATGGAGAGTATAGTTCTAAGAGGACCCCAGGTTACAGGAATTGGAGGAGTTCTTTGAAAGTGTGCTCAAGAAGGGGTGAGTGGAAAAGAATTGGGCGAGCAGTCCATCTTCTAAATGATAAGGAGTTAAAGGGTAGTTGAACTTTGAATATTAAGACAATCAATTATTTTCGTGCTGGAGTGAAAAACATTTAAAAGGCAAATGTCAAACTTTTTTGAGCAAAGACAAATGTGAAACTTAGAGACCCAAATTGTAATGTTTTTGTTGGCTCTGGGTTTTGGTCACAGTGTCAGCTCCAAGATTCAATTCGTGGTTCCAACAAAGGGATAATATTTATTTTAATTCTAAACTTTTTTAAATTTTTTTAATTAAGTTCTAAACGTTTCAATTTTTTCAATTAAGTCATATACTTTTCAATTTTTTTTTTTTTTACAGACAAATCTTTCCGTCAAAAAAGGTTAGTCAAACCGTTAAAAAATGACCGTTGACCAAACGGAAATGAATAAAAAAATCATAAATATGGTTTTTTTTCCTTATTTTTTCGTTGTAATATTTAAATTTTTTGTCATTTTTAAATATTTTAGTTATTTTTTTAAAATATTAAAACTGAAAAAAATGAAAAAAGCCATATTTAGTTCCTTTTATATTCATTTCCGTTGGGTCAACATTCATTTTTAACAATTTGACTGATTTCAGTTGACGAAATGATTAGTTTGTAAAAGAGATAAAAATTATAAAAAAAGTTAACAAATTTAATATTCAATCGAAAAAATTCATAAAAATTTAAAATTAAAATACATATAATCCCCTTCCACAAGTTAACCAAATGTTTGTGGGTTAGCCATATTCTTAAATGGACTCTCTACACTTCCTTAGACATGAGCATGAGCATTACTATGATGCATAAATTGAGCATAAATTAATTTGCAACTTTAATACAAACGTACACAAGCCGAGTGATTTCTATGATTAATGTCATTTTTTAACCGTGTCATGTTACCACATCTACTTAGTGAAGCTCTTAATTAAAATGATGACCCAAAAAGTGTTTTTGAAACGTTAAAAGTAGGTGGCGCGCAGAGAAAAGATCAAAAGTCAGGCCCAAAGTCTCGTGAAATTCCTTCTTAAGTAGCTTTTTGACAGACGAATTGAGTCGATTAGCAGTGTCCAATTCACTAATGAAATTGACATAAATCTTTTGGACTTTCGTTCCGGCTGGTCTACTTGATACCCCACTAGAATTTGAAAAACATTAAGAGGGAGAGCAAAATTTTTTAGATTATTTTACTAAAAAAATTGTCTGCCTCCACTTAAAAAAATCTTTTTGCTCCCATTGAATTAATACATAAATGAAAAAAAAGAGACTTCTTTTTGTCCATTAAGATATCTATTATTGGTATTAAAACCTACAATCTCTAAAATAGAAATCTAAGATTTAATCATGCAGGTATCCTATAAATACTCTTTATTAATTAGATTAAAAAAAATCTACACAAATTTTATAAAAAAATCTGCACAAATTTTATAAACTCAAATTTTTGTACTTTTTTTATTGTTTACAATAAGTCTTTATCTTTCATTAAACATTCAAAATAAATTATGTAATGATACTTATTATTTGCCTCATAGATAATTTTTAAACTATGAATAAAAGAATTTTAATTTAAGATTTTAATCATGTGCTTGTCTTAAAAATAAATAATATTTAGGTCAAAAAATTGTAGTAAAAATTACAAATACTAAATAAAATTTTGTGTTTTTTTAATATCTATGACTTATTTTGTTTTTTTGGGGTGTATATTATTGAATATATTTTTATACATTATTAGCCTCACTGACTAATATTCTAAGGTTCATCAAGGTTTGGATTTTTTACAATTAAGCAATTATTATTGATTGAAATAGTTATATTTATAATGACGTCACTAAATGTTAAAGATGGTATGATGAGTATTATTTGCCTCTACTTAAACAAATTCCTATATCTGCCACTAGACTCCCCTTACTTATATTGTTCCATTAATGAGATTATTCACCTTGAAAACTTTGTGCGGTTATGAGTACGACTAACATGAGAGGCAATCATCTTCTAAGCAAATCTTAGACGTTCACTAATCTTACGCCAACACTTAAATCCCCCATAATATTTCTGTTAACTTCCCTTTCCCACTTACCATTAAGAAAACAAATAAATATTTCTTCCTACATTGCTTTCTCTGAAGTTTCTTCCTTTTTTTTTTTTGCATTAAAAAAAATAAAACCATTAGGAGTAGCAGACCATAATTTTGTTAAAAATGATAGCGTTGTTGATCGCATCGTATAATGGGCTGGGTCTTTATATCAAATTTGTAGAGAAATAAATTCTACGGTGCCTAGAACTAAATTTATGAAAAAACAAACTCTACAGTGCCTACTAACTCATGATAGAAATGAAATTCTTTAACTACTAAATCATAACAATCGGTGGTCTCTCTCTCTTAGCAAAAAGAACGATATAGCTGCATTATTAGCAAATAACTTTTTCTACGAAGATGCAGCAACTAGTGTATAGTATTTGAAAGTTTGGTAAATCTTTAGTATTACGACGGCAGTGACAACAAGGCTGGGTTCATGTGTCTTTCTTTTCTCGTGTTCTCCACTGCCGCCAAATAAAACCTTAAAAAGTCTCATATCTTCTTTTAAGTTCAGGTTAACAAGCAGATAAATTCATAAATATTATAAATTATATTAAGTTTTTAAATTTTATTAATATGTGATTTTATACTATTTTAACGCATTTCTTTAATATGTATTAAAACCGATTATCATAGTAAACAACGAAATGAAATTGAACTAGCGAAACCAAATTAGTCCCCAATAACATTAGGCTGAATTAATTAAACTAAATATGTCAAAAAGGTCAATTTGACGAATGGCAAATACAAACAAGAGGATAGACTAAACAGGTGATACAATCCAGAGAAGATGGAAACGCTTGTCATTAGGATGTCTAGTCCAATTAAGACGTCTATTAGCTGTCGCAATAACACATCGGAAGTTCTTTTAGCAGTATGTTAAGAATACATTCCTCAATAATGACCTCACAGAAGAAGTATATATACAAAATCTACATCAATATAACCATTTACCAAACAAGGTTTATCATCTTCGTCAAGTACTTTATAGTTTCAGACAAGCTTTTTGAACATAATTTGTGAAATTTTATTGCCTTAATTTTTTTTTCCCCTTTTTCTAGTCTCACTGATACTACTTTTTTTTCACTAAAGTTATAAAGGAATCATTATATTTACAACAATCTTGTCCGAAATGGCCAAAGGGCTACGGTGCTTGGAAGAGGTTGGCAGTTTGACTCCTGCCTCTCTCTATTTCCACAAAATATGGGCTGCCCATAGAATTGTGAATTGAAGTGCAAATAACCCTTACGTTAACCTCAAACTTGCACTCACCTTCCCCTCAAATATCTAATTAAGCTAACTACCGATTATTATTACCATGTTTAAAAAAAATTCTATTTTTACGTTACACATTCATATAATTATTACAGGAAATGATTTGCAAAACAATATTAATTTCATGCAGTATTTCAATTAACAATTTGAGATAAAAAAATCTTGCTCATTCATTTTGAGGGACTAAAACTTTTTTTATAATGTGTACTATTTGTATCAAGGCAAATATACCTTAGATTTGCACATTTATGTAGTAATAACTGACAACGAAATTTATTTTGCTCTCATCGAGTATAATATCTAATTTTCTCATACAAATGGCGTACCATTGAAGCATTCATTGTAACTCGACTATTGAAGTATTTATGTGGCGTACCATTTATTTATGGCAATACATCGACTCTTCCATCACACCTATTCACTATGGAAAATGCT
The DNA here is from genome assembly GCA_037832335.1 of Carallia pectinifolia. Lineage (NCBI taxonomy): Eukaryota > Viridiplantae > Streptophyta > Magnoliopsida > Malpighiales > Rhizophoraceae > Carallia > Carallia pectinifolia. Next base: position 13,945,698 of record CM075453.1, read on the forward strand.
TGGACCCAAACATCAACCATATTTGCTCATCATAATGAAGGCAATAAATACAACTACTTAGTAACTATATTGATATTTTGTATAAAAATATTTTTAGGCAAAGAAAAATATTTTTAGTGCATATCATATGAAATCTATATTTGAAATTTTAAGGTAACACTCTTCTAATTTTAAGTTTTTATTTTGTTATTTCAGTTTCGTTATTTTATATTTTATCAATTTAATTGTATTTTATTAGTAAATAATTGCATTTGTTGCCTTTAGTATAACAGTTCCGTATAATGTAAAAACCAAGTCCTATTCATTGTGACAGCCGTAATATAATACAAATTCCTCACAATAATATATTTCATGAGCAAACCAAGCATACCGAAACTAATTGTCATTATCATCAGCAAAACACTGCGAAAAAAAATGTACTAAATATCATTTGTTTGGTTTCTTTTACTTCTACTGATCATACTAATGAAACCTTCATGAAAATCATCCATGTGATATTTCTCTGATCTAATTTATAAAACTCAAGTTGACAGTATACCCTCTTGAATTTGAAATGGAGTGTTAGAATCCTGCCAGATTTTAGTATGCAATCTTAAATTTGGTTCATTCAATAAGATGTAAGTGAATCATATCATTAGTTGATTCGGCAAAATCTCTCTTGATATGATTTGACTAATATTTCCTTAATTTAATCTCATTTTCTTTCCATATTTTGTATATGATTTATATAAGTTCATGTAATATGCTCAAAGCCACTATACAAAACTTCGTTCACTCAGTTCTCTTTTATATATTTCAAATGTCATCATATGAAGGGGAGAGATCCTAAACAGAGACAACCTCAAAACAACCAGACAACATCCTTGCCCATATGCCACTTCTGGGAGACCACTTTTCCGTTCATGCTACTCTAACGTAGTCTTCTTTTGTTCAAATATTATTCTTGTTCACCCTAACAAGATGTACAAACAACTAACTTATTGGGCAACTCATCTTCTAGGACTAATCTTACCGTCCTATTGAGTATGTTCATGACATGCTGGAATTCTTGTGCTTTTTAGTCTCCTGCTTCAAAAAACAGGACCAACCAAAATCAGAAACCAATGAGTTTTATCTGAATGATATTAGAGTCATCTACAGGATTATAATCTTTGAGTCTCGAGTTGGAATTTAGTCAGAGCCATTTAGAATCTGCTTCAGGATTAAAGCTCTCAATTTTATGGTTTTTTTTTTTTTCACTTGTTTACAATACTACGTACGTCTCCATTGGAGTTTCCATGGAAAGAAAAGCTTCCAACTTTGTGTTGGGCTGGGGAGGGAGTGATTTTGACATTGCAAGCGTAAGTGGGAGGAAGAAGTGGGAGCCTTTGTACTTGGTTGAAGCTCTAAAGAAGTGTTTGGAGGAAAACAATTGGGACCACAAAAAATGCAAGTCCAATATTGATGATTTACGATCACTATCATCTTCTTCTGCTTCCTCACTTCATCCGAAGAAACCAGTGTCCCCATTTAAGCTCAGAAGTGGTTCTTTGACTGATGTGTGAATCTAACTTTGGCTTACCGTTTAAAAGAAGGGCACAATAAATGTTCTGATTTTCAGTATTTACTAATTATTTTTGTAATAAAAATTAAAAATTATTTTTTTATTATAAATATTATCTAATTTATTGTAAAAATTGACAGTTTTGTTTCATTTATAATGCCACTCAGAATATTAAAAATTGGTACACAAAGACTTTCTCCTACAAGAACTGTTTTATTATACCTCCTTTATATAATTCTTTAAGGTTACGTTAGTTCAATTGATATTAAAATGTCGCTAAAACCAAAAATTTCAAAGTTCGAAATCCAGTTATAATCAATTAAAAAAAAAAAGCGGCCGCATTAATAATTTTGAATAATTTTTTAGTTTGCATAGAAATCAAATAATTAAAATAATCGAGTTGAAAAATTATACAAGCTACCATGTAAAAGATAAAAGAATAATTGAGAGAACCTGAAAATTTGAGAAGAAAAATATAGCATAAAATCGCGTAACAATTTGAAATGCAAGAGTTATTTACAAATCAAATTTAGGAAATAAAATAAAATGAAATAAAATTGTCAACAACAAGACGTTACAGCCGTCTCCCAATCTATTTCATAGACGGTCCAATTTCAGCCTGATTTCAGTTCAAACGGGAATCGGAGTGATCTCTGTAGTAGTGTACCCGAAAAATAAACAAAATCAGATTCATTGGCTCCTTCGACTTTGGAGTACTATATGGCTCCTTCGACTTTAGTGTAGTATATGGCTCAAAAGATTCACTGAGGCTCATTTCTTGAAATTTTTTTTTGGGTAGTAATTACCTCTTAAAAATATTAATTCTCTATGACAAAATATATATATATATATATATATATATATATGAGAAATATTAACAACAGTCACTTTTATTTTCTCTTTTACAATTGCTGCTTACGTAACTTTTTTCACTGAAGAGGCTCATTTCTTGAAATTTTTTTTTTGGTAGTAATTACCTCTTAGAAATATTAATTCTCTATGACATTTTTGTAATATTTTTTACATTCAATTTTTTGACAATCAATCAACACCTGTCACGTTAACAGCAACTGTAAAAGAGAAAGTAAAAAGTGACTGTCTGTAGCAAGCTTATATATATATATATATTAATTCTCGGCATGTTGCATGTATTTCCAGGATTTAATTAAACAACTCAGACACTAGCCAGTAGTCGATGCATCCAAAATCGTTAAGAAACATAATTTAACCTTAGCAGGGCATGCTTTTCCCAGGAACACGGTTTCCCATATCCCCCTCCTATTGTATGTGTATTCTTCAAAAGAGAAACCTGAATGTAAATCGAAAACTTTTCCTTTTTCTCTCCTTTAGTCAGAACCAAAAGTACAAAATTGAGGGAAGATAGTATTCTAAGAACATGTGGATGCTTTGCATCAAAGGTTGCTTGTCATGCTTAGGCAAATTCAACTCAGGAGAACTGAGAGTTAACAAATACCGACAGTTTCTTCCGGTCCCAGGACTCCAAGTTAGTGGACATGATGGCAGCACCGGCAGCCACTGCTACAAGAACAAAGGCCATTCCTTTTATGCACCCATTGCCACGGGATACTTTCCCCAGTATCACCTTGCAGTACTTGTCTGCTTCTCTGTAGAGTGCTTGGTGAGCAGGATCTGTGCCAGTTGCCACTGCTTTCTCATTCTATAAAGCCAAAATGGTTGGCAAAGAATTACATGACAAAATTTAACCCCGCATAGGAAATAATCAAACTAATTATGCCCAACATGAGTGATGGTGGTTCCCCTTGTGGTATCATTAAATTATAAGAAATATCATCAAAGAAACATAGAAAAAGATACCTTCAACCGAAAATTCTTGATAGTTTCCCTCAAAGGGTCAAACGGAGCCAGTTTCACAGAGAGCTCCTTCCAGTCCTCAGAAATTCTTTTAAGAATAGAAATGCTAGCGTCTAGATTGTCCTGATAAATTTTTTCCTGTATATCCAATTTGAAAAAAAATAAAATAATATAAAGAAAACATTTCTTGGAGGAAGAGTTGCAGACAACCATCTTCTAAGCTGAAAAAGCCCACAATAGGGACTAGAACTCACCCACTGCTTGTAGCAATCAGCATTTTGGGTCAGACACCAAATGGAAATGCCTGCTGCTTCCTTGGATAACTCAGGAATGCCTGCAAGATCATACAAACAAATCCTGAGCTTTAATAGCAGTCTTCTTTTTTTTTTTTGGCGATTAAACTTTAGCAGTAACTAAAAAGTCAATCACTTCAATTTCCCCGACCTTCTCCCGCTGCTTTAATAGCGAAAATCAGGATCTGTTGTGCTACTTGTTTCATTGCTTTGCTTCCACTAGCACCAGCAAGAGCAACCTCCTTCAGGGTGGGATAGATTGCCTCAAACCTCTCAGTAGCCTGTCAAAGATGCCAAATTCAACAGAAGATAAGAGCACAAGACACAACACTGCTACTTACAAGTACAGTACATGCCTAACCAACACCCACTTTTACTCTGGCTGACGAGGCAGGGCATGTAATACGAATCAGGATCTCCAGAGCAGAAGGTGGCATCAAGCGCTCCCCCTTTCTAACAGCGCCATTTACCAAAATTGTTCGAGCTTTAGGGGTAGACAAGATTCTGCAACCAAGGGAACATGATTGTAAAAATGTTGAAAATTTGAGAACAATAAATTCAGAGGGGGAAAGCTTACATACTTCTCCACTAGCTGCAAAACTAAATCCCTGGACTGTGGATTAGAACTTTTGCCACTCACTATAGGCAGGATGTTACGTGCCCAAGAGTACAATCCTACGCTCAAATCCCCCTGAGATGCCTGTGAAATATTGCATGGTTTATGCAAATCCAAAAATAGAAACAAGGACAGGGCATAAAACAAAAAGGGAAGAAAAAACAAAAAAAGAAGAGATAGAACTCATCCTCAAATTTGCTCTTATAATGCCATTCACCTACCTGTGCCACCATCCATACAACAACTGGAAGTTTATCCTGTCCTTGATACTTTGAACTTTCCCTCAATGTTGGTAGTAGGTTAACTAAAACATCAGGCTTTCGTCGCAACACCATTGCTAATACCACAAAGATTGCAACCTGTCCTTTCACAAGAACAGCGATTAAACCAAGATACCAACACAAGTTTTTAACCCATAGACACACACAAAGGGGAAGACAGAGAGAGAGAGAGAGAGAGGGAGAGAGAGAAGAAAAGCGTCAAAAATGAATCCTGAAACTAACCATCATTTTTCTTTTTATGACATAATTATCAAGTGCTTAAAAAAAGATGCCAAAGTTCACCTTGTTGATAGATGTTCCACCCATAGTATATAAAAACGACTAATCCCCCTTCATGCTTGCGCCAGCAAAAAGAGGACAACTACAGTTGTCAGCATGTAAGCAGTACAGTACATTGAACCCAGAAAAAAGAAGACTGCCAGCTTTAATGAAATCTAAGTCAAAGTTACATTTGATCATGTTAGCAAATGCTTAAACATAATTGCAGACGCCTGAGGTCTTCCAGTTAGTAAATACCTCAACAATAAACGGAATTTTGACGGGGAGTATTTGAGACGTGTGAAGAATGATTCAGCATATAGTTTATAATTTAGACTAGGGCATGCTAGTTAGCACCTAGCACATGCCTATTGATCCCCTATATAATATAGGCATGTGCTAGGTGCTAACTAGCATGCCCTAGTCTAAATTATAAACTATATGCTGAATCATTCTTCACACGTCTCAAATACTCCCCGTCAAAATTCCGTTTATTGTTGAGGTATTTACTAACTGGAAGACCTCAGGCGTCTGCAATTATGTTTAAGCATTTGCTAACATGATCAAATGTAACTTTGACTTAGATTTCATTAAAGCTGGCAGTCTTCTTTTTTCTGGGTTCAATGTACTGTACTGCTTACATGCTGACAACTGTAGTTGTCCTCTTTTTGCTGGCGCAAGCATGAAGGGGGATTAGTCGTTTTTATATACTATGGGTGGAACATCTATCAACAAGGTGAACTTTGGCATCTTTTTTTAAGCACTTGATAATTATGTCATAAAAAGAAAAATGATGGTTAGTTTCAGGATTCATTTTTGACGCTTTTCTTCTCTCTCTCTCCCTCTCTCTCTCTCTCTCTGTCTTCCCCTTTGTGTGTGTCTATGGGTTAAAAACTTGTGTTGGTATCTTGGTTTAATCGCTGTTCTTGTGAAAGGACAGGTTGCAATCTTTGTGGTATTAGCAATGGTGTTGCGACGAAAGCCTGATGTTTTAGTTAACCTACTACCAACATTGAGGGAAAGTTCAAAGTATCAAGGACAGGATAAACTTCCAGTTGTTGTATGGATGGTGGCACAGGTAGGTGAATGGCATTATAAGAGCAAATTTGAGGATGAGTTCTATCTCTTCTTTTTTTGTTTTTTCTTCCCTTTTTGTTTTATGCCCTGTCCTTGTTTCTATTTTTGGATTTGCATAAACCATGCAATATTTCACAGGCATCTCAGGGGGATTTGAGCGTAGGATTGTACTCTTGGGCACGTAACATCCTGCCTATAGTGAGTGGCAAAAGTTCTAATCCACAGTCCAGGGATTTAGTTTTGCAGCTAGTGGAGAAGTATGTAAGCTTTCCCCCTCTGAATTTATTGTTCTCAAATTTTCAACATTTTTACAATCATGTTCCCTTGGTTGCAGAATCTTGTCTACCCCTAAAGCTCGAACAATTTTGGTAAATGGCGCTGTTAGAAAGGGGGAGCGCTTGATGCCACCTTCTGCTCTGGAGATCCTGATTCGTATTACATGCCCTGCCTCGTCAGCCAGAGTAAAAGTGGGTGTTGGTTAGGCATGTACTGTACTTGTAAGTAGCAGTGTTGTGTCTTGTGCTCTTATCTTCTGTTGAATTTGGCATCTTTGACAGGCTACTGAGAGGTTTGAGGCAATCTATCCCACCCTGAAGGAGGTTGCTCTTGCTGGTGCTAGTGGAAGCAAAGCAATGAAACAAGTAGCACAACAGATCCTGATTTTCGCTATTAAAGCAGCGGGAGAAGGTCGGGGAAATTGAAGTGATTGACTTTTTAGTTACTGCTAAAGTTTAATCGCCAAAAAAAAAAAAGAAGACTGCTATTAAAGCTCAGGATTTGTTTGTATGATCTTGCAGGCATTCCTGAGTTATCCAAGGAAGCAGCAGGCATTTCCATTTGGTGTCTGACCCAAAATGCTGATTGCTACAAGCAGTGGGTGAGTTCTAGTCCCTATTGTGGGCTTTTTCAGCTTAGAAGATGGTTGTCTGCAACTCTTCCTCCAAGAAATGTTTTCTTTATATTATTTTATTTTTTTTCAAATTGGATATACAGGAAAAAATTTATCAGGACAATCTAGACGCTAGCATTTCTATTCTTAAAAGAATTTCTGAGGACTGGAAGGAGCTCTCTGTGAAACTGGCTCCGTTTGACCCTTTGAGGGAAACTATCAAGAATTTTCGGTTGAAGGTATCTTTTTCTATGTTTCTTTGATGATATTTCTTATAATTTAATGATACCACAAGGGGAACCACCATCACTCATGTTGGGCATAATTAGTTTGATTATTTCCTATGCGGGGTTAAATTTTGTCATGTAATTCTTTGCCAACCATTTTGGCTTTATAGAATGAGAAAGCAGTGGCAACTGGCACAGATCCTGCTCACCAAGCACTCTACAGAGAAGCAGACAAGTACTGCAAGGTGATACTGGGGAAAGTATCCCGTGGCAATGGGTGCATAAAAGGAATGGCCTTTGTTCTTGTAGCAGTGGCTGCCGGTGCTGCCATCATGTCCACTAACTTGGAGTCCTGGGACCGGAAGAAACTGTCGGTATTTGTTAACTCTCAGTTCTCCTGAGTTGAATTTGCCTAAGCATGACAAGCAACCTTTGATGCAAAGCATCCACATGTTCTTAGAATACTATCTTCCCTCAATTTTGTACTTTTGGTTCTGACTAAAGGAGAGAAAAAGGAAAAGTTTTCGATTTACATTCAGGTTTCTCTTTTGAAGAATACACATACAATAGGAGGGGATATGGGAAACCGTGTTCCTGGGAAAAGCATGCCCTGCTAAGGTTAAATTATGTTTCTTAACGATTTTGGATGCATCGACTACTGGTTAGTGTCTGAGTTGTTTAATTAAATCCTGGAAATACATGCAACATGCCGAGAATTAATATATATATATATATATATATATATATATATATATATATATTTGTTATAGACAGTCACTTTTTACTTTCTCTTTTACAGTTGCTGTTAACGTGGCAGATGTTAATTGGTTGTCAAAAAGTTGAATGTAAAAAATATTACAAAAATGTCATAGAAAATTAATATTTCTAAGAGATAATTACTACCCAAAAAAAAAAATTTCAAGAGATGAGCCTCTTCACTGAAAAAAGCCACGTAAGCAGTAACTGTAAAAGAGAAAGTAAAAGTGACTGTTGTTAATATTTCTCATATATATATATATATATATTTTTTGTCATAGAGAATTAATATTTTTAAGAGGTAATTACTACCCAAAAAAAAATTTCAAGAAATGAGCCTCCTCAGTGAATCTTTTGAGCCATATAGTACACTAAAGTCGAAGGAGCCATATAGTACTCCAAAGTCGAAGGAGCCAATGAATCTGATTTTGTTTATTTTTCGGGTACACTACTACAGAGATCACTCCGATTCCCGTTTGAACTGAAATCAGGCTGAAATTGGACCGTCTATGAAATAGATTGGGAGACGGCTGTAACGTCTTGTTGTTGACAATTTTATTTCATTTTATTTTATTTCCTAAATTTGATTTGTAAATAACTCTTGCATTTCAAATTGTTACGCGATTTTATGCTATATTTTTCTTCTCAAATTTTCAGGTTCTCTCAATTATTCTTTTATCTTTTACATGGTAGCTTGTATAATTTTTCAACTCGATTATTTTAATTATTTGATTTCTATGCAAACTAAAAAATTATTCAAAATTATTAATGCGGCCGCTTTTTTTTTTAATTGATTATAACTGGATTTCGAACTTTGAAATTTTTGGTTTTAGCAACATTTTAATATCAATTGAACTAACGTAACCTTAAAGAATTATATAAAGGAGGTATAATAAAACAGTTCTTGTAGGAGAAAGTCTTTGTGTACCAATTTTTAATATTCTGAGTGGCATTATAAATGAAACAAAACTGTCAATTTTTACAATAAATTAGATAATATTTGTAATAAAAAAAATAATTTTTAATTTTTATTACAAAAATAATTAGTAAATACGAAAATCAGAACATTTATTGTGCCCTTCTTTTAAACGGTAAGCCAAAGTTAGACTCACACATCAGTCAAAGAACCACTTCTGAGCTTAAATGGGGACACTGGTTTCTTCGGATGAAGTGAGGAAGCAGAAGAAGATGATAGTGATCGTAAAGCATCAATATTGGACTTGCATTTTTTGTGGTCCCAATTGTTTTCGTCCAAACACTTCTTTAGAGCTTCAACCAAGTACAAAGGCTCCCACTTCTTCCTACCACTTACGCTTGCAATGTCAAAATCACTCCCTTCCCAGCCCAACACAAAGTTGGAAGCTTTGCTTTCCATGGAAACTCGAATGGAGACGTACGTAATATTGTAAACAAGTGAAAAAAAAAAAAAACCATAAAATTGAGAGATTTAATCCCGAAGTAGATTCTAAATGGTTCTGACTAAATTCCAACTCGAGACTCAAAGACTATAATCTCGTAGATGACTCTAATATCATTCAGTTAAAGCTCATTGGTTTCTGATTTTGGTTGGTCCTGTTTTTTGAAGGAGACTAAAAAGCACAAGAATTCCAGCATATCATGAACATACTCAATAGTACAGTAAGATTAGTCCTAGAAGATGAGTTGCCCGATAAGTTGTTTGTTTGTACATCTTGTTAGGGTGAACAAGAATAATATTTGAACAAAATAAGACTACGTTAGAGTAGCATGAACGGAAAAGTGGCCACCCAGAAGTGGCATATGGGCAAGGATGTTGTCTGGTTGTTTTGAGGTTTTCTTTGTTGAGGATCTCTCCCCTTCATATGATGACATTTGAATATATAAAAGAGAATGAGTGAACGAAGTTTTGTATACTGGCTTTGAGCATATTACATGAATTTATATAAATCATATACAAAATATGGAAAGAAAATGAGATTAAATTAAGGAAATATTAGTCAAATCATATCAAGAGAGATTTTGCCAAATCAATTAATGATATGATTCACTTACATCTTATTAAATGAATCAAATTTTATGTAAGATTGCATATACCAGAATCTGACAGGATTCTAACACTCCATTTCAAATTCAAGAGGGTAGACTGTGAACTTGAGTTTTATAAATTAGATCAGAGAAAGATCACATGGATGATTTTCTTGAAGGTTTCATTAGTCTGACCAGTAGAAGTAAACGAAACCAAACAAACGATATTTAGCACATTTTCTTAAACAATGTTTGCTGATGACAATGACAATTAGTTTCAGTATGCTTGGTTTGCTCATAGAATACATCATTGTGAGCAATTTGGATTATATTATTGTCACAATGAGTAAGTGTGATGGAAGAGTCAATGTATTACCATAAATCAACTGGCCACATAAATGATATAGGCAAAATTTGGTCGAGTTACAATGAAATATACCATATGCCTAATTAATTGCCAATAAAGAGTAGAATACTTCAATGGTATGTGATTTGTATGAGTAAATTTGATATTATACTCGACAAGAGTAAAATAAATTTCATTGTCAATTATTACTGCACAAGTGTGCAAATCTGAGATATATCTGGCTTTGATAGTACCCTGAAGCGTCACAAAAATAATTTGACCCTCAAAGTGATTGAGCAAGTTAAGATTTTTTATCTCAAATTGTTGATTGAAATACTGCTTGAAATTAATATTGATTTGAATATCATTTTTTGTAATAATCATATGATTGATGTAATCTAAAAATAAAATTTTTTAGCCCAGTAATAATTGGTCATTAGCTTGGTTAGAAGTAAGAGGAGAAGATGAGTGCAAGTTTGAGGATCCCGCAAGGGTGCCTTGCATTTCAACTCACAATTTTATGGACAGCCCATATTTGTGGGAATAGGGAGAGGAAGGAGTCAAACTGCCGACTTTTCCCAAGGGTTGCAGCTCTTCGGCCATCTTGGTTGAGATGGTTGCAAATAGAATGATTCTTTTATTATTTTGGCGAAAAAAATAAAATAAAATAAAGAGTGCTACCAATAAGACTAGAAATAGAAGCAAAAAAAAACTATTAAGGCAATAGAATTTCGCAAACTATGTTTGAACAGCCTACTTGAAACTATAAAGTACTTGACGAGAATGACAAATCTTATTTGGTAGATGGTTATATTGATGTAGATTTTGTATATATACTTCCTTTGTAAGGCAACCATTAAGGAATATATTCTTAACATTCATCTAAAAGAACTTTTGATGTGTATTTGCGGCAGCTAATAGACGTCTTAATTGGACCAGACATCCTAATGACAAGCGTTTTATCTTCTCTTGATTGTTTCACATGTTTAGTCCATCCTCTTATTTGTATTTGCCATTTGACAAATTGACCTTTTTCGCATGTGTAGTTTAATTAATTCAGCCTAATGTTATTGCGGGCTAATATTGGTTTAGCTAGTGCAATTTCATTCGTTGTTTTGTATGGTAACCAGTTTTAATACATATTAAAGAATCACGTTAAAAAAGTATAAAATCACAAACTAATAAAATTGAAAAACTTAAATTAATTTATAACATTTATGAATTTCTCTACTTGTTAAATTGAACTTAATAAAAGAAGATGTGGGATTTTGAGGTTGGAACACTTGAAAAGAAAGACACATGAAGTCAGCTTTGCTGTCGCTGCCATCGTAATACTAATGATTGACCAAACTTTCAAATATCATACGCTTGTTGCCGCATCTTCATAGAAACAGTTTTTGCATCTTCTGCTATATCGTTTTTTTGTTAAGAAACTTTAGAAAGAGAAAGAGGCTACCGTTATAATTTAGTAGTTAAAAAATTTCATTTTTACTATGAGTTAGTGCATATCATAGAGTTTATTTTTTTATAGATTTAGCTCTGGACACCGCAAGATTTGCTTCTCTATAAATTTAATGTAAAGACCCAACCTACTATATAATGTGATCAATAGAACTATCCTTAACAAAATTTTTTGGTGCTAATCCTTTTTTTTATTTAATGCCAAAAAGAAAGAAAGAAAGAAAGAAACTTCAAATAAAGCAATGCAGGAAAAAATATTTATTTGTTTTCTCATTGGTATGTGGCAAAGAGAAGCTAAAAGAAATATAAAGGGGGATTTAAGTGCTACCGTCAGAATAGCCCGCCTCCAAGGCCTGCTTGGAAGATGATTGCCTCTCATATTTAGTCGTACTCATTACTGCACAAAGTTTTCAAGGTGAATAATCTCGTTAATGGAACAATGTAAGGGAAGCTCAGTGGCAAATATAGGAATTTGTGTCCGTGGAGGCAAAGAATGCTCATCGGACTATATTTTATATTTACTCCTTGTTTGGGATTAAAAAAAAAAAAAGAAGAGAGGGAGAAAAATGTAGAAAGAAGAAAAATGTGAGGAATGATATTAGAACAAAAGAATCATATTTTATTTTTTTTGTATCTGAGAGAATATAATTTGAGAAAAAAATAATAAAAATATTTTGTTTAGAAAATGAGTGGAATGTATGAAAAAAAAAAAATCTAATACCAAATTTATCCTTGAAAAATTATAATAAAAAAATTCAAATATTAAACATAAAGGTAATTTAACAGAAAATAATTAAAAAAATAATTATACGAGAGGTGAATTGTCAACCTGTTTTCTGCAGGATTTGGACCATTCCCCTGGTCCAGAGATAGAGCTCAAGAAAAAATCTTGAGCCCCACCTAATTCTTTCTTTTGCTTTTTGGCTTCCCAAACATGAAGGCTAACTCAAATTCTCCCAATTTATTCCCCTTTGTACCAATTCTTCCATGCTCCCAAACACAGGGTTAGTGGCATCACTAGAATCTAACTATTGCAATTAATAATAATTGCTCAATTGAATAAGATCCAAACCTTGATGAAACTTAGAATTTTAGCCGGTGACATTAATGATTTGTAAAGATATAGTCAATAATATACACACAAAAAAAAAAAACAAAATAAGTAATAGATGTTTAAAAAAACAAATAAAATTTTATTTATTTGGAATTTTTACTACAATTTTTTTGACCTAAATATTGTTTAATTTTAAGATAAGCATATGATTAGAATCTTAAATTAAAATTATTTTAAAAATAGTTTACAAATGATCTATGAGTTAAATAATAAGTATCATTACATAATTTATTTTGAATGTTTAATAAAAAGATAAAGACGTAGTTTAAACAATAAAAAAAATACAAAAATTTGAGTTTTTAAAATTTGTGTAGATTATATTTTTTATCCAATTAATAAATAGTATTTATGGGACATTTGATTGGTTAGATCTTAAATTTTTATTTTAAAAGTCTTAGCTTCTAATATCCAGAATAAATCTACTAATGGCCCAAAAAAAGAGCATCCTTTTTTTCATTGATTTATTGATTCAACGGGGCAAAAATCTTTTTTTGGAGAGGGCAAACAAGTTTTTTAGTAAAATAATTTTAGAAATACGCTCTCCATCTTAATTTTTTCCAAGTTCTAGTGGGTTTCAAGTAGATCAGCCGGTGGAAAGTCCAAAAGATTTATCTCAAGATCATTTGCGAATTACGCATTGCTAATTGACTCAATTCGTCTGCCAAAAGCTACTTAAGAATGAATCCCACAAGATTTTAGGTCAGGCTTTTGATTTTGTCTCTGCGTCTTGCCTACTTTTTACGTTCCAAAAATACTATTTGTGATCATCATTTTAATTAAGAGGTTCACTATACAACTGTTTGACGCAATTATAATGACATTAATTATAGAAACTAAGTGGCTTCTTTGCGTTTGTACTGAAATTGTCCACTAATTTACGTCTAATTTATACATCATATTCATACTCATATTCATGTCTAAGGAAGTGTAGAGGATAGAGTCCATTTTAAGGATATATGGCTAACCAACAAGACATTTTGTCAACTTATTGGAACCACGAATAGAATCTTGGAGCTGACCCTGTGACCAAAAACCAGAGCCAACAAAAACAATATAATTTGGATCTGTAAGTTTCACATTTGTCTTTTGGGTTCCCATTTTAAATGTTTATTACTCCAGCACGAAAAAAATTGATTTTCTCAATATTCAATTCTTAGAACTATACTCTCCAGTCTCAGGATCCAAAACCAGCATGCTCTCAGTTGCATAATGCCTACCAATTTTGCCAAACTCGGCTGCGTCCTCCATTAAGGCAAAAGATGATGGCAACGAAATCAGGAACACCAATGGCAAAATCAACTATTCCAAAGGGAAGTTTTAGGAAATTTGGTTCCTTCCCCAACAGCCTAACCAGCATCTCCACAAACATTACCTTACCAGGTCCATCATTCTGCTATGTCGTTCCATCCCCAAACATTACGCAAGGCTTTCAATCTTGGACCAACACAACCTGAACCCCTAAGCTCTTAAAGAATGAAGTTGGGTGGGCAATGCTGTAAGTGAATTCACTGCCTTGTCCAGCTTCTTTCATCAATTCAATCTCAAGTTGCAGCTCTGCTTTCTGGAACTGAAAATGGGCTTCTGCAAACGTATAGCAGAAAGCACCTCAAAATGCTTGGCCCCATAATGCCTTCCCGCAACAAGACTCTTCTTTGTTGCCTCGTAATCAATGTTCAATGAATCTTTACACCCCCACTACGGCTAGGAAGACATGACTAAACAAGATCAATTTTTATATCCAGACTGCTCAATCAAGTCTCACAAGCATCCAAATAGGTCACATCATATAAGCACAATGGCTACTGGGAATTGATTCAAAATGCCTTCTCTATAATTTCTGACTCTAATCCCACTTTTCTCTCAGCAATGGCAACAATATAAACCCTTTATTAACCCACTCCTACCTAGTTGAACCCATCACCAAAATGTTAATGTCATTTGGATTCTTGTTCCTAAATAAAGATTGGGCTGCTTCAACAACTGCAGCAGCTTTTGCTGCTCCTGTTATTGTTAATGAAGCTGCAATTGGGTTGAGTCTCAGTGTACAAAATTTTAGATGTTGTGCACTTTACTGAAAAAGAAGCCAACTTTAGCTTTTAGATTTGGGCAAACTAAATGCCAAAACAATGGAAGTGAAACAAAGGGATCGTTAGCAATTAAGAGCACAGACCTTACATTCACAGACAGAAGTTTTTGCATCAAAGAGAAAGTTGAACTTGAATGAGCATAGCAATCGAACTTGTTTCATCAAGAAAACCAGCTTATATAAGAGCTGAAAATACTTGCATCATTACAGAATCCACGCTTGAGTAAAGCATGCACATTACTTGTCTAAATAAACAAAGTTTTTCTAAATACAAAATTGATTAAACATACAAGCTTGCTTGCTTAAGTTGTCTATACCTTTGCAGCTATCTAGACACACATAGCATGAAACCAGAATTGACAAGCAAAATGACATTTGTCACACAAAAGACTTCTCCATAAGTCAAACTTCAACCGAAATTTGAAAGTTGGAGGGAATTATTTTTCAAAACACAAAGCTTCAATCTCCACTTGAACAATGCAGTAGGCAGAATAGTTGGTAGCAGCAACATCAACAGGGACATCCTTTCCGTTCTTAATCATCTAGTTCCAGAATAGGCTAGACTGGATAAAGAAAGTGCTATTAGTATAGAGAAGGCAAACATTTACTTGAAGGGCATCAAAATAATGTATCACATATTAGCATCAACAGTGACAAAATTGTGTCGTAAAAGCCCAAAAAAAAAAAAGAATTTCCATGACTCAAACTCTTAAACTCAATTTAAAAGATGCTTTTTTTTTTTTTTCTGGGCGAAGAAAATGACATCACTCTAAACATAACTTAAATTCGCCCTATAAATCGCAACATATGACAGTAAAATAAAAATAGAACACTTTAAAAAAAATATATAATATTATGCAACTATTAACTGCAAAATTTGTCTGAAAGCTACAAGTATGATCCGGATATTGAAATCCTTTCAACGCTTGACTAAGGGATAGGAGTATGACAAACAAATTTACAAACTTCTCCCCATGTGATTCAATCCTATTTTGAATTCTTGCAATCTTCTCCTATTTTGGCCACTCATCTTTGAGAGAATTTCTGCAATTTGGATTTAGTTGGATAATTTCTTAATCATCAAAAAGGAAAGGAAGCCATGCCAATACTCGGAACTTGGAACAGGGAACTTTAGATAACGAAGATATGGTAGCTCCACTATTCCAGGATATCAGATATTTGTTTCTGGATAGATACTTAGATGCCCCAAAATTATTGAGCCAACAAGAACCGAACATAGCCTTTTAAGAAAAGAGAGGGAAAAGAAAGATCATTTGAAGTAAAAATCAACTAAATACAACAAGAAAGACACATCTTCAACACAATTTTAGTAAAACAAACTTACTAAAACTGAACTCACAATGTATTTTTCACTGAGTTAGCTAAACCCAGATACACAACAGCACACAAAAGATGGCTTGGTTAATCCATCTCTCCCTGACCAAAACTATAGCTTGTGCCTATCTTCCCAGCAACAACATTTAACTTTTCTCCGTCTGCACAACCGAAAGCCAAAACCACAATAACTCCAACAAAGAGCAAAAGAAGTTGGTGGGTGGACATGTAATTATGTCGTGTTTGTGATTTGAGATGTGAACATGGTTCCTTCTCGTTTGGGTTCTGTTAAATTTGAGGTACTAGAGCTTTAGTATTTAGAACTACTCTTGGTTATTTTTATTGTAGTTGCTCTTGTTTTGCGCTATGATTACACTGCAAAAACAATTAATTTCCCCTATTCTGTGTTGCTGTTTTAATGTACAATCATGCGCAAAAATTGTAGGTTCCAAATTGCAACAAGAAACAAAATTGGAGATAAAAAAGAAGGGCAATAGGAATACCTGCTGAAAGTGGAAAGCGGGGATTCTTCTGATCAGAGTTTATAGCAGCCATTCCTCTGGATCTCTGTTCCTTGGATTTCAATGTTAGGGATGTGAGCAATCTTGGGCCAATCCTCGCCCATGTTGTTTTTGCATCTCTCTGACACTTGGGAACATTCCTCAATGTTTAAATACTGTAATGAGGTGATGTTGGGCATCCAATCCGGTAACGACGCCAAATTATTGCAACTGTAGATGTGGAGTCTCTGCAGGACCACTGAATGCAGAAGAAGCCTCTTTGGGAGATGCTCCAACTTTGGAATACCCGAAATTTCAAGATATGTGAGGCTTCTAAGGTCTTGCAACAGCATGGCATCGGTGTTGCTGTTTCTATCATCATCATCATCGTAAATGGAGAGATCTAGATCCTCACAATACCAAATTTGGAGATGCTTCAGGGAACTGAGATGTAGCATTTTCTCATGAGATATACAAATTAATTTTGGGCAATTATAAATTGATAAAAACTCGAGAGAAGTGAGGGTTTGTATCAACTCCATCGGCAGAAAATCTTCTGGCATATGCTCAATTCCATAAATATACAGATGTGTCAAGGACGAGAGGTTAGATGGAAGAGAAGACGACGGTGTATGTGCTGGAGAGATCGTTGCCTTCAGCATTTGCTCCAATGACTTGAAGCTGGCTGACCTCATATCAAGACTTTTCAAGGATGGAAACGGTGGCATTGAAGTCAGGTTCGGACAGGACCACACATACAGATGAGAAAGACGCTGAAATTGGGGAAGCAGAGACGATGATGATGATGATGATGATGGTGAAGGCCGCCATCCCTTCAGATTGGGACAGTCTTTGAGCCAGAGTCTTTCCAGGGAAGGGAAGAAGGAGACCATACTGCTGCTGCTACAGCCTCCTCCGACCACACAACTCTCTATGTCTATGTATTCCAGATCAGGCAATCTCCAGATGGATAAATCTTTTAGTGAAGGGAATTGATCCAGCGCTGGAAGACTTTGGCATTTTCGGCAATCATAAAGCCCAAGGCTGACCAGATTTGCGAGGGAAGAAAGCCAGCTCGCAATCTTCATTCCAACGTAATTCTGCAAGGATAATTTTTTCAAATTTGGGTGTGGCCGCAATGCTTCCAATGTCATTTCATCATCAATATCATCGCTATCCGAATCTCCAAACAACACCCATTCTAATCCCAAGCATTGAAGACGAGACTTCTCTCTCAAATTGGCAGAAGCAGCAGTTTCGGCAACGGTACTCTTTTGATTGTATTTTCCATTCTCATGGGGCAAATTCACGATCTGTAGCTGTCCTCCCAAGTCGTTCAAGTCATGTAATTCACCGAGTCCTCCGCTTTGACTCTCCTTTTTCCAGTTTGAGTTTCTAGACAATACAAATCTCGTTAATCTCTCGAGCGAAGTCAACTGTCCAATTTTCCGTGGCATATGAGTCAAATCAGTGCATCCATCGAGTTTGAGTTGCTTGAGATTGACCAGCTTTTTGATATCCTTCGGTAATTGTGTGAGCCCACTGCAACCTTTTAAATTGAGCACTTGCAAGTTATGTAGTCTGGTAATTGATAGAGGCAACATCCTGATCTTTTCGTTGTAAGACAAATTAAGATATCTTAACTGTTTCAATTTACTGATGGAACGAGGTAGTGTCTCAATATCTAATTTTAGAAGATCCAACTGCCGTAAATGCCTAAAATTAGAAAGTATTGTCTGACATTGCCCTTCAGCTAATTTGCAACCTGTAGAAAGCATTTCTGGCGCTAAAAATGTCCGCAAGCTTGTTGCTTGGAGTACAGATGCTGGAACTTGCCAAGGATCACTATATTCCTTTAAGAGATGGTCGAATGAGATATGTCGAGTTTTCTCACCAACTCCGATTGGGTTTGGAATCGACACACAAGCACTTTCGGCTCCAGCTACTGAAGAAGCAAGATCGTGCAGTAGATCATGCATTTTGCAACTTGTTATATTCCCCATCTTATCTTTTTTCACTTCTTGGAAGAAAGATCTCCATAGGAGATCTTGGAAATAATCCAGAGCAATATCTTCAAGACGCTGGCTTGGATCCAAAGACCTAACATATCCTTGAGCCATCCAAAGGGCTGCCAATGTCTCCACATCAATTTCATGGTCTTTTGGAAACAATTTGCAATAAGCAAAGCAATGCTTCAAATGTGAAGGAAGGTGGTTATAACTCAATCTAAGAGTTGGCAAGATACCACTTTCTCCCTGATCCAAACTTGTTAGTTCTTTACTTTTGAAGGATTCCCATTCAAATATTGTTTCCTTGAAATACAAGAGTCGCCCGATTGTCCTTATTGCTAGGGGAACTCCCTTACACTTTGCTACAATTTCCTTTCCAATTGCTTCATGACTTGATGTTGGTTGCTCACACCCTTGTTTAAATGCCATTTGAACAAACAAAGACCACGACTCTTCCTCAGATAAGCCCTTTAATACATATTGTGCTTGTGGCACAGTACTTGTAATTTCTGCAACCTTTTTAGAACGAGTGGTTACTATTATTTGGCTTCCTCTTGCACCACCAACTAGCAAATCTCGTAAGCGATACCATTTCTCAAAGTCCTCATTCCATACATCGTCTAACACAAGCAAATACCTTTTTCCACCTATTTTTTTATTAAGAAAATCTTTTAATGTATCCATCTCGCCCATGTTAGGCTTTTCTCCAGTCACAGATTCCAAGATCTTTTCAACTATCAACTTCGCACTGAAATCATCAGAAACACAGACCCATATCCTTAACTCAAAGTACAAGCTCACATCCTCATCATTATATGCGAGTTGAGCTAAAGTCGTCTTTCCCAAACCTCCAATTCCAACTATCGAAACGACACACACATTAGTCTCAGAGTTTGTTGACAAAAGAAGTTGTTTGATCGCGTTCTTATCAACTTCTCGGCCAACAACTACTCCTGGGACAGTGGAGTCCGATTGCTCTCTTTTCTTAGCCGTCACGAAAGGGTCGACAGGACGTTGCTGAAAGTTGAAACGATTGCCCCCACCCATAACAGCATCTAGCCTCTCCCTGATTGCCTTAATTTTGTGACCCATTTTAATTCCATAGGCAACCTGGTTTGAACTGGAAAAGAAGAGCCGTACCTCATTTGCAATTTTGTTCCCTGTCATGACTTTGCGTCGCAGAACTTCTGTGGAAAAGTCGTCCAGCAAGTCATCAGCATCGTACACGATGTCTTTCAGCTTGCAGAGCCACTCCTTCACTTCCTGATCACCTCGCGCTTGCCGCTCTTCTGCATCAAGAAGCACAATCTTGACACCGACAAGTGTGTTGTCCAGCAAATCAATCTCATGTTTGAGACCCCACCACAGGCCAATCTCTTGGACAGCATGGGAGCCTAATTTTCCGAGAATTCCTTCCGCAACACTGAAGAGTACGCCTTCTGCCATCTCCCTTTTGGGTACTAGTTGAAGCTAAGGAAAGTTTGTAGTGTTTGAAGGGCTTACAATCAGGAGATCTGACTGAGAAGGTTAGGTGCTGTGAGATGTATGCTTAGAGCTTTTGGTACCAGATAGAGGGGCTTATGTTTCAACAAGGAAGGCATCTAAATGCTCGCATAAACATTACAACATCCGCACATGGATACACATGTGCATACATGTATGCAATCATGACCAGATTTTTGCGTAGACGAAGACCAAGACTGGAGACGTTGACTGACAAGTTAACTTATTATGGTGGAGTAGGAGAAAATTAATCGCAGGGGAAGCTCCAAGAAATATGCATGCGGGCCAATCCCACTAATCTATATTTTATTAAATTTGTTGAAAAAATTAAATAAAATTATTATAATATATATATTAAATATGATTACTAACGTATTAATGTCAAACTTTTTTCAAAAAACACAACAAATAGGTAACAACTACACGTTCGCTTGGATGACAGTATGTGAAAGATTCAAACATTGATCTTTTCAACCACTTTTTTTTTTGGTATAAGTTTTAAGATATTTAAAAAAATTAAATAATAACTACTAGTGGGTGCCATTTAACAAAAAAAAAAAAAAGAAAAAAGAACAAACGATTAGTTCATTTTAGAAAAAACGATTTTCTTTTCTTCAGTTTTTGTTTGGTAAAGATGACGTGACCAGAAAATTTGAGCTACTTGAAAATTTGGTTCCTGGCTCTTATAAAAGAAAAGTATTGTGAATCTAGTAAATTGGGTGCTCAGTATTAGTTCTCTTACTAACCAACTTATAATGCAGTTTTTTTCATCTTGAAGCATTTTAATAAGGTTACAGCGTGTTATTGATTTAGCAAGGCTTGTTTCAGAATTCCTCCTATGTGATGCAATTCTATTTTGAGGTCTCCCAATCTCATTCAATTTTAGCGGCTCATCTTTGAGAAAAATTTCAGCACTTTGATTTTAGTGAGATCACTTTTTTTAACCATCAAAAGGGAAGGAAGTCGTGCTTACACTTGCAATGCGAAAGCATAGAGAGATAAAGTTATTGTACGTCTATTTCTTATAAAATAAAATTTTGTTATATAGTTTAATTTTAAGTTATAATAGAATAATTATATTATTTATTTAAAAATATTTAAAAATATAGTAATTTTTTAAAAATAAAAATTTAATTATTTAATAATATGTATATTGTTTTATTATTATATAAATATTACTATATAATATTAAATACTTCTTTTGGGATAGATATTTATGTGCTCCTCATTTATTATCTATATCTTAGTGAGTCAGCAACAAGCCCAGCCTTCTAAGAAGGGATCAGTTTCATATACACACTCTCATACACACATGGTATATATGTAAATATATTTTTTTATAATGAACTTGATTATTTGTATAATAACATTTATTATTTTTATAATAAAAAATAATATATTAATTTTTTATATTATATTTTATTAATTTTATTATAAAAATAAATAAATTTATCATAATATATATATCAAATATAACTATTAAAATGTAAATGTGAAACTATTACCTTCTAAGAATTATGATAATAATTTCTTCCTGATCATATGCCTTCCTCGATTCCCCTTCGCCCGTCCAATTATTTTTTATGAAAGTAAAGCGTGGGCAGCATTATTCCCTGTTGGGGTCCATCCCATGTACATCTGTGTGCTGTAAAGTGAGAAAGTGGCAGACAGAAAAAGGAAAAGGGCCAAAAAAAAAAAAAAAAAAAGGCTATAAAAAAAAAGGAATTTGAAAAAATGTGGGTTTTTTCCTTCATGGCCGACAAAGGCAATTGGCCTTTTGTCAGAGGCCACTCCATGTGGCCATTCGGCCGATTATGGCCGACAATGTCCGTGAATTATCATGTTCATGATTCATGGATATTATCTCATGAGGCATCGTAAATACGTGCCAATCTCAGTGTAAACATTTGTACAATTATTATCCCAGTTGTTGTAAGTAATGCTATTTAGGAGCACTGAATAGAAGACAAAAATACTAGGCAAAACTATGGTGAAGAAACGAAAAATTTTCATACACATTACCTACTAAATGATAGCCATTAACTGGACTTGAATTTTTATGTTGTAACCGTTGCATTTAAAATCATTAGAAAATTGGTAATCTGCTAAACGGGTAGTGTAATGCAACTTAAAAAGGCTTCTTATTTTTATAGAAATTCAATTTAAGAAGATTCCATGTTCAAGAAGTAAAATTTAATCAAGTCTTTAATCTTTTATTTTCCACAAAATCTCCTTCTTTTTTTTTTTTTCCTTCTCCCTGCGTTTCTTCTTCTTCTTTTTTTTGCCTTCTCGACGTGTCCGGAGATTGTTGAAGAAAGTCCGATAATCCACAACGGCCAATTGAGATGGCTCGCGAAATTATTGAAGGAAAGGCCGAAAATTCATAGCGTAATGCTTAAGAATCTCTTCACGGCAGCGCTTGTAAAATTCTTGCGTGAGCAACTTCACCTTCACACTGGAAGGAATAAGAAGCATTTGAACTATCCCACTAGATGATACGCCCAAAGCACCACTCGAAGGGCTTAACATACTTATTGAGGACTTGGTTTTAGGCTGTAGATTATCTCTAATTATATGATTAGCGTCTCTTTTTTGGTTTACAATGCATTGTCGCTCTCATTAAATGGGCAACAGAAATGCAATGTGGTAAAAAGCAGTAGCGCATCCTGCCAGATCGAAGAGGACAAAAGCAGTAGCGTTCGTCGCAGAATAGTGTTGGTGATTTGCAAAAACAGAAGTGGTGTGTGCCCAGAAATGTGTAGCAGCAGGGAGCATAATGGTCGGGCAAGATGAAGGAAGGAAGAGAGAACAAATGAGAGCAACAAAGCTGAAAAATGAGGAAAGTAACTTAGTTTCATTATCACATTTTGATATTTTATACAACAGAAAAAAGTTGGTGGCCATATAATTTGGTGTCCAAACAATTTCTAGACTCTTGTTTGGTGCAATAAAGAGTATATTTTGTACAATCGCAGTAATAACAAGTAATACGAAAAAATATAATTATTTTTTTATTCATATTTTTTAGTTGCGGTTGCACAAAATATGTTTACTATTACTTAAATTAAGTGATATCTAGATGTTGTTTGACCACCTATGCATGGCCACCTAATAGTTTCCTTCATGCAGAGCATGCTTAAGATAAAAACTTTGGGTTTTAAATTCAAATATAACATTCCTTACATCATGATATAACTGCTTAGTTTGAATAAACAATTTTTAAACCAAAATATCTTTTGATTACACAGCTAAATACAAACAAAATAAACTAATCCAATTTCTCTTAACTAACAGGTTTTAGAATGACTTGGTTACATCTTTTATAGATGTTGGTGAGTGTTCTAGTGCCTCTTACAGGAATATCATCAACATTCTCATCATCTGAGGATTGTGATTCAAGATCAAGTGGCTGTTAAGAACTTGAATTCTACTTCTTGTCTGGTTCTGGTGTGGAATTTTGTCAATTCCATTTCTTTTGCTCATCAAACTTCAAATCTCTATTGACAGAGATTTTGTTTTTTTATAGGATCATACACTTTATAAGTCTAGGGTATGTATGTATAGCCAATAAACACTGAAACAGAAGCCTTGTGATCCAGTTTGTCCCTTTTTGCTTGAGAAACAAAAGTATAACATCAACTTCCAAAGACTTTAAGATGGCTAACTGATGATTTATCTCCAAACTATAATTTATATGGTGTGATTCTAGATGAAGCCTTTGTTGGTAATCTATTAAGTAGATAAACTGAGGTAGCCACAACAACAAACCAAAATCTCTTTGGCATTTCCTTCTCTGCCAATGAACACTTGGACATCTTCATAATTGATCTATTCTTTCTTTCACTCACCCCATTCTGCTGGGGTGAGTAAGGAGTGGTGAATTGCTGTTGAATCCCAACTGCAATGCATCTTTGCTAGAATGATTCAGATGTATACACTGAACCATTACCTAATTTAATGGATTTGATAATAGAGCCTGATTACTTCTCAATCTACACTTTGAACATTCGAAAAATGGCTTGCACTTCTGCTTTTTGCTTGAGGAAAAAGATCAAAGTGAATTTGATGAGATCATCTATAAAGATGATATTGTATCTACTTCCATTCAATGCTTCAGTTCTTATAGGACCACAAAGGCCACTATGAATAAGTTTCAGCTTCTCTTTTGCCTAGTGAGACAAGTTAGAAGGAAAGGGAAGCCTAGATTGCTTCCAAGTTGACATATGTCACACATACAATTAGGAATATATATGTCAGGCATGTCATGGACCATCATATTTTTATGCATTCTTTGAATGCCTGCATAGTGGCAATGGCCTAATTTTTTGTGCCAAAGAATTGAGTCATCAACAGTAGAGGCAAATAGTGCATGATTGTGAATCTTGTTGGCATCAAGATAGAAACATTTGCCTTTTATAGCACAGTAATTGAATGATTTCTAGCCACATCAGAAATAGCACAAGACTTATCTTTGACCGATAAACAAAACCCCTTTCAAGTAGCTGGCCAACACTCAATAAATGAACTGGTGTCTCAATTTATTCAACTAGAGTGTCACAACTTTTTTTAATCTCAAAGTTTTTTAGCTTTGATTTGATTTAATTAAGTTAGGATGCTAAATGTGTGTGAAATCACTGTCTCTTTTTTTTTTTTATTTGGGTCTTACCTTTTTGAAATATCACTTTCCTTAGCACAGTTTCCCTCTCTCTCTGTTTTTTTTTTTTTTATCCTCACGTCAAAAATTACTTTTTGTAAGCTCAATTCTAAATTCGGTTAGCTTCAATTTCATTTTTATGCTTATGAATAGGGAGGTAACGTTTTAGCCTTCAACCTCGCTCTAACCTCTCTCCAACTTAATCTCTCTTTGCAGGCCCCCAATAACAACTTTTCTCCCTTTATCATTTAAAAGAAAAATAAAAAAAATGATTAGTTTATCTGGAAAGAGATAATACTTAATTCAGTCCTAAACGTTTGTAAATTTTTTTAATTTAATTTAAATTTTTTTTAATTTTTCAATTGAGTTCTAAACCTTTTAATTATTTAACAAACTATTTATTTTGTTAACGGAAGTTAGTCAAACAGTTAAAAATTACGATTGACCAAACGGAAATGAATAAAAAATAATCATATATACGGTTTTTTTTCGTGTTTTTTAGTTGTAACATTTTAAAAAATATTTAAAAATGTAAAAAATAATTAAAAAATGATTAATTTTTTAAAAACATGGCAAAAATAATAAAAAATAAAAAAAAACCCAAAAAAAAACCCATTATCAGTATTTTTGAAATTAGAGGACTCAATTGAAAAAATTTTAAAACGTTTAAGACTTGATTGAAAACTTTAGAACGTTGAAGACTTGATTGAAATGAAAAAATACAAAGGAAACTGTATTGAAGATTTTTTTTATTAATCTCTGTTTAGTCAACTGTCGCTTTTAACAGTTTAATTAATTTTCGTTAATGGAAAGAATAGTTTGTAAAAGAATTAAAAAGTTTAGAACAAAATTAAAAAAGTCGAAAAGTTTAAAATTAAATTAAAAAAATTATAAATATTTAAAATATTTAGGACTGAATTGAGTGTAATGGAAAAACGGATATGGTTTTCTTCGGTCTTTGTTTGGATAAAGATCACATGTCCAGAAAATTTGAGCTACTTAGAAATTTGGTTCTTGGCTCTTATAAAAGAACAGTATTGTGAACCTGGTAAATTTGGTGCTCAGTATTAGTTCTATTACTAACCAAATTATAACGCAGTCTTTTCATCTTGAAGCATTTTAATAAGGTTACAGCGTGCTACTGATTTACCAAGGCTTGTTTTAGAATTCCTCCTGTGTGATGCAATTCTATTTTGAGGTCTACCAATCTCCTTCAATTTTAGCAGCTCATCTTTGAGAAAAATTTCAGCACTTTCATTTTAGTGAGATAATTTTTTTTAACCATAAAAAAGAAGGAAGCCGTACTTACACAGTTACACTTGCAACGGGAAAGCATAGGAAGATAAAGTTACTGTACTTCCCCCATTTTAAGGTAAAATTTTATGCATGACTTAATTTTAAATTATAATAAAATAATTATATAATTTATTTAAAAATATTTAATAATTTATTTATTTTTTTAAAAAAATCTAATTATCTAATAATTTATATTAATTTATTACAATATAAATATTATTAGAAAAAAGTTTTGTATACGAAGATTGGTACACAAAATAAGTATATGTATTATGATGAATTTAATTATTTCTGTAACAAAATTGATAAAATATGATATAAGAAATATCACGTTATTTTTTATTAAAAAATAATTACAAAAATAATTAAACTCGTAAAAATATGTATACTTTCTCTATATATCAACATCTGTCTACAATATTAAGCCCATATTACCATATACTATTTCACTTTAAAGTATTAGATATTTGTTCTGGAATAGGTATTTATGTGCCCCTCATTTATCATCTATATCTTGGTGAGTCAGCAATAACCCCAGCCTTCTTAGAATTAGTGGGAAAAAAAAAAATTAGTTTGAATTGAAGAAAATCACTACAATAAGAAAGAAACACTACGACCAAAAAAAAAACAACAGACAAGAAAGAAACACTTTAAATTCAATAATCAACTTTATTAAAATTTCGAAAAAAGAAATCAACCAAATTTGATACTCACCAAAGTCTTCTCATCTGGTTTAGATAAGCACAGAGGCATAACTAGCATGCAAAAGATGGCTTGCTTATCCTGTCATAACCTGACCAAAACTCTAGCTTGTGCTTCTTTTCCCAGCAGCAACATCAATTCCTCTCCATCCCCACAACCCAGAACAGACCTTAAGCCTCTAATTCCCACAACAAAACCAAAATCCAAAACCACAATAACTCCCCCAAAGAGCAAAAGTCAGCAGCAGAGCAAGCTACAACAGCAGCTTCAACTCATCCAGCTCGAGCATGCCATTGGAGCTGGCAGCTATCGTGACTCTGAGCCCAAGTACTTTTTTTTTTTTTTTTTAATTTATAATACTAGGCTATGGACTATGAAATTAAGCATCTTTGATGTTGTTTTTTTTTTTTATATTGCTTTTGGTAATCATAAACAGAGATTTGGAGGAGGGAAGCTCTGGATACAAGCCGCTATCTCCAAATTCTTGGGGTGCCCTGGAGGAATCAGTGGGAAAGAAGCTGGTGAAGCTACAGGAGACTGGAGAGTGGATTGCCTATAAGACTGACAAAGAACTTCATTCATCTGGTATTTTCTGGGTTTGACACTTTGATGGTTGTGTTTGTAAGGCCAAGAAATTGAGAATTTTTATATCTTTCATAGAAACATTTTGGGTGGCAGACAATTAATGCAACTTGTGTGCTGAACATTCGGTGGTAAAAGCATTTTGTTGTTATTCCTGTGACCAAAAAATAAAAAAAGATGGTTGGGTTTACTGCAATCTATGTGTCCATGCCTGTGTGGTTATTTGTTTTTAATTGGCCACTTTCATATGGCAAAGTTCCTTTGTGAAGATTTTGTTATAAACACGAGAAATTAATGTCTGAAATTGGTCAAATAGAAAATCAGCTCTGTGAATTGAGAGTTGAAAGAGATGAGGGTGAAGAGGAGGGAATGCTAGGCTATCTCAAGCAGTTGAGACACTTCAAAGCCAATTTCCCAGTGTTGCTATGGTTAAATTCATGGATGATGTAGTTGTCGAGGATGAAAATACGGGGGAAAATGCATTATGTATTTGAAAGATCCAAGGCTGAGTCAAGTCAGTGACAGAGAAAGTTACCACTTTTCAATAGGTGGGAAGAAGAAATGCCAGAGTGTTCAAATCTGAAATTTGTGAGAAGATTCGGGAATGCAAAAGGCAGGCTTCGATAGATAACACAAGCATATCTAGGATCAGCTGTCAGTTTAACTCTAAGGAGATTCGGAGCTAACACTATTTGGTAAGATAGCAGGATCTAGAGGAGAAGTGTGAATCTGAACATGTGAGCCTTCACATAATCGCAGACCTTGTGGGAACAAAATCTACAACTCCAGTCCCATGTTTTGATTTTACTAAGTTAAATAGATCTCTTCAGGCAGAAAAATAGATGCTTTAAGATCAAAATTGAAAGAATGGCCCCCAACATAAAGTCTTTGGATCAATTCAAGGCTCTGCAAGAGAAGGAAAGTGCAGTGACCAAATAGATTCACATCCGCTCGGAAGGAGGAGAAGCAAACAGCCGATGCTCACAACCAAGCTAAGCAGAGGAGATACGAGTTATTTATGGAAGCCTTCAACCAAATTTCAAATAATATTTACTAGATCTACAGGCAGTTAACAAAGAGCAACACAAAGCCAGTAAAAGGGACATCGTATTTGAAATTATAAAATGAGGAATATCCTTTTTTTTTTTTTTTCTACATGGCATCAAATACGCTGCTATGCCTCCAACAAAGCGCTTTCAAGATATGAAGCGACTCTCAGGTGGGACAAAGATTGTTGCAGCACTGGCATTGTTCTTCTCCTCCATTCACAACTACAGGTCCTCGCCTTTCTTCTTATTGGATGAAGTTGATGCAGCTTAGATAATCTAATATGTTGCTGGGGTAGCTGGATTCATTCATTCAAAGTCATGCAAAGGAGCCAGGGGGAATTGGGATGCTGATATTGGCACTCGTTTTCCAATCATTGTGATGTCCTGATGGATACCTTTTATGACAAAGCTGAAGCTTTGGTTGGGGTTTGTAAGAAAGGAGCTGCTCTAGAACCCTGAGATTTGACCTGTTGAGACACCAACTGTCTTGAAAATGTAACTGCTGATTGCAGCTAGCTAGAAGGACAAAAAAAAGAAAAAAAAAAAGTCATCCGATTGCACGAGGCTTTTGCATTGTGGGATCTAGGGAAGAATCAGAAATATACAATCTTACAATTTTTGTAGCACATAAATTAGTTAGCCAGTAACAGCCATTTGATTGCATTTTTGTCATTTATGGTCCTTGGTTTATGTTTGCAAATCTTCCTACTCGGATTGTGCTGATGTTAATTTTTGCTGCTCCTTTGCTTGCAGGGAAAGGAATCTTTATGTTTGTGCTCCAATGGGTTCTACCAGCTTACATCTTCTTCTTCCTGGTAGCTTGCGGAGTTGTGAAGTTGCCATTCAGCATACCACTGCTTGATGATTTTGTCATGTAGAAACACAATCTGAAGTCTGGGATCTGTCTTTTGTTGTATAAAATGACCACTACATCACTCTAAAGATTGACTATGAATTATGAATATATATATATATATATATATTTTATACATACTTTCCCCAATTTCAGTTTGGCATTGAAGATTTATGGTTTTCTTAATAATATTTTCAATCAGAGCTATCCATCAATAATTAATTTATTTTTAACAAGTAGAATAAGAAGATTCTGTAATTTTGTCAATAGTTGAAAAGATTACAATTTAATTAATTGCCACCATAAAAAAACTATGAAGATCTTTTTGTGAGAAATTATATTTATCTTCTCTTTTCTCTCCTTTCCTATAAATTTGTTATTATTCCATATAGTTTTTTTGTAAATCTTTTTTT
Organism: Carallia pectinifolia; assembly: GCA_037832335.1. Classification (NCBI taxonomy): domain Eukaryota; kingdom Viridiplantae; phylum Streptophyta; class Magnoliopsida; order Malpighiales; family Rhizophoraceae; genus Carallia; species Carallia pectinifolia. The sequence continues at coordinate 13,975,378 of CM075453.1, forward strand.
TTTTTTTTTTTTTTTTGAGATAAGATGCCTCGACTTTTATTCATCATAAATTTGGACTAGTACATGCATCTTTTTGGAGGATATCATAAACATAATTAAACAAAACGCAGAAGATAAAACAGTTTGTTTTCGATCCACAGCAACTTGTGCTAAAGCATGCGCTGCCCCGTTCGATTCTCTACAACCATAGCTAAATGTTATGCTTTGAAATTCAGCCACTAGGGACTTGATGTCATCAGCAATGATACTCTCTGGCTTAGATGCGGTTCCCTTGTTTCTCAATGCATTAAGTGCAGCTTGGCAATCTATTTCTGCACACACACAAGGTATTGATAGACCCTTTGCAACTTGGACAGCCTCCCTTATAGCCAGCAATTCAGCTACAACTACTGAGCAAGCTCCCACCAGAGACTTAGCAAATATGAAAATCGGCTTTCCCTTCACATCACGACATACAGCCCCAATACCAACCCCCTTCCTCGACCAGGAAGCCTCTGTATTGATCTTCATCCCTCCTGCAGATGGAGGTCTCCACTGAAGCATTCTTACAGAGGAATTGGTCAAAAAGGGTCCACTTGATAGGCTCTTAAAATCGGCAAGGAGTGAGAGAGCAGAATGGACCACTTGATTTGGGGTCCTAGCCATCCTCTCGTATTCGTAAATGTTCCTTATATTCCATATTGCCCATGCTGTCATACATACCATCTCTACTGCCTCTTTTTCCCAGTAAATCAACCCATTGCCCAGCCAAAACACTAAACTGCCTATATTCGAGCTGATTGGTACGAATTCCAAGCGGGCTTAAGAACCATACCACCGAAGCTTTATTGCAGTGCAGCAATGCATGGCTAGTTGTTTCTTCCTCCAAGCCACATAGTAGACAATGTGGATCCAAGCTTTTTTTTTTTAAATCTTATTCCATATAATTATTTTGAATTATTATTATTCTTTTTTTTTTTGGTCAAAGAATTATTATTATTCTACATACGACAGCCCTTGTATGGACCACCGGCCGGTCCGGCCCCAAATCCCTTTAAGGTACAAGATCCAATCACGGTGTCCGGCCCCTCCTATTATGGGACTCCAATTACACGGATGGTTTGAACTTTGAACAAACGATAAGGAGACTCATTTTTTCAGATCAAAAAAAAAAAAAAAAGATAAGGAGACTAATTTAGCAGGCTCCACACGAAAAAAAAAAAAAAAAAAAAAAAAAAAAAGGTAGTTTTTATTCTAATGTTCAAGTTTCCTGCCAAAAAATATTGATTGTGAAATGAGATTGAATTACAATAAGGCTGATAGGAGGTGCTTTAAGTTATAAATTGCATTTAACAGATTGTTACCTATTTTATCAGTTTTATTGCACAATTATTCATCTTTTTTCGTATGTCAAATCATTTTTGGTTAAAAATTTTAAATTTCGAACAAAAAAAATGTGTCAGAACGTGTAGAGTCCACTGCTTTCCACTTCAACCCATTGCTGGTCCGACCGGCCATGCATGTTTTTGGTATGGTTGAAATGGGAGCAATGTCTCAACAGCCAGCCAATCCCTTTGGTCCATACCAACTTATCGACCCACAGCCACAACAGCAACAACACATAATGATGAATTCATTTGGAAGCACTGGTCTTTTGTAATCTCATGTTTTGGGCTTTTGTAGACCCACAAAGATCGATGTTTGCGGCATGAGTCATGTTTGCTTGTGTCGTAAAAATTTGTGACTGGATAGTATGTTGCATTATAACCAGACTACAACGATTAGATCAAATATATAAACTTTTTGAACTCTGTGTTGTATATGTTATGTGCCCTTTAACAATTCTGTTGGCTATCATGAGTACAAAGAAGAAAGGCTTTCCCCACTTTGTTCAGTCCCTCCTATGAGAAGAAATTCATTTTGATCAGTGGATCATCTGGGTGTTCGGCAAGAGATGTTTCCTGGATTTACGGATGAATTCAAATATTTTTGTTTTGTTCAGGTGGGTATATTACAAGATATGGTGCAAGGCATTGTAATTATCAGATGCACAAAATTTTACCTTTATTTATTATGGAGTGTTTTTAAGTTTTCTAGCATAACCCGCAATTGTGACTTCCAGGTCAGAGTAACATTACCATCAAATTAAGGATTGCCCTTCTAATTATGAAAGCAATGAGTCCGAAGTAGATCCTGATCAAATACCTTACAAAATGTCTTTTAAGAGCCAAAAGGCTTTGCCTTGCTCATTAATCTTATGTTAACATGTAGTTAAGGGGAGCGAATTGAAATTTGGACATGTACCAAATAAAAAACTGATCTCGGTGCTATCATTTGCTGGACACCCTTATCACCAAAAATTCTGAATTCCATGAAGGAGTAAATTTGTTGCTCACAATAGCATTAGTTTGTGATGTGGCATACACGTGCAGGTGCAAATAGTAACGCTGCTTGCCTTTAAGTTTACAGCAAGTTCCCCACCCATGTTCATGATGCTGCAGGCTAGCATGCTCATTGTCAATTTTGGTATTTTGGGCGTGCATTGTCATTTTTTTTTTTTTTTTTAATTTCTGAAGGTTGGCTAGCCCATTGGATGCAATCATAACGAGTGCATAAAGTCACGGATGCATTTTTTTAGCCATATCATATAGCCAAAGTTCATGAACACTTCTTAGAAGTACAAGGCTCATAATGTTTTTTTCTTTTTTCTCTTTTTATTTTCTCTAACTGATGAGAAATCTAATCTTAAATTTTATTCAGTTAAGCACACTCGTTGACAGGTTCGCCGTCGGGTTTATTTCGGGTCCTTCGATTCTCACATTGTGCCCCTAAATGTACACTAGGCTGTGGTGGAATGGCACAACGCCAAAAGGTGCCATGCGTTCAAGGTTGAACTGCAGTCGAACCAAATAAATCAGAGAAATGGGCAACAGAGACAGTTTATCTGTTTATAATTTGAACAATCGACTCACCGATTTTTGACTAGTTCATTCAATTTTTAATAAATAATCATACCAAATTCAATTTGACAATTGAAACTCGTCGATCTAATCCGGTTTTGAACACAATAAAATGTACAAGATGGTAGTTTTTAAAAGCCATAGGGATTGGGGGCATAAAGCAAAAGGAGCGCAACGAAAAAAGATGAAATTAGAAAAGACAAAGGAAACGAAGTGAAGAATGGCTTACATGTCCCACATATTCCATTTCTCTAAGAATCAACATCATTTCTATGGCAAGCAACCCCACGATTTTCCTTGTCTCTTTGCATTTCTTTATTTGGACTTTCTTAGTGGATCCCATTACATATTTTTATCACAGATTCACCGCTGTGCTTCATTAAGCGATTGTCTTTCTAATGTTGTTCAATAATCACACGACCCTCATTAATTTTACAGTATAAAGTAGAAATTTTTCAAACTCGAAACTTGTCGGACAATTTGTTCCCTCTCTTCCCCTAAGGCCCTTTTTTTGGCTACTGGATTGCATAATCAAAGAAATTGATTGCACTTATGTTTGTTGATTTGAGTGGTTAGAAGTTTGATTTTTCTTAAATAAAGTTTTGAGTTTCGAGTTTGAGTCTTATGTATAAAAAAAAACGCGTCCTAAAGAGCTTTGTCCCCCTAGTAGATTCTTTCCGACTCGAATCAAATTAGTGAGACCTAATGTAATTTCTAAATATCGAAGTCTACCACCAAAAAAAATTTAATTGCAAAGGCGTAGTTTTAATTGCTTTTGTTGGTAGTGTATTCCTACACCGAACCTCACACTTATTTTCTCACCATCTCCTTGCCTATCGCTGGACCAACAGCTCTCTTGAACCAAGAAAAAAAAAAAAAGGAAATTGATTGCATGCAGTGGTCAAATGCAAATAATTATAAACGTTATGAAAAAAAAAAAAAAAAAGAAATTGATTGCATCAGATTAGCATAAAACATGCATGTCATCGCTTAAAAAAAATTTTGGGTGGACAAATGAATTTTGCCGTTGGTTGTTGCCTACCATCCTCCACTGAAAAATAGTTTCATAAATCATCACAACTAACATGATGTTGGTTTTAAATTTGTGGGAGTGTGACCCAGATGATTGGTAAGTTTCTGTGATCATAGGAAATGAGAATCGGGGTCCCTGATACAATTATAATACAAGAATATAAATAATAATACAAGAATAAGCCGGATTAGTGCTTGATGGTCCCCCGTAGAAGCCAAGAAATGGTCGGTACAGCCAATTATTCGTTCTTTTAAATATATATATATATATTATGTCAGGCTAGCAGGGTGTCCTTTACTTCGATCGTTGTTAAATATCTGCACTCCAATTCTCAGCGAGGCAAGAGCCAACAGCTACCCCTATAATCAAGTTTTCAGCTACATCTCTCAAGTTTAGAACCAAGTTTTAAAGATAAAAATGGGCTGTCACGTTTCTCAGTGCCATACGCAAGAACGAAAAATGCCTTTCACGTGTCTTAAGCCATATTTTAATAATTAAGAGTTTAAATTTTTGTATTAAAATTTTAATTCGATGAAAAAATTTGATATTCGTATAAATGAGAAATTTATCTTTACCATATAATTTACAGTCTAATTAATCTCTTAATCAATTACAAAAAACAAAAAACAACTTATGCGAAATTTCATTAGTGATGCAATCTCTAAATCCTGCATTGGTGACTTAGAGTGTGTTTGTTTGCGGTATAATATTTTTTAGGAAAAAAATTTTTTTACTTTTTGGTATTTGTTTCACGTAAAATATTTTACAACGGAAAATTTAAAGAAAATTTTGAGGTTTTTTAAAAAAATAATTTATCATTTTTCTGAACTGAAGTTATTTTTTGAGAAAAATATAAAATATACTTTAAATAAATAATAAAAAATTATTGTTTTTATTATAAATATTTTCTCCTATAATTATTTTACAAAAATAAATTATTTTATAATAAACAAAACAGACCTTACTCGAAAATTTAGAAATCCTTTAAAAGATGCCTTGTCCAAAAAAAATCGAGGATATTAGTTTACATGTTAAAGCGACTAATATTTCTTTTGCAAGAGCACATACGACCAGTCGACCACACATGACCTTATCAATTATCAAATTTAAAGTTGTTGAAAAACGGTGAACCGGGCACATAATGCTGGACTTTTTTTTTTTTGAGAACAAAGATGTATTATTATTGATCAAGTCAGACAATGTCTATCTTTGTCAATAAGCTAATTTTCATGCAATGAAGAAATAGACCAAACAACTTCCCCAGTGATGGCTAGAGCTGCTTGGGCAAAAGCATATGCAACTGAGTTAATCTCTCCACATACGCTGGACCATACTTATTAACTGAAAAATTGAAGGTATCTCAACCAAAATTGTGGAATTATATCTGGAAGGATTATTAGGCCATTTAGAAAATGAGTAACACTACATAACTTTAAGTAGATAGCAACATAGTTATATCTAATAATATTTTATATATAATTTTTTTCATCAATTCAATCATCTAATAATTCATATCATTTTATTATTATTTTAAAACTAATTAAGTAAAGTTTTAAAAATATTTCCATACAAAATCTGCAAATGTGACTCTCATGGGAATTAGATTATGATAACAATTTTGGTCAAAATTTCAAAGTTCAAAAGAAGTAAAGGAGAATGACACACTTGATCAAACCTTTAATGTGGGTTTCACTTTCATTCTAAAAGGAAAATCGGATAAAGCGAATAAAGAGGTCGAATTTCAAAAAATTTAAAATTTCATCAACAGAGTGCAGATATCTTTATTTATTTTTTTTTTATAATAGAATGTTCCGTGCATAAGTAGGCTAATTATAAAATTTAGAGAAAACTGAATTTCAAAAAATTTGAAATTTCATCAACAGAGTGCAGATATCTTTAAATTTGATCTTAGAGTAGAATGTTCCGTGCATAAGCAGGCTAATTACAAAATTTACAGTGTGTTTGGAGTGGGAGGAAATGTGTGAAAAGGAAAGGAAAGAAAAAGAAAGTGAAGAGAAAATAAAATTATTTGGAGTGGTGGAGAAAAATTGAGAGAAAAAAATATAATGAAAGAAAAAGTGAATAGTAATTTATAAGTGAAAAAGTGGTGAAGAAAATAAAATTATTTAAAGTAGTATAGAAAGTTAGGAAAAAAGAAATATGATGAAAGAAAAAGTGAATAACAATTTGTGAGAAAAAAAGTAGTGAAGAAAATAAAATTATTTAGAGTAGCATAAAAAATTAAGAAAAAGAAATATAAAGAAAAAAAATAAATAATAATTATTATAATTTTCTTTTCTTCGTCCCTTTTCCTTTTCAAAACAAACAAACCCTTAATGCTTTATTTTACAAAGCATAAGAAAGAAAAAGAAAAGAAAAGAATAAAAAAATACTTTCGATTTATTTTTTTTATTTATTTTTTATCAATTCAAATAATTAATTTTTATTTTTTTCACAAAATATTATTTATTTTTTTTTCATAATTTTTTAATTATTACTTTTTATCAATTATAATATTATCATTACTTTATTATTTACTATTCCTTTTCTCTTCGATTCACTCCTTTCTATCTAAACAGAGGATAAAAGAAAACTGAGATTCTGTTTACGCATATCTAAGCTAACATAAAAGAATTCGCTACTTTGAAACAACAATAAAGAAATGGGGAGGGAATAATATCAACTTTAGCTCTTTTGTGATCTGGAAATTAACTTAGGATTAGGATCTGCAGAGCTAAAAGATAGTGGGGCAAAAGCGGAACATTTTAATTCAGGAGTAGCGATATTCTGCTTCTATTTTTTTTTTTATTCCCAAAGCAAGAAGAAACTAACAGAGAGATTTGGAAAGAAAGGACATTGAGATTAAACATTTGTTTAATTAATTGAATGAGTTGTCTCTCAATCAGTAAGTGAGAGTTTAACTTATACTAAATTTCACTTCTTCTTCTCAAACGTAGAATAGAACTACTTATAGACGGAAAAAAAAAAATAAAAGAAAAAGAAAAAGAAAGGACATTAACTACCACAAGAGCGCTTGCGCCTATAACATCTGTCGTAGGAGATCTTTTTTTGTTTTGAACAAGCCGTAGGAGACCTCGTAGCCCCCGGAGAGGAGAATCTCATAGCACAAATGGACGGGCAAAGTTGGAAGAGAAAAAAAAAAAAAAGTATAATGATCAAATTTATTCAAAATGAATTTCAGTTTTTTAATTATTATTCATAATTTTTTGTTAAATTATATTTAATACATTATTTTTATCAGTCTAGTAATATTTATCACACATTTTTCTCGTTAAATATAGTGGGATAACAAATATCGAACTGTCACGTCAGATAAAAATTGTTTACCGTTGTGCTATCTCATAATTGATATTTCCTAACGTGAATTTAATTTTTTTATAATTTAGATTTGTTTAACAATTAAATTAAAAAAGGGAAGAATAATTTCTTTTTCTAACAATTAAACAAAAAAATAAAAAATAAAAAAATTCTCTCTCTTCCTCCTCCCTCTCTCATCTCCTCTCTCTCCTCCCTTTCTCTCTCTCACCTCTCTCTCTCCTTCCTTTCTCTCCCTTCTCTCCTCCCTCTCTCCAAAGTAAACCAAACCCACAACACAATGAAAAGAGAGAATCTATATAGTTTGAAGCGACTTATAGCTTGGATGCCGCCAAGACGTTTCTGGGAAACTTTTGGAGCGATGAAAATAGTCCGTCGGAGAGACGGACTCGGAGGAAATTGGCTGTGGCCGCCGCGGTGGCTCAGTCGGCGGCCAAGCATTTTTATAGAAATTCAAGTTTGTTTATAGCAGGATTTTGCACAATTAAGTATTCCTTGTATAATTGCTGTTTTTGACTGGTTCACAATTATTTGTAACATCAAAAATGCTCGGATATTGTGATACCGTTCTTTCTTATTTATCATCCACAAGTTCGAGTAGTGGGTTTGGTTTACTTTGGAGAGTGGGAGGAGCGAGGAGAGAGAAAGGAAGGAGAAAGGGGTGAGGCGAGAGATAGGGAGGAGGAAGCAGAGAAGGAGGATAGAGAGGACAGGAGAGACAGGGAGGAGGGGGAGAGAGATAATTTTTTTTATTTTTTGTTTTTTTGTTTAATTGTTAAAAAAAAGAAATTTTACTAAAAAAATTATTTGGTTAAATTTTTTTCATTTTCCTTTCTTTTCTTTAATTCTTAAACAAATCTAAAAAAAAATACAAATCATATCAATAAATATTAATGACATGACAACTTTTATATGATGTGATAATTTGAAATTTATCACATAACTACAGTTAACAAAAAAAGCCTGGTGGCCTGGTGGGTATTATCAAATTAACCAAAACAACGTGTTGGATATAATTTAACAAAAAGACGAGGTTAAGGGCAATAAATAAGAAACTGAAAAATGTTTTAGCTAAAATTCATCATTAAATTGAAAATATACACCCTATCAAGAAATCAGACTTCTATTTTTTTATGTGCATTTTGATATGGTTGCGATTTAGTCTAAGGCCGTGATTAGTGAAGGTAAAAATGATTCAGACTCACATAATCTGTCGTAATTCGTCTAAAGCTCAATCCAATCGGTCAATAATTTGAAATTCGACCACTTAAACTTCAAATAACTTAATATGAAATGATCAAAGACTTAATTAATCCAAAATACGAATAACTCAAAAACTAAATAATTAAAACTCATAAAATTTAAAATTCAAATGATCTAAGTGTAAAATATGTATGATCCAAATTTAATATATCTTACAATCTAATAAATCCAAGACTTAGATGTATTCAAGATTAAATTACTGTAAAACGTGATAACTTGAATGACACAAGACCAAATGACTTTGAGACCTAAAAACCTGGAAATCTCATCAACCCAAAATATGAAATACTTGAAACATAAATGACTTGAAGAACCTTTAACTCGACGTACTTAAACTCTCATTATTTGAAATTCGAATGACTAAACACCTTAACTCGAATCTGAATTGATTCACCCGTTTGTTACATCTACTCAAGTTTATTCTAGTTACTTGGATTATGTTTCTCACCTTGAACACCGAGGTTGACATTGTGAAATTAATAGATATGGGGAAGTAATTCCTTATGAATTTATTCTCTTACGGATGGCAGGTGCTCTTTTTTTTATTTTTTTTATTTTACGAGACAGATGGTAGGTATTTGATCCAGTTAAAAATTGTGAAAATGGATTTTGCTTACCTCGAATAGTCGTTATAATATAGGAATCTCAAGTAGTCATTAGTGTTAAAAAATAGTTAAAATTTTGATTTTTATCACATTCTTTTCTTTCTTTTGTATAGATTCAATTTTAAGACCAAAAACAACGAAAGGAGTCTCGGTAAACTCACGTTTTTACATGAAATGTTTTTATGCAACTCAATCTGGTCAACTTCAAGAGAATTTTACTGTTAAACCAATAACCCATTCAACACTCCTTCACAACAATACCAACAAAAAAATGTCAAATGTATGCTTTTGGGAAGTACAAGATGCCATATATGATGATTGATAAAGCAATGGCTTTGGGATTTAGGCACAGATCATGATGATTATGAGACAGTGGAAAGTAAAGCATGTGCAACAAAGCAGACTTGGCCTACCTAACCAATTGGACAAGAGCAGAAAAAGCATTAAGATTAAAGCTAAGCCTTCCTCTCCTTTTTTTTGGTTGGAAGATCCAAAGAAGGTGAGCCAACCAGAAATTGATTCAGAAAATAAGAAGGTGAGCCATCCAGAAAGTAATAATCTCCATCCCAAAATTGATTCAAGAGATCTCAGAGTTTGGTTATGTCTCAATCACAGTTTCCTATATATTCTCTCTCTCTTTTTTCTTTTTAACTAAAAAATGATTAATAATTTGTCAATTAATTATTAAAAAAGATGGAGAAGGCAAATCAAAAGAAACTGTATGAATTACAAGTACTTCAACTTACTTATGTAAAAAATCTTTTAAATTAAAAGTATTTGAAAGTAATAGTTTAGTAGGATTCGAGTTCCCTAACACAAAACACAACCTAATTTCCTACACATTCACATAATTAAAATATAAACCTTAATTATAATAACACCAAAAAAAATGATGTCTTGCTATTCTCCTAAATGGTATCTACCAATAACTTATTAACCTATCCATCAAACAAAAAAAAAAAAAAAACTTATTAACCTAACCACTGAGTATTTCAGATAGTCTGCAACAAGATTACCTTAAACTAGAACCATCAATTGTACAAACGATGCTAACATTCTAAACTGGAAGTACTTCCTTCCAAATTCAGTGATCCAATGGATGGTAAAAAAATGAATAGTGCTTTCCGTAACAGGACTTCATGTGAAAACAGACAGTTACATGGGTTAAAGAAAAATAGACTTGCCACAAAGCCACCAAGGTGAGTGCTTTCTAACGAGTCTATATATGACCACACGTTCAAATGTTGTCAAACTTAGACCGAATCGGTCAGTTCAATCAATTAGAACGGTAATCAGTCTAAGGTAAGATCCAAATTATAATTGAATCCAATGGATGGTTGAACCAGCCAAAATCTAATTGACTAGTTAATTTAACTGGTTAGACTAGTAACTTGATCTTTTGTTAACAAGGTTGTCCAACTCTCAATAATTAAAAAAAATCTCACACTACTATGTAGGCTTTAGGTCTTAAACCCTTAACATCTAATATGAAAGGTGAGTCTCACAACATTAAACCAATTTGTAACTTGTGATTTTTTTTACCTATTATTTTTTTAAACTTCTCACATAAGCACCATACTATTTGCCTTGTCATTATATTTATGTAAGTAATAAATTAACATTTAATATTTTTTCCCCTAAAAAAGACAATTACTATTTTCTCTCTCTAAATTATTAATTTTATTAATTTTTTAATCATACCTTACAATAAATTATAAAAATATATTATAATATTACATTTTATATATTAATTTTTTATATATAATATATGTAAATATTTAATTTTTATATAATTAATATTAAATACTTGTTCAATCACAATTAAATAGATTGAATTAATTGAATATTAAATTACTAAACTTTTTAGCTCAATGATTGATCTGATTTTTACGAGCTTAGTTAAGATTCGAATTCCTTCTCAATAACTTGCCCTCTTCACGTACGGAAAAAATGATCTAGGTTTTGTGCGAGACTCAAATTTGATGTTGTTTGTGCCTTAGCGTTGAAAGCATCGGGTGGGGGTTAGAATGCTAAATCTTCCCCATCGTAGATGTTAAATCGCTCGTCAATAGATAACATTCCTACAACGTTTTTTCACTTAAAGCTCCAGAAAATAAAATAAAAACTGCATAATGAACAAGAGCATCTCCATCCCAATTTGGGCCCCACGGTTTGCTTTGGGAGGGATACACCAACTCGTGTGTATGTCGTATCATTTGAGGCACTCCATTTTGGTTGCCGAAAAGGAAGGGGAATGACTTTTAAAATCTGTACAAAAATTTTGTGTTATTTTATTTACGTAAATTTAAAATAATTATAAAATGATATAAATTATTAATTAATTAAATTTAAAAATATAAATAAATAAATAAATTATTAAATAATATTAATGAGTGTATGTAATTATTATAAAATTATTTAAATAAAATTATTTCGTGTTACTAAAAAAAAAAAAATTAGGATTCAACGTAAAGTCAATTGCTGTTGACAGGTACATGACAATTTAGACTCTAATATATAAACCAGTTTATGAGAAACTTTATATTGTATACCAAATTGGCTCAAAATAAGATTGCAATACAAGCATGAAGCATCTCTAAGGCGATCTGATGGAAGTTGAATGGTGAAGGGATTGCTTAGTTCTGTCAACAATTATCATGCGTAGAAGTTAAAAGGGAAAAAACATTCTTTAATTTTTTTTTTCACTCGACCACAATATTTTCCTCTTTTTTTTTTTTTTTAATTTCCAATCAATAAATCATTTTATTGCACAAGAATCTTAGGTGGACACGGGAATGAAGAGAAAAATATTATAAATAATATCGTTGAATTATATATTTATAATAATAACTATATGAACAACGTTTCTAATTACTTCCCATTTAAAGCTCTCGTTTATCTAATAGACATATTTTCTTTCAAAAAAATAAATGGACACAGCATAATAAGTATATAGTAATTTATATTATTATATTATGAAATATATATTAAATTTAAAAAATAAAAAAATAAATTATTTAATATTATTTAATTAATTCTATATTTTTTATATACCTTATTAAACGGATATACATTAGAGTGAAAAACTATAGAAGTGTAGGGACATTGTTAGTGTGACCAACTTGTGTGTTATTTGGCTGTCTTCCCCCTCTTTCAAAGCGCCTTTACATGTACAAAAATAAAGCCGCTTCTCCATCTGCTGCTGTTCTCCTGAATCTCTCTCTCTCTCTCTCTCTCTCTCTCACTTCATCAAAATAAAGCTTCCTCTTCTTTTCTGTTTACATTCATCAAACCCTCCCTCTCTATGTACATAGAAGCAACAGAGCAACCAGCCATGGCTACCAACAAATTTGCAACCTTTCTACACAGAAACACCAACAAGATAACAGTTGTTTTAGTCTACGCAATTCTTGAATGGGTTTTGATCGTTCTCCTCCTTCTCAACTCTTTGTTTTCTTATCTAATCATCAAGTTCTCCGACTACTTTGGCCTCAAAAGACCATGTCTTTGGTGTTCTAGGCTTGATCATATCTTTGAGCCTGCACAGTTTCAGAACCCTTATAGATCCCTTGTGTGCGATGCTCATGGCATAGAGATTTCGAAGTTGGGTTATTGCTCAAGTCATCGGAGATTAGCTGAATCACAGGAAATGTGCGAGGATTGCTCGTCCTTGTCAAGAAACGATCCTTCCATGAAGTTTGCTTTCTTTCCATGGATGAAACAACTTTGTGTGGTTCATGACTTGGTTGGTGATAAGGTAAGTGAGAATGGTGAGATTGCTTTGAAGTGTTCTTGTTGTGGTGTCAGCTTGGATCCAAATTTATACTTTCTTCATCATTATATGAATGGGATGAAGCCTTTTTGGGGAAATTTGGATTATACCCAGAATGGGAATTCAACTTTGGAACCTGAGACTAGTGGTCAATTTGATGAAGATGTTGTATTTGTTAGAAATGGATCAGATTTTATGGGTGATCATTTTGAAGAAGAGCAGGGGATTTGTGTGAATAGGGAAGAAAAGACAGAAGAGAATTCCTCCTGCTCTGTTTGTAATATTGATTTCAAGGAATTGTTTGCTGTTGAAGGTGAACGAGAGGATGTGTTTCTAGAGCAAGAGGAAGTGGCTGTCAAGAATGAAGATTTTAATGTGTCATTAGATGATCCATCTCATAATCTGCCTGTCAAATTTCAAGTTGGCTGCGATAAATATGTTACAGGTAGCAAATTTCAGCCATGGCATCTGGAGTTTTACATTGATCAAGATGATTGTCACTTGATTCCCATTGAATTTACTGGTTCCAGTGCCACTGAGGAGCAAATTCAGAAGAAGGGTGAGATTGGAATGGAGGAAAACCATGGTGATGAAGATTTTGTTCTGGAGTTCGGGAAGGATGCTGGGCCACATTCTGAATTAGTTGTTGAGGAAGTGGCCGATTTTGAAGAGAATGTGCCATTGCTTTTATCAGATGAAAGTGATGAGCTGTGTAAGCTGGAAATTCTTCAGCTTAGGAAAGCAGTTGAGAGTGATAATTCTTCTGGATTGAATTCAGACTGTGATTTTGAGAGAAAAGACGTGGAACAAATTGACATTGCTGAAGAATTGCATGCAGATTTTGATTTGGTGAAGGAAGAAGTGGAACAAGTTGACATTGCTGAAGGATTGCATGCAGACTGTGATATGGGAAAGGAGGAATTTGAACAGATTGACATTGCCGAAGCAACGCAAGTTCCAACTTGTGACGGTGATGATGTTCGAGAAAGTCCAAAGATAGAAGGGAAGAAACAAGAAGCAGAAACCATTCAAGGTACTCGTCCTGCTTAAGCATAAAAAGGGATTTCAATTAAAGCTTCCAATTTTGAATTCCATTTTAAATTCATGCTAAATTTGTTATTACATTTAGATTCTGATGAAGCACTTCACATGCAAGTCGATGAAATTGAAGCAGATGTCTCGATAGGGACTGAGATTCCTGACCAAGAACCAATTGATGATATCCAAATCGAAGAAGTTTCTCCATATCTTTGTGTAGAAAGAGACTTGACAATCAATAGTGGCATTTATCATGCAAATGATAACCATGGTACGCATTAATTTCTCACATTAACTATTTCTCGTAATTGGTATATCATGTTGATCTTGAAATGATAACTTGGTGCGGAATATTCATTTCATTAGAGTCCAAGCAAGCTGAGGATGATGTAATCGAATTCAGGACTCTACCTGTGGAGGCAAATGAGCAAGCGATAAACAGTCATTTATCTTTGTTTTCTGAGAGGAATGATATTGAAGAAGACAGAATTCCTGAAACTCCAACATCTATTGATAGTCTTCATTATTTGCACAAGAAATTCCTATTACTTGACAGAAGAGAAGCTGGCACAGAAGATTCCTTGGACGGAAGCTTCATCAGCGACGTAGAAGCAAGTGATGGAGAAGTAACCATTGAAAAATTAAAATCAGCTCTCAAATCTGAAAGGAAGGCATTAAATGCTTTGTATGCAGAACTAGAAGAAGAGAGAAGTGCTTCTGCAGTAGCTGCCAGCCACACCATGGCAATGATAAATAGGCTTCAACAACAGAAGGCTGCAGTGCAGATGGAAGCCTTGCAGTATCAGAGGATGATGGAAGAACAATCAGCATATGATCAGGAAGCTTTGCAGCTTTTGAATGAACTAATGGTAAAGAGGGAGAAAGAGAAGGCAGAGCTAGAAAAAGAGCTGGAATGGTATCACAAGAGGGTAGAGAATTACGAGGCAAAAGAGAAAATGCTGATGGTGAAGAGAATCAAAGATGGCAGCACAAGCAGTGGAAGTTCTTCTGTTTCCTGTAGCAATGCTGAGGACAGTGATGGACTCTCTGTTGATTTAATTCATGAGGGAAAAGAAGTTAGCTTCGTCAACCATCAAGACAATGGCAACTGGAACACCCCTCCTGATGCAGTTCTATACTTGGAGGAGTCCTTAGCTAATTTTGAAGAGGAGAGGCTATCCATTCTTGAGGAATTGAAGGTGTTGGAGGAGAAGCTTTTCACAATAAGTGATGAAGAAGAGCAATATTTTGAGGACTTAAAACCATTGGAGCATCTACACGAAGACAATGGCAATGGCTACCAGGAGAATTCAGATCACAGTAGTCCAGCAAACGGTGGAATTGCAAATGGTCATCACAAGGAAATGAAAGGGACAAATCATCTAGAAGGAAAAAAAATTGGTACAAAGGCAAAGAGGCTTCTTCCACTTTTTGATGCAGCTGAGGCTGAAACCGAAGATCAGACAGTGAATAGGCACGCAGATGGGATTAGTTCTGTTACCTTGCCAAAACTGGCCAACAAATTTGACATGGATAGCAAGAAGCTTTTGATTGAGGAGGAGGTCGATCATGTGTATGAAAGATTACAAGCTCTTGAGGCAGACAGGGAGTTTCTTAAGCATTGCATCACATCCTTGAGAAAAGGAGATAAGGGCATAGAGCTTCTGCAAGAAATTTTATATCATCTTCGTGACCTCAGAAGTGTGGAATTTCGTGCAAGAAACATGGGAGATGGTGTGCAATAATGTTATCTTGCTAAATTTTCCCCGGAATGCAGTAGGTAAACTATACCCCAAGTTATATCATTTTTCCTAGTCTCTTATTTATAATATTAGACCTTTGAAAGAAATTACATCCCAAGTTTTGAGTCTTGAATTCTTTCCTAGTATTTCTACTGGCAAATTGGAACAGTTTTTATTCGTTCATAATGTGTCAAATGTACGCAGATTGCATTCTGGGAACTACACGTAAAGATCAATACAATGGCATGTTTTCAGCAAAATGTGTGGTACCGGAAGTCAATTGATGGAGAGGAGGCCTCTGCTATCGTCCATTTTGTAGTCTAGGTGGACTGCAAACCCGAAAGTCCACCTGTTTTCACTTTTACTGGTTTTAGTGTCATGGTTACCAAATTTTTAGGTGGGTTTAGCTTGCCGTCACTCTTTTGAGCAAAGGGAGGATGGTAAGTGCGTGTGTTTTTATGCTAGTCAGGTGAAGCCAAGCTTTCATTTGTATTTTGCAAGAAATGGCCTGGCTTGCAAAGCTGGAGCAAATCAACAATGATTCCAGTGCCAGGTACTAGTACAGTTTATTTAGACAGTTAGGAAAGAATACTCTTTTTCCTCGTTTTTCTTAATGTAAGCAACACCTTTCTTCTCCTTCTCATCTCTGAATCAATTTCATCTCATGGGGCTTGTTTATTTTTAGATGGGCTAGGCTAGAGCTGAGTTACTTGTATAATACATGTAAGTCCACTTGTAAAGTATATCAAATGAGTGTTTGTTTATTCAGTTTTGGACCTGCCGTCTGCTGTACATGCTTAATTATGAATATGAAGACTCATATGGAAGGCATGTGGCAAAAAAGATTCAGAATAAAGCAGTTATATCAGGACATGAAACCCAAGATTGTTTTCTCAATTGATGTTGCTTTAACTTTAAGCATAAACAATTTTTGGTAGGCTAGAACTTGAAGCACGGAGGAGGCCTACATTTGCTGCATATGCGGGGTAATCATTGTTTCAAATTTTGGATCAACAATCATCGGTAATTAGTGTTGGATTAAGCTGGCACAAATGATTACTTGGATAATCCCGCTGTTCCGCTGAGATGTCATGTTACATATCTTTTTTACATTAAACATTGAGTAAGCAAAAGCAGCCACATAGTGGTCCTCAACGCAGCTGTCTGCAGTTGTACTTTTTTTGAAAAAAGAAATGGTTAGTGGTTAGCAGTTAGTTTATTAGATGTTAACAGTTAGTTTATTAGATGTTAACGGAGAAGGTAAAAACTGGTCTAAAGACACTGCAGGGGTATACAGGACCCAAAGAGGCAAAGTTCCTCAAATCCCTTTTGAGAGTTGAAGCTGGGAAGGTCGACAGTTGGCCTGAGTCGCTTTGGCTGCTGAATCAGAATGAGTGTTGTAACCTTATGCAAATGTGTCATTGCCTATACGGATCATGTGTCCTCACAAAACAAAGATGCAAATTATTAAGTGTTTAAAGACATTAGGCTTTTATGAAGGAGCATGCGCATCAATTTTGAAATTTAAGAACAAAAAAAAAAAAGTTGTTGCTTTACAGCATAATGAGCATTTGGTGCAGAATTGTTCAGAGTTTAATATTTCTCATATAAATGTTTGATCTGGGCCCATAATGGTGTCAAACTCAAATCTAAAAACTGGAAAGGTCTTCCCCTTGCCTGTTTAAAGTTTCCTATTTGACACTGTTTTGCCTGTGGAAGTATTTTACTTTATAAAGAGAGCAGTCGGTTGAAATGTCATTTTGCCAATCGTTGATGGCACGATTAACTTAGCTAATTAACTTGGTTTATGCAAGTAGTGAATCCCCCTAATCTCGGTTTTAAGTTGTATTGTCTGTCTTTGATCGGAACAGGTCGATAGACATAGAATAGTGTACATGCAACCAAAAAGAGAAAGGGAAGTAATGAATTGGTCTAGGATTAGAATCTTAATCTAATTTTGTAACTCAAATAGACAGCAACACCATTCATCAGATTACATAGCATTAACCTCTAAAATGTCTCATTCCTTGAGTATTACCTCCTCATTCTGGGCTCCTTTTACTTTTTATTAGTTGAAGAGTCCTTTTTTTTTTTTAAATTTTTTAAACACATGAAATAGTTTGTAATTAGCATATTAAGTGTCAGCTAAACAAGAGAAACAAAGTCCTCAAATCCCATAAATTATGAGAATTTTAAAGGAGGCATGAATCAATCCTCACCTCTTCCCTAGCCTCGAACACCAATGGCCATCCGGACAGGCCCGGATGGTTGGTTAGTTGAAGACTCGTAGATCCAATATTAAGGAACAATAATTCGCGCTGCGCAGACGCCATCAATGTCATGTAGCAAAATCTGTAGTCAGCAGAGGTCTTAGAGGGAGTGCTCCAGTATTAGCAATCCCCTGCAAAGGGGCGCGTCTCATCTCTTCTTACTTTTTTTATTTTTATCGAAAAAAAAAAAACATTGCATGTATATTATATATTGTACTTATAGGTCGAAATCAGATGGATCATCGCATCTAATTTTACTGTTTTTTTTTAGTCCATTGAAACTACAAGAGCAGTGGTATGAAAGAGAGAATTATATAAGTAAGATCCAAAAATTAAACCTTAAACTTTACGATTAGTAGTTACTGATTTCAACTACTTGAATTATGTCTAATTCACGCATCTAATCTTACTTAATGTGCGAGTTTTTGAGGGAACAATGAGATTCAACGGCATAACCTTCCTAAGCCTAAAGCCTTTAGGTTATAAAAGTGGTTGACCAAGTGAAATTTACGCTCCTTCTTCGAACTATGATGCAAAGCTACGAACGAGTAGATCCACATTGCCATTGATATTCAATTGGTGATGTAACTTTCCTTCTTTTTATGACTAGAAGGCACGTACCGCCTAAAGAAACCTTCTCATATGGGAGAAAAATCAAAGCTAGAATTTTTTTTTTTGGGACAGAAAATCAAAGCTAGAATTTGTCTTCTTGGACACGTTCGGTGAATGGAACCGATTGCTCAACTATCAATTTCAAAGTCTCGAATTAAGCAAATTATCCAAAAAAAAAAAAGTATTAAGAACTGTAAAAATTTAAGCACACAATTTTTTTTTTAAAAGAATGCAGCACATTGATTAGGAAAAGTCAGCATAGCAGCTGGGACCAGCCAAAATGGGATCTTGAGCTGTCTAATAGGATTTTAGGAAAAAAATTTTGGACCACGTAACTGTAAAAACGTGTTGGATATATAATGATTTCAATTTTTAAATTTTAAAAAGTATATTAAATTAAAAAATAAATAAATTATTAAATATTATTAAATTAATTTTAATTTTACATATATCTCATTAAATATTAAATATACATACGTAGTATTTCTCCCCTTCACCAACATCCTAAGCAAAAGAAGAGCAAGTCCACTTGTCTGAAATGTCCGTACAGATGTTGATGGAACTGGTGAGTAGCGTTGACAAATTCAGATTGAAAATAGGGCTGCAAATGAGCCGAGCTGAGCCGAGCTTGGCCAGGCTCGAGCTCGGCTCGTTAAGGAGTTCTTCAGGCTCGAGCTCGGCTCGAGCTCGGTTCGAGCTTTGGAGGTGGAGGCTCGAGCTCGGCTCGTCAGAATATTACTGAAGCTCGGGCTCGGCTCGAGCTCGGCTCGATTTGTATTTTTTTTTTTTAATTTAAGTTATATATATATATATATATATATATGCTTTTTCCATTTGATTTATTTTATTTATTTGTTATATATGTTATTTCTACTTTATATAAAAATAGAAAATTTATATAAAAAAATAAAAAAATAAAAAAAATAAAAAAATCAAAATTACTTTTTTTATATAATTTTATATAAAAAAGGGAAATATATATATGTAAAAAATGGATATGTGGATAAAAGCCAATTATTCATTCAATTGCTATTTGATTGATTGAATTCCTAATTGTATAACTAGCCACATTATGATCATCAATCAATTTACTTAATTGTATTTAAATTTTCTCTAATTTAAAAAATTTATATTCTTTTGCAAAGAAAAAATAAATATGCAAGTTTATTTTAATTAAGAAAAAATTCAAATAAAAAAAAGAGACAGGAGGAAATAATAGAGGTTGAGAGCATTTGAAAATAAATAAAAAAATTAATCTTAATTTTATTAGTATTTATATTAAAAGTTAAATGATACAATTAAGTATTATTAATATATTAAATGAGCCCACAATGATACATATTAAACGAGCTCTTAATGATACATTTATCGAACTGTTCACGAGCCTGTACCGAGCCGAGCCTGCTATTGTTCAGGCTCGGCTCGTTTATTAAACGAGCTTTGATTTTAGGCTCGTGTATCGCTCATTTAGTAAATAAACGAGCCCGAGCCGAGCCTTTACCGAGCCGAGCCACCGAACTTTTAACGAACGTATCGGCTCGTTTGCAGCCCTAATTGAAAAGAGCGCTTCCAGTTAATATAATATTATTTAATAATTTATTTTTTTAAATTTAAAATTTTATATTTTATATTATTTATTTAAAAAAATAAATTATTTTTTTAAAATATTTACATGAAAAAATATTTATAATAAAAATAATAATATTTTTATTACTTAGTTAAAGTACACTTTATATTTTTTTTCAAAAATAACTTCAATTCAAAAAAGTCATAAGTTATTTTTCTTAAAATTTTAAAATTTTATTCAAATTTTTTATTATAAAATATTTTATATAAAATAAATATCAAAAAATAAAAAAAATTTACATAAAATATTTTATTACAAATAAACACACCCTAACTTACACTTATTTTCATTTGAAAACTTCTGTTTTCCGGTTTTGTAATCTTCTATTTAATCTCACACCACGCTGTCGCCGGAAAACATTTTCCGCACGCGTTGCTCAATGACATTGTAAAGCAGCCAACGGACCTTTGTTGTAGGCTTTGACTTCCATGGTGTGGAAATTAGAGACGACTAATGAAACACCGCGACGGGTCAATGGACTAATAAAACACCGCGACGGGTCAATCGACTAAAATGGTCAGATACGGATCCATCGTTAAATCAAAAATATTAATAAATTAAAATTTTATCGGTTCAACCGGTCGAATCAATATTTAATAATATATATATATATATAATTAAAATAATAATAATAATAATGAATAGTAATTAAATTTTAATTTTTATAATTTTAAGGATAAAATTAAGTTTTTTAATTAAATTTAATATTTAAGTTATAGTTTAAATAATATTTGAGGTCAAATTATTATTTATGAATTTTTCAATTTTACTGAAGTGGTCCAACTGATCCAGTTTTTATCGATTTTGATCAGTTCTTGATCAGTTTTTACTGAATTTTACCAGTTTGAGTTACTTATCAAAATTTGCCTAAATCTGCCCCGACCCTGATCGATCACCAGTCCAACTGAGCGGTCCAGTCCGATTTTTAAAAAAATACAATCAACACGAATTTTGCCGAGTCGATTTAGGAATAGAGTAAGATTTTTCACATTACCGCCACGCTAATGTGGTAGAGTAGAGCCGACAGTTATTCGGTATGGTGATGACCTCTAATGGAAGATAAGCGTCTATTTTGATTAAGAATAAGATTATATAATTACAATTAAAAAGAAATGTAAATCATTTAATTGTATTTAATAATATCCGACAACACATATCATTTTATTATTATTTTAAAATTATTTTTATAAAATAAATTTTCTTTTATTTTTATAATTTGTTTAGTCTTTCAAGTTAGCGAACTTTTGTAGCAGTAAAACAGGTAAAAAGAGGTTTTTAAAGAAGAAGAAAAAAGAAGTAAACATAAAAGCAGAAATCCTAGAACTGTAGAACATAATGGCCGAATTTAGTGTTTTTTCAAAAATGGAAAAAGTATCTTTTTGGTTTTCGTATTTTACTAAAATTATTAATTTCATTCTTTCACTTAAATAAAGTCCAAAGTAGTTCCTCAACCAGTTAAATCTGATAAATTGAGACAATTTAACCCCCCCTTCAAAAAAATAGCCCTTTAATATCTAATAGTCTATTATGCCGTTACAATAAATACTTACAAAAAAAACAACAAAGAAAGAAAAGAAAGACATTGGGTAAACAAGAAAAAAAAAAAAAAAAAGAAGAATGAAGGAAGTTGTGTATAAACCATCAGCACAGCCTAAGATGACGCAAAATCACATATACGTTAAGATAAATTGGCACTGGGGCTTCACTGGGTTTGACCCAAATTAAAAAAAAAAAAATCAACCGAAGCATTGAACAAATCTACCTATTACAATAATATCAAATAATATGTACATGGGATGATGGGAATATCACTTTCATTCTATTTAAGCAACTTAAAAGACAATTAGAAGGGTCTTCAATGCTAATCACTCCCCCTCTTTCTAGCACGCTCTCTCTCCACATCCTTGAAGTAGCTCTCAAGACTACCAATCTCTTGGTTGGAGACGGTGGTTAACCATTACCGTCGGCCAAGCACCTTCCTCCTCTACTTCTTTTTTTTTTTTTTTTTTTTATTCTTATCACTCTCTCTGCCCATTACCCTGCCCCCTTTCTTCCTCCTCTCTACCTTCTCTTTTATCCCGATTAGATGACCGTTTAGTTTTTTTAGATCTAGCTCAAATAAAGACACTCACGACCCTCATCTTGCCGGATCCGGGCTCCTCGCAAAACTGGCATCATTTTCGCCATCTCTGCCTTCAATGACGGCATTGGTGCTATCGCACGAGCCATTGTTGGCGGCAGCCCTGCCATGCCGACCATATCTTCCGTTGTTGACGCAGCCTCCATTCCTAGAGCCACTACTGTTTGTGCCCTGGGGGACGCCGCCAACGATCCCATTGCCTCGGATTGCGCCACCATTGCTGCCTTTCTTGCCACCGCTGGCCTTCCTGCCATTACTGTCGCCGCTGGAGCAACCTCCACTAGTGGTGTCGCTGCTTCTTGGGCGACCGGTGATGGCATCGTCACCATACCCTTTATCGCGTCCTGCTGTCTTGTCGTCGCCTTTGTAGGCACCAGGGCCAGCTCCAGCACTACCAACGGCTGGCTCTGGATCAATCTGTGTTTGTCTTTTGGGAGGAGTCTTATACTGTGCTTGGTCATCGTATTTAGATTTAGGTGTCTTGTTATTGTATTTTGGGTTAGGCCTTAGGGTGTGTCTGTTTGTTGTTTTTGTGTTCGGTGTAGTGCTGTATTTACCTTTTATTGTGTTTATTTGTAGGCTTAGATTGTGGAAAATCATTGTTGGGTATACCCAGTTGATTCCATTATAGGTCCACCTACGTGTAGTGCGTGCTGCTATATGCAATTTATCCGAATAAGATATCTAAGACTTCGATTTCAGATAAGTCTAGCTTCGTTTCGGTTTTTTCCCTCTACAGAGGGTTTTGTCTAACTGAGTTTCGTACTCAGTTGGTTTATTGTCCTTATGACATAGTTAAATGTAGGTCATTTTGACTGTTTGTTGCTCTTATTTCATGCAGGTTCTTTCGCGCATTAA
Organism: Carallia pectinifolia; assembly: GCA_037832335.1. Taxonomy (NCBI): domain Eukaryota; kingdom Viridiplantae; phylum Streptophyta; class Magnoliopsida; order Malpighiales; family Rhizophoraceae; genus Carallia; species Carallia pectinifolia. Next base: position 13,998,613 of record CM075453.1, read on the forward strand.
TGTTCGATTTATGTAGAGCTTCATTTAATAGTAATGAAATGTTTCCCATCAATAAAAAAAAAATAATAATAAAGACAACTAGAAGACAGCTACATTCCTTCTTTTTGGTTTACTTTTCTTCTGTTTTATCTTTCCTGTTCTTTTTTATGGCCAAATAGATAGTGCAAAACTTGACCATATTGTCTGTCTGTTTGTGAATCTTACTTGAGCATCAACAAATAAAGGAGCCAAAAAGCATTTTAAGTGGAAGACCAATTGGGACCTGTGAGCCCAACCATCAAGAAATCAATGACTCTCCACTGTTAAATAAGATTTGTTGCATCACTTCTTTACCCTCTCTTTTTGGTGTTAGAAATTGAAAAGGAGGGGATCATACTTTTCGCTCGGTAAAAAAGTATTGTGCTTATTTATAAAAGAGTGTGAAGGAACTGAATGATTACAACATATCTCAGTATTTAGACAAACATAAATTTAGTTTCATTGGACATTCGAATCCAAAACCTTCGCCTATAGCATTCAGCTCTTATTACCAGACCAAAACAAACAGTGATTCTTTATCCTTTTTCTTAATAAGAGATTGAAATTGTTTTAGATTTTTTAAAAAAATTGTTTTATTGTTTTGGTGTTATAGTTGGGTTCGATACCATACGATAACATGTATACCTAGAATATTAAGTTTAGAGAACCCACAAAATGCTCTGGATTTCGTGTTTACTTACTCTTGATCATTAGCTTGTCTCTGGGGTCGAGTGAAGCTACAAAACGACAGCCGTTTATAGAATCATTGGTCTCGAAAAATCTCTCGCTTAACAAAATGTGGCAAATGAATGAGGGGAGTTGGGTCAGATTCCTATTAGGATATTTCGAATCTCAAATTATTATAAATTTATAATAATGAATTATAATTTTATTTAGTTTCAAATATATTGAATTTCAAGTTAATTATATTTTAAGTATATAGTTGGGTCATTTATAATTTGGAAGATTTTTCAGCTCTTCTGGGTTTTTAGTTATTAATCAGTTTTTTTAATGGATCCAAAAAAAATCAATATGGATTAAATTAAGTCAGGGAGATCAAATAAAATTGTTGGAGGATCAAACTTTGGGTTGCTCACTTGCCTTCTCATTCACATCTACATTTCCTACAAGATACACAAACTCGCTTATTTGAAATGTCTAAGCTTGCCAGCTATTTTAGCCTATATGGCATTCAAACACTCGTCTTCAACGTGGAAAATGCAACAAGAGCGAGATTACTTGAAAGTAAGTTAAAAAATATGAATAAAAACTTAATTTATCAAATTATATTTAAAAATTAATTTATTTTTTAATTTTTAAAAATATAATTATTTAATTATTTATATTAATTTGAACTCATTTTAATTTTACTTATTCGACGTCTAATAAATATTTCTCATGCATCAATTATAATGGACCGCCGCCCGCCCACCTGCCTCAACCCAAACTCGGTGTTCCGTTTTGACTTTTCCTTCTCAAAAGTAGATGTGATGTGATGGTTGCTAAGAAACCCCCTGCAGTCAATCATCGGTAAACGCGGGATTTCTTTTCTTCCAAAGAAATAAATATGCGTTCTCACAGAAATAAATAAAAAAGCTCAAGATCATCGAAAAACAAAAAGGAACTAATGAAAAAATCAATTGGAAAGCAACACAAAATTCCCTTCTTCTTAAGAAATTGTTTTTTTTTTTGTTTTGAACTTCCTCAATTCCCAAGGTCTAGGTCTCACCGGTTCTTGAAGCATGACAACAAAGTGCAAGAAGTTTTTGCAGAATGTGATGAAACCTTTCAAAATGGGTTCTGACAGAGGTATTCAATAAACCCCAGTTCGGTTCTTTGGCTCTTTCTTGTAATCTGGTGCAAAATTCAGTAAAGTTGTAACCTTTGTGTTTTGTTTTGCTTTTTTTTTTTTTTTTTTTTCTGGTTTTCTCTTTCCGTGTGTGATTTGAATTGCACAGGGGGAAATAATGAAGATGACTTGGAGAAGATCGCTGCACAAGAACAGAAGCAATTTCAGTATGAGGCCTTATGCTCGGCAACCAAAGATTTCCACCCAAATCACAAGCTTGGTGAAGGTGGATTTGGGCCTGTCTTCAAGGTAAAGATCTTTGTCTTATATGGTTCCATGAATGTATGTAACTGAGAATAATGGAGAGTGGATGTAGGGTTTTCCTGAAATTGTCTTCAGAATGGATGGCTCTCTGCATCTTCTCGATATTTTCTTCTTTGTCAATTGATTTGAATGATTTTGTCATTTCTATGCACATTTTTATGTAGGGGAGTTAGATGGCTAATGACATATTAGCCAAATAGCATTTGCTGCGAATTCTGTTTTAGAAGATTTTGACTTTTCAAGTTGCAGGCAATTCAAATGGAACATAGTAGTTTTTGAAGAAATGTCAAAGGATTAATTCAAGTGCCCAGCTAACTGAACAGGCCCCCCATATTTATTAAGCATGAGTTTGAGCTTAGTAATTGAAATGGTATGCACCCAGTAATGCAATTCTCATGTTGATAAAATATAAAAATTTGACATGACTTATAATATTTTGGGCTTCCCCACCTAGTAGCTCGAGCTTTTAGGTGGATTTTACGTGACTTATAAGCCAGAGAGAACAGATTTTTGCTATAAGCAATAGAGAAATTCTGAACTTGTGTTTTACAGTTGCTAGAAGGTCAAATTTGTGCCGGTGCTATTTTTTGCCCACAACTCCTTTATGCTGTTTTAAAGGTGAAAATCATTGGATGTTATGTAATGAAGAAGGGAATGGAGAAGTACTTTAACTTGAAAAATGTTTTCAACAGGGAAAACTGGATGATGGAAGAGATATTGCAGTGAAGAAGTTGTCCCACAGCTCGAATCAAGGGAAGAAAGAGTTCATGAATGAGGCCAAGTTATTAGCTCGTGTTCAGCACCGCAACATTGTTAACTTGTTAGGGTATTGCGCACATGGCAATGAGAAGCTTTTGGTGTATGAGTATGTTGTTAATGAGAGTCTTGACAAGCTTCTCTTCAGTAAGCACCAGCTAATTTTTTGCTATTTCTCATTTATTATTTGCTTATGATGTGCTATTGCATGATTATTAACTGATTTTAGTTCAATCGAATATGGCCAATTGTTAAGTGCTAAGTTCCATGGGTATATTACTTAATCTGGTTTCTATTTCTTCAGAATTTCAACTATTCAATAAACTTGAAATCGATTCTTAAATTGGGTTGTTTGATGTTAATAATTTTGGAAATTTTCAAATGCAGTACTCAATTTAATGCTCTTAGACATATTGTAATCATTGTGTGACATCCTAATATCACCAAACGTTACCTCCAATCTATTATCTAACTTTGCCAAATATCCAAAGGCCACCAGATTCATGAGAAGTTCATTGATATTCTGACTGATTGTTTCTAGCAACTTCTCAAATTTGGCACAATTCGTTCCTTAACTGACTCAATCTAACTAACCTGACTGATCTACATGGATCAAAGATTTTCTGGAGGCACATCCTTGCTTGGCATAGACAACTGAACAAATTTCATAAATAAGCATGGATTGTGGCTGGAAGTCCACTGACATGTAAACGATATCATGTGCTGGAGGGGTTTGCTAGTTAATCAACTTCAAAGGCTGGTTTTGTCTGCATAAAGTCCAGGGACCCCAAGTGTGGAGGCCTGTGGAGTGTTGAGGATGGGGAGAGAAGCAACAAGAACATTTATTTCCCCGCAGTCATTTCATTTAAATAGACCTTATAAGAACCCTCTTTGATAAAGTGCCTAAAAATGTTATGAAGAAACAGGGATACGTGATGGACACATCTTTGACGCAACTTTTCATGCCAAGAAATTAACAATGGATGGGCAATCTAATATCATTTCTATTCACTGCACACTATCAAATCGAATTTTAGAAGTCTATGTTTAGCATTATCTAATTTGATTATTGATGATGTTCAACCTATCTTTCCTTTTGTTTGTTCACTAATTCATTTCATCATCATTTTGTTGTTAATTTATTTTAGTTAAGATCTCTTTCAAATAAACAAGAATTCAGATAGGATACTATTCATTTTTTATGTCAATATCCTCTACCAACATACAAACTGATGCACTGACAATTTTTCCTTATATGTGTTTTATCTCTGAAAGGACATTTTCAATTTTGCTTGTTCAAAACTTCAGAGAGAGGCTTTTTTCATCCTGACTTATTTCTCCCGAAGTCCAAGTTTGAGCTTTTGGGATCCATGCCTTTAAGTGTTTGGAATTGTGCCTTACTGATTCTAGTACCAACTTTGTTTGCAACCTGTCTGAGCACTGGGTTGATAGTTGATACATACAAATAAGGAGTGATGGTCATATATTTGATCGTCATAGCTTTGAAATGATCCCAACAAAAAGTCAAAGTCTTATGATGATGATTCTGATGCAGAATCTAATAAAAGAGAGCAATTGGATTGGAAACATAGGTATGATATAATAACTGGCGTTGCCCGTGGATTGCAATACCTTCACGAGCACTCACACAACTGCATCATCCATCGCGACATCAAAGCTAGTAATATCTTACTTGATGAGAAGTGGGCTCCAAAAATCGCTGATTTTGGCATGGCCCGTCTTTTCCCTGAAGACCAAACACATGTCAACACTCGTGTCGCTGGTACCAAGTATGTTTTTTGACTACAAAATTTTTCCCGTGTACTTATAGCCATTACATCACTGCTTAAAATGTAGCTGATATGTCAAGTACGTGATTTGATGTTCTTGCAATTGTCAACAGTGGATATATGGCTCCAGAGTATGTCATGTATGGCCATTTATCAGTGAAGGCAGATGTGTTTAGCTTTGGCGTCGTGATTCTGGAATTGATCAGTGGCCAGAGGAATTCAACCTTCAATAATCATCATACAGATGCTCAGAATCTGCTTGAGTGGGTAAGACTAAGATTTAGCTATATAATTTAAACATTTCATGGTGATTGATGATGAAGTACTTTAGTTTACAATTGACTTCTTTTTATTATAATGATGGCTACAAATAAAGACACTTGAACTGTAAATAGAGGGAAGGGGAGAGACAGAGGCAAAGTGATAAGAGATTGAGTGAGGGGCTGTGTATGTTGATGCTATGGAACATCTCCGTACTGGAGAATCTCTACCGAAGGATGAAATCATGACAAAATGCACTCTCTAAGATTAGTTTCTCACAGATGATTTAGCAAAATAAAGGTTAACAATAATGATCAAGGAAGCCAAATTTGCCAACACAGCCAAAGTTATATAACCTGAGTTTGAGATCAAATAAACTATATGATTAGCATAGCAGAAAAAATAAAAAATGAGATAAAAGGCATTGACAAATTTACATGCGATAAGATCTTCCTTACAGATTGGTTCCAACTATACAGATTTTTCTTAGGAAAGACCCTTATGGAGCTTTGCAAGTCACAGTACTGCTGTTGTCTAACAAAGCTTTGTCTCATTTCGAGCAAATTTTGTTTCTTGTGCAGGCATATAAGCTTCACAGAAAGGATAGGAGTTTGGAGATCATGGACCCGGTATTAGCAAGATCAGCATCGACATCTATCGAGCAAGTTAAGAGTTGTATTCATATCGGCCTGCTATGCACACAAGGTGATCCCCAGTTGCGGCCTACAATGGGCCGTGTGGTTGTCTGGTTGTCGAGGAAACCTGGGAGTTTCAATCTAGACGAACCAACTAGGCCTGGAGTTCCTGGTTCTAGGTATAGAAGATCGCGTAGGCCAGCAGGAATGTCCTCGACAGCGGGATCATCCGCTGATTCTGATTCCCACACACTTGACTCAAGCTCAAATATTACAATTACTGCCACCACATCCACTTCTGTTCCTATTAGTCCAAGAAGGTTAGATCGAGGCAAACTTCCAATGGGAAGCGAAGCTTAGAACATTCAAAACGTAAGTTATTTTTTTTGTAGAAATATATAGGTGTACAAAGGTTGGCCTTCTGAAGAATGTAAATGCAATAGAAAATAGTGTTAAATATCGGCTGTGTGGTTGAGGATCAATAATTCTTTCATTTGTGCCCCTTTAGGTTGCCCCATTAGTCTTATGACTCAAAAAGAAAAAAAATGAAATCTTCTAAATATGTCAAATGGGCTGTGTCGTACCAAGTATGATCCAATTTTTTTTAAGTTCACTTCTTTCATGTCGGTACTTGACATGGCCTATTTATTTTTCATACTATGTTGTGTCATATTTTAAAATTTGGATAATGAGCTTAGGATTGCCCATAATGAGCTTGGGATTGCCCATAAGCCCAAACAATATGACCTCGTCTCGTGTCGTGTTTAGGTTACTCATTGTGCGGTGCTGTGCCTGAGCCACTCATTATGTCATAATGAGTGCTTAGGCCGCTCACCGTACCGTGCGTAAGCTTTAAATTATGCTTAAACTATGATGAACTTAAATTGTTAATCGTGCTTAAATTGAGTGGCACAATTCTTTTTTAATTGTACTTAAGTTGGTCACAATTATTTTGTGGCCATTGCAAATAATTATTAATTTTTTAAATACAAGAAAAAATATTCTCTAATATATAGTAATATTGTACAAGTAATAATTCATCTTTAATTTTTCTCAAAAAAAAAATAATTCATCTTTAATTGTTATTTCAATTTTTTATTAAAAATATAAAATATTTTAATATAAATAAATTAATTTAAACTGTTTGGATAAGTATTAATATATCATATATAATTTTTTATTGAATTTTAAATTATTATACTACATAAATATTATCTTTATTTTTTTGTAATATATGATTTAAGAAAAAGTAAAGAAAAAAATTATGAAATAGTAATATATTCTATTCTTTTAAATAAAATTTATAAATAGAAAAAACATATAAATTTTTACTCTTAATCTAGTAAAAGAAGTTGACACTTTTATCCTCTTAAATTATAGTTGAAATCTTGTTGTCTATTTCTTCTCATCTTAATTTTAAACTCATTTTAAAAAATTTCATACTTAAGTCAAGGCTAAAAAATGTAAGCTCAGTGCAAGTTCTAACATGATCGTATCTAACCTAAACTTGATATTATGCAATGCAAACCATATTTGGCACTACCTATATCGAGCTGAATTGGGCCAACTCACGGGCTACCCGACCCATCTAACATGTCTTGATACCCCCCATCATTCGTTTATTCCCAAGGCAGCTGAGCGAAGCCATATGCATGCGCTACGTGTATTCGTAATTAAGTGGTAATCATGCTATGTTGGTAGATTAATTTATACAAGGACAAGTTGTTGGATAAAGGTTGTAGTAAACATGAGCTATAACATTAGTTATCTTGGTGCTGTAATGTGAAACTTTGGCGGTACATATATAGTGTAAGACGAAGATATTTCTCGTGAAATTTTTTTTTTTATTAAAAAAATTTATTATGAGTATGTCAGTTATCAGATATATAAATTAAAGTTAAGGTAACCCTTACTTTACTTATTTCATTCAATTCAACTTATAAGAAGAGACCCTTACTTTCTTTCCTAAAAATAATTCTCGAGAGATCCTAGTAGTTATAAACTTAAACTCAGTATTATTAAACTTAAACCCAGTATACGAATTAAATCAGTAACATGCATATTTTTAATAGAAAAGACATTCAATTTATATATTTAATATTTTTTTAAATAATTTTTTGTAAAGTTCAAATTATTTTTTAATAGATTGATCACTTTTGGTAAACAGAGGGACTGATTTGGTAGAAAATCAAAAAGTTTAGAATTCAAATAAAATGTCAAAAAGGTTTAGTATTTAAACGTAAAAAAACTTAAAAGTTTAAAATTAAAAATATTGATATTCCCTTAAATATGTTGTTAATTATGACTTTTAGGAGAGAAATTCATTATGAGAGAGAGAGAGAGAAAGCTAGGTGGTATATTGTGTGCATTGTGTAATATAGTTTATTTTCTGACAATGACAATTTTAACTATTTCAAGATATTATTATATAGTCATATATAATTTATGATATATTGATAATATATAATTAATTTAATATTTTATTTATTTTTTTAATTTTAAATTTTTTTTATAATTTAACACTTTAGATTTTTATATATCAATCTTGTGTATACTATTAAAGTTAATATAAAAAATATGACTAATTTTACTTAAAATAACAAATTTACTAATAATTTTAAAAAGTAATAAATTTAGTATTAAATTTATTTAAAGTAACAAATCTAATACGTAATGATTTAATATGAAAAAAATCTGTCAGTTTCAATAATAGATTTATAAAAATATGTCTGTTTTGATTAGATGATAATCATATAAGTTAATACAATATCATCGAGATGGATAAATTTAATAAATTATATAGTGTACTAGATTTGTTAATTTAAATAAAATTGGTGTTAAATTTATTATTCTTAAAGTTGATATTAAATTTATTATTTTAAATAAAATTAATAATATTTTTATACATTAACTCATACTATTATGTGTTTATATAATTTTTTAAATTATTTTATTTGTTTTGTCCAATTAAATAAAAGAAACGAAGGGGCCCACAATTTTTCTACTCTGCTGCCTATAAAACATCACGAAAGTTTCAGATCTGATTTCATACGAGGGGAGATTATGATAGGAAATCGGTGTCCACTGTTCTCACCTCGTTAAAAAAGTCCCATCGACTTGACTCCCCTTTCACAATTCTAGCTAGGCTCTGATGCACAGGATCAAAATTCTCGCCTTCCACCGCACATTGGGTGAAGCTGCGCCCCACTTCGCGCGCTTGGATGCATCGTTCCTTTAAAATAACAATAATCAGACACGCTGGCATATAATCTAAAACCTCATTTAAACTACTTAAAAATGGACACGTAGACAAAGGATATATGAACGACTACACAGGATAACGACTGAAATGTCTTCAAATGATGCATTATAAACGGAAAAGAAAGTGATAAATGATATCGCGCACGTAATAATTTAAATTATTAAATTATGAAATATATATTAAATTTAAAAAATAAATTATTAAATATTTAAATTAAATGTATATTTATAACGTATTTTATTAAGTGTGTGTTACTAAGGGAAAAAAAAAAAAAAGCAACGAAGGGAAATAGCATGAATCAACTGTCCACGTCATCAATCCGAGTGCTGAAATGTTAGAGAAACGACAGCCGTACGATCATTCCCAAAATTCACCATCCCCAACCGTAGGATCAATTCTCTCCGGCTCTCGATCCGACCCTCAACAAAACCCACCCTCCAAACACACTTTTAAATCCTCCTCTCTACCACCACACCCTTCTCTGTCTACAGTCTAAAACTCCTTTTACCCTTTTTGTTTCGTTTTCTTGGGAAAAAGAAAAAAAAAAGTTGAAAACTTTAATGGCCACAGCCGAAGATTCCGCCAACAACCCACAACAACCAACGGCCACTCCGCCTTCTTACCCTGAGGTAGACTAAGACAATGTCTTTTTTCCTTTTTTCTTTTTTTGGTTCTTGTCTTTTTGTTTTTGTTGTGTTTTGTTTTGGTTTGTTTTGGTTTTTTTTTTTTTTGATGACGTTGTTTTCGTCGTGGTTGTAGATGATTTTGGCGGCGATTGATGCTTTGAACGACAAGAATGGCTCGAACAAGACGGCCATCGCCGGACAAATTGAGTCGACTCACCCGAACCTGCCGCCGTCCCACGCCACGCTGTTATCTCACCACCTGACCAGGATGAAGCAGAGCGGACTGATTGTTTTCGTCAAGAACAACTACATGAGGGCTGACCCTAACGCTCCGCCCAAGCGTGGCCGGGGACGTCCCCCCAAGCCCAAGGCGCCGTTGCCTCCCGGGACGGTGGTGGTGGCGCCGCCGAGATCGCGTGGACGCCCGCCCAAGTCGAGGGACCCGCTGGCTCCGGTTGTTGCTCAGCCAAAGAAGACAAGCTCGGGAGGGAGCGGCCGGCCACGCGGGCGCCCACCTAAGAAACTCAAGTTGAAGCTTCATGACTATTCGCGTTCGGTTCCTGCACCTGCTGCTGATGCTGCGTCTACCGGCGGACCTCCTCGAGGAAGGGGCCGGCCGCCCAAAGCGAAGCCAGCCGTGGCGCCGGTTGCTGGTTAGGTGAAGTTAGAGTAATTCATAAAGAGGAAGAGAGACAGAAAGAGAACAGAAAGCAAGACATTGGCTCCGGCTTCTTTATTTTCTTTTTCTTTTTGTTTTTTTTTGCAATTTTTTTAGGTGTGTTAGGTTTTTACTAATTTTGTCATTTGCTAGGTTAGCTTAAGCTCTAATCAATGCTTAATTTTTCAATTTTAGTTTTAAAATTGTAGTGTTGTAGTGGGGGTGTTGTGATTGGGGCTAAACCCTTTTGTTGGATTGGATGATGAAGGTGAAATGTGATGACTTGTAATTTTTATGTAAATGAAGTGGTTGAGAATGCTCTTTTTTAGTATCTTTTGATTCTCTTCTTATATCTACTTTAATGCAATTGCAAAGCAAGGGAAAAAAGAAAAGAGTAAAAAAAAAAAAATTGGGAAGATTCTGATTACTTTTTTTTTGGCTCTTGCTTTTGCATTTTTCAATTCAGGTTACTTATTATTGACACCTCAAAATTAATTGTGTGGATTCTTTTTGTTAGGTGTGGATTCTCTCTTTCTTTTCCCATCTATTTATTTAGTTCTATTTTTGTGTTATTTTTGGAGTTTGTGTTATAGCTTTGGAGAAGGAGAACATGGGTGGATAAATTATGGTGCCAATAATTTAGGGCTTTTTTTGTTTCCTTTTCTAAAGGTATTAAAATGGGTAGAAACCTTATTACAGATAGGTATGATATTATACAGTGCAGCCAGCACATGCCTACCATGTTACCTTGAGGCCATTCTGGATTCTTGTTCCTAAATTCTCATTTAAAACATAAGCATGTGAGGATTCCAATTTCTTTCTTTACACATGGAAGATCTTTTTAGATGGTTAGAGGCTTGGAGATCAGTAACGTAGTATGTGAGTTTTTCTTTGTGAGTCGAGAATTTGGTTAATGCCCGATTGACGTTTTGAGAATTTGTACTTCACAATAGTAGGTGATATGGAGTTTTAGATTGGCTCAAAAAAAAAAAAAAAAAGATATGGCGTTTTAGGAATGTGTGTTTCTTGATTCATCACTTGTAGGTTAAAGTTTGATGCCGTTGAGCCCAACAATTGCTTTTCTACATCGTTAGCAATTAAAGACCAAGTTTTTTTTTTTTTTTCAACTCTCAAAGTCAGCTAATAACTGTTAGAAGAAACTGAAGAAATTTGTGAGTTTGAAGATAGCACTAAAGAGGATGCTTTGCATCTCAATTTGATTCCAAGTATAACAGTTATTGGGATATCCAGACTATCAAAATCAACTCGTCTATCATCTCTCATTAAGGACCTTTTTTTTTAAAAAAAGCAAATCTCTCGTTAAAAATTTGTCTTCTTTTTATAAATTTTATATCTCTTTCTTAAGTTTTAAATCTAAAATATTTATAATGAAAATCTAAATTGTAACAATCATAATGTCTTTTAAGAGACCTCTTTTGCCATTTATGCATTTATTAGCGTACAACAAAATTTTTTGTATTTATTTCAAAGAAGACATAGATTTTGTTAGAACTTAAATACCAACTTTATTAAATATTAAATAACATCTATTTTTGTTTAGTTGCAGCGTATTACTTAATCATTTTAATGAAGTGTCACCAAATGTAATGGTGAACTCGATGATTATCTCGCGACCTGCAGTAACTGTAAGTAACGCACGACAAAATGTTGGAGGGCAGCTCCGATATTCACCCTCCGAGGCAATCAGTCATGTGAGCAAATAAAGAGAATTGGAGAGCTATAGGATGTGTAGTCTCACCCTCTTTTTTTATTTTATTTTTTTATTTTACTACCAAAAGCAGAAGAAAGAAAAAGAGACAGCAAACATAAAAAAACAAGCTAATTATTATCCACCCCGTGATAATGCTGCCTCAATTTTTTTGACCAAATTAATAATGCTACCTCAATCAAATTACGAAAGAGAAGCTCTTGCATTTCAAGAGAAGGAGAGTTACAAATCTGGCATTGATATGCTTATGAAGAACCCAAATCAACAAGAAAATCAATACAATAATTGCTTTTACGAAAAAGTATGCTGCAGGTAACAGTCATAAGATTTCGCCAAAAGAGGAAGACATTCAGAAATAAACAATCTATAATAATCAAAATCTAACCCAGGACTTGATGGAGGCTTACCTTTGAAGATAGAGGCCTGGGGCCCTTAGTCGTCAAGGATATTTTGTTAGTAAGTTTTAACGATAATGAGACAAGTGAGATGACTTTGACCTTAAAAAAAGCTGAATTGAAGATGAATTCTTTAGTTGAAGATGAATACCATCAGGTACCTAAAATTCAATATAAAAATTTTATTTGTACGTTTAAGCATGTTTTAGGATTAAAAAAAAAAAAGGAAAATTGAAGAGTACTCCATCATCATTCTCACAAATAAAATTAATCTTCCATTCTGTAATATAACTAATTGATCAATCAAAAAATTAGGACGATACTTTAGTTGTTCCTAATTTAACCAAATTTACAATTTCATAGTGTGTCATTTTGCTGGATTTTGGTATTTCCCTGTTAAAATTATAAAAGTTTGTTATCCCTCTAATTTTCTTTTAAGTTAGAATTTCAATTTTTAATGTTACAAAATATGATCCAAACTAAAAAAATTCACGCACATGGCAGAATAAGGAACTGGTCTTATTTTTTAAACGAGTCTCTCTAAAAGGACATAGAAAATAACTATATAAATAAGTTTAATCTCTAATAAATAATTAAAAATTTATTTTTTTAAAATTAAATTCTAAATAAACTTAGTGAATTAGTATTACCCTAACTATACTTAGCATTACCATAAACCTGGATTTTAAATTTTTTTCCTATTGCCTATAGCTAATTTCTATTTCCTCCCAATTTTTTTTTCCTTTTTAAACATAATTTTTGCAAGGTTTTTTCAAAACAAAATAAAAGATTACATAGAATTGCCCATACTTCTTCAATTAATTATTCTTTTATTTTTTCATTTTTTTGAGAAAAAATAAATAGACGCATAAATAGAGACATAGGAAATGTGCATTGCAACATACCATTGTTTCTATAAGTAAAACGTTTAATTATTACAATAAAAAATAAATAAAATATATATTTAATTTTTATTACAATAATTAAGATGATTATTACAATAACAACGAGTTGCAATGCTTTGGCTTCCACGTCTCATTTTTTCTCGTCTGTTTAAGTGGATTTCCTTTAGCCGTTAGAAGCGCTCACAACAACGCAGCCCACAGAGAGTCCCCACTTGAGCTCGTGTAGCTAACGGGGACACGTGTCAACTCCTCATTTATTCCCTTTTGTTTATTATTATATTCCTTGCAAAAACAGCAATCAAGCAAGCGCATGTCCCCATATCCATATTTTTCCGAGTGATACAGATTCCGATACCGGAAAATAAAAAAAAAATGGTGGTGTTCAGTGTGACGCGCGTGAAAACCACGCCCTTCGGCGACCAGAAGCCCGGAACTTCTGGCCTTCGCAAGAAGGTTCTTAATTCTTCAAATCTTTATCTCTGTTTCTTTTAATTTCTTTTTTTTTTCGATTTTTATTCGTAAATCGGATCGGTTGATTTGTTTGTTCTTGATCGGCTTTTGGATCGGTACGTCCATTGAACTTTCCCGAATCTTGATTCTTTGCCGGATGACATTTTAGACCCAATTTAAGGCGCTGTTTGGATCAAGATTTATCCGATGGATTGATTCTTTGGATTCGCTTGGATTTGTTTTGATTTTCGGTGTTCATTTCGTTTCTTATAATTGAACTGAATCAATTTTTTTTTAAGGCAAATCTATGAATTTTATCCACCATCTTTTAACTTTTTAAGAATTTCACTCAGAACGTTTTTTTTTTTTGAATTCTATCCTCAACGTTTACTCCGACAATATTTTTTATCCTTTTTCATTAGTTGACCGTTAAATGTGATACATGACAGTCTAATTAGCGATATATTTAATATTTTTATATATTTGAAAGAAAGAGATTAAAAAAAAAAGTCATAAGAAACAGATTATCGACCGTAAGGTGATGACATATTACTAATGTGGGCTATAAGTAAGATGATTTATCACTGATTAGAGTGCCACGTATCATACTTAACGGTCAACTAACGGAAAAGAGCAAAAAAAATTGACGGAGAAAACGTTGAGAGTGAAATTCAAAATAAAAAAAACGTTGTGGGTGAAATTTTTAAAAAGTCAGAAGATGGTGGGTAAAATTCATAAATTTGCTTTTTTTTAATGAGTTATAGTTCAATTGATACCGAAATGGTCTCGAGTGCTGATAGGTGGAGTTCGAGTCATTGTGGAGCCAATTAAAAAAAAAAAAAGAAAGGAAAACTGAATCAATTATGATTCTCTCTCTTTTCCGCTTTTTTTTTTGTCCAATTGGATAAATTGCATTTTATTTTATTTAAATTGTACTTGTAGGTGTTTAATCAGGATTCAATTTCTGGCCGCTTTCTTGTAGAATATTGTCCTGATAGATTCATGGCCTTTTATTGCTGTGACTATTATTAGATTGGTTATCACAAATATCATCCCAATTTGATTTTCCTTTGTGTTTTTTTTTTTTTGCAAAATGAATTTTTGGAGAGGCTGAACAACTATCTTTGTTAATTGAGAGTTTATGGTTACTTGAACACTATGAGGCTGGAAATGGGTTTCTTAGAATGTGTGATATTTTAGGTGCTAAGATGGTTTCTCTTTTTGGTATGCTGGCGCAACGGTTATTGCTGCTTTTCTTTGTATGAACATTATTATTATGGTGGGTGCTGGTTCTTTTCAGGTGAGAGTGTTTACACAACCTAATTACCTGGAAAATTTTGTTCAGTCAACGTTCGATGCCCTCACTGCAGAAAATGTTAGAGGTACAGTTCCTTTACTCAACCTGTTCGAGATATCTGCAATTTGCTGCCCTTTGCAATATTTGCTCTCTAGTTCAAACATTTAAGGGGATGTCCTTTGTCATCATCACTTGAGTTTCAGTTACATTCATAGCTTTTATTCTTTCTGACATGTCACCACCACTATTAAATAAGTGTTTGTTCAATGCATTCTGTCTGATCTAATGCAAAATCTGTCCATCACTGCCTGACTTGCTAGAAAACAAATAAAGTTTAGTTTTTTGATGCCCAATTAGTAAGTTGGATTCCTTTACCTAATATCCAGGTGCTACACTTGTCGTATCTGGTGATGGTCGCTACTTCTCAAAGGATGCCATTCAGGTACCATATCTGGTTATCTACCACTTTGTGTTTGACTGCAGTATTTGTATCTGATGCTTATCTTTGGATTGTGATATTATATGATATATTCTTATTAGGCTATTTGTTCTATTTCTGGTGCAATTATTTTTTCAAAGGTCATTCCAACTATTTTGGGCATGCATGGACACCTATTTTTTATGGTCATATATGCATCAAGTGCGTTGCAGTTTGCTGGCTTTGAAAGTTAAAGCTTTAAAATGTGAAATGGATAGATCTGTATAGCTACATTTTGATGCCAAAAATTTATACTTGGGTTTAAGTTTCTTCCTTGCGTCGTTAACTTGCCATGTTGTGCTAGTGCATGTATTTTATGTTAAATTTATATTTCTGTATATTTTTGTCCACCTCAAGCCCCACAATGATGGATTCTTGTGTGTTTTGAGATGCCTAGGCTTTTACTTTATTTGTAGAGGGGAACATAGGAACCATAAGCTGCAGTTCATGAAATACAAAGATTATGTTGTTGTCATTAAATTCCATACAGTTGCAAAACCATTATATCGTGTGTACAGTTCAGTTCCCTTACCTTCCTTCCCCTCTCTGTTTTTTTATTGTAGCAGGAGTAGACAAGGGGTTTATATTGTTGCCTCTTACTGTTATATCGTATGCCTAAGCGTTGCAAGATTCATCAATGACTAAATAAGATTTCCTTCACCTTTATTGTGATGTACTGGCAGGTCATTATTAAGATGGCTGCTGCAAATGGAGTAAGGCGTGTTTGGGTTGGTCAAAATGGATTGCTTTCCACTCCTGCCGTCTCAGCTGTGATCCGTGAAAGAGTTGGAGCAGATGTAAGTCAGCATTTTGTATGGTTCATCGGTGCAGTTGACGATAATAATAGATATATCAATAGGGCCTTGTTATTTCATCAGAAAGGTGATGTTAATGACTACTTACATTGATGTTGATAATTGATTTTGAGCAACGAGTATTCTTGTTTGGTTTATGGGTGGATTCCTGTTGTGTTCATTGTCTTCTTTGTTGTTCCTCCCGTTTGATTCTTTGTCAGCCATTAGTTTCTTTTTCATGAATGTTGAACAAGAATTGGATCTCATGAGCATAATTAATTTACACTTGATAATTAAATATCAGGGATCCAAGGCAACAGGGGCATTTATATTAACAGCAAGCCACAATCCCGGTGGTCCTCATGAGGTATGGCAGTTTGTTTTATTTCCATTAGGTGGGCTGGTGGGGTTGTAGCTGATATCATTGCTTCATCTGCTAATCCCTGCATGAAAGAAAATGCGATACATTGTCACTCTTTCATACTAAGTTGGAGCAGCAAGTCCATCTGGACGATGCTGATGGTTTAGTGTCGTCTCTTTACTGATAAACCTCCCTTTTTGTCCTTGTTAATTGCAGGATTTTGGAATCAAATACAACATGGAAAATGGTGGACCTGCTCCTGAGGGAATCACAAATAAGATTTATGAAAACACCAAAATAATAAAGGAGTATCTTATTTCAGATCTGCCAAATGTATTTCCTGCATGCTAGTTGCCTTGTATCTGTTGTCCCCCTTTTTTTTTTCTAATTGTTTGGTACTATGTTCATTGCCTGGCGATACTTCGTTGGCACTTAGGTGGATATAGCTGTGACTGCTGTAACTAACTTCAGTGGGCCAGAAGGACAATTTGATGTTGAGGTTTTTGACTCAGCAACAGATTATGTGAAATTGATGAAGTAAGCATGTTCTTTTTGTCATCTGCATATATTCGCTAGATTTTATTTTTTGGCTATGGTTAAATGAATATAACAAGTGACTCATCATTCTTTTGAGGGATGGCTTGGCTGTTCATTCTTCTTGTTCATTAATCAGTCAGGTTGTTAATGAATATGGTTTGCACTTTGAAAAGGTTCCCCTGAATGGCTGGTGCATGGCTGCATTACTAAACCGTGCAGTTCTTTGATGTACGTAGGAAAAGCTATACTAGTTTAATACATATATACAGCATACTCCTCTGATGCACATAGGAGATCTGCTCAACTGATCTGATTTATTCTGGCAGTAAGTCTGGTTTTATCTCCTACTGTATTTTTGTACTAGATAACATTGATCTCCTATGGTTTCCCAGGTCTATTTTTGACTTTGAGTCCATTCGAAAGCTGCTTACAAGTCCGAAATTCTCGTTTTGGTATGTAGATGGCCTCTCCTCTGAATCTATTATAATTATTCTATGTCTGATACCTGTTTTAATATCCTTCTTATGATTCATTTTGTTTGCCATTATTTTGAAGCTATGATGCCTTGCATGGAGTTGCTGGGGCTTATGCAACACGCATCTTTGTGGAAGAGCTTGGTGCACAGGAGAGCTCATTACTAAACTGTGTACCCAAGGTCTTGCAGAGTTTCTGATGGCTACAATATAGTGTTAGCATCTTTCTGCTGCATCCCTTGGATTTATGTTTATTCTGATGTTTGCACTTGGCTGGCTGTTGCACACAGGAGGACTTTGGAGGAGGACATCCAGATCCCAACCTCACCTATGCTAAGGAGTTGGTTGCTCGCATGGGATTGGGCAAATCAAAGTCTAATGTTGAACCACCAGAATTTGGTGCCGCTGCTGATGGTGATGCAGATCGTAACATGATTCTTGGTAAAAGGTACTGCCACACTTGCTGCTCTATTCAGAAAATTATAGTCCAAATTTTGTATTTATAATTTTATTACATTTTCCAGGTTCTTTGTTACTCCATCAGACTCTGTTGCCATTATTGCTGCCAACGCAGTTGAAGCCATACCCTATTTTTCTGCTGGGCTGAAGGGAGTCGCCAGGTTTTAGAGAGCACCATTTAGCTCTTTTTTTCTTTACATTTGCCCCTTTGTATGCATGCTGTTTCCTTGATTGTGCATTTTTCACGATTTTGAAGTCTCATAAGGTGATGGTTTTTCTTTTCTCATTCAATTTGTAGGTGCTTACTCATTGCTCATGGCTTGTGTTTTTCTTCTTTTGTGTGTTTGGGACAGTTACAATTATAGTTGTTGAAGGTTCAAGAGCTTAAGATTTTTTTTTTTTTTTGGGAGGTGGGTAGTTCGGTCACTAGGCTACCGAAAGTGTTAGTGGAAATTTCTTGTCATGTATAAATTACAGATTCTCTCTTGTGCTTAAAACTGTGACCTACATGCCCCATTAACAAATTTATGTATTTTCACACAAGTGGGATCTTTTGTAAACTTACACTTTTAGTGACCTAATGAGGTCATCCAAAATTAGAAAATCACACTCTAGTCTGGCTCCTTTTAGCAATGTAATCAAAAGATGCATTGTTATGAGGAGCTATACCATGCAAGTTTCCTGACATTGGTTTCCATATTACACTGTTATATGGGGACATCTTTTTTGTATATGTCTCTGGACTCGGCAAGATTGAGATTAGGGATAAGTTGACCCTAACAATGTGGATTGCATATGCTATGTGTCTGTCCTCTCTTCACAATACACTTGAAGTTCTTTCACCATATTTTATGCCTGCTTCCAGTTTTGTCTTATGTAAGAGTCCCATTTTCTTCAGATTTAACTCAAAATTCCATAATGATACTTTTCATTTTGCTATTTATAGGAGCATGCCAACGTCGGCTGCACTTGATGTTGTGGCCAAACATTTAAATTTGAAATTCTTTGAGGTATGTTGTGGCATCATTTATGATTGCTGTCTAATGCGCTTTGGTAGTTGAGTTATATAATTTATTTTTTTGCTGCGCAATTTCAGGTCCCCACTGGCTGGAAGTTTTTTGGTAATCTGATGGATGCTGGATTATGTTCAATCTGTGGGGAGGAAAGCTTTGGAACTGGTAAATTTTTTGCATCATGGAACATTTTGTGCTTCGAATTGTTAAACTAATAGTAGAAAGCTGTGGCTAATAATGGCATCTGGCAACAGGCTCGGACCACATACGTGAGAAAGATGGAATATGGGCTGTCCTGGCGTGGTTATCTATACTAGCTTATAAGAACAAGGAAAATCTCGATGGAGGAAATCTTGTGACCGTTGAAGATATAGTTCGCAAGCATTGGGCCACCTATGGTCGCCACTATTATACTCGTTATGACTATGAGGTAGGTTTTTTTTTTTTAATGCTTCGGTCTTGTTTTAGCAAGAAGGATTGTTGGACAGTAATCTGACTGGTTGTTGTTTCTCGAAGAATGTTGATGCAACCGCAGCTAAGGAACTGATGGCCCACTTGGTTCAACTGCAATCTTCCCTTGGTCAAGTCAATGAGTATGTCTGATCCTCTACTTGACATAGCTGACTGTCAGCAAGTTTCATCAATGTGGCTTTAAGGAATGGCACACTGTTGTTTTATTTAGATCCATAGATATGATGTTCTACGGAATCTTTATGTTTCTGCTTGAACAGCTTGAACTTAGTGTTGTTGCTACTGCCTGTGTCAAAACTTCTACCCTGATTTTGGCTTTTGACCCTACAAATTTCTCTGGATTATTTAGCTATGCAGCAGCTAGGCTCATATATTGATTGCAGATGCAGTTCCTTTGATTTATTTCCACTTTGAGTCCTATAGCATTAGCTTTGTCCAGTGTGATTCAAAGTAAGATCTCACATTGACACCCTCTACCTCCACCTCTTACATACGACTCTGCAACATTTTAGCTTTCGGGACATTAATGGTTTGTGTGAAGCTGCCTTGAAATATGACAGAGAAATTGACTTCCTCTTTGGATTTCTTGTGGTCTTGTGCCAGAGTCTAAATTCGTGTATGCAGATTGTACGTAATTAAAGTGTTTGGATTCTGTCAAGCTGCCTTTTCTGATGAAAATTTCACCTCCTTTTCTTTTTTAAAATCCATACAACAACATTTACAACAATGTTTTAGTTCCATGCTTAATTAGAGTCGGATACACAAATTTTTTCCCACCATTCCATTTTATTCCAAGACTTTTTTTTTTTTTTTGAAATGTACAACTAATATAATAAGTCCTTTAGGGCTATCATTTATTTTGTTTATCTGTGAGAA
This sequence comes from Carallia pectinifolia, assembly GCA_037832335.1. Classification (NCBI taxonomy): domain Eukaryota; kingdom Viridiplantae; phylum Streptophyta; class Magnoliopsida; order Malpighiales; family Rhizophoraceae; genus Carallia; species Carallia pectinifolia. The sequence goes on from CM075453.1 coordinate 14,018,970, forward strand.
ATTGGTGTTCCTTGCTTGCCCTTTCTTGGTACATAATGTAGCGGTATATTATAGGGTGCCTTCATGTGAACTATTAATATTTGTGCTCTACTTATTAGAGATGGCAAAAATGTTCAATATTAACCTTTTTAGATGATCATATGCATTACTAATAACCTGAACCAAAAAATTATTTACTGGCCACGTGCTACATTCATCAAATTGTTGTGTGTAAGAGTTTTGTGATCATAATGCTTGAAAGCCTAGTCTTTTCTTTTCCATGCCTCTGATGTGTGTGTGTGTGTGTGTGTGTGTGTGCTTTCAATGTTTTTATTGTTTATTTTGTGTATTCTTTAATTATTCCATTTACAAGTTAGTGCGGCTTATAAAAATGCATCTTCCTGCATGTTTATACATTTGTTTGTACAGGATTGTGAAAGGAATACGATCAGATGTGTCAAAGGTTGCTCATGCTGATGAATTCGAGTATAAAGATCCTGTAGATGGTTCTATCTCAAGCCACCAGGGAATTCGGTATTTGTTTGAGGATGGTTCACGACTGGTGAGCTGACTCTCTTGAGCTTATATTTTAACCTAAGGTCCTTGAATTAAGACAGTAGCACCGCACGTAATGAAATTGCAAAACATTTGAGGATCCACCTTAGAAATGGCTCCCAATGAGCCACCTAGCGAAACTAATGCGAACACCAAAGTGTAAAATAAAGATAATCCAGGGTTACATGCGATTGAATGAGTTCTGAAATCCACCCTAGTTCAGGTAACAAATCTCAGAAAGACTTTGTTTCGTTGATAATTGATAGATTAATAAACTGAACAGACTGATTACAAAAAGAAAGCTTTCCTTTATGCTAATTTCTTTTTTGGTCTTTCTGGAGCTGGTAGCCCAGCGGTGGGGGAGGGGGGAGGGTGGGGGAGGAATCTGGGGTTCGAACTCCAGAGATCTCTCAGTTAGAGGCCACTGCCTCTAACCACTTCAGTTATTGCTGAGTCCTCCTTTATGCTAAAAGAAAACTTGCTCCTAAAATCACTCTCCTGATAATATTTCAGATGAAACTCCTAATTAGGCTAAAATATCCTTTTACATGTAAATAAACTTTAGAATAAGAGTAATTAAAATTACAACATAATTGGTAGAATGGAAGAAAATAGTCTCTGTATCTTGCCCTGTGTCAAAAACTCTAATGGAAACTGTCTTTTTGTCAACTGAAGTTGTGCTCTGAAGTCTGTCGATTATATTCAGGCTTATGAATTTTGGCTGCTGCTGCCTGATCTTACGATTGTTGGGATTATTATTTTGAAATTCTGGGTCAGGGTGGAAATATTTTACTGAAGCTGTACAGTGCTATGTCAAAGGATGCCTTGTTTACCTACGCCAAAATTAATCTCCTGTACATGCAGATTTTTAGTGTTACTGCAGTATATAAATATAGCCCAAATTCCTGTATGCACGAAAAACTTTGGTTAGGTATTGTATAGAGGTTGCCTAATATATATAACACATGATTCCCAACCCAACACCCCACCCCCCAAAACCAAAAGAAAAGAAAAGAACATTAGTTATCAATCCTTGGCATATTAGATCATAACGAAAAATGATTTCAAGTTTGTTTTTATAGGGAATGGTTGCTTTAAAGTAATGTTTCTCACATGGAATCTATTCAATGAATTATATACAACTTTGCAAAACATTAGATTGGGCTGAAAAATTCAGAACGCAATTGTTTCTCCTTTTTGGATCAAAAATAATGATAGAAAACAAACACAAATCCAATCTAGTCAAATATGATATTCATAGTTACAGAAATTTCCATCTCATCACCTCCTTGAAAATGGATGTAGGTTTTCCGCCTCTCAGGAACTGGATCAGAAGGTGCAACCATCCGCCTCTACATTGAGCAATATGAGAAAGATCCATCAAAAACTGGAAGAGATTCTCAAGAAGCACTTGCTCCTCTTGTAAGATATCCCGAACATTATTTGACTGTCTATGTCATGCGACTGTCCTTTAGTTGATATCTTTTGGTGCATGTTCTTGCAGGTGGAAGTTGCTCTTAAACTCTCTAAGATGCAGGAATTCACCGGAAGATCTGCACCAACTGTCATTACATAGATATACGACGCCGGGCATGGCAGCGCGATTGCATGGTACAAGAAAACAAAGTAGCATTTTTATGAGAAGTGGTTTAGGCATGACAACTTATATAAGAGACCTGTATGCTTCATCTTCACCCTTGACTGGCACATTTTTCCGCATTGTGCTTTTCTCTGTGCAGCCTTCGTGGAGGCATGCCCATAATGAAACAAAATACGTTGCTGATCTACAAGTTTTGATGCTTAAATAATGCAAAATTTTTTGTGTTATTTGTGTATGTTCGCTATTCATTTGCATGAACTGAAAACACTTGGAGCACCAGAAATATGATCATTGGCTTTTTACTGGAATGAAAATTTATTTTCTACTACAGTGATTAGTAGATTGCAAGTTACGCAACATGGAGGAGTCCTTTTCATTCCCATAACCTTGCCATTTGAACGGAATTGAACATCGAATGTCCTGACATTATCAGGAACTTTCCTTTTAGCTAAATAAATGATCAGCGATTACTTAATGCAATGGTGATGTGGACGGTTGATGTGCTCTCTCTATGACTTTTTCATGCAATAGAATTCCATTAGAGGGACAGGGCGGGACAGTCAGGGACGAGTGACGTGGTGGGCGTGGGCTGCACATATATTTTAGGTTTTTTTTTTTTTTGACTGTAAACGCTGATGATGTGCATGTAGGTAAGTAGAATGTGTGTAATCCAAGTAAAATTGGCAAACACATGTTTGTATGCACATTTTATAATCCTTCAAATTTTTTCATTAAAAAAAATGGTGTGGGACGTTGTAACTCGTCTCTTGACCTTATCTATTTTGCTTGTCTCTCTAATTCTTTTCTTGCAAGTTTTTTGTTTGATAAAAATATAGATCTATCGTAGTTATGTTAGTTATTGAATCTGCAGATTGAAGATAGAGTATTCTCTATTTGAAAGTTTTATTCGACCCAACCATAAAAATAAATCTATCACATAAATACTGTTAGGTTTAAACGTAACTGTCTCAAATCGATCACGATAATTGTCAAGTCTGGAACCAGTAGTATGCAGTCAATGTTCAAACTGGACAATTTAAGAGTCAGAACTCCCACGTCTTGCCGTTAGCACTTGAACTCAAGTCACAAGTAAGAAAAATATGTCAGATTATCAGAACACTACTACCTCGAAAGCGTTTTTATATTTTTATTTTTTAATTTTTTTAGTAAGGACGTGGTTACATAACAAGCTAGTGATGTAGGACATGCAATTTGCAATTAAGTTGCTGTAAGTATCGGGAAAAAAAAGGTGTCGCCTTGTAGGTTGAAAGTAAAACTTGCCGACATAACAGCGAATCATCATCTACTTGGTGGTCTTCTGGAGCTAGCAAATCGCGAAATCCCAATCCCCACATCATGTCATGTAGATTGGCTAAAATGGCCATTTGGTTCTTGAACTTTTGATTTCATTCTAATTTGGCCCTTAAAATTTCATTCATTCTAATATCCAGACCTGAGACGAAATAGACGAGGGTGAGGTGAGGTGATACTACCAATACCAAATATGCATTATTATTATTATTATTTTTTGCACAGCACCAAATATGCATTATTGAACGATTACAGATATATAACTATTAACTAATCGTTGTAATAATGCAATGCCATATTTTTTATGAGTCTCTTGTAGACACATATTAGGAAATCTACGCTGGTGAAACATTTCTAAAGTTTTTAAGGTTCCACGTCTTCCACCTAATTCCTTTTCAGTCCAAAATAACTATGCTGCAGTTGGTTGCCCTAACATTAGCACCGTCTAGGACAATTAATAGAGAGCTACATAAGCACCGAACGTGTCAGTTGTAACCCTCTAAATAATTATAACGGGACTTCAACAAAGAAATTAATTAATTAATTAATTAAATTAAAAAATGTATGAGCCAATTGGTTAAAGGACCGCCTAAGGTAAAAGCGGTAGTTTAATGGTGTTTCATCTTATTTTCCCCACATATGATCTAAGTTCAAGTTCTCCTGTTGTATTCGGAGGCTTTGGCCTCCTTAACTCCCAGCATTATGTGAGTTGCATGTTGTGTATTTTAAACTCGTTAATATTATTGTCGGCTTGTGATAAATCTACTCAGAATCAACAATGTTCAGCTGGTAGATATTCTCTATAGGACAAGTTGAACAAGAAAAACAACAGTAACCCGACCTCGACTTATAAATATAATTGTCGATATACCCGTGATGTACTTTTTTTTTTTGCTAAAAAAAAAAATTAAACGGGATAAGTAGACGGATTACTGGTATATACCCCATCAAAAATTTGAATGCAAACAAATTGAAATGCCAACCAAGGGTCAAATTCATTAGCTGGCGAATGGTCCATTATTAAGACGTTATTACGTTGCATCGTTGATGCAATTACGCTTGTAGTTAGGGGGTCTATTCATGCTAAAAAGATAAGGTCACCACTCACCAATTAGACTATGTCCACTTGCCAATTAGACTATGTATGGTGACACGTTAATTTCCTAGTGGACAATAATGTCTAGGTACTCATACTATTATTAGCGTTATCATTATTACCAATTATCAGTGTAATTGAGAGTAACTTGAGATAAATTGATTAGTCCATTATTATCACCATCAAATCATGAGCTAATTATGTAAAAAAAAAAAATCATCAGCTAATAAATTTTATACCTATTTGTTAGAATTAGAACTTGAGATTTTGAAAATAAATGTCTTAGTATTTAACTATTGAACTATCATCTAAAAAACATTATAAAGCTTTTTTTTTTCTTTTTTTTTTAATCAAAGCATAACATATGGCCTGGTGAGTTAAAAACATTTTTTTCCCCTTTAAATTTATGCATAATTTTTTTTGGGTAAAAATTTATGCGTAAATTTAGATGCATCATATTATTCAATAGTGAATTCACTATAATACTTCTAATGTCCGCAAAATTATTGTGTCAACGAATGGGACAACGATTATCCATCACCACTAAAATAAACTTTTCATTCTTTCGTCAGTTTTCGTGCAATCCTATCATGGTTTATATTAAAGCAGAGGAAATGTTTGTGTGTGTATTTTTTTTTTTTTTTGTGTTAATTGATAAATTGAATGTAACAAGATTGATAATTTTTGTAATAAAATGATAAAATTTATAATAAAAAAAGCTTTTAATTTATGTTATTTTTATTTAAAAAATTATCAATTTTATTATATTTAACACATCAATCAGTACATAAAAAATGAACACATGTATTGATGCTATTTAAAGAAACTGTATTTTTATTGATTGTGTCCAATTGTGTTTATCATTTCTATATCCGTTGCTTTGAAATATATGATCTCACAATATAAGGCTATGTACGCACCCTGCATGTACGGTACACTAAATCGGTTTTCTCCATGTGCCGTCAGTCATGGAAATAAGAAGGAGAAAAAAATAACATGGTTATCAAAGTTTGACCAATTTAAGAATCAATGGCTTGAGTGGATTATAAAGTTTATGGAGTCTTAATTAGACTCTATTTGAAGTCTTTAATGGAACAATTTAATAGTTTACTGTTTAGATTTTTATTCTAAGAATTTTTTATGCTAACCTTGGGAAGGCTAGAAGGGAAGATACTAAATTTATGAAAGAAAAATTATTCTTATTATTTAATTTATCATTCAATGAACCTTTTAATTAACTAAAAAATTAGACTCTTTTTTAAATGAATTGACTAAATGCATGATTGAGTTACCGTACTTGTTTAATTGGTTTGTCTCATTCAAATGGATTTTATTGTTATTAAATACCAATAGGGATTATTATAGTATATAGAATGGAAGAATTATCCTGGTGACTTCACTCTTTTTTTGGATACCAATTGCAAGGAAACAAAAACACTAACAAAGAGAAATGGAAAAAAAAGACATTGGCCACACGAGGACGGCTTAAGCCTATGATATTAGCCATCTTTTATTCTCAGAGGGGAAGAATCTCATAGCACAAGTGGAGCTTGATTAGTACAATCTAAGTTGGTTATGAAATAGGCACAATAATTTCTTTCTGTAAGAGTATGCTGAAGTTTACATTCTCAAAGAAATCTCAGTAAACGATCCACAATGATAGATTTACAAAAATCTGAATCTCAATCAATTTTTATAATTTTTTGAACCGAAAGAATGGAGTCCGATTCTATAATAATGTCTCGAAAGCCTTTATCTCATGCCGTTTGTAGTGCAACACATATACTTTCAACTCTACACTTAAAGCCTTCGAGACTCCGCAAGATTCAGAGAAACCATAAAGCCATCTATGTTCTAACAACGAAGGTTCCGAAATTATAGAATCCACTCATCTTTGTGAAGCGACAATTGCTTCCTCAAATATACAATCCATTTTTATAACATTTCTACCAAAATGTTACATAAAAGCAGGCGGATTTTCGTAGAGCTCATAAATTATACCGCTATAATCATTAGTTGAATATTTTTAATCTGATATACAATCGCAGTTAATGATAAGAATTACAAATATATAACTAACAATCATACTTAATCAATATAAATCTCATTTATCTTGCTAAAATTTTTCAGCATACATGAAACGGGGCTGTTCTCTCTATTGTCAGTTCGATATCAACTGAATTTTCAGAACTTTAGTTGCATTTAATTGTCCAAGTCATTTGGATTTGCTTGAAATTGCAAGAATTATAAACTAGTAATAATATGAAGAATGTAAGTATTGGAGGATAGGTGGGGTCAATGACCTAAGCAATATGTTATTGCACTATTACAATTATTAGTTGTATGTTTTTAATCTAATATATAATCATAATTAATGATCAGAATTACATATGTACAACCAAAAATCATAATTTACCGATATGAATCTTTTTTGTTCTGCAGAAATTTTCTGCATGCATGAAATGGAGCTGTTCTCTCTATTGTCAAGTCCATGTCAACAGAATTTTCAAAACTTTGATTGCATTTAATTGTCCATGTCATTTGGATTTGCTTGAAATTGCAAAAATTATAAACTAATAATCTGAAGAATGTAAGTATTGGAGGACAAGTGGGGTCAATGACCTAGGCAACTTTTCAAGGAGAAAATGAAGTGTTGTGTAGGGTGGAAGGAGAAGCAGAAGCAATTTGACAATTTAATTTTTCTTCTTAAAATAAACGATGCTGGCCCGACTGTTAACATCTGCTTACATATTACATCTAGCTAGGAATGATAATGGTAGCTTAGTCGTCAGGTATATGCCAATAGACAACTTGGCAAATAACAAAAACGGATTTAGGTTAGTTAGAAGGCACAAATCTAATTTTAATTTGAAAAGAATTGCGAGACAGAAGTGTTGGTGGTTGAGAATTAGAACATCCCCACAAGGTTAGAAACTATATATGTGGTCAGGAGCACCCTTGTACTACTCAATGTCCATCATATGAAAAAAAAAATTAATAAATTATTAGTTTTTTACTTTGATAATTAGGAGTCATGCTTTGGATTGAACTGGAATGATCTTGTCAATTGATTGGACATTTAAATTTATAGCTAAAAGTTTTAGTTAATGGCCCAAACATGACATAATTTGTACTAGTGCAATCTATTAAGGTATGAACTGATGCCTGCATCAACCATACGTCTTAAATTTTATACATTTTCCTTCTTGAAATCTCATTGTCGCTTTTGCGGCTTAATAGTTTTGAAGCCCAAAAATATTGGGCACCATCTAGCTTTTTAGTCATTTAGGCGCATGTAAGAAAACCGATTTTCTCATTATTAAAAAAATAATTAAAAAAGGAAAATGAAATCACCTTGTGGGAACTTCATTTCTTCCAAGCAAAGGCACCGAGCATTCCTAGCACGCTATTAAGTATAACTTAGCATCCGTTTGTCAAATTTACAACTCAGACGAGTTTTTTAATGGATAAAAAACAAAAAAAAAAGCTTTTTGTTTGTCAAGCACTTGGGCCATTCTTCCATATAAACAAATTCTACCATACACAAATTTAATTTATTTCACATACATACAGAACATTTTATAGATAACATTTTATATAATACATAAGAGATATATAATAAAATAATACAAAATTGTAAAAATCTCTTATATGTTTATATGTTGTATAACAGGTTATCGATGTAATATAACACACAGAATAAAATCATTGGAATCCATTTATATCCACGAAATCGCCGGTCAAAACAACTATGTAAGCTAGAGTCCCAATTTCGAGCCATAGATGCCCGACATTCATTGACAAGAGCTGTCCAATATAGGTTTTCTTTGAATATCCTCTGCCCGGATAAGCACGCAGCTACCTGTGAATCCGTATCCACGTCCGACTTTTCTTTACACCCATTCCCAACATAGAGAAAAAGCGCCTTCGTATTGAGATAAAACTCTGGTCGTTTATACTGAGGGGTCACCATGTAGTGCTGGGCTCACACCCGTAAGAAGAATACACTAAGGATACGATTGGATAGTGAGAAATTAGATAAAAAGTGAATGGAAAAAAAAATAAATAAAAAATAGTATAGTAATGATAATATTATAATTAATAAAAATTAAAAATTAAAAAATTATGAAAAAAAAAATAAATAATAATTTATAAGAGAAATTGACTCAAATAAGATCTCCGAAACTCATGGCCCGGAGCTCGCAGGTCGCTAAGTGAGCTGAGGTTAGGCGGGCCCTCACGATTTGAAGGGCTCTTAGGTCTACTTGGATTACTTGGTACCGGAATTTATATTGTTTCAATTATTGATGGCACATAGGATTATAAATACTGAGTTCCAATTCCAGGACGAGTAAAGAAAGGAACGAGATGACACAATAATTTCATCAATTTTTTATCTTAATCTATTATATATTAAGTTTAAATTTATTGTGTATCAATTTTATCTATTATACATATAATACTTATTGCACATAAATATTAAAATTTCTTTATTTAAAACTCTGTTACATATTAATTTTAATTGTTACACATATAATATGTTGTTAGTCAAAAATCAAAAATTCGGTCAAACCATGATGGTTCCACCTATAGCACCCCACCCCCCCCCCCCCTCCTCCCTTTTCTCTGTATCTTTTTCCCTCGTTTGCCTCCGTTCCCCCTTTCTCTGTCTGCCTAAAGTTACGGTTTCTATATATAGAATTATAGATGAACGACCACCGGTCAAGTTATATATATATTAAACGTGCATGAAATAGATTATAATTCTACGATTGTTAGCTATCTCCAACCACAGACAAACTGACAAAATATATTTTTGAGGACTACACTACTAAAACTGAGAAATCAAGGGGAAATTTTAATTATGTTGTAGAAGTATAACTAAACAAGTTGCTTCAAGACAATAGATTTACCAGCAATCTGCAGCAAAGTGAATTTTTTTAAAAAAAATTTAATGTTATACCAGAAAATTAAAAACTTGCTATCGAAGGGGAAAAAAAAATCTCCGCAGAAGTCGTAATAAATTAAAATGTTATAATATTTTCCCAGTGTGATTTATGGCAGCAAGAGTTATTGCTGCCTAAAACTGCATTTAGTAGTAAAAATTTAGATATATATTTTTTTTAGTTATTAAAAGATTAATTGAATCGTGAGTTATATATTAAAAATAATTCTTTATTTTCATATATTTTACTCTTTTTATTTCAAGATTTAAATTTAAAATTTTTAAAATATAAATATAAATTTTAATTATTAAAATATTCATAAAAGATAAAAAAAAAAAACATTTCAGAAGTTGTTCAAAATCTACGTCAACTTTTTTCGGCAAAACATGCAACAAGTCAATTATTACCGTCATAAATTATTGCTACCTTACACATGGTGTACCTTTTTTTTGTTTCATTAGGCAATTTCTACTCCCTTTGCCAGAAGTTGTGGCCCCAATTTTAATCAAACATTGGGCTAAAGTCCTAGACTAACTATGTGGCTAAGTTTTGATGCATATGCATGCATCTATGCTTAACATCAAAATCATTCAACATTTTTAGACCCAAAAAAAAAAGTAATACAGCATTTTTGGTATCGATCGATTTGCCTTGGTTTCATTTCATGATACGGCTAAGTAAATGCATGACAGCTGGTCATCCACCATCAACTATCAATTTACAATCAATCAATTAGAGGGGATTTTTGAACTTGAGAAGGATTTAAATAAAGGGTTAATAATAAAAAAAAATAATTATTTTTCCATCAAATGATAAATTTAACATATTTTTAAAAAATTAATAAATTTCACACGTCATCGATAGACATTAATAGAATCTGTTAACATGTATTGCAGCATATTATGTATAAATAATTAATTACGTGATTTGTCACATATTATTTTAATTTAAAATTAATAAAAAATTAAATAAAGAAAAATTAAAAAATATTTAAAAATTTGTAAAAATTTGCTCTCTCCTCCTCGTGCTGCTGCTTCTTCTTCTTCGGCCAACTTAACACAACCGCCGCTTGATGTTGCTCCGCTACTTTCCTTGAAATCTATAGCCGATTTGAGAAACAGTCTCCCATTTTCTCAAAGCTCTCATTTTTGTCAATGGGAAAGAATGAAGTGCTCCTGGGAGAAAGTGTTGCGTCTCATCCTCCAAGGCCTAGATCTGGACAGCTTTGACCCGGCTTGGCCTAGATCTGGATCCATTCTCGATTTGTCCAAACTCGTCTATCTCAAGTCTCTCTTTTTGGATCACAATTCCTTTACGTTTTTGTGGGACAAAATAATTGACTGAATTGGTCTGGGGTGTTATACGAGGGTTTGATTTTGCAAATGATGGTGTTGTTTGTGGGAGGTTGGAGGATGTTGGTTTCGGGGAGCTGGAGACAGACAGGAGAGAGAAAGGAGAGAAAAAAGTTTTAGGAATTTTTAATTTCTTTATCTTTATTTTTTGTTGACTTCTTAAATTTTTTTGTTTTCAAAACTTAAATCCGATCAAAGTTAAATTCGATTCAATTTAATTTATTAGTTAAACAAATTAAACTTAAAGAGATCAAAATTTAATTTTACTCGATTCATTACACATAAAATTATATTATTATTTTAATATTATTTAAATAAAAGTATGTTAATGATATCTTAAGTAAAATATTTGTCATTATAAGATAGTAGAGACAACCACAATTATTTGCTTGCATTGACAAATTCGTTACAAGTAATCTTCAGTATAAATAATGTTTAACCCTGGAGTATATAGACGCTAAAGGCACGTATACCAATACAAACTATGATGCCATTTTGGCCACATTTATATGGGACGTGATCACTGTGTACCTTAACAATAAAATTACATAACAATAACAAAAAAACAACACAAACTATGCGACAATTGAGGCCCCTTTTTGGGTCACTATCCAATCACATAATCGACATGTCATTCACCTTCCTCCCTGCACCTTTTTCCTTCCCTTGAAAATCAACCTACAAACCTGCATCAAAAGGGACTCCAGTGCCCGGAATCCAAGAATCCCCGGCTAAAAAGTTCCCGACGGTGAACTTTCCTGCCTCGGCCGGGCTCGTTAGAACGTGATATCCAGGCCAATTGACCCTCCCGCCAGTCCTTGCACCTGCCCCACTGTTCATGTACTCGGCATAATATAGAGTACTTAAAGCAAAACTTCCACTCCAAGGTGACCAACCTGCAGGGTCAATAATTCCATCTAAACTGCTCTTCATGAAAACAGTCCTTGAATATTTCTGCCATGGCCTCCCTAAATAACTCTTAAATGAGCTCAGGTCGCCGGCGGCCGCCACCCGAGAATTATGAACTATTATGCCCGTGTTTTCATTGGCGTCGGTTCTTCCTTGTGCTGTAACAGTGTTTTTCTGGCCACTCATCGGTCTTCTAATATAAATGTTGCAGTTTTGGAGAACAACGACGGCATCTCCGAAGATGAAGTCCACTGTGCCGTAGACGTCGCAGTCCCGGTAGAATTGCCGGAGAGCGTAAACATATAAGGTGTCTTGGTAGCCCTTGAAGCTGCATCTGTAGAATACTGAGAAATCGGAGCCGGACCGGAGTGCCACTGCCTGATGTTTCTGGGGTCCGGCGGTGTTCTCAAATGTCATGTCCTTTGCGATGAACCTCTCGCCGGAAACGGCTGCCATTACATATAGGAGTGCCATAGGTAAGCATTTTTTTTTCAAAAAAAAAAACGATCTGATCAATTTTATTAAGTAAATATAAAAGTAAAAAATTACAGTCTTAATACGTTAAAGTTGTTAGAAGAAAAGACGATAGTCAGGTGATTTGATTTGTTTGCCTACTAGTACCAAATGGTATCATGTAATTTTTTTTTTTTTTGAAATTTGAGTTTTTTCATCAATGCAGTGTACAAAGAAAAATATTGAATTAAAAATGTAAACAAGAAGTCAAGAATAATTATTTTTTTAACAGCAAAATTTGGAGTAGATCAAAACAAAAAATGTTAAATGTCTTGTACTTCTGATATAACTGGTTGAGATATTTTATTAGACTTTTTAACTATGTGTTCGAGTCATGATAATTTTGTTCTTATTTTATAACCTTTCAATCTCCCTTCTAATTAAAAAAAAAAAAGTTAAATGGAATTGCAGCAGACATTCCGAGCAAAATTACAAGACATAATTACCTTCAAGTCAAGGATAATTGTGGGTTAATACTCTATTTATTAGGTGCCAAATTGAGTAATTTTTAATTGCTAAGGAAATTACTTTATTTCATTGGCGATAATACTAGGTTGCATGCAATCTAGTTTATTAATCCAAGAATCTTAGAAAGCCAAGACTCTACGTCAGCATTGATACTTCTTGTCAGTTGTGGTGCCATACAAAAATTTCCTAAAATTACTTTCTTGTTTTTATTATGAGAATGCAGTGTGAAAAGAGTGAAAAATAATAATACGGATAACAGCATCATCTTCGAAAATTATAACGCTAACTTCTATCCTAACGATAGGATCGATATATAATGTGTGGTCATTTGAATGAGTGCAATAATGATTGACTAAGATGTTTAAACCCCCACCAAGCTCATGAAATGCTCTATAATTTAATTTTCCTTTGTTCTTTTTTTTTTTCTCGATAGACAAACAGTAATGGGCTGAAGTCTATTTGATTTGTCGTTTGCCCCTATCAACGTGGAATTGTGGATAAATACTAACATTATGCATATTACGCTTCCCACTAAAAGGAGATTTTTTTTAGAGAGAAAATTTTGATAGCATAAAGCAAAATTTGTTTGCATAAAGCCATCGCATCTATGATGCCCTAGAATACGCTTTGCACAAAAAAAAAATTGTTAGGGAGATACTAAAATTAATACAACTCACAACTATATAGCCGTAACTATTAGTTATAATTTTTACATCTTTTCGTACATAATAATTAATAGTTATGGCTTAATAAGTGAGATCATCATGTTCAATTTTCTGTAATGAAATCCTATGCTTTATAGAATCACTATTGTATTAACACCCCACTGTTTACACAGGCACACATCAATATCTACGCTTGCATGCACATGTACACGCACACGTACAAAGTATGCACCTTTGACATGTACATTTCTTAAATTATATATAGAGAAAAATAATTTCAAAATTATAAACTAGCTATAACTATAACTAAACTAAATGAGAAAATTATTCTAGATGATCGATGGATAATATATAGATAAAAGATTTTAAGCTCATAAACTCTGCAATTTAAAAAAAAAAAAAAAAAAAGAGCTTACCAAAAGTTGCTGAGCGAAATGTTGTGGAGCCATCTTGAGCATTGTTGTTACCGGTAACAATGGTTGCATCAATTCCATCTCCAATGAACATTAAATTCTTCATTGACTTCTTGATGACTATGTTCTCTTTGTAAACACCCTTTTTCACGTAGATGACGAATCTGTTAGCCCCACTCAGTCGCTTGACTGATGCAGCCAAAGCTTCTGATATGGTCCTGTATTGACCGGAACCATCTTGAGCCACCACAATATCGGCTCTTGGTGTAGTTGATTGGAGAAGCCTCCGATCGCCTGACGAAACCCACGAAGGGAATAGTCCATCGGCGAGCAATCTCCGGCGGCCACCGCCACTTTGCCTAGTATAAACATTGTCGTAAGTTGCAAAGGAACTGGAGATTGTGGCCTTATTTATGGCCAGTGAATTGCTAAGCAACTTTGAGAAGTTACCGAGCGTGTATGGCAAAGACTCCAATTTAGAGGCTAAATTGAAGTCCACAAACCCATTTTGGCAAGTTTGTTGATTGGCAATTGCTGCACTCAGCCAAGTTTGGGCGTCAATTGGATTGCTAGACCTCATTGAACGGTTGAGATGATCAACCGTGTCCTCATACAACTCTAAGCAATCAGTCCATGCCAGCTTTCCCTTTGCATCAAATGAACTCAAGTCCATAGATAACATCATTTGGTGTGTTTTCATGGCTTGGTTCATAGTTACAAGAAGGGATTGATCACGAAAGCCGGACGGGGTCTGAATTCGATTAGTTTGCACAAGATTAGTATCAATAAGGAAATGATTGCAAACATCAGGATAAGGAGTTTGGCTACATGGGGTTATTGCACCATGCACTAATACTACAAGAGTGCAATGAAACAGTAAACAAGCAAAAAAAAGACCGAGAACAAGTCTATCCATAAAGACTCAAAATTTTGCTTGATTGCTAATTGTTATTGACAATTTTGCTAATTGTTTGACGAGATCAAATTAAGGATTGTGAAGAGAAGAGGGGTTGCTTATATAGGCATTTTTGTGGCTTAGCGGGACACACAATCGGTGGGTGTTTGGCACAAAATATTTGAAAGGGAAGGCCATGCATACACGATGCCTACGTGAAAAGGAATCTTCCATAATAGCTCTCGTGGTTGGACCACAAGTTACCGAGTTTATGGCTGGTTTTGAATGGCCAAGGGGAGGGGTTTTAACTTTAAATTGTAGCCGCTAATCGCTATACGGCAATTGGATTTGTGGGCTTTTCATGGATTGCTTTTGTTTGTTTCTTAATAATGAATCAAGCGAATTTTTTTTTTTTAAAAAAAATTGTTAGTTAATGGAAAACCAATGACTAATTCGTTTTCTAATTGATTAATTGGGTTTCGAAGAATTGGTCAGCTATAACCGACAAGATGACTAAGATGGACTAAATGTTCGTTTCCATTGGCTCAAACTAGCTCTCAATTCATTGGCGGCATTGCTGGTTTAGTGAAATACTGTTTAGTTTAAAAACAAAAAATCCAATTCTAAAAGCTTTCTTGTACGAAGAATTATAGACTTATAAATTGTTCAAATTATCAATTGATCTACAGGTGCATTTACAAATGATTGATTAATAGTCACATGGTTAATAATTACCTAATACCAAATTTGGCATATACCCATTAGAGAGCTAGCTCTGTTTGCAAATCGTTTATACTTTTAACATGATTGGTTAGAATACTATACTAAAACTTTTTAATTCAATATTTAAATTTTAATGACTCTATTATTATTTCCTAATCTTTCAGCCTCCACCAAAAAAGTGTTGCACAGGTGAAACATTTTTAATAGATGTACTTTTTAATTTAGATAAATATATTTAATTACTGTATATTTTATATTAGATTTTTTATTTCATAATTATGCCAACTAAATCCATGTTTTAATAAATATTTAAAATTACCAGTATCATATCTTTAAGACTATCTGTTTCACATTTATATGTGCTAAATACATGTTGAGTTATTGTTTCTTAAATTTTTATTTTCAATGCAAATTCGTTTGGGGTCTTTTGGATCAATCCGCTTAACTTACCGAAAAGAAAGCGAACAATTGTTTTGTCACTTTTTCAGTCACCCATAGGTCAATTTAATTAAAGAAATTACTAGATAAGAAAAAAGTAATATGAAATGTTAAATAATTAAAATTTTAAATAATAAAAAAATTATTATATATCATTAAATTTTATAATTATTTTATTATTCATTAAAATTAAACTGTGTCGTAAAATTTTTATATTAAATTACGCATGTTAATCCCTTGAGTACATTAAATTGGCGCCGCTAATATGGTTTACCAAGTGCTCACGCAATGACGCGTGAAAGTTTTGATCATTGATCATGACACTTTTCTCTCTCTTAATATTCTTAGGTCTAAATAAACGGCTTGTGATCTAGATTGTGACTCTCCAGTTAATGTAACGCCACGTGGGTTCTTGTGTATGCCTTGCTTATTAAGTAGCTCCAATTATTTGTACACACGTGTCACTCTGACAACTTTATAATCTCTTTGTTGTGCACACGTGCTAATCTAACCGGCTCGTAAGCCAACATCTTAACGCTCCAATAAAGAGAGAAAATAATAATAATAATAATAATAATAATAATAATAATGAGCAAAACTATTAAACTCCGTCTGGGGAACGTTTTGGACAGATGGTTGGGTCAAAAAAGTAACTGATTTAATCAATGAGCTAATAATTACTTTGGTTGAATTAATATTTAAAATAATTTTAAATTTTTTTATACATTAGAATAAGTTCTTATTCTTATATTATTTTTTAGACTTAAATAAAGAAAAAAATCTTTTTAATTTTTCTTTTTAGGATATTAAAATGTATTAAAATATTTCTTTTTCTTAAATTTTCTACTTAAAAAAGTAACTTAATTTGGTTCAACTGGATCACTAAGTCAACTAGATTTAAAAAATCCATGTGAGTCGATCAAGTTTTTCTAGGTTAAATGTCCAAATAATTTTTTGACTAATTCGACGTGGTCCAGTGGCTAGGTCGTCTGTAATGACCGGCCAAACTGAGGCGGGTTTTATAATTATGATATGAGGGAGAAACAATAAAAAGTTGTATTATTTTATTATTTGTACCCAATTATTTGGTGTGTTACATAGAGATGTCAATTGGATCGAGTCTAGTTTCAGTTGAACAACTTTGAATTCAAATTATTTGGAATTGGATTAGTCATCACGTTTGGTTTGAATAACTTAGGCTTAGGTCAGGTTCGAGTACCCACAGATGAACATGCTAATTTTTTAGAAAACAATTTTTTTCAATAAGTTTTCAATTAAAAGTAAAAATATGTAAATTATATTATTATAATATTATTTATACACATTATATATTATAGATAAAATTATAAATTATTGTGATTATTTACATACACATGTTATATATTACCATATTCAAAAAGGTAAAATTGCATATTTTTTAAACTATAATAAATTTAAAAAAGATAAAAATAGATAATTATACATAAATGAGTAACATGATATAAACATAAAATAATTAAATATATTTTAAAAAGGGTGTCGAGTGTATAAAACTCATATATTTGTAAAGTTTAAGAAAATATTACATGTAAGCAGATTTACTTTTATTCTCGCTAAGAGACTATTTCTATAACTCAAACAATAAACCACTATATTATAATGGAGTAATATTTTGTTACGCCAAAGCTTTTTCTTCAAAATTATTATAAAATTATAACTATATATAAATTAGATATATATGTTTATATAATGTATAAAAATAAAGTAGTGTGCATATGCAATGTGTACATGGCTTTCATATATAAATAAAATAATAAGTAAAAATATAAAAAATATTGAACAATAAATTTTTTTTTTTTAATGTTTTGAGTTACTTTACATTTGAGTCAATTAAGTTGGGTTATTTCGAGTCACACCGCATTTTAAGTCAGGATAAAGTCGGATGGTTTTTATTAATTCGGATGGACTCATCAAATCGAGTTAGAATTTGACACTTTTAATAATACATAATTAACTAGAGTTAAACTCTCATCTTTCTGCTTCGCGTACGCTTGTTTCTTTTTCGGTTTAAATTTCTTTTTTTTTTTCTTTGGTCTACATTTTCGGTTTGAATTTCAACGACAGGACAATCAACCAATCCTCTGTTTTGATGGGTCCAAAAAATCGCTTCGTGTTCATTGTGTGACTACCTAATATTTATCAAACTTATATATATGTTTTAGAATAATGATAATATCATAAACGCATGTATTTTTATGGTATATTATATCTTATATACCAATAAGTAATAACAATCGTGCTTTGGGGAATGAATGTTCTAAAAATAAGAGACATTAACCACTCCTAATTCAGTGGTCTTTGATAGTTGATTAGCAAATAATGGACACAAAATTCCAATTTGACTTCCTATTTAACGTGTTGAACAAAACAGAAATGCATAGATATTAAAAGAAATTAGACAAAGCTGAGAGAAAGTTTAGTTTGTGTATACAAAAGAGAGTCAATGGATAAGCATTACAGAAAATAAATTAACGAACCAGCAACATAATTTGAAAATTTTAAGGTATAATCATAGAGTAGAACTTTTCACTGTTAGCCCACAGTTAAGCGTTTTATTGGCTCGGATAGTCAGACGGTGTGGGGTAAAAATGGATTCAAAGAATATAAATTGAAAAACTTATATCATACCTCTGCAGATTCATTGTGACATTTTTTAGGGACGATCAAAACGAGATTAAAATATTATATGCAATTAAATAATTTTTTTTTAAAATAAATTATTAAATATTTGTGATAACTTTGTTGCTACTTAAGGTATAAATATACAGTAAAACTCATATTAAAAAATAGTTAGTGGCGATAGATTAGCTTAAATGAGATTAAAATAATATAAATTATTAAATAATTAAATTAAAAAAATTATTAAATATTATAAAATAAATTATGAGTTCATTCATCTATTTTGAACCTCCGTCGACCTAACCATGCTTAAACGTTATTTGACTAAAATTTTCGTTGTTACTTGTCCCACCTTTTCTAAGCCTTGCATTGAAATCAATTAATGATGATTCCATAGAATTGAAAGATTGAAAAAAATAAAGAAAATTCGGATGTCAACAAAGAGGTAGGGTACAAAGAAAATCAGCTGCCTCGGTCAAAAAAAAAAAACAAAGAAAATCAGCCGCCGACTTTTTACGAATTTGATTTCGGATTGGCAACCCTTTCTCTTCATCCGTTTGTTACTGTTGTAACCATTATTATTGTTTTCTTTTACAAGTGACATCAGCCACCCATTTTTCTTTTCAACATCGGAAAACTTTATTTTTGTCATGTAATTATAGGTATATTATAGATACATAATCGTGAAAGTATAATAAAAATATAATAATTTAAATTAATAAATTATAAAAAAATATATTAAATTTTAAAAATAAAAATAAATGTATTAATAAATATTATTAAATTAATTATATATATTTTTAAACTTTACATAATGTTGATCTTTCAACAATTTTGTACAAACTGTCCGTATGATTAGACTGGTAAAAATTGAATGATGGTGCACGGCACGTAATGTAAATTCCCAAGTCTATAAATTGTTCTCGGTGTTGAAGGATTTAATATCCTGTGTTAATAATAAATAAATTTATAATATAATTTATAATAAATATGAATTTTTTCTTATTTTCAATTTAAGTTTGGAGTAAATTTTAATGTTTATTATCATTATTTAATATAGTATCAGATTTTAATTTATCTTTTCTATTTATGTTTATTAATTGAGCTCATTTTTATAAATTTAATTCATTTCATTGTAATTTTCTTATGTTACGTATTAATCAAAATTAATATATATTAAGAAAACATATTAAAGAGTTTAATATCTTATATTAATAATTAACAAATTTATAACATAACTTGAGTTCTTTTTATTTTCAACTTAAATTTTTAATAAGTTTTAAAATTCATTGTCATTATTTGACAATTAAAAACACTCTTTAATATCTTATATTAATAATTAACAAATTTATAACATAATTTATAATAAATATGAGTTCTTTTTATTTTCAACTTAAACTTTTAATAAGTTTTAAAATTCATTGTCGTTATTTGACAATTAAAAACACTTGGTAGGAGTGATACAATTAGAAATAACTAATAACATAATATTAATAATCATATTAGGATAATTGATTTTGCCTTTTTTTATTTAAAAAATAAAAAATAAGGATAATACGCTATAATTCTATTTAATAAAATATTATATTTATCAATAAAATACTTTTTATAGTTGTAAGTTTTAATCTTACGAGCACCACAGTGATTCTATTTTTGGAGTCTCATTATGTAGGTGAAAAAAATTAGATAAGAAATAGA
This sequence comes from Carallia pectinifolia, assembly GCA_037832335.1. Taxonomy (NCBI): domain Eukaryota; kingdom Viridiplantae; phylum Streptophyta; class Magnoliopsida; order Malpighiales; family Rhizophoraceae; genus Carallia; species Carallia pectinifolia. The sequence goes on from CM075453.1 coordinate 14,039,189, forward strand.
AATATAATAATTGACTAATTAGTCTGCGCACCTAAATGATTAATCATTGCAATAAAATATCGATAAAAAATATATTAATTTTTATTATAAATATTAATTAATTAATTATATAAAATAATTAATCGATTACTCTGTATCTATCTTACTTCTCTATTTTTTAGCTTCTAAACCTAAATTTTTCGTTAATTAAGTGCATACTATTTAGCAATAAAAGTCAGAGTCCAAACTCACTGGTGCCAATCTGGCCAACGAAAATTGACCGCCAGGCAGCTTCGCGCCAGGCCGCATGTATTTTCCTTCCTTGCTAAATGTGTTAACTAACAAAAAACAAAGAGAGAATCAACAAAACAAAGCCACCTCTGCCTAGCCGAGGTGGTTGCTGGAAATGTCCTAGTAACCGTTTAGGGGGTTTAATCCCCCTCATCGATAAAATCTTTCATATTTGTGGAGGTTGTTCACTTTATAGGTAAGAGTGTTTTATGTTGTGTTCTGGACCTGTATTTTTTCACCTCCTTTTAATAATTAATTGATCAACTGCTAACTATTATTTTTGTTAAAAAAAAAAATCAACAAAACAAGGTAATAAGTTGCATTGTTGCAATTTATGTTTTTTTTCCCTCTGCAGTTAATGATGCGTTTGGTGACACTTCTCCTTAATTAATTTAAGCCAAGTTTAAGCATATTTAACTCGATACCCATCTCTCATTTCTGCCTAGCCTCATGCACTGATGCACATAACTAAATTGAGAAATAGAAGCTAAGATTATGTTAAGGCTCTTTGATTTGGAAATTCAACATTATTTTTCATTAAATTTTTTTCATTAGTAGAAAAGATCATTGCATTAATAGGAACTAAACAGTACATAAGAAGGGCCCAAAAATAACACTACAGAACAGCCCAAAATGCGCACAAAGCCCAACTAGAACAAACCTAGAAACTAAGCCCAAACTCAATTAGCCCAAAAGCCATAGGACACAACCATCAGTGAAAACGACTCCACAGCCGCTCCTACCAAGAGCGCTGGCACCAATCATCGTCGGTGCGAGTCTCACAGTCAATGCCAATAGGCTACAACGAAGGAAACAGCCCCCGAATTCATCGTTGAAACCACAGGAGCCAGCTAGAATTGAGAGGCAACATCCAACGGCTGATGCATCTAGAGCCCAGATCCTTACCCCCATGACCCAACAAAATGCCATTGCTGCTAGATCTGCCGAGAAAACTATTGCACATCAGGTGTACAAGACCCTCCATAAAAACCAAAAAGAAGCAGCCTCCCCCAGCCCCCCATCAACCACTGTCGTGATTTAGGGAGGCAGGGGAGAAGGGGTACTCCCAAAGGTGAACCGGTCGAGAGAGAACCAAGAATGAACGATCTGAGGAACACAAAAGCAAACACCCACCACCACTACCAGACCGACCGAAAAACTACAAACCAACCATAGAACGGCCACCACTGGGCCAACAAAGCTCTAAATCGAAGCACAAAACAGTACTTCTTGCTCGGCGCACGATAGCAAAATTACGGTGCACCATATCAAAAATAACACTCATATAATTTTAAATTTTTATTTTATTATTTTAATTTTATTATTTAATTTTTTTATCATTATAATTACATTTCGTTAATAAAGGGTTACATTTGATGTCTTCAGTATAATTGTAATTATGTGATGGTACCAGTGTGGCTCAAAAAATAAGATCAAAATAATAATAAATTTTTTTATGAAAAATTCCTCTGCTCTAGAACATGGCATTGGAGGCCTTGTAACGAGTGTGGAAACTTAATAAAATGGCAAAAAAATAAAAATATAAAGTAGAGATGTTGTCAATTTTTTATTTTTATTTTTATTTTTATTTTTTTATTTTTGTTGTTTGCTAAATTTTTATATTTATTACATTGTTGTCATACCCGGACTGAATCGGTCGGTTCAACCGATCAGACCGGTCGGTTCAACCGATAAGATCGGTGACCAGTCAGAGGTCCGGTCCAAGTTATAACTTCAAGTCCCTATGAGATCAAATCGGTCAAAACTCGGTCAACAGACAGGTTCAACCGGTCGGACTGATGAACCGGTCTTAGGTTGACTGGTTGCCCACTCTCAATAATTAGAAAAAATTCTACTTTATCATATAGGATTTGGGTTTTGAACCCATGACTTCCAACATAAAGGGTGAGTCTCACACTGTTAGACCAATTTGTAAGTTGTTGTAATCTTTCTTTCTTTTTTTTTTACTTTATTATTTTCTCAAACTTCTCACATGATACACATATTATCCTGTGTAGCTCATAAATTAACAATTACTATTTTCTTTTTTGTTAAGAAAATTATTAGTTTTATTAATTTTTTAATCTTATCTCATAACAAAATATAAATCATATATTTTAAATTTACAAATATAAGTATTCTAATATACATGTATAGATATATATATATATATATATATATTACATTACTTATAAATTTTTATGTATAATGTATATAGATGTTTATTTTTTATATATTTAAAATTAAATACCGGTTTTATCGGTTCAACTTCTAGTTAAACCAGTTGAACCGATTAAACTTTGAACCACTGAATTTTTTGGTTTAATGACTGATCCAGTTCTTAAAACATTGGTTTATTACTGTCAATTTTTATTTTTTTCTATAAGAATAAAAAAATAGACAAAAAAAAGGTAGCAAGAGAAATAGTAAAAAGAGTATGAATATACAGAGAAAAATGGGGGGAGAGAGAGAGAGAGAGAGGGTAGAGAGAGAATGAGTTGAGAGAGAAAAAGGAGAGAGAAAGAGAGTAGAAAAAGAATGAGTAGAGAGAATGGCCGAAAGAGAAAGGATAGAGAAAGAATGAGTAAACATAATAGTAGAGAGAGAAAAATGAGAGAGAGAGAGAGGGTACAGAAAGAACGAGTTAAGAGAATAGCAGAGAGAGAAAAGAAAGAGAGGGTAGAGAAAGAACAAGTAAAAAGAATGATAGAGAGAGAAAATAAGAGAGAGAGTAGAGAGAGAATGAGTAGAGAGACTGGTAGAGAGAGAGAGACAGAGGGTGAAGAAAGAATGAGTAAAGAGAATGATAGAGAGAGAAAAATGACAAAGAGAGGGTAGAGAGAAAATGATTAGAGAGACTTGTAAAATAAGAAAAAAGAGAGAGAGTCTGGGTAGAGAGAGAATGAGTAGAGAAAATAGTAGAGAGAGAAAAATGAGAGAGAAAGGGTAGAGAGAGAATGGTAGAGCGAGAAAAAGAAGAGAGAATGTGGGTAGACAGAAAATGGTAGAGACAAAAAAAAAAGAGAGAGAGAGGGCAAAGAGAGAATGAGTAGAGAGAATGGTAGGGAGAGAAAAAGGAGAGAGAGATGGTAGAGAGAGAATGAGTAGAGAGAATGGTTGAGGGAGAAAAAGGAGAAATAGAGAGTGGGTAAAGGGAGAATCAGTAAAAAAAGGTAGAAAGAGAAAAAAGAGAGAGAGAGGGTAGAGAAAGAATGAGTAGAGAGAGAAAAAAGAGAGAGAGGGGATAGAGAAAGAATGGTAGAGACAGAAAAAGGGGAGAGAGAGTAGAGAGAGAAGAGAGTAGAGAGAAAAAAAAATATAGAGGGATAAAGAGAGGATGAGTAAAGAAAGACATGGTAAAGAGGGTGATTGAAAGAGAAAAAGTTGTAAAAGAAAGTATAGAAAAGAAAGTGAAAAACAAAATAGAAAAGTTAGTTTTTATTATTTTTTCTTTTTTTTTTTGAAAAATACCTTTTAACTTTTCAACAAAAACAGAAAACAAAATTAATATCAAATATGTTTTCTTTTTTTTTTTGTGAAAAATAAACAGAAAACAGAAAATAAAATTCATTCCAAACGGGGCCTCATCTTTTATAATTCATTATTTTTCGTTTTTTTGTTTATTTTGTTTTTTTTTGTGGTTGAATTACACTACAAACGTTAATTTCATAGTTGAAATGTATCCTTTCCATTAAATTATCGTTAACTTATCCACGTGGCATTATGTCAACTTTCATGTAGTATCTGTTTTAACACGTCAACTGCCACATCAGCTATAGTTACTGACATGCTAAATTTTTATCTTTTTTTTTTTAGGTTTTAAATTTCTGATTTTTTCCAAAATTTCTAGCTTTTCATCTTTTCTTAAATTTGGAATTTTTTTTTATTTTTATAAAAAAACATCTTTTCTCTCATTTTCTCTCCTTTTTCGCTCTCTGTGATACTCCTCACTTTCTATTTAGGGATAACAATTTCACCCGTACCCGTTGGGGATTACCCGTACCAGCCCCAACGGTCCCCAACGGGGACGAGGTCAATCAAATTTGACCAGGGAATAGGGAAGGGATCCCCATTCCCCGAAATTTTTAGCTGGGACAGGGATGATGATGGGATAGACAGTCCCCGCCCCATACCCGTCCCTGTACCCATCCCCGTTCCCCACCCATAATTTAATTTACCTTTGTAGCCTTAATATAATATTTATACAAAAAAAACTTATAGGGATATTTTAGTAATCTTACACCAAAACCTAAATTTCATCTTTAGTTTTCCTTATCCTCTTCTTCTCCCAAGCAGCCTGACGGTGGTAGTCTTTAGTCCAACAGCATATCTCAGATCTTTTTGTCTAAACTCTTCCACCTATATATGAAGCAATCAAAAATTACTTATTGAAAAAAAAGAAAAAACAATCATTAGTGGGATTGTGGGAAGCAAGCATCGAGGCAGAAGTGCGGAACATAAGTATATAAAGCATAAGTTTTTTTTTAATGTGGGGGTTTCAGTAAAAGAGAGAGAGAGACAGAAAAGAAAGACAAAGACCGGTTGAAGCAGGACGATTGTTTTTTTTGATCGGGGCAAAGTAGCTGATGAAGAAGAAGATGGAAACTTTTGATCTGCTCTAAAAAAGTAAGAATACTCAGATCTATCTATCTCTTTCGTATTCCTGATTAATTGATTCTTTTGTTGATTGTATTTTTTTTCTTGCGCCTCCCTTCCCCTAGCGGCTCACTGAATTGAATATTGCCTCCTCTTTTTTTGTTTTTTTGGCCGTATTGGCGACGAGCAGAGGAGGGCTAGGAGGCCGTTTTCGCTCCTTTCTCTGTGGCTGTCATGGCTAATGATTGCCTTTTTGTCCTTCGATTTTTGAAATTGTGTACTATAACTATACTATGTCATCTAAGTGTTTTTCTTGTTTGTTTCTCGAGAAAAAACAAAGAAAGAAAGAAAGAAAAGAATTGAAGAAGACATAACCTTCAAAGTTTGCTATCTTCAGAAATTTGGGATTACTTGCACTGTATCTACTACAACTTTTTTTATTTTTTAATTTTTGTTTTTGGTTTAATAATTGCCTCCAGTTCATTTCCAATTAGCCCAACAAAGTTTTGATGGAGTTTTTACTATATTATGACAGAACAAGGCCCCTTTCCCACCATCAGGGGCTTTAGGAAAGTTGGTGAGAAGATGGATTAAAAATAACACTTTTAATGATTTTAGTTTTTTTAAAGGTTATAATTTTTATATTGTTGTTACACTAATGCAATTCAAGAAATGGAAAGTTGTGTTACTGAGTTAACAAAGTGAGAAGATGCTAGAGACTTGAAAAGGAAATTGGTGCCCTTAGTGTTTTCCTCTTATTTTCTTTGTCTTAAACTTTGTTGTGATCTTTGAAAATGATTATTCTTGAACTATAATGCATTTTCATGTCTCATTGTATTGTTAATTAGGTGTTGAAATATTGATTCTTTATGTTTTAGATTTATATTTGAGGACTTATTCTTGTCTAGGTCCATCGGTGGTTGAGCATGAAGTGGAGAAAGACTTTATGTGGATTGTATAGCATCACTTGTCATGCATAATAGTAGAACCTTTTTTCTTGCTATACTTATAGGGAATGAAAGAAAGGAAAGGAAAAATGCCCCACTCATTGCTATGCCATTTTAAGGTACTTGTTTGCTTACTTGGTACTGGCAAGTGGACATTAAAAATTAAAATCCCTCCATTTCATCCATATCAATTTTTTACGCGGATTTGCTAGTCAATGAATAAATATAGCCCGTCAAGCAATTTTGAACCTTGCTAATTGTAATCTAACTGAAACTCGTCCTACTAAACATTGCACGTGATTTTTTCACCATAACTGATAAGTTGATTAATGTCACAAATCACATCATTTTGTTAAAGACGGGGATGAGGCGGGAGCGGGGATCCCCAATCCCCTACAGGGACGGGGACAGAGATTCAAATCCTGTCCCAACTGGGAATGGGGACGGAGATTGAATTCAAAAGTGGGGACGGGGATCGGGGTTGGCATCCCTGCCCCCAATCCGCTCTGTTGCCATCCCTATTTCTATTATGACTCGTTTGAATTTTTGGAGAAAGGGAGAGACAGAAAAAAAATATAATCATTATTATCTGATCATTTTTTTCACATTTTTTTTACAATATTTTTTATTATTTAAATAATTTATTTTTTATATTTTTTTCATAAATTATTGTTTATTTTTTCTTTCTAATTATTTTTTCATAACTTTCTCTTATATTAAAATAATTTTTTTATAATTTTTTTTTCACAAATTACTATTTAATATTTTTTATCACTTTCACCGTTTATCTAAAAAATTTTATTTTGCGATAATTTTCTTTTTAATAATTTTTTTTCTACTCTTTTCTCTCCATTCAAACATACTATTTGCCGCTGGTGCTTTCAGAGCTCTCCCCGTTGTCCTCCTCTGCATCTTCCTTGTCTTAAATTGACTTCTCCGAGCTTTGGCTTCCTTCCTCTTCTTCTTCTTCTTCTTCGCGTTATGATTCTGCACGCAATGGGTGTTCTAATTCTTGTATCGCCATTTTTGGAACTTCCAAAGATCACTGTGGTATAATCCGATGGTTTATTACTGAACTAATTTGATTGGACAAGTTGCTGTGACGGGTAGTCGGGGTTTGGGTAGTTCAATTAATTGCAGTTGTTCTTTCTTCTGATCCCGATTCCCAAAAACAATTTTACCTCGCAAGTTCAAGGATCAAGCGAAGCCATTGTTCTGAGAATGGGGTTTGGAAATTGATTGCCGTAGTTGTATCCAGAGCGTACAAAACCCAAAAATCAAAATTTTTTTATTTAATAATTTTTTTAATTTGATCGAGAACAAGAACGAGAAGAACAATCCAATTGAATCCCTCCTCCCCACGATCCATCCTTTTTTTTTTTTTTCCTTTTTTGCTTCTTCATCAATCATCATTCTCTGATTCTCTGCTTGTGGTTGGTCGTCAAGATTGAGATTTCCAGAAGTAGAAAAAGAAGAAGGTGATGAAGATGATGAAGAATAAGAAGAAGGTTCATCGACGGTTCAAGTTGACGGAAAAGGAGAAAGAGATTCCGATTGACTGTGATCTGGGTCTTCCATTATGTGATTGATTCAAACAAGAGAGAAGATTAATAATAATAAAAAAAAAAAGAAAAAAGAAGATTGAAATTGGGGAAACGGAAATAATGCATTTTGACTTAAAAAACGTATAAGCCTCTATTTTCTTTAGTTTTTTTTTTATTTTTTATTTTATTTTATATCCAACTAAATTGATAGGAGGGGGCGAAAATTTAAAAAAAAATTAAGAGATAAGATTTTTTTCTTTTTAAAAAATCGAAAAAAATTTCCCAAATTTCAGTAAAGAAAAATTAAATTGAAAAAAAATCTGGAGAGAGCGGAAAAAAAAGAGAGAAAATGGGAGAGAAGATTTTTTTTCTTTGTAAAAATAAAAAAAATCTCAAATACATAAAAAAAATAAAAAAAAAGAAATTTTGAAAAAAATCAGAAATTTAAAACATAAAAAAAGAAAAAATTGCCATGTCAGTAATTGTAATTGAGGTGGCAGCTGATGTGACAGTTGATGTGTTAAAATAAATCTTAGGTGGTAGTTAATTCCACGTCACGTGGACAAATTAACAGCAATTTAACAAAAAAAAATGTATATTTCAACGCAAGGTGAAATTTAATAAAAACAACGAAATGGATAAAAAGTGATAAATAGTAAAATTTGAAAGATAAATTTTTATTTTATTACCTAACAAAAAAAATGTGTTTTTTCAGAATTTAAATTTTTATCCAAACATATTGGCAGAAATTTGAATTTTCTTATTTATATTTTTTTATTTATTTTCTATCCATTTAAATAATTAATTTTACTTTATTTCTTACAAATTATTATTTATTTTCTTTTTCATAATTTTTTAAATATTACTTTTAATTAATTATAATATTATCATTACTATATTATTTTTTATTTTTTATTTTCTTTCCTTTTTATTTCCTTTCTTACAATTCAAATAAAGCATAACTGAATCTATCTTGATTCGACGAGTCTGGTTGCATACTGATTAGGCAAGACTAATCAGATTTACCCAAATTCCATTAGGCTTGTTGCTTATTTTTGATAAAATATTCAATTTTCAAAAAATATTATTATTAATTTATTTATTTTACTCGGTACCTGTACTGAGCTTTTGGCTCTGTCCAAGTGCCCGTGCTCTAAATTTTTATACGGTTGTCGGTCTCGGAGGTACTTTTCCATACGGGACATATGACTATCCAAAGCATGCATTGGACTGTCATTCTCTTTCATAGAAAATTAAACCTGATTTTTTATTTGATTCCGATGGAAAGCAAGGTGGCTTCTTTACCTCAAATTTTCTGTTATCATACGACGAAATAATTACAAAAACTCCCCTCAGTTTAATGTGAATTACACATGTTTATATCAACAGTCGTTTTTGTTGTTGATATATACCAGTTTTAACACCCGCGTTATGAACGGTCAACTGTCATTTTGTTGTTGAATTTTTTTTTTTTTTTTGTATTTTTTAGATTGAAAAAGCATAGAAATAAATATCATTTTTTAGAACCAAGATAGGTAAGATACAACAAATATAGTTTAAATGCTAGAGTAATATTTGTTTTTGTCTTTGTAGAAATTGGTGTACAATTTGATGTTGTAAAGGTGTAAAATGCTTTAAGTGCATTTAATTTAGTAATTTACGCATTACGTGTTTTTTTTTTTAAATTTTTTTTGACTTATGTAACTTACGTCCATTTGTTCAAGTACACACAAATTATTTGGGACCTCTCTAACGCCCTAATTTATTTTGGACTTCAATGTTCCTGGGAAAACATTTGTTCAGGTAATTTGAAATTAATGCTATCATCTTCATTCTAATCTTGAAAAATTTGTGCTCCTTTGAATGTCTTGGTAGTAATCGTTATCAGAGAATCTTCAAGTAAATCAAGCTATCAATAGGATAATTTAGGAAACCTAAAGCATGTTACAGTTATTTAACTTTGACAAAAATTTCCAATCTTTCAAAAGTACTCTAAAAATGAGTGAATTGCAAAACAGAATTTATGACCATTTTTTTTTTTGAAGAAAAAAAGGGTATGTCGCGGTTATATTGTTTATAACACTTATATGACCGAGGCCAACGTCATCCGTTGTAATGCTCATTCAACCTCCCCTTTAAGAAAAGACCCACCACCTGAACATTAATAGAACTGAGCGAGGCTCCGCCATAATTACTTACACAAACATCTTCCAGGTTCTTTCAGTTTCATACACAAAAATGCTATGGAATTGTGTATATTTTCTTTATTGAAACTGTTAAGGAAAAAACTACACATGTGAGGAGTTATAGTCTCAAGAAAAAAACTTCGTTTCATTGAAATGCATGGTTGCACATATAAAGTGTAGGGTTTGCTTTTTTAATCTGGTCATTCAAATAATTGTACTACACCTGGAACTAAGTAAATCATTCTGATCCATCTCTACAATTTTACAACATGAAGTAAACAGGGTTTCACATTGATCAATGTGAACTTAATACCTTCCACCATGTTGTATTAGCAGAACTACTTGTCCAAAAGATTAATTGGTTGATGTAGTTTGAGTGAGTATTGTCCAAGGTTCTTCTTCCAGGTATATCAACATTAACCTGCTGTTTTTCAAAAATATGAATACCATTTCAACAGTGCAATATTTCTGGACGTGCAGGCCTGTTGCGTTGAATATATGATCTTGGAGAGTGACAACTTGACCTCCTTGTTTCCAAACGCAAAGTTTGAGCATGGGCGGATTGGAGTTAGATTCTCACCATTTATTCGCATTATTAATCACCCCAGCTGTTATTCCAACTGTTTGGCACTGTGACCTCTGTTCTTAGTTATATATCCCAAAGATCAGTTACAACATTGAAATAGTTAAATGAGAAATTATTACAAAAAAAAAAAAAGATTAAAAGTGATTGTTTGTATTCCCACTTGCATAACTGACAATCATAATTGAAAATTTTAATAATTACTTAAAATAAAAGTTGGCATATGAAAAGCGTTCAAAAACACTCTAAATGAAAGGAGAGGTATGCCAACGTCATAGGATTGCTCAAGGCTGGAAAATAACGTTTTGGGTTTTATAGTCGCTTTATTACCACCCTCCTTATTTTCTTCTGCTCCCTAAAATATCATAGCATTCGATCTATCTAAGTATCTCTAGGTGAAACAATGCTGATCTATTTTGTGTATCCCTAAAATGTACCACTGATCTATTTTGCGGAAAGGAACAATCTTGTTGTAATTGATACTTGGGTGAATGAAGAATTGAAATGAAACTACATTGTCGAGTCTGCTACGGGAAGAAATTGAAGGATGTGTTTCCAAGATGGTGAAATGCTTCTTACAAAGATCAGTGACATCTTTGAACGCTAATTGAAATTAATTAAACACCTAATGTGCATAAAAATGATAATTTTGACCTTGAAGGATATGTTTCTCCCCCACGTCATCATAAACATGTAATTTTGACCTTAAAAATCAATTGTAGAAGAAAAATGTCTTTAAGCAAACTAAACTTTCCGATAAAGCCACATAATGAATTAGCAGAGTGCTTACAACTCCAAACAAAAATCATCCTCCTTCGATTTCTCCAAAGATCTATAGTGCTCATCTGCATAAAAATGAGCCTCCTTCGGCTGTAAGACGGCTGCTGGTTCTAACGTGAGGGGAGGAGTAACTCTGTGAAATTGAAGATTTGAGCAAAAAAGGCTAAAAATCACAATGAAGCATGCCATGTGCAGGAAGAAATCTCAGGCATAATATATAGAATATATAGATAACAATTCAAAAGGATGAGATGCTAATAGAAGGACAACATATATTTATTCATTCACGAGTTGGTTTGAATTGGATTTTGCTGTTTTTTTTTCAAATGTAGGTTTTGATGTTATGGACGGATTATTCGTTGCTTATTTTTATTGTTATGGAAAATAAAAAATAAACCAGACTGATACGAACAAATTTTAGTTTAAAAAATCTCCGATGGCGAGACAAGACCACATAAAAACAAAAAAATCCACCCTCAGCCACATCACAGTAATTAAGAGCGCAACATTAGGAGGAGGAAGGCAAATTTCCAAATAATTACCACGACATTCAGCTGTCAAGATCGCATATTTAAAATATATAATGCATATAAGAGTATTGAATCTGAGACCGTATGTCTAACTTACATAATTTTAACTTTGTCTTTTCTACTAATCATAGTAATGATGAATGTAAAGATTTATAAGAAATGTTATGCAACTCACAGCTCAGTTCCAAATATTCCACAACAATTAATAATTGCCAGTTTGATAGCTTACAATTGATTTCTCTTGTTTATTCCTTTTATGGTATTATTGTAATAATCAATGAAATTTATAAGAGTGAGTCATCGAAAAGACCCAGGAACCAATATGTGCAAATGCTCAATTTATTTGCGGAGTGAAGCTTTTCGTGTTAAGACTTTTATTATTATTATTTTTTTCTAAATTCATAAAATAAGAAAGTATAGGTAGTGTTCCACAACCTTATCTAAGAATATTATAACTCTATATTTAGGGGCACGAAGCTACCAGATTGTTACAACAATCTTTATCTCATGTAGTGAATTATAAGTTTAATTCCACCATTTGATCTGAATAGAATTTGATCTCATAACTTTTCATACAGATCCAAATCCTTTTAACACTTATGATGTGCAAAGGTTTTACCACTCTAATAACTTAACATTTAAGTGAATGCGAGGCTCACACTTCTCTGTTTGCGACCCATAGTTAGGCCCTTTTCATATTTAAATGAAATCAGTTTAGTTACATGCGATAAGGACCTAGTACATTGATTCGGCTCGTTGTTTAGTTGAAATTCTTTGGTATCACGCGCTAGTCAAACTTGGCACAGGACACATTAAGTGTTTAAAGCTCATATGATAACGTAGAAGGACTTGACTTCGTCAATAATGTGAATGAATTTCTCCACATAGAATGGATTGACGCAAACGCTATGCAAATCCTTAATATTTATATTATCTATTCCTAGAGGAGACACCCCATGGTTTAAAAACATATATATCTATTTCATAGATCTTAAACATGAGAATGTGAGATTTATAGAAGAGGAAAAAAAACTACCTTTACTATACATAATGAGGACCTAATAGGTCTCTTGTCTCTTGATGATCTAACAAAAAAATATTGATGGGAAGCACCGTAATTTAGATATGGTGACAAATCGACCTACACGGTCGGGTTGAACTTGACTTGAGCTGCAAAACAGACCGCCACAACTTAAGCTGTGTTTTTTTTTTAAATTTTATTTTATGGGCTTGTTCAGTTTTGCTTTGGACTATGCATGGTTTTCTACTTGGGCTTTTGTCCTATGAAAATTTCACGTTGCTGGGACAACAATCCAAAATTTCAATGGCCCAAGCCCCCTCAGCCCAAATTAATATGTTGGCCTGAAATATGTTGGGTCAGGCTACTGGCCTTATGGTCATCTTCACATCTGGGGAATGAGCCGGAGATGCCAAAATACTGAAATGCCTTTGGATCCAAAAAAAAAAAAAAAAAAAATACTGAAATGCCATGTTTGATATTAAAATTTACTTTCCAGAGAATTTTAGAAATCAAATAAAGGGATTTTGTTTTTATTTTTCAACTAATTAGAATATTTTGATGAAATTATTTTCCAATTTTTCTAACATAAATAAATTGCGTCACTAGATGTCGGGCTTTCAATGCAAAAGAAAAGATAGCATGTTAAGAAAATATTGTTTTTATATTTGATCTTTGTTTCTAGCATTCCAATGACCTTTTCCTTCAATATACCAAAAAAAGAAGAAATAATAAAAAAAATTAAGTCACTAATGAATCGAAAGTGAGCATGGTTCCAACTTTTTTTTTTTTTTTTTGTATATTAAGAGATCTGTTGAACTATAAGTTATACAACGAGAGTTCTTATCATTTCCACAAACTCTACATTCCCTTGCTCGATAAAAATTTCAAGATTTTTAAGATAAAAATCTTAAATCTTAACTACTAGTAAGGGACAACATGGTACGAATCTCCCCGTGTCTAGATCTAAACAAATTAAAAAGAAGTGTACCGAAAAGGACAAAAAAAAAACCAAACGAAACAAAAAGGCGATGCGTTCTCTTCCAATAAACAACGATTTGGATGAAATCGTAATGAAAAAAAAAATAAAAAATCTTCACTTGCTCTGTGAAGTGATATAGCAGAAAGCTTGTAAACTAACCATTATACTAAATAGCAAGGGATTATTATTTATTTTTTATGAATTTTTTCCCAGTTTAGACGGTCTATCGTAATCTAACAAAATGGAGATATACACTTAATAGTTGGATAAGATATATTATGTTTAGTTGCAGATTCAGAAAATTTAATTAAAGGAGATAAATTTACATATTACAAATATAGCAACAAAACTACGCAAATTAAAAAAAAAAAAAAACAAACAAAAAATAATGATTAGTTTAAAGTGTAAAACTCGAATCAAATACGAGTTTAAGCATATAATTTGACAAGATAGGAAGAAGAATGTTTATGGGGATAGTTTTGGGAAAAAAAAAGAAATAATTGGTGGGATAACTTTGAAAGTAATTTGTTGCAAAAAAACAAACTATAGGTAAAATTCTAAAAGTGCTTATAAAATATATATGGATAACGGATCCATCCTGATTGTTATACTACATAGCCACAAGCAACACAATAAAACATATGAAACTGATAATCTACATATTAACCGAAATTAAGAACATAAGTTACTGTTTTTTCATAATGGGTTTTTGTTTTTTTTTTTTTTTTTGGGACCCCAAAAGAGACAGAATAAAATGGCATTAAACAGACAAGGATAATGGGGATGCCAACGCTCTGTTTCAGCCAACCAATTCAGCCATTGAGAAATTGGGACGCTCATGCAATTGCACGGACCCTAATAAGAAGCCAAAAATCAACTAAACTTTGCATCTCGTGAACCACAAAACCGTAGCTACATATGCAAAAGTGGCTCACGGATATGAAACGATTTGTATAGAGAACCATCCTAGCTTAATTGCTTTTCGTCGTCCCAATATATATATTAGGTCGTTTTCAGTCCTTTTCATTTCACGGGTTGCATGCATGCCCATGTGTGATGTGTCCTTCCGACAATGCCAAAGCTCGACTCCACTATAAACCAAACAAATTCTTTTATATAAATATAAGCCAATAATGTATCTATATATGTTTTTGTTGCATTCACATGATCGTTTCTGGGTGGTTGGCATTTCTCTCAAATATGCTGCCCTTTTGTCGGTTTTGGCGAGTGAAAAGTATTACAGTCTTCAAAAACTATATAGCCACTAGCCGTATGGCCTAGTAGTAGAGCAATTATACGCTTAATTCCAGCGACCAAGCTTCAAATCCTGGAACAAATGGAATTAAAAAGACAAAAAAAAAGGGGCCTTTATAGCGAATGAATGGAATGCTATTGCCCTATTTCAGATGTTCCCAATCAGTTCTCACTTAAAAATGTTTAGGCCCTGAAGTTAGAGGTAGACAACTAATAAAGATAATATGGTTCCACTTGGCCCAAACTGTGACTGAGGGGAATCATGTAAAGACTAATAAGGGTCTCATCATCTTCTCTTCATGTTGCTGAGATAATTTTTACTAAGACTAAAAAAAATAAAATGAGCAATAATTCACATGTAATAAAGTCGTTATTAGAGTTAAACGTTTTCAGTTTGAATCTTAGACAGAAAATCAATTAAAAAAAAATTAATTAGTGAGAAGGTCGAAAGCATCAAAGCTATACAAAAGCTACAGAAAGGTTCAAAGGACAAAAAAAAAAATGTCAGTATGTGGGATGGACATCACGTGATAGAGGTTAATTCTGAATACACCTAAAAGTTTCTCAAGTCTAATTCTATCTTAGTAGCCTGAATAATAAAAGTATACTTTTAGTCAATCAAACAAAAGGATAATATAGTTTTGTGTTTTTAACACAAATAATTAAAGTATTTTATTGAAATATTTTATTTATATCTTTAAATTTTAATAATTTTGTTCTTATTTTATAACTTTTCGACCTCCCTTAATAAAAAGAAAATAATTCTATTCTTATATTATAGCCTTTTCGCCTTTCTTATTAAAAACAAAAAAAAAAAGATAACACAAATTCTTCTTGCTATTATTTTGACCAACAAGTCAGCAGTACTTAACATCAAATGTGACAAAGTCACTCCATATATCACTGTAATTGATTCAAAATTAACTAAAATTAATCTCTCCCCCAACCACGCCAAAAGATTATAGGATAAAGAACACGATATCTTGCACAAAGGATACGATCGTTATCATCATTCATGATTAATGTCTCCATATGGTTATTAATTTTTCTTCCTTTTGTTAAGTCGAGCTAAGATAATTTGTGAACATCATTATTGTTGTATGTGAGCACACTTACAAGTTACAAAGACCTACCAACAAAATGTTTCGGCTCCGTAATGGCAAAACTTTAAAGGAAATATTTAGTGAAATTTTTTAGATGAAATTAAAGTTGTATATATACGTCGTTAAATGATTAGATTTGATAAAAAAAAATTGATAATTTATTAAGTATCATCAAACATATTTTATAATTACTTTAGTATTACTTTAAACACAATCGTATAATAGAACTAAAACTTTGATGAGGATTGTAATTATCGATTAATATGATCTCTTTTAAAAGTTATAATCTTTTTTTTTTTCCATTAAGAAAAGATATATTCTTTGATATGCAGGCGCTTTAAATTAATCATAAACATTCATTCTCATAATTAATGAGTCACGGATAATATGATCTAGCGTTATAAAGAAAAGAGACTGACAAGAAAAGAACTGACAATTAAACTTCTTATTTTTCAATTAAAAATTTCAGCTACCAACAATCGGACCCCACAAATAAGAGTTACGTAAATTACCGTACACCGCAAAAGAAACATTTGTGACCCTTATAAAGGCATGAAAAACTAAAAATTAAACGTCATTTGAAATTTTTTTTTCTTTTAGAAAAGAAAAGAGGCCGAATTGGATCAAATAGACTGAATCATATTAAAATTAGCCTATCATTGATTGATCGGTTGGTCTGAATAGTAAGAGACTTGATATCTATTAAATAAAATTTTGAGTTCGAGTTTTATAAATAAAAATAAAAAAAATGCTAGAAAAGCCGTTTTCAATATAAACCCAACAATATTCGAATCAGATTAGTCATGTACTCAATGAAAACTTATAAATACTAAGAGAAGACCCAAAATATTAAAACTAGACCCAACCAAATTAAAGCCAAAAATTGAACTGAGATCAACAGCCGTCCAAAATTGAAACAGTCAGTTTTCAGTCCCTCCCTCATATGAAATTGACCAGAAAAATTGAACCTTCCAGTTTACTAATGTGTTCCAGTCTTAACCGAAGTCAATTAATAAAAAAATAATAATAAACTTAATGCTTTGGCTTCAAAAAAAGAAAGAAAAAAAAATTAAAGAAGAAAACACACTAATAATTCTCACATTCAAGAAGAAAAGCACTAGTTAACATAAGATTAACAGCAAACATCTACAGTTTATCACACGTAGTCACTCCTATCTATATCCATCCACCAAAATCAAACGGTTGATAAAAATATTTAGTAAAAAAAAAAACGAAATAAAAAAAGACAATAATAATAACATTACATCAAGGGATTCCCTGCGCCGCATATGTGTTAACCAAAGCCAGGGCGTTGCTGGTGAACATCTTGACGCCCGCCGCTCGATCGCATACATCCGCCTTCAGCGGCCCGTCCGGGACGTCCTGGAAGCCGTCCGTACACGTCTCCTCGTCGGTCAAGGCGGCGCTCATCCACGTCTGCACGTTGCTCATCTGGAGCTGGAACGACTCCGCGGAGGAGCCGCCGGCGCCGAGCTGGCGCATCTGCTTGAGAGAGCCACGGATCTCGTCGATGGCGTCGCCGAAGTTGTCGAAGCAGTCGTGGAGGGCGGCGGCGGCGCGAGGCACGGAGCCGTAGTCGGCATGGCGGGACAGTTTGGCGATGTGGGAGGCCAAGTGGCGGGCTCTGGAGAGGCTAACGCCTATGGCCACGCGGGCAAGGCGGGCGGGGCTCTGCTGGACGGCGCTGGAGTAGCGGGCGAGGGAGGAGTAACAGACCACCGGGTACAATGTGGCGGTGCACTTTGAACGGATGTAATCGTCGGTGGCATTGGACTGGGAACGCACGGCGGGAATTGAGCGGAGGTGGAGGAGGAGGAGGAGGCGGAGGGCTGATAAGAGGAATTGACGGTGGAAGAAAGGTGGCCGTTGCATCTCCGGTTACTTTTATGTGTGTGTGTGTGTGTGTGTTTTTTTTTTTCCGGAATGGAGTAGGACTGAGACTGTGCTCCATAGTGCTTTTCGTTGTGCTATTTAAATGGTTATTTCATGGATGTGGCGTGAACTGGAATTACTTTTCTGTCCATAAACTTCCATTAAACTGCAATTCAAGTGGTTAAGGATTTGGTGCAGCGCATGATTCACGGGTTTGAGTAGGGGATAATATTTTTTTAATTTTAAATTTTTATAAATTTGTATAATTGAATTTTAAATTTTTATGGAATATTAAATTTATACTAATTTATCTTATAATTATTTTATTAACCAACCAAACATTGAATAAGGTAAGATAATTAGTTACTAATCTATCTTATCCCATAAAACAAAAGCATTTTATAGGATTTGTTTGATTTATCTGTATGATATTATTATTATTAATTATTGTTACTAATTACTGATTATTATTATCTGTTGTTGACTACAACAAAAATTAATAAAGTATTTAGTTAATTTTATATTTGTTGTTACTATTAAATAATTAAATGACTAATTTGAATATTTTATTTACATTAATATATTATATTAAAAAAATTATTTTTATAATAAATCTATAAATAATATTGAGAATTTTTTCATTTAATTTTTATTTTTTAAAAAAATAATTAATGTTTACTAGAAAGTAAAAAAATATAATGTTTGAAATATATTTTTAAGTATCAATATTAATAAAAATTTGAGGTGAAAAAGGTATTATTTAAAAATTTTTAAAAATTAAAAATATTATGTTTATATAAATATTGATGAAGTTGAGTAATAACTAATAAATTATATTCAAGTACTAAGTAAAAAAAAAATAAAATTACATAAATATTTTTTAGAGTAATTTTTTATATAAATTATTATTAATATTAAAAATCAAAAAAATAGTCAAAAAAAACAGTAAAAAATAATACTAAGCTACTGTTTAATTAACTACTTCTAAAATATTGTATAAGAAAATAAACAAAATTAAATATCAATATAAAAAAATTAATCAAACACTTATATCCTTATTTTTAAAAAATAAAATATAAATTTATCCTCTTAAAAATTAATCCAAATACTCCCTTAATACTAAGTGTCCTGCTTAATCATTCTTAACTAATACGTAAGGAGTTATACCTATTTATCTATTTTACCGATGCAAAAAGATTAAGAATAATAATTCATGAAAGAGATTATTATATTCTCATAATTAAATTTGATGTGAAATCCATGACAAGTCGACAATTATGGCAGAGGAAATTATTTGCTTTTTTGTTTTTTAGCCCAGGGTCACTTTCGCCCCCCTGTCTCAACAGACAAAGCAAATAGAGTCTATATTTACTCTACGAACACACAATCTTATGCATTCATTTAGATATAATAATATTTATTACATAGAACATATTTAATATTTGATTAATAACAGTTTACGTTATTTAAAGATATTTTCATGAATATCTAATATATCATTATAACATCTCTTTTATATTATGTAAAATATTATCTGTATGCTACAAAATATTTTGTCTATAGTTGGTACATTGAATGATTATATAGACATTAATTCCAAAAGCAATTCTTATTATTAGTAACTGAAATTGACCTTTCCTTGGTAAGCTCTTCTTATTACTGTGAATTAACTTTGATTATGGTCTCAAATATCAAAGCTCATTAAGAATAAAAATCACTTCCATCTGCATAATTCCTGAATATGTATATTTTTTTGGTCCATATAATTCCTGAATATGTGTACCATATTGAGATGAATATTAGATAAATGGTAAAAATGTTGCCCATCAGACTTCAAAAATATTCATGAGACCATCCAGGTATATCTCTTTTATTCTTACACTGTTGTCATACGTCAGTAAGAGCACTATAAAAATAATAATTTATAGCAACAAGAACAAGAACTACAAAAATAAGTGGAACATATATAGCCGCGATACCCACCCAACTGAGGGGATCAAACATATTATTAATTAGTATAATTAGGGATTCCATATGTGATTAACTATTAGGGCACGAAGCAATTATAGTGGCTTTTTTGAAAAAAAAAATTATTAATTTCCTAAAAGAAGGCAAAAGAGGAAACTGGATCCAAACGCAGCCAAGCAAGAATTTTAATCTGAAATCGCCACTATTTTCGCGATATTCAATTTTTAACCGAAAAAATCTTTGAAAAGAAAAAACAAATTGTAAACGTCATAGAATTAGTGAGTTTTACCATTGATTATTGTGTCATGCTACACGTCATAGGTTCGAACTTTCGCTGAAGAGTTTGCAGTGGTAAAACTATACTCATAGTATTTCCTCTTCCGATAGGAGTAATACTTTTAATAAGACTGTAAAATATAATTTTTACTTTTCTATCTCGTAATAAAAACAAAAAATGAAAGAATTTGCGACTTCTGATTGCGCTGGGCTTGGGAAAGCTTGACAAAATGTCTCGTTACATTTGTGGCTATGTTTGAAAAATAGTCGTCCAAAGTCTCTAAATCAATATCATATTGAAATCTCAATCAAAATTAATTGAAAAAAAAAATCCAGGAGTGTCTGTGGTGATGCACCCTTACAAATTTTGAGTATTGTTACTTATTCAATCAATCTTTATGTACATTTAATTATTTTTAATGAGAAATTTAAATTTCAGAATAATTAGTTAATTATATTACCCAAATTTAATTAAAAAAAAATAAAAATCAACATTTCACATTGAAAAACAAGATGATAGGATGGTCAAAAAGAGGTGGCGGTGATGCCTTTGCTTTTAGTAGTGTGAGCATTGATCAGGCAATAACCGACCACTTTTTTCTTTTTATTTATTATTTTTTTTGCCTTTGGCATTTTGGGTAGTTAGGATTGTAAGTTGGGAGTTTGGCACTTTCTCACCATGCGCCATTTTCCCATGATCGTAAGCAAGCGTGCTACTTTTTCTGTGGCTTTAGTAGATGTGCAGGTCCCATTCATTCAATAGCACTTCCCTTTTGGATTTTTATCGCTTACATGGTTGATTTTTTGTCAGCTAGTTTTCTCAAAAACCGTCTAAGTGTAGGATTTGGAACGGTTTGCTTACTGGTGTGATGTGCACTTTTTTACGGTATTTTTAGACCTGTGACTTCGTTTTAGTTAATGACTAATAATTTAACTACTAATTATTCACTGTTCAATTAGAAAAGCTAGATACCCTAAAAAAGAAAAATAAATTGTTTTTGGTTTAGTAGTCTCATTGTACAACAGTCTCGAGAGCTTGATAAATGATAATAAAACTTTAATTTATTTTCAGCAAAGAGGATTAAGGTGCGTATGGTATATAACCTTTTCTAGTGAAATGTCATTTAATTTCTCAATAAGAGTTGTATATTCTTTGCGAATTTTAGAATCTGTTTTTGGAAAAATTTACACCAATTCTGATCATTCAATTGCAAGATATAATTATAAATTCAAAGTCACCACAAACTCCAAGGACTAACTTCTAATTTGGAGCAAACAAGCACTTGTGTAATAAGGAATTGAATAATTATCATAATAATAAGAAGAAGAAGAATTTTACCCTAAAAATTCTCAAAAAATTGAACACTTTTATAATGGCAAAAACCTTTTTCGTTGTTCATCGAAAAAGAAGCCATTTTTGTGAACAATTGAGCTTTATCATTTTTTAAGTCAGATAAATGGCTGATTCATGATGTTTTTTTAAATAAAAAAAAAATAGTGAACAAATAAAGAATGAAAAATAATTTCAAACGCCAAGGACTAACATCTAATTTTGAACAAACAAGCATTTGTGTAACCATGAATTGAATAATTTTCAACATTGTAATAATAACAATAATTTTACCGTAATTTCAAGAAATTGAATCCTTTTTATAATTGCAAAAACCCTTCTTGTAGTTCATCTAAAAAGAAGCCATTTTAGTGAACAATTGAGCTTTAACATTTTTTAAAGAAACTGGTGAAGAACTAAAGAATTAAAAATAATTTCATATGGTCCATAATCCGGGCTTGAAAAACTCCCAATAACTGCGCGCATGCTCCGATGATATAATTCGCAAACTCTACGTGGTTGGACAAAATTTACGAACGTATCTTCAACAGAAGACAACAAGTGCAGCCAATCGAGTGCTAGTAGTAAAACAACAATATAGAAGTTTATGGAGATAGTATGAAATTAATAAGGGTTTTATCTTAATAAGGGAAATGTTTTAAACCAATCATTTGAATAAGTCACGGACTCACCGGAGTAATTGACTTTCGGAAAACGAACTCTGGGGAGTCGTTGTGGCTATGATTATGGTCATTAGATATGATAAGGGACCGTGATGATCTCCATTTAAATGCATAATTTACGCCATTTTTTGGAGACAGAAATTGAGCAAATAGTAGATTAAGAGATAAGTTAATGTGTAGACATCACACATTAAAATTTTTTTTTTTTTTGAATTTTGAATTTTTAGCTAAAAAATATATTTTTTTTGGGCACATTCATACACAAAGAACTAATTCTCTCCATTTTCATAAACCTCACACATTCTTCGTAAGATTAGAATCCAAGATTTCCATTTTAATTACTATGATTTCTCTTAACGAACACTTATTTAAAAAAATTTAAAAAAAATAATTCTGCGAGTCACACTCACCAACTCACTTTAACTCTCTTCCCATATAATTTTTCTACTCACTGACCTTTTCAGAAATCAAATAAAAGTATTTATCACGATTCAAATCTTTCAACTCTACGTTTACCGATTATATCATGCATAAAATTATAGATTCATAGAGTCTATACATGCTAAAATTGCTTTTCACATAAAACAATCGTGAAAAATGGGGAGATTGAGTCGAGAAATATATCAATTGATAATCAAATCCTCCGGGTCATGGTCCGTGGTCTAAGTGGCTGAGTTTAAAGTTTTCAAAAGGAGAAACGAGTTCATGATGAAAAAGGACATAAGGATGGATCCTCATGTCATAAAATGATAAAAGTGGGGTAATGAGTAAGGCTGTTGATGGTGCTAGGCAAAAGCTGTCCCTTGGGCCTCATTGCCAAGATAGCCCACTGGCCCACGAGGGCCATAAAAAGTGGTTGTCAAAGAAATTGGAAGAATGGCTGCGTGAATGTCGGAAAATTTCGACCCCATATACCGCTTAAACTCGCAGTATACGGCCTGCATTTAGTTTGGTAATCCACGTTCGAGTATTCATGTATCCAATTCTCTCCCGATTAAAAAAACTGGGTGCCCTCAATAACTAAGAAAGATTAAGTGCACTATAATTTTTAAATTTGACAATTATTATGATCTTTACGAGTAGAGTATCGCTCGGTCCCATCAGTACTGAGTTAGTGTGGTGGACTCTTCTTTACGGGGATTGATTAAATAAAAATGTAATAATCAGATAAAACTGTCTCTAACTTATTAGTATGATAATTAATATACTTAAGATACTTTTTTATTTTGGTTCAAAAAAAATCGGCCGTATATAGCATTTCAAGATGTATCCGATCGCTTGGAGATTCTTTTTTTCCCCTTTCTTCGGTGGTGTTTTCTTCTTTAATTAATTCAATTATAGTCAAATCAGCCAATTGAGTAGTAGGACATGGACATGTTACGGAAATGGATGCCTATAAATTGCATTATCATATGACCAAAAAAATAATATTGAGAGGTTTAAAGTTTCAATTTTAGACTTCACTCATAATATATAACCTCTTCCTCAATTTAATTAGATTAAAAACAAAATACTATAATTGTTGATTACACATTTTTAATCATTTTCATACATTATCACAAATAATAATGAGAATAAGGTTTCAACTAAGTAATTAAAATTTAAATTTTTTTCATTGAGATTTTAAGTTCTAATCTTAAAAAAAAAAAAAAAAAAAGAATCAAGGAGCTTCTTCATGAATTTAAAAAACAAAGTCTAAACCAACCACAAGGATTTTCTCTCCTTAATTTGTTTATGAAGCCTTGTTCCTAGCATAATTCTAACATGTTTTATAAATTACAACGGGCAATAGCCCATGCTCCCTCGGGAATTTATTTTCGATTAATCATTGGTTGATTTCTATATTTATATTATATTTATTTATACATTTTAAAGTGAGAAAATTTAGATGTTTATATGACTGGCTTTTTTAATTAGGTTTTTTAAAACTTAATTTTTGGATTTTTAGAATTTTTTTAATAGACTTCCAACAATTGTAATATTTCTTAGTTTTGGAATAGAATTAAAATTTCAATTTCAATAAATTTAATATTGTATACTGTCCTCTTTTTCACATTTTGTGATACAAGCATCCTTCGCCCCATTGTAGTTTTTTTTTAGTATCAAATAGAAATAGAGTTTCAATTTCAATAGATTTAGGATTTTAATATGCATGTAGTACTTTCAATAAATTTAGGATTCCAATATAAATGGAGTAACTTTTTACATCATAAGATAACAAGTATTATTTGTTTGCATTATAATTCTTTAATATTTCTCTCACTAAATTTTAGATTTTAATTTTTTTTTTCACTCTAACAATTTTTTATCAACGTTAGTGCATATAGTTGATTACAGTTATATTGTCGATTAAAATTTTAATTATGTAGATATAAAATAATTAAATCGAAGAATTTACTTCTCAATTCAATTTCGTTTATTTGTTCATTTTTTTCTCAGGAATCAAGAAAATTGAAGTTCAATCATACAACTTTAGAGCATATTATATTCCCATACGCATGGAAAGCAATTGCTCTGAATTTTGCACATATATTTTGGCCCTAAATAGACGTTCTGAAGATTTTAGCTTCTACCGTTTGCCAACCTTTATGCCCATCCGTACTTTGTTCAAAATTTAAAGTTGTGTTACTACACAGTTCATAATGTCCATTTTATTCATTTTTTTTCCCTTTCATTGATGTAATTAAGAGTTGGTCGTTCTCTTTCTGGTAATTTTTATTAAAAAAAAAAGTATTTAGTTGATGCTTATTAATAATTATTTGATTTGTTAACTAAATAAATACTAGTAATAATGATAAATAATGTCAAGTGAAATTCAATGCACCGAATACATGAAATAATGCTCTCAAGCGCCTACCCAATTGACACATTTTGTCAAGTGGATGATTAATAACTAAGCATAAATCCAATTAAAGGAAATTATATCACAATCCAAGATGACATGCTCTAATTGGTGGCATGCAAACGCTGTGAAATAAGTTTTCATTTTTTTTTTTTTTGTTTTGAATCATCTAATTAAAGCAAAGAAATTTAATATTTTTGATATTGGGGTGGACGTAACGAAGATGATGTTGCCGTCAATTTGGTAAACATAACAAAAGATCAATTGCTTGCTCTATGTGTCCCAATATCATTGACGAGCTTCAGCCGGAACTCCACCATGCCGCCGGCCGATCACATTGGCGATCACTATAGCTTCCTGTTCAATACCAAGGTATAATCCCCTTGCTTCCTTACTTTATGCAGTTAAAAATTTGCGTATTTTGAATGAAATGTATGTCCATGTTTGTTGATGTCGCTGATTTATCAAGGGCCTCGCGTCTATGCCAGAGTGCAATAGCCAACGGGCTGATTGAAGATGTGGACAGACAATATGCATCTGCTCCATCAACCAGCTTCTATTTGCATGAGTGTCCTGCCTACACAGCAATATATATGCTAATGTCTTCTTATTTTCCCTATCATATTTCAATGCTAACGTCTTTTTTTTTTTTGTTAATTGAGTTTGACTCAGACACGAACTTGAAACCTTCATGAATTAATTATCCTATGTAATTTGACTTATCTAGATTTGGCTATATTTAGCAAGCAATTTGGTGGGCCTTCTTTGTTTAAATTTCAGAGTAATATTACACCAATTTTTTTTTCTTTCACCGTGCATGATTGGTCATCTTCTAAAGGTTGAAACCATTTGATTTGCATCTTGAATGTTAACTCTTTTATTAAACATGGAACAACTCATTAACCAAGCAAACAATACATAACAAAAAGAAACATGACCTACTTCATACAATGCCAAAAGGAAAATTAGCATACATCAAGACGATGATCACCGTATGATTCATCTTTACAGCTTGTCAAATTCTTTATTAAATTGCTTCAGCTGTTGTTCTTTTTGCTTCAACCGATCTACTATGACAGGCAATGCACCTCTACGATTTAGGTCAAACATCCAGAATATTTCAGTACTATAATCTCCGTATAGTCTTTCAACGCACCTTCGAAAGTGAAGTTCTTTTCCTTCTATTTCATCTTCCACCTTTTTGCCTTGTCCTTCTATATTATCATCAGGAATTTTGCCTTCTCCTTTTATTTTATCTCCAGAAACTCTGCCTTGTATTTCTATTTTGTCGTCAGGAATTTCCTCTTGCGCTACTATTCTGTCTTCCAGGATTTCGCCTTCTTCTATATTATCTTCAGGAATTTCCCCTTGTCCTACTATTCTGTCTTCCAGGATTTCGCCTTCTTCTATTTCATCTTCAGGAATTTCCTCTTGTCCTACTATTCTATCTACCAGGATTTCGCCTTCTTCTATTGTTTCATCCGAGGGAGTGTCTTTCTTCAATTTCTCCATCAATTTCTCTCCGAATTTACGGGCAGAGTGGAACCAACCCAACAGCATATCAATCTCGTACTTGTCATCCTCCCAAAGATCCTGGAGGCTATCATGGTTGCGATCACGCTCACAGTTATTGCTCCGAGTTTCTGGAACCGCCTCCCAACAAATATTCAGAAGTCCTGATTTATGTGTAGTTCTTCCAGTTGTGGGAGGCACTTGTTGATGCCCTTTTGGAGGAAGCTGACAGCTTGGAGAATAGTTCTGGTCTTTAGAGAGGTTACGATTAACCTTATTATCACCCTCTTTGTTCCAATCCCTATCTTTCCTTTGTTCATCAAGTTTTAACCTTTCAAACCTGCGTTCTGCCTTCTCCCCTTCAATCTGATGAAAATTCTCGCAGTGGTTCAGAAAAAGATGGAACTCGTCTATCAGAGCAGGATGGTTTCCTATCAATCTAACAACCCTTTCTTCTAATTGTTCCTTTGTGATCTTTTCATCCCCACCTTTTTTTTCGGTCTGTTCCCTGCTATAGCAATGGAAAAGCTTCAGGAATGCCAAGTAATCCTCTGTGCGAATTAGCGTTCGTTGAACTTCTTGGCAGAAGAGAATTCCTTGTCTCTCAACACTCCCTACTGAATACACCTCCTCCTTTGGGATTACTGGATCATCCGGTGCAAGCTTACTGAATTCCTCGTTCAGATCATCAAGAACATCCTCGTCGGCTATGACTATGGCTGGAGTACTACTGCTGGGTAGGAAAGCGCTGAACCTGTCGATCAAATCGTTATGTCCTTGTAAGATTGTCTTGATTCTGGACTCCACATCTTCAGGTATGCCGTTGCGCATGATTTCAGACATGGCCTCGACAAAGTTTTGGTATTTGTCAGGTTGATTGGAGAATCTGTCTTTCACCGCAGCAACAAAACTGACGGCATTAGCCTTTTGTTCAGGCGAAAACTCCATCTTCATGGAACTATTGCATTCATTCGGATCCCTCTGTCTCTTCTTCTCTCTCTCAGTCACTCTGTTTTCTGTGTTTTGGGGTTCAGGGGTTTCAGAATTTACTCCCATCGATGGAATTTCTTATTTGCAGATGTTTGTTGATAATGAAGGTGATGAGTACTTATGTTATATATATATACAGATAAAGTAAATAGCAATTTGTGATATTGAATCCGAATTCCTGTGGCATTTATAAGTATATGAAAGACAATTGAATAAATAATCTGAGTCCGAATTCTAATTGCATTAGGAGGGCATCAAAAACATCTGAATTTCATAATCATAATCCGAATTAAAGTTTTATTAATTTCTGTTAATTCATTGAAGGCATCTCGTTCCTAAATTGGAAATTTTTTTCTTTTTTTTGGTGGTTAATAGGGCATAATTGGCAATTGTTCTCAGTGAGGTCTCTCTCACCACTGATGCTTTATCAGGCTTTGTCATTGCAAGGAAACATATGCAAGAAACATTATTAACCTCTTGCTAGAACAAAATAGTTAGGCATATCCACATCATCTTTCAACAATACAAAATATATGATAAATATATAAAAAAAGTTACTATCTCTTTGTTATATAAAAAATCAGTATATGCTTTAAAAACTAACAATCTACCGCAATTGAATTATTTTATAACAAAATTAATATACCGTCAGTTAATATTAATAAAATCTATTAGTATGCACACGTGACACTTTTACGTATACATAATTGATTACGCGACGCATCACATACCATTTTAATTTAAAATTAAGTAAAAAATTAAATAAAGAAAAATAAAAAAATATTTCAAAATTTTTGAAAAGTCTCTCTCCTCTCTCTCTATCACCTCTCTCCAGCTCTCCTCTTCTCACACGAACCCAACGACTTGCTACCTCTTACAAAGATTAACCGTGCAACTCCAATTTGTTGTGAAATTGGGCCACCCCTTGGAGTTCCTGGATTTGAATCCTGCTGTCGAGAGCTGCTGTGGCGCCCCCTTGCCAGGCCACCCTATCCTCTTAGTGAGAACCGCAGGGACTGTGTCGAGGTTGTAGATTGACTACTAGGAGCACTCATAACAGGACCTAATAGCCGCTTGCTGTTGCGAGAACTGTCCGAATTGCTGGACTCTGGATGCCCCATTCTAGATGACTTTGTCTCCGGATGGTCTGCCATGTTCCTCATGTCCTGGCCAAAAATTGCGCTGTAATACAGAACAACAAATTAGGAGACCCAGGTCAATGCAATTCCTGGAAAACAAGCAATCATTAAAAAAGAATAGCCAGATCGCTAAATCTTTTTTTTTTTTTATTCCCTGTTTTGTTATTTCTCCTCAAAATCAAATATCCCCCAATTTTATTTTGGATTTTTAAAGTCGAATCTCAACCCAGACACACACATAAAACACACCCCTTATTTCTTCTCGAATTTCCTACATTGTTTTCTTGAATTATTTTCTTGTCGCGTTTTTTTTTTTTTGTTTTTTGTTGGGAGCGTTTGACAGCTTAGCCAATTCTTGGTGGGTCGTCTTCTTTGATTCTGTCTTCAATGGCTGAAACTGTTGATGGATCTTCACCATCTTCGCCTACTGTGGCTTTGGATGGTAAGTCATCCGTTGTTGGCTCATTCCCATATCGAATTGCCCTGTGTTAATAGATTCAACTGGTAGATGAAGAATCCACGGATAATCCACCGTCCAAAGCTGCACTGCAAAGAGGAGAGAGAGAATTTTCAGAAAATTTTGAAATAATTTTTATTTTTTATTTAATTTTTTATTTTAAATTAAATGACACGTAACATATTATGTATCTAATTAATTACATATCAAATGTATTGGGTGCATATTAATAAATTTTATTAGTGTTAATTGATAATATATTAAATTTATTATAAAATAATTTAATTATATTAAATTTATTATTTTTTAAAAAATATATTAAATTTATTATATAATGTAAAAATATATTTTTTTATTTATATTAACCCTAAAATATAAATCATACCTAGAACATAATATGACGTATTTGGTACGTGTCCACTGGTTTATGTCGTAGGAGTGCGAGAGAAAATATGTTTGATGATTTTATCTATATATAGCGTGGTTTTAAGTTTTTACAATAATTGTTATGTTTTTTATAATAAAAAATAAAAATATGTAAAGATGATTTTAGGTTACTAAAAATAAAAGTGTAATAATAAAAATAAAACTGCTGTTACATTTAAATAAAATCTTTTAATATTGTAACTTGCCATAAACAGAAAAGGAAACTCGGAAATATAATATTTGTGCCAAATGCTAGGACTGAAGTCTTACTCGGAAGCGTTCACAAAAAAAAAAAAAAAAAAATCTTGCTCGGAGCCAAATTAACCTGAAAAATTGTTAGTGTTTCTTTTGTCTTTCTCCGATTCTCCCTTCCCCCCACCACCCCCCCCCCCCCCCCCAAAAAAAAAGAATGATGGCCCATTGGAATTTCTTACATGGACGGTGGGAATATTCCTGCCGCTTTCGTTGATTTTATGGACAGTTGGATATTTTTTGCTAAGTCTCTCGACCCGACGACCCTTTTTCCTGTCCATGTAACAGTCTTCGTTTGTATAATATGCGAAGAGTAGAAATTTATGGTAACATTGTGTTATGGGTTGACAATGGTTGTTTTCGAGATCATATAGTGTTTGCTTGAGTTCAAGTTGTACAAATGTCTCTCCCTTTTCTTCTTCTATCAGACCCCACCTGCGAGCTAGGAAGCTTACCTCACGTTAAAGTTGCGGACTGGTGCTGGTGGACAATAAGCAGAGGTGTCCTTTGGCATTACAAGATGTGAAAACAATGCATTGACCGTCTGCATCACCCCACCGGAGGAAAGGTCCAGAAGACTCACTCATATTCGTGTGCTGGGACTAGGATGTTGGAAGCGAAGAAGAGACGGATGGTTGGAGATCGAGCTGGGCGAGTGTCATAATGGGCACGAAGAAGATGGTGAACTGAAGATGAGCATCACAGAAGTTGAGCGGAGGCTTTATGATTAGAGGGATTGAGAATTTGAGATTATGCCTAAAGCTGCTTAATACTGCTTCCCAAGCAATCCTACCAAATGTATTTGACTCCAGTTTTGTTGTGCTAGACTCCAATTTTGTCGTGCTAGAATTGAGTAAGAAAGTGGCTTAGAAGGGTACGAATTGCAAGTTATTGCACTTAATGTGAGTGTTCACGGGCATTTTAGTGCTTCTGCAGTTTGTGGTAGAAGAACATATCCAGAGATTCAACGATAAAACTGCGAGAACGCGATTCAACTATTTCAACAATGTCTACTACACATAATGACAAAGGCGCAAAGGTTTGGAAGCAATCTTCGCACTAACGAATTTCTTCACATAACCTTGCTCTTTATAAATCAAATCAATTGCATCATGCATGTCAGCCTAACTATGTCTGTATAACTGACGTGCCAAGCCAATATATGTTGTCTGCTTGTAGTTATTTCCACTAAGCTCACCCCCTAAATCCAGTCGAGTGCAGATCATTCATTTCGAGCATTCCGCTTGCAATTAAAGTCCTTCCTCATTGTGGAACACAGTTGACCAAAGGCAAAGATGGTGGGCCAAATGGATACCTTAATTGGAACGTCGCCATGCTTAAGGAACAAATAATAGTTAATTGTGGTGAGTATACATTGACCACAGGCACAAGCCAACCCAATAACGTCTTCAAAGGAACCAAAAGGAACCCCAGATGGATGATAGAACCAAGAAAAAACGCCTTTCTTTTTCCAGGTAGCCTTTTCCTTCCGAATCTTATAAACAAGCTCGCAGAGACAAATAAGCACAGCTAAGATTGACATTCCCATACAAACTGGCTGAAAAACAGACACGTGCTGTGAGGAAAGCTGGTCGAAAGCTACGGACAATACCTCCACAGTGAAGTTGGCAATAGCAAAAATCCACTCCAGGACCTACCAAAAAATATTAGAGTTGAACTTTATATCACAAATAAAACTATTTGGCAGGAAAGAATAGAACTTTGTCTAAAAATCCACCGTTCTTCCTTTCAATGCCAACCTTTCTTTTTGAGCCATTTCCATTTCCAGCATTGCGTTGTTGGACATCCATAGAGCTGAAGTCATTGGTCTCCATGCTGATGCTTCGTATAGAGCTATTTCTCCTCCAATACACTTTGGGATTCCCCTTATTGTCATTGTCTTGTTCGGTATCTGTGCAGCTGTAATATTGAGTCTCAGGTGAAGTTCCAGTGGAAGTAACAACCACCTGGAAACGACAGCCAAGAAAAAATTCAATAGTGGATAGAGCTAAAACATCTTATGACTAATATAGTTAACTTCTAAAACATGCATCAAGACCGAAAATGCTATTAATCACTTATTAATTTTTAGAATACTAGTCTTAATTAACGCGAACTCACCTTTGATCCCACAACCAATTCGACCAGGTTGGTTAGAGAAGGGCTGAGTTAGATTATGTTTGACCTGTTTTACAAAATCTTGCTTGCAATAGCATATAATGCTCGTCACATGAGGCAACTGATTAGGAATTGGGATTGGCATGGGATCGACATAGGTGGCTCTATTAACAAATAACATATGGAATATTTCAAATAATGGACTCAGAACAACCCAAAAAGAAAACGAAAAATAGCTCCAATTGCTAGAAACCCCACCTGTTTGATTGCACAATTTAACCCTATAATAATTAGGTAAAAACATAATTAAAAGAAGTCATCGTGCCAGTAAAAGACCAGACGGGCAACCCACCCTTTCGACCTAAATAATAAAACAAATAACGGAGTTTTATCATCAGTCTAACATGGAAGGTAATCCAACTCATCTTAACATCACTCTTTGTCCAATGAACCAGATCAAGAAAAGACCAAACGGGTTAGTTTAATCCTAATTTGATACCTCAAGTTTACGTCTTTTCTCCTTGAACATCTACAGTTTTGGACTTTTAAATCACAAAAACCAAAAAAAAAGAAAAAAGAAAAATACAAATAAATCTACCCATTTCACCCAGTATGAAATTTTTTTGTGGGGTGCCAAAATTTGAGCTTCAAAAATCATGAAAAAGACTTGAAGTTTGACATCGAGATTAGCATCATAACCTGATTGACGTGAAGCACAGCAAGTTCATTAGAGGTGATAGAAATATTGGCTGCAGAGGCAGGGCGGCTGAATCTGTAGCCAGATGTGGTGGCATCAATGTTCATATCGTTGACTCCCAGCTTCAGCTTCCTCCAGTTCTCTCGAGCCCTCCCTGATGCTGATACTGATAATGCCTTCTTCATCCCCTCTTCCATTACTGCTTTTACTTTCCAATTTTAAGCTTAAATTTATGACCAATCCCACGCAAGGCTCCTTTGCTATCCTTTAGACACAGAGAGAGAGTTGGATTGGAGAAGTGAGTTTTTTTTTTCAGTTCAGGAAAAATGGGTTTCTATGTCCAAAAAGAGAAAGAGAAAGGCAGCTGCCTGTACCAACTCGGTCCGGACAACAATAACTCAGTGTTTGTGGGATCATGTTGGACTCGCAAGTCCAAGGAAGGAAAATCGACTTATATTTTTTTCGGTCAAACGAAAAAAAAATCACCAACAAATATTAATACGAATAATAGAGATCTGTTCACTTAATTAAAATTTTAATTTTAAATTTTAAAAATACAGTTACATTAAATATTTATTGTAAGATCTTTGTTGTTCATGTGATTTACCTAAATCACTGCAGATTAATCAATTTTTAAATTGAATATTAAACGATCTTAAAAAAAAAAAAAAGTTATATTTTAATGTTTAGAAAAAAAAAAAAACAAAAGACTTATATTTCATCCCGCCTCACCACGAACTATTTTCCAAGGAAGGATGGGCTTAATATAAGTCCTTAACATTTATCCTTAATATAAATCAACGGTTGGAAGTTTTGCTTCAAGTGCAAGCTCTCCACTTTTCTTTCCTTCTTCTTTTTTTTTTTTTGGCGTACTTTTTTTTTTTTTTTTTTATAGAGTTACAATCTTACTATAAAAGCGAAAAAATTTGTCTTATTTCTTTTGTTTCGGTCCACTTCCTACCTTTCAATTTTTTTCCCTGTTGACTGACCACTTCAATGGATTCATGTCAACGAAATTGATTCTTGAAATTACAAGCCACACTACACAACTCTAGTTTTTGATAAACACACCAAAACAAAAGTGCCATCTAGTTGGTTTTTACGATAATTGTGTTAAATATTACGAGGATGGCAGGAGAAGAGGTTGGATGAGAGAAAGGGAGTGAGAAAGAAGAGGGAGGGTCACGTGATAGGACTCATCCCTTCACTAATTTTATGATTTTTTTTTTAAAATTATGTGTTATGTGTATAATAGTTTATTTGTAATAAAAGTGGTAGCTTATTGTTAATATAAAGCAAATGAGGGAGGGAATCGAATGAGTAAAGTTGACGTGCAATAAATTTAAAGATTTATTGTTTTACTAATTTTATAATCTTTTTCTAAGTTATATGTTATATGTATGATATTTTATTTGTAACAAAGATGGTGGAATATTATTAGAGAGAAAATAAATGAGGGAGAGAATTAGATGGATAATGTTGATGTGCAATAGAATTTAAGGATAAGAGATTTTTTAAATATCATGTGTGTAAGTGTTAAAGTTAATATTAACATACAACAAAAATAATAATAATGTGTATAATAATTAAAATTGATATATCACAAATTTAAACTTGACGCAAAAGATATCTAAATTAACCAAAAAAAAAAAAAACACTCAATTATCTCGTGTGCCCCCGGTACCAATACCTCAACAATTGTTCGGACATTATTGTTACACAAAAGACAGCAGTCAAATTCAAATTTCAAAGCTTAAGTTCAAAATGTTTCATCATCACAGCAAGATTACACAGTTAAGTAAACTAACATCAGCTTATATTATCTTCCAACAGCTATGTTAACTAACTTAGTTGAACCTTGGATACTTGAAGAGAAACCAGAAAACTGAACTTTGTTTACACCAACTAAAGAGCAAAGCCAGCAGCACCAATTTCAACAAGACTCCTCCTTGGGGCTGTTGCTCTGCATTTCCAGCTTGCTCCTCCTTTATCAGTGTCAGGTAGATCAAACGGTACCTGCTTCTTTTGTAAATCCAGCATGCTTTTAACATATATATGTCCAAGTCCATTATGCAGTAGGACTCTCTCTTTCAAAGTGATTGGCATTGCAACATTCTTAGCTTGTTTCAAATTCAAAAGAAAGTTTTTTTCTTTCATTGGAACACTAAATAATTCATTTCCAGCAGTATCATTGATAATACATGATTTATTTCTAAATTCCAATGAAAAATTTTTCTCCAAGAGCTGACCAACACTAAGCAAGTTCTGATTAGCATCAGGAACATAAAGAACTTCAGTGATTAGCTTTGTACCTGCATGTGTTTGAACAATAGCAGTTCCTTTCTCTTGAACTTGCATAAACTCACCATTGCCTATCTTTATTTTGGATGTGAAGCTCCTGTCCAAGTCTTTGAACACTGAGAGATTTGGTGACAAGTGGTTAGTACAGCCACTGTCCACAAGCCAACTCTCTGAATTTTCAGTTGTTGTGCTTCCATTTGCCATAAATAGAAACTCTTTTTGTCCTTTTGTATCATCTTTGACCACCTGAGCTTGTTGTTGTTGGTCTTGTGTTGCTGATTTCTTTTTAGGACATACTCTTTCCCTATGTCCTTTCCCATTGCAGCTCCTACATATAATGTCAAGCCTCCACCAGCAGTATTTAGGAAGATAATTTGGTTTTTTGCAATGTGGGCATGGTTGTTGGATTTGCTGACCACCTATAGTACTGCTACCTCCTTCTCTCTTTTGCTGGTTTTTTTCAAAGTGCTTAGCTGGGAAAGCAGCCTCAGTAGATGTCTCTTCTTCTCTCATCATTCTTCTTTGTTCTTGGGCTTGAAGAGCATTCACCAGGTCACCCAAAGAGATCTTAGTTAAGTCTCTTGAATCCTCGAGAGAAGCAATCTTGGATTCAAATCTTTCGGGTATGCTCACTAATACCTTTTGTACAATGCTTGCATCTGACAACTCTCCTCCAAGAATTCTGAATTGATTGACCAACTTTTGTAGTATATCACAATAATCTTTAATTTTTTCTGTTTCCTTCATTTTAAGAAGCTCAAATTCCCTTCTTAAGTTCAAGAGCTGCATGTTTCTTGACTTTTCACTCCCTGAATATTCTTCTTTCAGTTTCTGCTGTGCCTCCTGAGCTGTCTCACAAGCCATTATTCTGTTGAAGATCACCTCCGTTGGTGCCTTGAATTGCTTGGAGGTCTACTCACTATGGTTTTTTAGTTGTGCTAAGGTTGGATTTTTAGGAAATGGTGGTGCTTCTCCTCCTCCTTTCTCTGTAACTTCCCATAAGTCAAAAGCTTTCAAATAAGCTTTCATCATCACAGTCCACTAGAGATAATTTTCTCTAGAGAACTTTGGAGGTGGAAGTGGAGAGAAGTTGAGTGATGTCATAATTAGGTACTGTTGTGGCTATTTTGTGGTTCTCTCTTGGTTTTTCTTATTTCTTTTTCTCTTGGGTTCAATTGTGTTTTACTCAAACTATTTTTCTTCACTCTCAGGTCCCTCAAGATCTAAGAAAGCTCTAATACCACTGTTGTTTTTCAGGTATGTTTTTGTTGTTTATCAGGTATGTTTCTGCACTTAATTTCTAAGAACAGAAATTCAGGTTCTGTGTAATAGGTAGCAGAAAAAAAACAAAGGAAAAGAGAGAGTATGTGAGCCAATTTGAGGAAAAAACTCAACCTTTTTTCATATTCATCATTAAGCTTATATATAGACTTGGCATTACATTTCAGATTTCAAAAGAAATCTGTAGAGGGGTTTGTAATAGCTAGTTAACAGAAAAGACAACATTCAAATTCAAATTTCAAAGCTTAAATTCAAAATGTTTCATCATTACATCAAGATTACACAGCTAAGTAAACTAACATCAGCTTATATCATCTTCCAACAGCCATGTTAACTAACTTAACTGAACCTTGGATGCTTGGAGAGAAACCAAAAAACTGAACTTTGTTTACAACAGTTAAAGAGCAAAGCCAGCAGCACCAATATCAACAACAAGAACCCAGCTTCACTAAATAATCGACACAACTGTTGCCTTCACGTAAGGCATGGCACAATGCCACCATCCAATCCAGGTGTTGGAGGTGCTGAATGTCCTTAATGATAGCAGTTAAAGGGTGGGAGAATGCAATGGGAGTGAAGCATAGGTGAAAAGCCTCCAAGGAGTCTAGCTGCAACAGCACTTTGTGATATCCAATGTCCCAAGCGAATTCAAGGCCTATGAATCCCCAACAACTCAGCCATCATGTTGGTATTGATTCCAGCAGAACCCATGAACCCCCTCAATCAATTCCGATTCTCATCTCAAATAATACCCCAAACCCAACCTGCCTCAGATTTCCACGGGAGCTTCCATCAGTATTGACCTTAATCCAACCAAGAGGTGGTTTCTCCCAACTAACAAGCAGAAGAAGGGAGGGATTTAGAGGGGCCGGCAACATAAAGCAAGAACCAACATCTGAATCAAGCTATGAATCTGACGAACTTATGACAAGAAATTCTCCACAGCACCTTGAAATACAAAGCCATTCCAGCTAGTCCAAATCACCCAGCAAGCACAAACGAACAACATGCCAAGCTTAGTTAAGTAGCTAGAACTGATTTGAGCTTTCAAAAAGGTAGCAACCCAAGAATCCAGAGAGGAAGAATAGAACGAGATAGGCATGCCAGTAGGGAATAACCTGTCCCAAACCCATATGAAGTGAAGGCAATCTCAGAGAAGATGAAGAATATTCTCTGACCCAGTAGCACACTGAGGACACAAGGAACTATCATATAGCCCGCGGCAAGCTTGCCTTTCATTGTATAACAAATGCCCCTTGAGAATTAACCAGAGGAACGTTTTAAATTTTTGAGTAACTTTCAAGGCCCACAAGACTAGCCAGAACTCATTCCTTAGGCCATAAGTAGCCTCCTATGATAACCATACATAACTAGCCTTAGCAGAATAAAGCCCATGTGAACTAAGAAACCAAGTAATAGTATCCACCCCCTCAACATGCTGAGGTAAAGGAACGGAAAGAATCAAACGTTGAATGTTTGGGGGAATGCAAGTGCGAAGACCTTTCAGACACTACTTCCCCTCCTGAATAATAGCGAGCACTAACGCTTGATCCTTACCAGGTGCAATAGAAGAAACCAACTGAGCAAGAGGTTGGGAAGAGACCCACCTATCATGCCAAAGGGAGACATGATCACCTGTAGCGACTGGATTTCCAAAGCCACTTTGGAGCATATTAAAGCTTTTAGCTATGACCCGCCAGGTATGTGAAGCTGAAGAAGGAACACGCTTTTGGGAAGAGCCAGGACTACATATTTTTATAAAGCTTAGTTTTAAATTGTAACTTTTGATATTTGAAAGTCTATATTGGTTCAAAAAAAGTATGTATCTTGAATTTGATTTGTTCGAATTTTTGTCCGAATAAAATAAGACTGTGTTTTTTTTAAATGACTGTGAAACTTTTTGCAACGAAAAGTGTAAAAAGTAAATCTTATTAATTTTTTAGGTTACAAAAGTTTTTCTGTGGTTTACAAAAAATCTTACTCTCATTTCACTCAGACAATGTTTTAGGCACAAAAAAAATTCTGGGTCTGTACCCGGACTATATATATACGCATTGAACAATACGAGATTTCATTAAAAATAAAACATTGGGATAACTACATACTGAAACCCAAGTAGCCCAAAATAATCTAAAGGCCCGACAATGGAGAACACTTGAACGGACTACAGTACAGCCACAGACAACTAGGCCTAAAGCCTAGGAAAGATTGGCTCACAAGCCAAAGGAATATTGGCCCGAAAACAAAAAGCTCCACAACCACTTCCCACCATCAAAAAGTGGTCGACACTAAGAGAGCTCCCCTGCCAAATGGCGGTAATACGTCAAACGTCTACAACAAAGGACCTAACACCACCCGGCTTAGCCACAAATCTCACGAAAAGCACCCCGAGTCAAATGGCGACACCAAACTGTAGCTACGACCCACACTCGATGTGCCACCCCCATGCACCGAAAAGAAGCTAGAACTACCAGTCTATCATCTGTTGTACAAAGCTCGACCAAAATCCACCAAAAGAAAGCCACTCTCACCACCCTCGACCACGGACATTATCAAGGAGGTAGGGGCGAGAGACGCCAAACGTCAAAGCCCCCCAAATAGGAAAAAACAAGAGAAACCAAGGGACACTAGAGAGCCAAACTCCGCCTACAAAAACACCCAAATAACAGCAACAAACCAACCGATGAAATTGATCCGTCAGCACAAACTAGCAAAACGCTCTTGGTAAGTTAGTGGAATAGGCACACAATAGGCATTTCTAGACACTTGGACACACAATATAAGAAACTATGAAAAGTTTCATTTACACTCAACTGCTTTTCCTAACAATATTCTAAGTAGATACATCTTGAACAAGATAACATTATCAATTCTCGTTTTCGTCATATGTTAATCGAATAGCAAAATATATGTATGAGTATATGAAACCAAAACTGAGAGAAAATTTTAATTTTTCTCACTTTATCTTGTGGCAATTTCTTATAAATTGTAAATAAAAAATATTAACATATTTTATAATTATTTAAATTCTATTATAATTAGTATTAAGATTTTATAAATCTGTTAATATAAATTTACTTGTATTCAAATAAAGATTTGATTGATTTACATAGTACTACTTTGATGCAAATTATATATTTATAATTATAAAATTTTATAATAAAAGAAAATAATAGAAATAGAATGAAAAAGTATTTTTGAATTTTGAAAAAAATCTCTCAAATTTACCTATGGTAAAAAAAAAACTACTTTAAAATATTTCTTAAAAGAGAAGAAAAGAAAAAAAAAAATACTTCCTATTTTTTTCCCCCAAAAGAAAATTAATACTCAATTTTAAAAGACTTCAACTGTTTAAAAATTCCTAAAAAGTTAATACTCAATATCAAAAGTCTTTTTGTTTTTGCTTTTAAATAAAATAAAATAAAAATAAATTTGCTAATATATATCTTCAAACCTACCCATTGCATCAGTCTACAAACTATATTATATAGATATTTATACAAACATATGTGTGCATGTGCTGAAATACCTTACAATCCTATATATATATATATATATATATATATATATATATATATATATATATATATATATTTTTTTTTTTTTTTTTTTTTTTTTTTTTTTTTTTTGGGCCGCCAAGCTAACTTAGGATCCATTTCTTTGTAGAAAATTGTTTTTCCACATTTGTCGACGCTTATAATAGCAAAAAATATATATATATATTCTAAAGCAAAAAAAGTCTTAACAAATTCCGAAAAATAACTAGGGTTCTCATTTTTTAGTGAAACAAGCAGCGAAAGAAGGAGAGGGAGAGAAAACGGAGAGAAAGAGGGAGAGAGTATAGAAAATAGGAGGCAGAGAGAGAGAGAGAACACGCAACAAAATCAGAATTTTTTATGTACCAAAAATTAAAAAAGTGCTTTTCATTTGATTATCGTTTCTGTTTTTATTCCTCGTTGGTTTATTATAAGTCTATAATCAAACAGCTAAGTTTTACGCATAATTCTTTAACTGGAACGTTCTATTATGGTATCTCTCGACTTTTAATTGCAAGATTTAACCGTTTGAATGTTTCAATATGATCCAGTTCATTTGGTCAATTGCAGGGGAAGAAAAAGTGCACAATTACGTAGTTTACTTTTAGTGAGATACGAATAAATATATATTATGTAGTATATTTAACAACATCTAACGAATTATTTTTTTAAAAAAATTTAATTATCTAACAATATATATCAAGTTGTTTCACGTATGTCCAATTAAAATTATATTCTCTAAAATTTTAAAAAAATAAAGAAAATAGAGAGACAAAAAAAAAACAAAAAAAAGACAAACTCACGCAATATAGTGCACCCCGGGCATAAGTTCCAGGTAGAAGTCTCGAAAAATCGGGTTGGGTTGGGTTTAGGTTGGGTCGTTTTTGGTTCGGATCATTTTTTGTTGGATTACTTTTAGATCACGTTACATTCGGTTCGGGTTCAGGTTGGGTCGTTTCAGATTCGATTTAGATTCAGATCGAATTCGGGTCGAATTCGCATTGAACCATTATTTTTTTAAGTCATTTTTTACTAAAATAAAATATTTTAATTAAATTTAAAACTAATTTCTATAATAAACTAAATGTTTAAATTTAGTTTTTGTGTTATATATATCTATATTTTACGAAAATGATACTAATTAGTATTAAAAAAAGATAAGTTAAAGATAAAAGTTAAAAAAAATTTTACTATTTCGTCTTTTTCTTAACCCAACGAGTGGCTCGAATCTAACCTGGATTTAACCCAAAATTTTCGAATTATTTTCGCGTTGGGTCACTTTTGGATTTAAGTTGAAAAATCAGGTTTCTAACCCAATTTTTTCAGATGAATTCAAACGAATTGTCGAATCAGGTCACTTTTTGACACATCTAGTTCCAGAAGACAAATTTGGCACCAGGGGCTGCTGGCCCCTTGTTCCCACCATATAGGTTTCTTCATGTGTAAATTTATACTTAATTTTTATATAAATTTATTTTTGCTCCCATCAATTTCAATGTTGCCCCCATAATTTCATTAAATGTTTTCATAGTTGTTTAGAATTATTCGTATAAAACATTTTTCTATGGCAAAATCTAGTACTAATCCATTTTAAAAGTATTATTTTTTTTAATGAAACAATTTATTGATAATAAAATATAAAATAGAGAAAGAAAAAATAAATATGTAAGTCTTCGTACTAGAATAAGAGACTCTAGCTCATAATTTTTTTCAACATGTTGATTATGCAGGCCAAGATATATGAGGTTACTTATAAACATAAAAAGAACATAAAATAAATTTTAAGAAAATCAAGGCATGTCCGATGATTACTAATATATAAAAAGATATATTTAGCATAATAGGTGAAAATGATAATTCAAAAATTTCAAAAACATGAAAAATCAGAAAAAATAATTGTAATATTTTCGCTGGCTCTCTTACTTTTTTTCATATATGTGTGTGTGTGTCTGTACATATATGTTTCAATGTTATGTTTATAAATATAATTTTAATCTTAAATATTTTTTCTAGATCCGTCTTGAGAACCACGTCTTAAGACAAATTAGTTTTTCAGCAACTATTCCAAGCATGTCCACGTTGGAATAAGAACAAGTAGAATGTTGGATAAAGAAAATATTTTGAATGGCCACCATAGGATTAAATGTGAGCAACAAGTTTAAATAGGTGCACTATTTGGCAAATAATTTTCGCCTATTCAAAAAATATAAAATAAGATATCAATTTTTTTTTTCCATGCATTAAGATAATACTGAATCAGAAAACTAAGCAGAAAACCTCAATCAGCCTTTACGTTTTTGTTGGAGTCATATTTTTTTAAAAAAAGTTACATTACCTAAAAAAAATTATCGAAACGTTATCTGAATGAAACTGATTGAATTTGATATGCAATCAATTAGATTTCATGTGTCAAAAAATAATAATAATTTTTTCTTCTTCGTTTTAGTTACAGTTAAAATTCAGACAATTACAAATAAAATACAAACAATTACATTCAGAAACTATTCCAAACAATTTTTTATTTAAAAATATAATAATATATTTTTTTTTTTTACGCAAAAAAGGAAGTCCCTCAACTTTTCTTTGTCAACTCATTTAGCACTTTTCCATGGTCTTATGATGTGTTTGGAATGGAGGGAAGGGTGGGGAAAGGAAGAGAAAAGAAAAGAAAATAGAGAGAAAATAAAATTATTTGGAGTGATAGAGAAAGTGGAGAGAAAGAAAGTGTGGTGAAAGAAAAGTAAATAGTAATTTGTGAGAGAAAAAGTGAAGAGAAAATAAAGTTATTTGGAGTAGTAGAAAAATTAAAAGAAAGAAAGTATGGTGAAAGAAAAAATGAATAGTAATTTGTGAGAGAAAAAGTGAAGAGAAAATAAAATTGTTTGGAGTGATATAAAAAATAAAAAGAAAAAAATATAAGAAAAAAAAGTATATGGTAATGATTATATTTTTCTTTTTCTCCCTCCTTTTCCTTCGCACAACAAACACGGGGTTCGTGTTAGACCCGTCCACTTGTCACCCATGTCAGCATAAGTCAGCCAAGTCACATGTCATCAAAACTTAGATGACGTGCCATTTCTTACGGTAGAAATAGTGATTGCTCATTGGAATTTCTTACGTGAAACGTAGGAATATCTAATGTTTTTTTCATTAAAAATTTTATTGACTATAAATTATACAATAGAAATATTTTTCTTTCTCATAAATTTTTTATCTCTCGTCTTAAAATTTTTAAAATTTAAACTTAAAATTTTTATTTTTAAAAATTTATAAAAATTTTAAACTCTTATTATTATACCATGTCTGCAGTGAATCGGGCATTTCGAGTTCAGGTTGTACGACTGTCTCTCCCTTTTCTTCTTCTATCAGATACTACCTGCGAGCTAGGAAGCTTATCTCGTGTTAAAGTTGCAGACTGGTGCTGGTGGACAATAAGCATACAGCAGAGGTGTCCTTTGGCATTCGCTAGATGTGAAAACAATGCATTGACCGTCTGCATTGCTCCACCAGAGGAAAGCTCCAAACGATTCACTCAGATTCGTATGCTGGGACAGTGATGTTTGAAGCGAAGAAGAGATGGATGGTTGGAAATTGAGCTAGGCGAGTGTTATATTGGGCACGGAGAAGATGGTGAACTAAAGATGAGGGTCACGGAAGTTGAGTGAGGCCTTATGATTCGAGGAATTGAGAATTTGAGATTATGCCGAAAGCTCTTAATATTGCTTCCCAAGCAATCCGACCAAATGCATTTGACTTCAGTTTTGTTGTGCTAGAATTGAGTAAGAAAGTGACTACAGAAGTATACGAATTGCAAGTTATTGGACTTAATGCAAGTGTTCATGGGCATTTTAATGCTTCAGCAGTTTGTGGCAGAAGAACATATTCAGAGATCCAACAATAAAACTTTGAGAACGCGATTTAACTGTTTAAACAATGTCTACCATACACAATGACTAAGGAGCAAAGGTTTGGAAGCTATCTTCGTGCATGCAAACGAATTTCTTCACATAACCTTGCTCTTTATAAATTGAATCAATTGAATTATGCATGTCAGCCTAACTATTTCTGTATACCTGACGTGCCAAGCTAATATATGCAGTCTGCTTGCAGTTATCTCCACTAAGCTCGGCCCACAAATCCAGTCAAGGGTAGATCAATTTGCAAGTAGGGGATTTACAAGGACTTACACTGTTGCTGTCTAAAGACGAGCCACAAGCTGGACCAAATATGTTAGGTCTGTAGAAGATGATTCTCGCTAGTGAACATTCTGTTTGCAATTGGCTTCCCCCCACATTTTGGAACACAATTGACCAAAGGCAAAGATGCTGGCCCAAATGGATACCTTAATTGCAACATTCCCATGCTTAAGGAACAAAAAATAATTAATTGTGGCGATTATACATTGACCACAGGCACAAGCCAACCCAATCACATCTGCAAAGGAACCAAAACGAACTCCAGATGGATGATAGAACCAGGGAAAAACACCTTTCCTTTTCCAAGTTGCCTTTTCCTTCCGAATCTTACAAACAATCTCAGAGAGACAAATAAGCACAGCTAAGATTGACATTCCCATACAAACTGGCAGAAAGCCAGACTTGCACTTTGAGGAAAGCTGCTCGAAAACTATGGACAATA
The DNA here is from genome assembly GCA_037832335.1 of Carallia pectinifolia. Classification (NCBI taxonomy): domain Eukaryota; kingdom Viridiplantae; phylum Streptophyta; class Magnoliopsida; order Malpighiales; family Rhizophoraceae; genus Carallia; species Carallia pectinifolia. Next base: position 14,083,321 of record CM075453.1, read on the forward strand.
GCTCGACAATGAAGTTGGCAATAGCGAAAATCCACTCCAGGATCTACCAACAAAATAGAAGAGTTGAACTTTAATCACAAATAAAACTATTTGGCATGAAAGAATAGAAATTGGTCTTAAAATCCACTGTCTTTCCTTTCAATGCCAACCTTTTGTTTTAAGCCATCTCTCGTACAGCATGGTTCGCAATTTTCATTTCCAGCATTGCCTTGTTGGGCATCCATGGAGCTGAAGTTATCCTTCTCCATGCTGATGCTTCGTTTTGAGCTATTTCTCCTCCAATTCCCTTTGCAATTTCTCTTATCATCATCGTCCTGTTCGGCCTCTGTGCAGCTGTCATATTGACTCTCAGTTGAACTGCCAGTGGAAGTAACAACCAGCTGGACTTCAGGGATGCCCTCCTCGGTGCTAATATGAGCCTAAATTCCAGCGAACAACACCCAACAAAAAATTCAGCAGTGGATCGAGCTAAAGCATCTTATGACCAATACAGCTAACTTCTGGAACGTACATCAGGACCAAAAATGTTATTAATTACTTGTAATACTAACCTTAATTACCAAGAACTCACCTTTGATCCAAAAACCAGTTTGACCAAGTTGGTTAGAGAAGGGGCTCAGTTAGATTAGGTTTAACCTGTTTAACAAGATCTTGCTTGCAATAGCATTCAAAGCTCTAGTCACATGAGGCAACTGATTGGGAATTGGTATTGGGTTGGAATACAATATGGACCATATTAAAATAATGGACTCAGAACAACTCCTAACAACTTTGATCCAATTGATACTCACCTGTCTGATTGCACAATTAACCCTTTAATAATTACGCGAAAACATAATTAAAAGAAAACATAGTATTTGCAAAAGACTAGAAGGGCAATTATTTTTCGACCTAAATAATGAAAAAAAATAAAATTTAAAGAGTTCATAATCAGTCTAACATGGAAGATAATCCAACTCATCGTAACATCACTCTTTGTTCAATGAATGAGATCAAGAAAAGACCAAATCCCTCAAGTTTATGTCTTTTCTAATTGAACATGTACACATTTGGCCTTTCTAATAAAAATAAAAAATAAAAAAAAAACTCAAATAAAACATACCTATTCCATCCATTACGAAATTTTTTGAGGGGTGCTAAAATTAAAGTTCCAAAATCATAAAAAAGACTTGAAGTTGACTTAAGAGGTCAGCATCATAACCTGATTGAAATGAAGCATAGCAACTTCATCATTGGCTGCAGAGGCAGGGCTGCTGAATGTATAGCCAGATGTGGCCGACGTGGTGGCCTCAATGTTAACACTTATGACTTCAGTCTCTCGAGCTCTCTCTGATGCTGACGCTGGTGATGCCTTCATCTTCCCCTCTTCCATTAATGCTTTTTCTTTCCAATTCTAAGCTTGCATTTATGACAAGTCCAACGCAAATCTGTTTTGCTCGCCTTTCGTTTATATATATATACACATTTTTACGCGGCCCCTGTCACGAAGTTTTTTGAAATTTAAATTTTGTTAATAAAAAATGTCCAACGTACGCTAACCCCTTGTTTGAAAAAAAAAAACAAAGAATATGAAAAGAATAAAAATGAGAGGAATAAATGTTAAGAAGGAATAAATATATTATATTTTTTTTTGTTTAAGAGAGTGTAATATAAGAAAAAAATTAACAAAATTTTCTTTAAAAAATAAATAAAAAGTGAGAGAAAAAATATATATATATATATTATAATGTTAATTATATTCTAGAAATAATATTAAAATATAATTTTTTAAAAAAATGTTAAAAAATTAAATTAAAAAACATAAAATAATTTAATAAAAAATGTAAAAAAATAAAGTGGGAGGCGGGTTTTGCCAACTGCCTCCCGCAGTTTTGGTTTTAATCCCCACATTTTGGGATGGTATAAAGAGGGGCCCAGGGAAAGATTCTAGCCCCACTTTTTGTTTTTTCACGTTCCATCCGTTCTCCAAACGTAAGTAGTTTTTCTTCCCGTTCACATTCTTTCTTTCTAATACTTTTCTTTTCTCGTGCTAATTTTCTCCTCCTAAACACAACATAAGTCTAACTAAATGTACAAATACAAAAAATGGATATGAAAAAAGTGTAAAAAATGTAGTAGTTCATAATTTTGTAATTTTTACCTATTCTGACGTATTATTTGTTCCATCTACATATACATTTTGTTTAGAGTTCAGTTTTCTATATATACCCTCGTTTATAGATAGTATACATATGAAATGTACTTTTTGTGACGAATTTGATTATTTCTTTAACAACGCTTATTCTTTTTATGACAACAAATAACAAAAAATTATATATTAATATTTTATATCATATTTTATCAATTTTATTATAAAAATGAACAAATTTATCACAATATGTATATCAAATATAACTACTAAAATATAGATGTCAAATTTTTTCTTTTTGTTTATTCTAACGTAATTACGTTGGAATTCCGTTGCCGGTAATGTTGTCGTCATGTTTCCTCCATTTTCCTTTTTTTTTTTTTTTTTTAGTTCAGGAAAAGTGAGTTTCTTTCTCCAAAAACAAAAAAAGAAAAGCACAAAAAGATAAAAGCTACTGTAGCGACTTGGTACAGACAACTTCAACTCTGTGTTTGGAATTGGGAGCATGTAAAATTGATTTAGTTCAGAGATGACATTACCCTCTTCGTTTTTTAGAATTACAATTTTACTGTAAATTCAAAAAAAAAAAGCATCTCTTTCATTTGACACAAAGAATAAAATTAGTTATCTCACACATATTATTTTTCTTATTTCTTACTCTTTTTTAAACAAAAATTTTTTAAAATTTTTTATCCTCATATTACATTCTCACAAATACAGAAAAGATGAAAATTTTTCTTTTTTTTTCAACATCATTCATTCCATTTTTCTTCCCCTTATTTTTTTTTTAATTTCTCTTTTTTTTCAACAAAAATTGAAGGAGAGGAAGAAGGAGAGGAGAAAGGAGACTAGGGGAGGAGGAAGAGGGCTCCACCTAAAACAAAGGCAGGGAACGTTTTTTCTTGTTTTGTAATAAAAATTTGTCTTATTTCTTTTCCCTCTCTCCACGTCCTACCTTTCAATTGTTTTTTTTTTTTCCACGTTGACTGACCACGACAATGGTTTCATTATCAAGGAAGATAATAATTCTTGAAAATTATAATCCACGGTACAAAAGTTTAGTTTTTGACATACACACACAGAAAAGAAGTGCCATCTAGTTAATTTGAATTTGTAAAACACAAAAAATTTCGAGGCATGCAATATTAAAATTGAAGGATGCAAAAATTAATTTATAAAAAAAATTAATTATAAATTTACCTATCGAAAAAACCTATAGGATGGGTGTGGGGAGCAATTGCCTTGCCCCTTGCTGGCCCCACTTTCATCCGTTCCTTCTCCCCATCGCCAAGTGGTCCAGTGACCATTCGGACAATCACAAGTGATTTTTCCTTAACATTTCTCAGAATACACATTACACACATTTCCATATTTTAATTTAAATTGCCCCTTGGGTCCGCTTTTCTCCTTGAAAAGTCGACGTATTAAGTGCTGAGGAACATCAACGGGGGCAACTATTGGCTTTTCGTTGTTGAAAAGCATCTAACGACCTTGATTTATTGAGGGTTGATGGGGTCAGGGGACATTTTACTTATAAAGTGTGAATGCTCGAATTGTCTATTTATTTGAATAGGACACCTTCTATTAAGACACCCATTGAAATTTAGGACATGTAACTAAAGACATGGAGGTTCATTGTCTTCATGGTCACCGGGATTTAGTTGCGCAAAATAATGACATAAAAGGAAAATTCGGATACTCAATCGAGTGAATGGTCTGTCGCTCAACAACTACAAATGCTATGGTCTCCCAATTTTTTTTCTTAGTTTTAAACGATGTTAAAAACCAAAATAAATTAATCTGTCAAATGAGATTACGTAATTACTTATTGTTATCAATTTAAAACTATGTATTGTTACCCTTTCTTTTATGTTTGAAAAAAATAGTCTAAATCCTAAAAAAATAGAGGAATGTAAAGGGTGATAGAGATTTGAATCCCTTTTGCTGCACGAGGAACACATACCTCATGCTATTCGGAATCTAAGGTCCACAGTCATTTTTCATTTGGTTTCTATGCTTTCTCTTATTTTATTGCGTCCATTCATTAAATTATCATTTCTGTTTTTATTCCTTGCAGGTTTATTATCAGTAAGAAAATTTTCAAGTTACTATCTATTTTTCACGAGACTTCAAACAACAAGTTGCACGCATAATTCTTTCACTCGAATTTCTCTATTATAATTTTTCTGAACTTTCAATTGCAAGATTTAACCGTTTGAATACTTCATTATGATCCAGTTTATTTAGTCAATAGGGAGGAACTGAAAATTGGGACACGGAGAAAACAAACACAATACAGCAAGTTCGAGAAAACAAATTTGGCAAGCAAAAATGTGTTTGGCCTTTCGGAACCACCGCTTACAACGACTCGCATTAGTTTTCCAACAACTACGCCAAGCAGTCAACTTTGGGATAAGAACAAGATGGAAAAGTTGCTGAGGTGTACCGTCTTTATTTTTCCCTTTTTTTTTTTTTTTTAAATCGGTATATAATCAAAAATAAATAATTAAAAATTGTGTGCATAATATAACACATCTAATCATTGTATAATCATATTAATAAAATATAATATAATAAATTATTATTTTATTTATTGTTAAAAAATAATAATACGATTGTATAAATAATTAAATTTATTATATCGTGAACGTTTTTTTTTGGTACTATTTGTCTCTTACCATAAACTTTTTACTTTTTTTTCTTGGACGAAAAAATAAAGAAAAGGGAAAAGTAACCCTACGAAAGAACCATACGAGACAGATGTCGCTAGTGGCGATAAAATCTAATTATCTTTGGGTTTTTTTTGGTCAAAAATTACATCATATGTAAGTAATTATATATAACATATATAATAAAATAACTTTTTTTTTATTTTAACAAATCTTATATCATTCTATCAAAAATTAAAATTTAAAATTTTAAAATACAAATTTGAGTTCTTAACTATTATAATGTACCTAAGACGCCGTATTGTATTATTTTGAATGCAGATTTTTATTGATCCTATGCAGTTGGGATTTTGCTGGAGGAGATTAGTGGAAAGGATAAATCATCCATCATATAAATTACAAGCCATGCACAAAACCTCCTTATTTTTTTATCAAAAAAAATGCATTATAAGTATAATAATGATTTTTTGACCAAACCATGATGCTGTTTGTTTCCGGTTCATATGTAGGCATCAAACAAAGAAAATAAAAGAAACATAATAATGATTTTTTTTTTTTGTTAATAACATAATAATGATTTGATGCAGTAATATGTTGTCTTCTTTGGGTTTTACATGGATCCATTTTTCAAGGGCCCAATAGCGAGAAAAAGATCTTTCTTCTCTTTTGAAACCCTGACTCTCTCCCTCTCTCTTAATTTTCAAAAGTTTTTCACATCCTGTCACCTTTACTAGCCAGTTATTGGCTCCTGTCCCGCGGTTGCTCGCCTTCTATCCTCTCCTCTCCTCCTCCTCCTCTTCTCCTCCTACCTTCCCTCTTCTCTTTGTCCACCTACTCTATTGGCCTCCTTTTTTTTTTTTCCCCACAACTACTCCCATAGAGTCTTTTATCCTGTTTTTGTCAAGACCTAACTATAATAACGTCATCCATGACCTTATAAGGCCCAAATCCGAGTTCATCGGTGGCCTGCCACCGTTTTTTAAGTCATTGTCGCTAGTGCCTCCACCACAATCTCCGTTGCCAACAACGTCAACTCCGATCTTGTCTTCATTGCCAGCACTATTGTATCTACCGTCGGCGACCCTATGGGAGTTCGGTCTGTTGCTACTGAAGCAGGTGCCTCCAGCATTACCTACATTAACACTGCCTTTACCGGAGCAGGCGTTGTTGCCTTTACCGGAGCAGTCGCCACTGCCATTCACACCTCTGTTGTCGCCGCCCTCATCCATGCCATCGCTAGTCACTCCTCCTCTGTTGATGCCACCACTGTTGGATCTAGCTGGAATGACCTCTGATGCTTCCTTTTGTATTTGGTGATTTGTATTATGTTTAAAAATTTCTATATCAATACTTTAGTGTGTTCGGGAGTCGTTGTCGAGCGTACCCAACTGATTTTTTATGTAGGTTTGTCAAGGTGCAGTAGGTATTACCATAGGCAATTTCGTCCAACTAGATTAGATTTAGTTAATACCTCAGGGTTAGGTCGGTTTAGTTGCAGTTCGGTCGATATCCTCGTTAGAGGATTTAGTGTGAACGGATTTTGTGTTGTGTTTGTTTATGATTGGTCGTGTCGACCACTTGATTTTTAGGCCATTTGAGCCGATTTACCTTCTTATTTTACGTAGGTTTATCAAATGTCTTTGTATTGATTCTGCGTACGTTTCTAACGAGTATTAATGTAATGATTTATTTTCTGTCGAAATAACAAAGTTAGTGATCAGCCTCCATTTTGTTGCCCTTTCCCTTTTATTGGGACGAAAGCAGATTCTCTTTGTGAGTGAAGTCATATGTATTCATTATTATGTTTTGAAAGGAAATAATTTAGGGTTCGGTGAGTTTGGCCTCAGAAGCAACCAGTGCGTGGGTCTCGTTGATTTTTTTTTGGTCAAATTTTTTTTTGTTATGTAAAAATTATTTTTGTTATGCAAAATTCACTTGATGTGTAACTAAGTCAGTAAAATGTGTTAATAATAACAAAATAATGCACAATTGGATATTTTTTGACATTTTTGCAACTTGTTGCCAAAAAAAATCTATTGCACAATTTGATATTTTAGTTACAAATTTACTGATTTCAGGCGAGAAACTAAAATTTGCATATATATATATGTGTGTGTGTGTGTGTGTGTGTGTGTAGGCTGACTCCACTCTAGGGTTACTTCTCAAGCCAAATTCTTTGGACGTGCACTGAGACTCTTTTTGAATTTTCGGGAGACTGATGTGCTGCTGAGTTAGTTCCAGTCGACCTGTGCATATAATGTAGCTTGGTTGACACGAAAAATTGAATAAATATAATCGAGAATTCAGCAATGCTAATGTTGCTTTTGTAACTGTGTGAAGCAGATAATATGTATTACTTCTTGTTATGTGCTATTACTGCTTACTTAATGAGTTGATTCATTGATACTGCTTAAGTAATAGGTAGCTCACCCGTCCAAAAAAGAGAAAGGAATAGGTTAGCGGGTCATTGGGCGGCGAAGTCAGTCCGGTTTACACTTTTATTTATTTACTTATTTTTTTCCGGGTTGTTTCTTTGTCTAGTTTTTTTTTTTTTTTTTTTTCAATTTATAAGAAACCTATTAGACACATAAGGGAAGGAAGAAATGAGATTGGTGGGAGTCTATAAAGCACGGACACTTCAAAAAATGAATGTATTGCGTGTCGAATACGCCGGACACGCGACGGACACGCTACGAACACGTGTCCGACACGGCTAGAAGTGTCCGCTTAAAATTTTTTTTTTTTAATTCGGACACACGTGTCGGACACGGGAAGCACAAGTGTTCGATACGCCACGGACACGCCTGAATATTTTTATAATTATTTTTAACAAATAAAAAAAAGAAAAATTCTTAAAAATTATAATTTAATACTGTAAATTATTCATGACTTTTGAGACGCTTAAATTTCAACTTATTTTTTATTTTAACAGAAAAATTAAATTGATTACAAAATCTTATATCTTAATTTTAGTACTTCACAATAAAGAATAAAGAATTTTACTATATATTGTTTGAATAAAAATTTTTTAAAACTTATAATAGTTATATAAATATATTTTTGGGTGAATAAAATTTATAAAATTGTTTAAAAATATATATATGATATATAAAAATTTTATAAATTTAATTTTATATATATATATATATATATATATATATATATATAGTCGTATCCAAACTGTATTTGTGTCCTAATATTTTTAAAATTAGTATGTCACTGTGTGTCGTACCGTATCTATATCGCCGTATCCGTATCCGTGCTTCATAGTTGGGAGTTGAATTTCACACTTCGTAATCGAGGGATACTCCTTTCAACCACTAGAACAAATGTTCAATCTCTTCTTTATCTGATTATAAGAGAGCCTGATCAATCTAAATTTAAGATCATTAGTTACCTGTTCGACCACTAAGTCTAGTTTTTAAATCTATTATTTAGTGTGCGTTTGCTTCATAGAAATAAAGCAATATTATGAAATAAAATTAAAATAAATAATTGCCAGTGTGAAACAGACTTGTTTCAGCCAAAGTGCATAAAGTTGTATTTCAATACGTAGCGCTAGTGCAATGGGCTAGGAATTTTTTCCCATGTACCTGATTTGTAGATTTAAAAAAAAAAAACAAAAAGAAAGGGCTGCGAACGATTTCAAGGCAAAATGGGTATGGATGCAAAATTGGGATATTTTTTAAATTTAGAAGTTCAAAATTCAACTAAATATAAATTAAATTTTAATTTAAAGTAATAAATTTAGCACACAATAATTTTATATGAATAGAATATGTCAGTTTTGATAATAAATTTATAAAAAAATATATATTTTGATAACATAATAATTATATAAATTGGTAACATATTATCAAAACAGATAAATTTTATTTAAGAAATTTCACAGTTTACTAAATTTGTTACTTTAAGTAAAATTGGTTCTAGACTTGTTATTTTTTAAAATTAATCTTAAATTTATTATTTTAAATAAAAGTAGTGGTATTTTTATATATTAACTCATAATAAGTCTAATTTTAAAAAGGTTGACTTCGCACACACTTATGAGTGAAAACATGGAAAACATACAATTAATCTAATATCATGTAATAGTATATCTATCTTTCTTTTAAATTTAAAATAATTTTTATTATTTAATAATTTAAATTACTGCCTACTGTAATCTTAGTCATAAGTGTCTACTTAGATTTCAAAATGATCCGCCAAAACCCTCTTTGTCAGGCTAGCTTTAAATTCTTGTAGTCGTGCCCCAGCGCCGATTGCTGTGCCACTGAAACTAGATAAACCAAAAGGCCATCAACCACTGCTGTCACGGGCCAGAGCCCCACGGCTGCTAATCTGGTGCTCCTTTCGCACGACCATTAATGCCTAATTCTCATACACGTGTTTTACATATATTAAGCTACTCGAGGGTGAAATATTGAATCTCACTTAGCCATTGTGGATCATCTATTTTCTCTATGACTGTAAAATTTTGAACACTTGAATTGGAAATCAAGTTAGAATTTTTCTGGGACATGTCGTTTGATTTTTTCCAGTTGTCCCTCCATTTAACATCAATTCGGAATTCCTAATGCAAGAGGGATTGGAATTTAGGATTCCAAAACTGTCATAATGTTGTAATTTGTGTGCAAAATAAACACTTACATGTCATCTTCAACCTCAAAAATTTCCCATATAGCCAAGACCTGTAGACCCTGCAAATAAGAAGTTCTTTCCAGTCCATCCAGCAGAGCAACAAACCAAGCCTTAGAGCAAGTACTTGGCAAATCGAAGGGGGTAAATTCTGAAACCCTTTAAGCCCCAAAAGACGGAAAACGGAGAAAACTGAGTGAGAGAGATGAAGAGACAGAGGGATTCAACTGATTGGAATTGTTCAATGAAGATGGTGCTTTCACCTGAACTAAGGGATCGTGCCACCCGTCTTGTTTCTGAGGTAAGAAAAAGGTTCTTTGATCTGCAGCCTGACAAATACCACAGCTTTGTTCGGGTCTTGTATGATATAAATGCACAACGCATCAGGGGCAACAGCGTAGCTGAAGAAGAAGGGTGCACAGGATTGTGGAAATCTTCCAAGGTCCTGACGATTTGATTCAGGGGTCTAAAGATTTCCTGCCTGGCAGACAAGTCGAGCCGTAGTCATAGTGGACAAGGATGATCTTGATAATTCGAACAAGGAATTCGGTAAGATCGCGCCAGTTATTCTAGCAATCCCCTCGGCCCCAACTGGAGCCAAGGTGAAAGAAGATGGTGAGAAAGAAGAGGAGGAAAAGGAGGACACTAAAAAGGAGCCCGTGTATTCAGTGGGGAGAATTCGGACACAAGGGCTCTGCTTCTGCCTAAAAGGTCAGCAAGGGCTAGCTCGTACAAAGGATTACTTGGCATTCCCGAAGCTTTCCATTGCTACAGCATTGAAAAGATGGACAACAAAGATGAGGATGAAAAGATGGATAAAAAAAATGGGGATGAAAAGATCACAAAGGAACAATTAGAAGATGGGGTCGTTAGTTTGATACGAGAGCATTCTGATCTTATAGGCGAGTTCAAGCCTTTTCTGAATCAGTGCGAGAATTTTCATGAGATTGAACAAGAGAGGGCAGAACGCAGATTTAAAAGGCAAAAACTTGATGAACGAAAGAAAGGCAGGGATGGGGAAAAGGAGGACGATGATTCAGTTAAGTACATTTCTCAGCTATTACCGAAAGATCATCAACTGGCTGCTACCACAACCGGAAGAGCCAAGCACAAATCCGGGGTTCTGAATGATGGTTGCGTGGCAAAGCCTCCGAAAATTGAGGGAGGCAACTATAAGCGTAAGCACAATTCTGAAAGCCTACAGGATCTCTGGGAGGAGGATAAGTGCGAGATTGAAGTGCTGCTAAAATGGATTGAATCAGCCATGAAATGCGAAGAAAAATTGAAGAGCGTTACCCCCTTAATAAAATAAAAGGATTGAGAGGGATTCCGTTTAAAAGGTGCGTTGAAAGAATGTATGGAGATCATAGTCCTGAAATACTCGTCTTGGTGAAGGAAAATCGTAAAATTGCAATGCCTGACGTAATAGCTCCGTTGAAGCAAAAAGAGGAAGAACTGAAAATTTTTAATGAAGAACTTAAAAAGTTGTGAGATGAATCATATGAAAGTTCAGTCTTGATGTGTGCTGATTTTGTCTGGTGCATTGTATGAACAAATCTTATTTCTTCTTGTTATTTATTATTTGAAAAAGTTGAAATTTTTTTAAAAAAAAATTAAAATTTAAAAATAATAATAAATACTTTTAAATTTTAAATTTTTTTAAAAAAAAAATATGACGAGACGTTGGGCCACAACATTTGGCCATGTAACAGCCCCATTACTATTATTACTGGGTCAATGAGTTCATCCATCGGTACTTCGGCCGCAGTCATAGCACTTGATGACCAGTGACATTTATTGATTGTGACAAACATAGATGCATCCCAATTGATGACTAACAAACATAGATGACTCCTCAATAGAATATTTGAAATTTCTCCATAATTGATGATTATTACTCCAGATGTTTTTCTCCAGAGTTTTTCTTTTAGAAAATTTCCATGCCCCTTGAAATTTTTTCCTTTTTGAGAAGGAGATCGATTTAAATTGTTTGGATAGCAGTACTACCTTGTAGAATTTGCTGGGCTGTCCCAATTCAAATAAAATAACCATAGATTTGGTGGAGTCAGAAGAACTTTTCATTTCAGTAAAATTCAAGTAGTCCACGTCCTTTGTAGTTACTTTTACATGATGTTGAAGTACTTGAAACCAGGCCTGGTTCTGGTTTTGTTATTTGAAAAGGGGATTTTTATTTTGATTTTTTTTTAAATAAGTGTAATTTATTTATAATTTTATATTATATAATAAATATAGGTTTATTTAAATAAAAAAAATAAAAATAAGATTTAAATGATATTAAATTGTAAATTAATTTTACTGAAAAAAAAAGAGTAAAATTATCAAATGTCGATTGATTGCTGCTTTTGTTGATCTTTTTGTAATATGCGAAGAGTATAAATTTATGTAAACATAGAATCATGGGCTGACAATAGTTGTTTTCCAGATCATATAATGTTTGCTTGAGTTCAGGTTGTACGACTGTCTCTCCCTTTTCTTATTCTATCAGACCCCACCTGCGAGCTACGAAGAGTTAAAGTTGCAGACTGGTGCTGGTGGAGGCGGACAATAAACATACAGCAGAGGTGTCAGACGACTCACTTTGGCATTGCTAGAAGTGAAAACCATGCATTGACCGTCTGCATCGCCCCACCAAAGGAAAGTTTCAGACGACTCACTCATATTTGTATGCTAGGACTGGGATGTTTGAAGCGAAGAAGAGATGGATGGCTGGAAATCGAGCTCGGCGAGTGTCACAATGGGCATGGAGATGAATTGAAGATAAGCACCACGGAAGTCAAGGGTGGTGTCGTTGAGCGAGGCCCTACGATTAGTGGGTTGAGAATTTTAGATATACACCTAAAGCTGGTTAATAATGCTTCCTAAGAAATCCTACCACATGTATTTGTCTCAAGTTTTGTTGTGCTAGAATTGAGAAAGAAAGTGACTTTAGAAGTGTACGCTTATTGGACTTAATACAAGTGTTCATGGGCATTTGCTTTCAGCAATTTGTGGTAGAGAAAAACATATTCAAAAATTCAATAATAAAACTTTGAGAACGCGATTCAACTATCTAAACAATGTCAACTATACAAAATGGTAAAGGAGCAAAGGTTCGGAAGCAATGTTCGTGCAAACGAATTTCTTCACATAACCTTGCTCTTTATAAATCAAATCAATTGAATTATGCATGTCAGCCTAACTATGTATGTCTGTATAACTGACGTGCCAAGCCAATACATGCGGTCTACTTGCAGTTATCTCCACTAAGCTCGCCCCACAAATCCAGTCAAGGGTAGATCAATTTGCAGCTAGGCGATTTACAAGGACTTACACTGTTGTTGCCTAAAGACGAGCCACAAGCTAGACCAAAGATGTTAGGTCTGCAGAAGATGATTCTCGCTTGTGAACATTCTGCTTGCAATTGGCTTCCCCCCACATTTTGGAACACAATTGACCAAAAGCAAAGATGCTGGGCCAAATGGATACCTTAATTGGAGCATTCCCATGCTTAAGGAACAAAGAATAGTTAATTGTGGTGATTATACATTGACCACAGGCACAAGCCAACCCAACAACGTCTGCAAAGGAACCAAAACGAACTCCGGATGGATGATAGAACTAAGGAAAAGAACCTTTCCTTTTCCATGTAGCTTCTTCCTTCCGAATCTTACAAACAAGCTCACAGAGGCAAATAAGCACAGCTAAGATTGACATTCCCATACAAACTGGCAGAAAGCCTGACTTGCGCTGTGAGGAAAGCTGGTCGAAAACTATGGACAATAGCTCCACAAAGAAGTTGGCTATAGCAAAAATCCACTCCAGGATCTACCAACAAAATAGAAGAGTTGAACTTTAATCACAAATAAAACTATTTGACATGAAAAAATAGAACTTTATCTTAAAATCCAGCATCTTTCCTTTCAATTCCAACCTCTCGTTTTGAGCCATCTCTCCTGCAGCATGGTTCACAATTTTCATTTCCAACATTGCCTTGTTGGACATCCATGGAGCTGAAGTTATTTGTCTCCAAGCTGATGCTTCGTATCGAGCTATTTCTCCTACAATATACTTTGTGATTTCCCCTATCATCATCATCTTGTTCGGCATCTGTGCAGCTGTAATATTGAGTCTCAGGTGAAGTTCCAGTGGAAGTAACAACCAGCTGGATTTCGAGGATGCCCTCCTCGGTGCTAATACGAGCCTAAATTCCAGAGAACAACACCCAACAAAAAATTCAGCAGTGGATCGAGCTAAAGCATCTTATGACCAATACAGCTAACTTCTGGAACGTACATCAGGACCAAAAATGCTATTAATTACTTGTAATACTAACCTTAATTAACAAGAAGTCACCTTTGATCCGAAAACCAGTTTGACCAAGTTGGTTAGAGAAGGGGCTCAGTTAGATTAGGTTTAACCTGTTTAACAAAATCTTGCTTGCAATAGCATTCAAAGCTCTAGTCACATGAGGCAACTGATTGGGAATTGGGATTGGGTTGGAATACAATATGGACCATATTAAAATAATGGACTCAGAACAACTCCCAACAACTTTGATCCAATTGATACTCACCTGTCTGATTGCACAATTAACCCTTTAATAATTGCACGAAAACATAATTAAAAGAAATCATCGTACCAGCAAAAGACCAGAAAAGCAATCCTTTTTCGACCTAAATAATGATAAAAAAAATAAAATAAAATTTAAAGAGTTCATCATCAGTCAAACATGGAAGATAATCCAACTCACCGTAACATCACTCTTTGTTCAATGAATGAGATCAAGAAAAGACCAAAAAGGTTAGTTTAGACCCAATTTGATCCCTCAAGTTTATGTCTTTTCCAATTGAACATCTACACATTTGGACTTTCTAATCAAAAAAAAAAAAAAAACCAAATAAATCACACACCCATTCCATCCATTACGAAATTTTTTGTGGGATGCTAAAATTAAAGCTTCCAAAATCATTAAAAAGACTTGAAGTTGACTTAGAGATCAGCATCATGACCTGACTGACATGAAGCACAGCAACTTCATCATTGGCTGCAGAGGCAGGGCTGCTGAATGTATAGCCAGAACCAGAAGTGGCCGATGTGGTGGCCTCAGTGTTAATACTTATGACTCCAGCTAGCAACTTCCTTCTTTTCTCTCGCAAATTCCTCCATTTCTCTTGAGCCCTCTCTGATGCTGATATTGGTGATGCCTTCATCTTCCCCTCTTCCATTACTGCTTTTTCTTTCCAATTCTAAGCTTACACTTATGACCTTTCTCAACAAAAACAAAGGTTACACTTATGACCAGTCCAATGGAAAGCTGTTTTGCTTGCCTTTCGTTTTTTATATATGCATATTTTTAACGCGGCCCTGCATATGATGTATCATGAAGTTTTTCGAAATTTAAATTTATTAATAAAAATTGTCCAATGTACACCAACCCCTGCTGGGAAAAAAAAAGTAGGGGAGAAAAATATGAGCAATGAAAATAAAATGAGAAAAATAAATGTTACTAGAAAGAAATGTACTTTATTTTTTATATATTTGAAAAAGTATAATGTAAGAATAAAAAATTAAAAAAAAATTTAGTTGAAAATGAAAAAAAATAAAATAATATATATTATAATATTAATTATATTTTTAAAAAATAATATTAAAAATTAAATTAAAAGACATAAAAGTGATTTAACAAAAACTGAAAAAAAAAAATAGGGTGGAATTTTTGCCAACCGCCTCCCACGGCTTTGGTTTTAATCCTCCCAAATATGGTGATGGTATAAAGTGGGGCCCACGAAAAGAATCTGGCCCAACTTTCTTTTTTTTTTTTTTTTTTTTATTCCACTCCCTCTCCAGTTTTGAAAAATACTTTTTAGTTATGTAATTTCTGTTGTGTTTTAATTAATAAATAAATATTTTTTTATTGTTATTATTATAATTTTTATATTATATTATATAATTTTATTTGACATGTCGTATATTATTGTTAAAAATTATATATTTTAAATTACTTTTCATATATTTCATCTGACATATCATATAATGACAGTTATTTAATAGTTATCTAAAATGACAACTACTTATTGGTATCCAGGAGTTTTTTCTTTTCATCCTTATTCCCTCTCCCTTGCACCAATTTTTTCCTCCCAAACACAGCACAAGTTTAATTAAATGTACAAATATAAATTTCATATATGAAAAAAGTGCCAACAATGTAGTATTTTATAATTTTGTAATTTTTACCAATTCGGACTCATTATTTATTCCATCTGCATACACATTTGGTTGATTATAATGTACATTACGTCGGAATTCCGCTTGCGGGTAATGTTCTCGGCATGTTTCTTTCCATTTTCCCTTTTTTTTTTTCAGCTCAGGAAAAGTTAATTTTTTTTATCCAAAAACAAAAAGAGAAAAGCACAAAAAGATGAAAGCTAACTGTAGCGACTCGGTACAGACAACTTTAACTCTGTGTTAGAAATTGGAGGCATGTAAAATTGATTTAGTTCAAATATGATATTACCCTCTTGGTTTTGTAGAATTAAAATTTTACTACAAATGTCAAAAAAAAAAAAAGCATCTCTTTCGCTTGACATAAAAGATAAAATTTGTAATCTCACACATATTATTTTTTTATTTTTTATTTACTTTGAAACAAAAATATTTTTAATTTTTTATCTTATATTATATTCTCACAAATACAAAAAAATGAAATTTTTTTTAATATTTATTCTTTGTTTTTTCCTTCCTCTTACCTTTTTTAATGTCCTCTTTTTTTTACAACAAAAACTGAAGGAGAGGAAGAAAGAGACGAGAGAGGAGGGAGGAAGGGGGCTACACCCAAAATAAAGGCAGGGTACTTTTTTTTCTTATTTTGTAATAAAAATTTGTCTTCTTTCTTTCGTCTCTCTCCACTTTCTACCTTTTAATTTTGTTTTTCCATGTTGACTGACCATAGCAAAGGTTTCATTATCAACGAAAAGAATAATTCTTGAAAATGACAATCCACATTACACAACTTTAATTTTTGATATACACGTAGAAAATAGAGGTGCCATCTACTTAATTTGTCGAGGATTATTGTACAGACACGTATAAATAAATATATAGAAAATATGCAGTTAATTGAACAATATATAGTTAATTTTTTTAAAATTCAATACATTTTTTATGATTTAACAATTCACATTACTACGTACCTATCTCGCATCTTCCTAAGTGTGGTCACACATATTTTGTGTAATTTGAATTTGTAAAACACAATTCTTTTGGAGGTAATTTTAAAAACTAACGTCTCCACATCAATCTAGCATATTTAAGAATACGGTGTATTTAATATTTTTTTATTAAGATTTTATTTTCAGAGTGCTTACCGAGGTACAATAATTAAAATTAAGATTTAACGACTATTAAGTCATAATTTAGAAACTGAGATATGAGATTCAAATCTTATACTTTATTTATAGATAAAATTTGTTTCTCCAATCTAACAAGACCAAAAAGATAATGTACAAAATTAAAATTACAAATTCTTTAATTATAGTAGAAAAAAAAAAAAAAAACGAATTGGCTCGTTGGCAGGTGCCGTTGCCATAGCTATCCACTTACGCGGCAACGCCAAGAGGAAATTGGTTTCTCCAACGATGATGAGTTGAAGTAGAGACCCCTTTAACGCGTGGAATAGAAATATCCGTACGTGTTATAGAGCTTGAATGCTTTGAACTATCTCTTTATTTCAATGCGATACCTTCTATTAGGGTCAATACTTTAAAAATCAAACTAATCATCGAATCCGTAAAGTCATAGGTTTAAAGTCCAAACCATTCAATCGAAATTTGTACTAGTGTTTAATAACAAATAAGTATATACTTATTTATTAGTAATTAAGAAGTTGAAAAAGGGAAAATATATGATTTAATTTTCTTTTACTAAAAAAATTTTCAATGATTAGATTTAAATATTTTTGACAAAAAAAACTATAGAAAGATTTAATTGTGTCTTAACTTTTTAGTTTCAATAACTAAATTACTAGTTGAGATAAAAGTTTTATGAGTCAATTTCAAGTTTGAATAAAATTTAGAATTCAATTATAAGTATTGAAAAATATAATATCTCATATTAATTAAAATAGGTTGATAACATAACTTATAACTTATATTGATTTTGAACTTCTTTTACTTTCATCTTACTTGAGCTTTTTGTAGGTTTTGAAGCCTATAATTATTATTTTAACATGGTATCAGAACTTAATTTACTCTTTATATCTGTACTTATTAATTTAACTTATTTTTATGTGTTTGGTCTGTTTCATTCTAATTTTTATGTGTCACGTGTTAATTGGAACAAACACATATTAAGAAGGCGTGTTAAAATACATTATGCCCCATATTGACAATATATAAATTTATAATATGAATTATAATAATTTTCAATTTTTCTTATTTTCAATTTAAACTTTTAATTGGTTTTGAAACTCAAAGTCATTATTTGACTTATACAATTATGGAGATATCAAGTCAGAATATTAACAATCAATCAATTATAAAGATTTATATAATTAGATATAATTAATATATAATTCTAATATCTTGAATTAATATCTTTGATACTATATTAAATAGTGACTATAAATTTTAAAGTTTACTAAAAATTTAAATTAAAAATTTAAAAAAATTCAAAATCATTATAACTTTTTAGTCATCTTATAAATTTATATATTATCAATATGAGATATAATATATTTCACCAATAAGTCATTGTAACTATGGAAAAACCATGGCAGCCAAGCTAAGTTTGGATTCATTTCTTTATATAAAAATATTTTTCCACACTTGTCGACGTTTAAAATAGCACACAAAAAAAAAGTAAAGAACGAAAATTTATCATTTTCTCAACCAAAAAAATCTTAACAATTTCCGGAAAATAGCTACAGTGACGCTCAAGAAAATAACATCATTTTTTGTAAACCGAGAGAGAGAGAAAGAGGAGAGAGAGAGTGACAAAACACAACAAAATCAGAATTTTTGCGTACCGAAAATAAAAGAATGTTTGTTGAAGGTTTAGTGTCACAGTAATATATATATATATATATCTATGCTTGCCAAAAAATATTTTTACTAATAAATAGTTTGTGTGAATAAGTTGCTTTCTTTCTAAATAAGTGGACTCGCAGTCAATTTTTATTTGGTTCCAATACTTTATTTTATGTTATTATAATGTCCTTTTCATTTGATTATCTTTTCTGTTCTTATTCCTTGTAGGTTTATTATAAGCATGAAATCAAACAGTTAGCCATACGCATAACCCTTTAACTATATTTTTCTATTGGATTTGATTACGTGAATACGTACAAAAAATAAGCTTGTGATTTATTATATTATAATTGAGCGTTGTATTTGTGTAACAAGCCTCTCAATTTTTACAAAAAAAAAAATAATTAAAAAATATTTTTAAATTTTATTATAATAATTAAATATTTTATTATACAACTATAACTATAACGTTCAGTTATAATGTGTTGACTTTTACATGTCTCTTTTTTACGCGTCCGTTTTCTATTACAGTATCTCGGAACTTTCAACTGCACGATTTTACCGTTTGAATATTTCAATATGATCCGGTTCATTTGGTCAATTGGAGGAACCCGAAAAAAAAACGTTGCACTATTATGTAATTATCTTAAATGAGTTGTAACTAGGTACATATTTAATTTAATAGTATCTAATAAATTATTTATTTTTTTTAATTTTAATTTTAATTATCTAAAATTTTATATCATTGTGTATGTATGTATATCCAATGATTTTCTTTAGTTAAAAAAATTCGTTTTTTCTAAAATTTTCTGAAAAAAGGAGATAGATAATTCCCCGGCATAAGTTCTAGAAAACAAATTTGGCACCCAAAACTGCGTTTGGTCGGGACTCATAGAGTTGGGGCCAGCCAGCCAGGGCAGTCGGCTCCTCGTTCCCACCATATAAATTGTATTATTCTTAAATTTATACCCCATTGTTCTATAAATTAATTTTTACTCCCCTCAATTTAAATATTACCCGTATAGTTTCACTAACTGTTTTTATGTTTTCATGATTGTTTTAGAATTATTTGTATTAAATTTTTTCTAATGCAAAATCTAGTCCCCACTCATTTTGAAAAGTATTGTTATTTTTTAAAAAAAAATTACGGATAACATAACATGAAAAAGAAAAAGAAAAAGAAGAGACAAATATATAAGTGGTCATACGGGAATAAAAGGCCCTAACTCATGATTTTTTTCAACACGTTGATCATGCAAATATAAGGTTCAAAATTTAATCTAATCCAATCTCAAAAATTTTCTGTCTGAATTTTAATAACGTATATAAGATAAATTTTGCAGAAAATAAAATCATGTATGATGGTTACTTATATTTGAAAAGATATATTTAACATAACAAATGAAAAAAAAAATTATTCAAAAGTTTCAAAAAATGAAAACTCGAAAAAAAAACTAGTGTTATATTTATTCTACATAATTATTAATATTATATATATATATATATATATATTTGTGTATATATATGTTTCAACGTTACGTTGACACATATAATTTTATCCCTTAAATATTTTTGCCGGATTCGTTCCTATTTGGGAACAACGGCTTAAGACTAACTTTAGTTTTTCAACAACTATTCCAAGCATATCGACTTTGGATTAAGAACAAGTAGAAGGCTATATTGCTCAAAAAGAGAATTTCATTATAAAAACGCAAAAAATAGACACAATTATTCTAATTTGTACATAAAATATTTTAAAACAGAAAATCTACAATTAACAATTATAATTATATGTTTGTAATATCAATTTGCAGTAGTGTCTATTTTTTATATCTCTATTATATTTTTGCGATGAAAAATGAACGCAGATGGCCCTTGTTTGGCACATTGAAAACGGCAATTTGATATTGTAGGCGACATAGATCTAAAATAATTTGTTACCGGTCAGCTATGCGCTTAAATGTCAGCAACATGCTTAAATAGGTCCACTCTCCCGCTTTTGATCTAAAAGAAGGCATACCCCTTTGCCCAAAATTTTAACCTATTAAAAAAAACATAAAATAACTTATTAGGTTTTTTTTTCTATTAATTAAAAAATATATTAAGTTATGAGTTATATAATTGAAATAGTTCTCTCTCATTCTTGTAAATTACGTACTCCTTTTAAGATTATAATTATAGTTCACTAAGATTGAGATGTAAGTTATTAACTATTAGAATAACTCCTAAAGGACATCAAATCAGGTATTAAATTGATGAATGCAACACAAGCAAAAACTTTATATGTCAAATATTTAATTGACTTGATTGATAATTACGTATTAAGGTTTACTATATATGTACAAGGATTCAACATAGGCAGCGGAGATAAGTACTAATGAATTAATTGTGAGTTGCTCATTTTATTAATTTAGTACAAATCAATTTTAAATTATATATTAATGCATAATTATGTTATCAAGTTGAGAAAAGCTCCATTGCTAGCTGTCTACAAGTTTCAGATTATAAAACAACTTTACCCTATCACAAGAGACTTTAAATTTTGATTAAGTAGATCATGTGTGTGTCTGTTTTTGTCCTCCTCCCTTCTTTCCCCATGGAGACCAAAAATAAAAAATCTAAGATATCCAAAATTTGTTGTCCACAAATGCAAGCATTATTTTTTTGAACAAAAAAAAAAAGATTTATCGAAAATATGTTAGTCATTAAATTTACATATTAGATTCAAAGCAATCTCGTTTATATGTCTCATTCAACACAACTCATAGGAAGACAAAGTACATTTTTTCTTATTTTGTAATAAAAATTTGTCTTATTTCTTTTGTCTCTCTCCACTTTCTACCTTTCTATTTTTTGTCCATGTTGACTGACGATAACAATGGTTTCATATCATCGAAGATAATAACTCTTTGAAAATTACAATTCACAGTACACAACTTTAGTTTTTGATAAACACACGCGCCAAAAAAAAAAAAGTGCCATCTATTAATTTTGAATTTGTACAATAATTACAACACAATTCTTTCCGAAGTAATTTTAAAAACTACATCTCCACATCAATCTAGCATATTTAAGAATACGGTGTATTTGACATTTTTTTATTAACATTTTAATTTCATAGTGCTTAACGAGGTACAATAATTAAAATTAAAAATTATTAGATATGGCTCAGTGGCTACCGAATCATAACTTGAGAATGAAATATAAGATTTAAATCTCGTATATCACTGACAGATAAATTTCATTTCTCCAATCCAACTAGACCAAAAAAATGATAATTAAAAATTGAAATTACAAATTTTTTTATTTATAGCTATTATGCTATTAAAAAAAAAATCGAATTGGCTTATTGGCAGGTGCCATTGCCATAGCTATCCACTTACGCGGCAACGCCAAAGGGAAACCCGGTTTCTCCAACGATTAGTTGAGGTAGAGACCCCTTTAACGCGTGGAATATAATGGAGCTTCAATTAATGCTTTGAGCTATCTATTTATTTTTATGCGATACCTTCTATTAGGATCAATATTTTGAAAATCAAACTGACCATCGAATCCAAAAAGTCATAGGTTTAAAGTTTGAACGATTTAATTAAATTTATAACGGTATTTAATAATAAATATATAGTTATTTATTAGCAGTTAAAAAAAAAACAGAAAATATGTGATTTCATTTTTTTTTACTAAAATCGTTTTCAAAAGCTAGATTTAAAAATTTTTGACATAATAAAACTAGAGGAAGATTTGACTTTGTGTTAATTTTTTAGTTTTAATAACTAAATTACAAGTTTAGATAAAAGTTTTTGAGTCAATCTCAAGTTAGAATAGAATTTAGAATTCAATTATAAGTTAAATAAATTGTAGGGCTAAATTGTAATTTTGGAAAAACCATGGCAGCCAAGCTAAAGTTTGGATCCATTTCTTTATAGAAAAATATTTTTCCACAATTTTCGACGTTTAAAATAGCAAAAAAAAAAAAAGAAGTAAAAAACAAAAATTTATCATTTGTTCAACCAAAAAAAATCTTAACAATTTCCAAAAAACAAATACAGTTAGCAACATCATTTTTTGTGAACCAAGCCAAAAAAAAAAGGGAAATAGATAATACCCCAGCAAAAGCTCCAGAAGACAAATTTGGCACCCAAAAATGCGTTTGGTCGGGACTAATGGATATTGAGTTTCAGGAATAAAAATTTATGAGTGTAATGTGTCAGTTTTTTGAGTTAATAATAGAAGAAGATAGTTCAAAGTTTTAAGTTCATTCTTCCAAATTGACCATCTCAACTCAACAAGCAAAGAGAGAGAGAGAGAGAGAGAGAAAACACAACAAAATTCTTTTATTTTTGTGTACCAAAAATAAAAGAATGTTTTGTTGAAGGATTAGTGTCACAGTTAAAATAATATGTATATATCTGTATATATGCTTTGCCAAAAAATATGTTTCCTAATAAATATTTTATGTAGATAAGTTTTTTTTTTTTTTTTCAATAAGTTGACTCGCAGTTAATTTTTATATGGTTCGAATACTTTATTTTATGTTATTATTATGTTTTTTCATTGATTATCTTTTCTGTTTTTATTCCTTGTAGGTTTATTGTAAGTCAGAAATCAAACAGTTAGCCATAAGCATAACTCTTTAACTATGTTTTTCTATTACGGAATCTCTGAACTTTCAATTGCAAGATTTAACCGTTTGAATATTTCAATATGATCCAGTTCATTTGATCAATTGGATGAACCAAAAAAAAGTAAAAATGTTGCACTATTATGTAATTTATCTTTAACGAGTTATAAATAAGTATATATTTTATCTAATAATATCTAATAAATTATTTATTTTTTTATTTAATTTTAATTATCTAAAAATTTATATATATTAATTTATGTACATCTAAATAAAATCGTGTTTTCTAAAATTTTTTGAAAGAAAAGGAAATAGATAATACCCCGGCATAAGTTCCAGAAGACAAATTTGGCACGCAAAATTGCGTTTGGTCGGGACTGATGGAGGTGGGGCCAGCCGGCCGGGGGCATTGGCTCCTCGTTCACACCATATAAATTGTTTTGGATCCATCGCGAGGACAAAGACCATAAGATAGAAAATTTGTCAATAATGTTATAAATATTTATGTAATAAAATTGATAAAATGTGGTATAAGAAATTATAATATAATTTTTTGTTGTACAAAAAATTAACACGGTTACACAAATATATATTACATTTGTATTATGGACATTTTTTCTGTTTACTACTTTATTTCCTCTAATGTTTTTTCAATTATTTTATGCTTAAATTTATACCCCAATTGTATATAAATTAATTTTTACTCCCCTCAGTTTTAATATTAGCCCATAATTCCACTAAGTGGTTTTCTGTTTTCATAATTGTTTTAGAATTATTTGTATAAAATTTTTTCTTATGCAAAATCTAGTCCTCACTCATTTTGAAAAGTATTATTATTTTTAATAAAACAAATTATTGATCATATAACATGAAAAAGAAAAAGAAGAGACAAAAATATAAGTGGTCATACGGCAATAAAAGGCCCTAACTCATTCATTTCTTCTACACGTTGATCATGCAAATACCAATATGTGGTTCAAAATTTAATCTAATCCAATCTCAAAAATTTTCTGTTTGAATTTTAATAATGAATATAAAATAAATTTTGCAGAAAATCAAATCATGTCTGGTGGTTACTTATATTTGAAAAGATATATTTAACATAACAAATGAAAAAGATTATTTAAAAGTTTCAAAAAATGAAAACTAATATTTATTGTACATAATAAATAATATTATATATATATATATATATATGTTTCATCGTTATGTTAATGCATATAATTTAATCCCTTAAATATTTTTGCTGTATTCGTTCCTATTTGGAAACAACGGCTAAAGACTAACATTATTTTTTCACCAACTATTCCAAGCACATCAACGTTGGAATAAGAACAAGTAGAAGGTTATATTGCTCAAAGAAGAGAATTTCGTTAAGAAAACGTAGAAAATAGACACACTTGTTCTAGTCTATATATAGAAGATTTTTACACTGCAAATCTATAGTTAATAATTATAATTACATATTTGTAAATTCTATTTACAATGGTATCTATTTTTCATATCTCTATTATATTTTTGGCACATTGAAAATGGCAATTCCGTAGTGTACGCGGAAGACACCTGAAGTAATTTGTTGACCGTCCACTATATGCTTAAATGTCACCAACATGCTTAAATAGGTACCTACACTCTCTGGCACATAATCTTGACCTATTAAATGTCACCAACATGCTTAAATAATTCTAGAATCCTTGGTCAATTGGGCTACTAGAGGTTGAATATTGAGTCTCAGCAATTATGGATCATCTATTTTCTCTGTTTTTTTTTTTTTTAGTTCATTAAGAATTTCAATGGGATGTAAGCTATAAGATAAAAATAATTTTTCTTATTTTTATAAATTTCACAACTCTTTTAAAACTAAAAATTTCAAATATTGAAATCTAAATTCTTAAATACTAACCTGTCTTTGATGGGCTTATCTATTTTTCTTTTAATTGTTGAAATTTAAACTTTTTAATTGGAAATCTCAAGTTGAGATTGCGCTAGGACATAATGAGAAAGAAGATGTTTATGAATTAGTGGAAGAATATTATCCATCATATAAATTAATTACGAGCCAGCCCTTGACCTGCGGGATTGTAGCTTGAAGCCAAACCAACAAGCTGCAAGGAGGGCCGGCGCAAGGAGTAGAATGTCTTCACTGAGGAAGACAAAAGTGTACGCTTTCTAAGTTTTCCGTGTTGTTTTATTTTGTCTAGTTGCCAATCTTATCAAATCAATTTGGAATACCTCAAATCATAATGCTGATTGCTTTTGTTTAGGAAAAAAAAATTCATTTCGGTTAAATAAAGATTTTAATTTGTTCCAGTTGAGGTTACTCTAGTAACCAAATTTTTTAGTTTTTCTTTCGGAAACGGTTTAAGAAAGTGACTCTAAAAGTGTTCGAATTGCAAGTTATTGGACTTAATGCGAGTGTTTATAGGCATTTTAGTGCTTCAGTAGTTTGTGGTAGAAGAGCATATTCCTAGATTCAACAATAAAACTGTGAGAACCATTTAAACAATGTCTACTACCATTTAAACAATGTCTACTATACATAATGACAAAGGGGTAAAGGCTCGGAAGCAATCTTCGCACTAACGAATGTCTTCACATAACCTTAAAAAACTCTGTATAAATCAAATCAATTGAATTAGTGTGTCAGCGTAACTCTGACTGTATAACTGACGTGTCAAGTCAATACATGCGGTCTGCTTGCAGTTATCTCCACTAAGCTCGCCTCACAAATCCAGTCAAGGGTAGATCAATTTGCAACTAGGGAATTTACAAGGACTTACACTGTTGTTGCCTAAAGACGAGCCACAAGCTAGACCAAAGATGTTAGGTCGGTAGAAGATGATTCTCACTTTTGAACATTCTGCTTGCAGTTGGCTTCCCCCCACATTTTGGAACACAATTGACCAAAGGCAAAGATGCTGGCCCAGATGGATACCTTAATTGGAGCATTCCCATGCTTAAGGAACAGAGAATAGTTAATTGTGGTGAGTATACATTGACCACAGGCACAAGCCAACCCAATAACGTCTGCAATGGAACCAAAACGAACTCCAGATGGATGATAGAAACAGGGAAAAAAACCTTTCCTTTTCCATGTAGCCTCTTCCTTCCGAATCTTACAAACAAGCTCACAGATACAAATAAGCACAGCTAAGATTGACATTCCCATACAAATTGGCAGAAAGCCTGACTTGCGCTGTGAGGATAGCTGGTCGAAAACTATGGACAATAGCTCCACAATGAAATTGGCAATAGCGAAAATCCACTCCAGGATCTACTAACAAAATAGAAGAGTTGAACTTTACTCACAAATAAAACTATTTGGCATGAAAGAATAGAAATTGGTCTTAAAATCCACTATCTTTCCTTTCAATGCCAACCTTTTGTTTTGAGCCGTCTCTCCTACAGCATGGATCACGATTTCCATTTCCAGCATTGCCTTGTTGGACATCCACAGAGCCGAAGTCATTACTCTCCATGCTGATGCTTCGTGTAGAGCTATTTCTCCTGCAACACACTCTGTCATTGTCTTGTTCGGCATCTGTGCAGCTGTAATATTGAGTATCAGGTGAAGTTCCAGCGGAAGAAACAACCACCTGGATTTCGAAGATGGCCTCCCCGGTGCTAATACAAGCCTAAATTCCAGTGAACAACACCCAACAAAAAATTCAGCAGTGGATAGAGCCAAAGCATCTTATGACCAATACAGCTAACTTCTGGAACTTACAACAGGACCAAAACTGCTATTAATCACTTGTAATACTAACCTTAATTAACACGAACTCACCTTTGATCCAAAAACAGTTTGACCAAGTTGGTTAGAGAAGGGGCAGAGTTAGATTAGGTTTGACCTGTTTAACAAAATCTTGCTTGCAATAGCATTCAAAGCTCTAGTCACATGAGGCAACTGATTGGGAATTGGGATTGGATTGGAATACAACATGGACCATATTAAAATAATGGACTCAGAACAACTCTTAACAACCTTGATCCAATTGATACTCACAGGTCTGATTGCACAATTAACCCTTTAATAATTACACGAAAAAATTATTAAAAGAAATCATCGTACCAGCAAAAGAGCAGAAGGGCAATCCATTTTCCACCTAAATAATAAAAAAAAAAAACCATAACGGAGTTTCATTATCAGTCTAACATGGAAGATAACCCAACTCATCGTAACATCACTCTTTGTTCAATGAAACAGATCAATAAAGGACCAAAAAGGTTAGTTTAGACCCAATTTGATCCCTGAAGTTTATGCCTTTTCTAATTGAACATCTACACATTTGGACTTTCTAATCAAAGGAAAAAAAAACACACACACACACACACACAAATAGATTAATTTTATTCCATCCATTACGAAATTTTTTGTGGGGGTGCTAAAATTTAAGCTTCCAAAATCATTAAAAAGACATGAAGTTAACTTAGAGATCAGCATCATAACCTGATTGACATGAAGCACAGCAACTTCATCATTGGCTGCAGAGGCAGGGCTGCTGAATGTGTAGCCAGAGGTGGCCGCCGTGGTGGCCTCAATGTTGATTCTGTTGACTCCAGCAAGCAGCTTCCTCCATTTCTCTCGAGCCCTCTCCGATGATGATACTGATGATGCCTTCTTCTCCCCCTCTTCCATTTATTGTTTTTAGTTCTTCAGTTCCAAGCATAAACTTATGACCCACCATAGGCCAAGCTGCTTTGCTACCGCCCCATAGGCATATATATATATACACACACACACACACACACACACACACACACACATGCATAGAGAGAGTGTGTGGTGTGATTGGAAAAGTGAGTTGACTGTGTGATGGAAAAGTGAGTTTCTTTGTAATTGGAAAAGAAAAGTTCCGATTACAAAGAAACTCACTTCCGATTACAAAGAAACTCACTTTTCCACTTACATCACACATTCAACTGACTTTTCCAATCACACTACACACACTCTCTCTCTCTCTCTATATATATATATAGATAAGAGAGGGTCCAAATAACAGACCGACGCGCAGGGGATGACCGTAGAGGTTGGCCCCGCAGTGTCACAGAAACAGATAGGAGAGGGGGCTTGAGTTCACGTCTCTTTGTTTCTTTTCTTTATTTCTATATTTTAAGTCTTTCTAACTTTTTCATTATAATAAATATAGAGTACTTATTAATTTTATTTTTTATTTTTAAATAAAATAAATTTATAATTAAATATTATTTAAATATTATTTTTAATTTTTTATATAAAGAAATTTTATTTATTATGTAATGTAAAATTATGAATAACTTACATATATTTAAAAAAAAAAGTCAAAATAGAAATCTCCTAAATTATGAATATAAATTGCAATAGATCTAAAATACTTTTTTTGATAATTTTGTTGTAAAATATTATCATTTTTGTTACAAAATTATATTATTATTATTCAATCTTAAGTGTGTTTCGACAGAAAAAAGTGAAAAAAAATTTTGGCACTTGGGGACTTGGGGTCACATTATATCCAACCTATGTTAAAAAATTCTATACATATTGGTGCAAAGAAAAAAGTTCATGTGTCGAATATGGAATCTAAACTTAGTATAGACAACCAATTAAGGGAGGAGGAAGAAAAGTTCCGCTTAAAATAAAGCAAATAAGCAATAAAGCAAGCATCGAGTGAAGCCAAAAAGAAAAAGAGAGAAAAAAGAAAGTGTTTTTCCTTATTTTATAATAAGTATTTGTCTCATTTCTTTTGTCTCATGTTGACTAAACATATAAATATAAAACAATATGTAGTTTTGATTCGCTCCCAAAAACAAAAAGTGTCATCTAGTTAATTTAGTTAATTTGTGCCACAATTATAACACAAGTTTTTTTCGTGGCAACTTCCAAAACTAACATTTCTTTTCAACAACATTTCCACGTCCAAAACTAACTTCCAAAACTAACATTTCCACATCCATCTAGATGTATTTAACATTTTATTTTTAGAGTGCCGTGTAAAAGGACATTTTCAAACTAGCCGACCAAGTACAGTAGAGTTAATCATAGTTTTTTTTTTTTTTTCTTTTGACAAATATAAAAAAAAACATAATAAATATTTTAGTTATTATACCGATAAGAAGATTGGAATTCATTTATTTAATGTCTTTATTTAATCTCTTTATAAAAAAGTTATACCATTAAAATATAGTTACGTACTGTAATTTTAAAAAATCTTAAACACAACACAATACTTTCAACATAAATCCTCATTAATTAGGAGCTGATAATAAAAAAATTCGAATCCAAACTAGCACACAAATCATCAACCAAATAATAAGTTGGTGGTAATATAGTTAATTATAGCTGTCATAATATTAAAAAAAAAAGTCTAATTAGTTACAATCTTCTTCTACACTTCTACTGACGCGGCAGCGGCCATGGCAACTCAGTTTTTGGGGCCCTTTTTTTTTTTTTCCTCCAACGATTGGTTGAAGAGTTGAAGCGGAGGTATCTTCAACGCGCTAATTTGGTAATGACATGTGTACCTACTTCAAAGTGGCACCTCGACAACGTCTTATTAAATTTTGCTTATAAGTTTTTTATTTAAAAATTTTTTAAATCATAAACTGTATAATATAATAATTTTTTAATATGAAAATTTAAAATCATAATTAATAGGGTTTCTTTTGATATAATAGATCTAAAAAAATATTTAGGAAGGCAATTTTATATGTATAAATATAACAACAAAAATTAAAAATAAAATAATGTTAGTTATTTTGAACAATATCCATTTCATTTTTCTTTATAATTTCAATGTCGTAAATCTTTTCATTTTTTAGTTTATCAAAAATATCTTTTCATATCAATAATCATATTATTTACCTGTTTATTTCTCATAAGATTGTGTAACCATTTTTTCTGATGTAATAATATAGGTGTTAAAATTAATGTCAAAAGTTAATGCACATATGGATTTATAATAAGATGTTACCTATTTTTTAATATTTTTTAACAATAATTTATGTTATTAAAAGATAAGAATACTTTTAAAGAATGTGAGAGCAAGGAAAATTTTAATGAGCAAGTGTCACAAAATCTAATGGCAGAGAAACTTGAATTTTTAATTTGATCCTAATCTTTATGGCAAAAAAATTAATGAGATAACTTTCAGAATAAGTGGGACAAAAAATTATGTGAACAATTTCAAATATTTCTATTTTGCACACACGGAGCTTGTCCAGAAGAGCTAGCAAATATGTAAGTAACAATTCTATTGGAACATTGTGGGCAATGCTATTCTAAAAAAAAAAAAACAAAGAAAGAAAAAAAAAAAAAAGAAAATTGTGGGCAATGCACAAACCAGAAGACAAAATTAGTAGTTACGCAAAAAAGAAACAAGATTTGCATTGTTTTTTTTTTAAACAAAAAAAAAAAGCATCATCTGCATATAGGCCATCGCAACATTCTTCAACGTCTTTATTTAACTTACTTAATAAAAATAAGTCATCATTCAAATATAAATATACTGAAGGGATTGAGTATGACTTTATCACAACACACTTAAAAATTGTCAAATCTTAAACTTAATATCTATCTGTCACCAAATCCTTCAAGCCTCGTATTAAGACGAGGACACCTAGCCTCTTGTACTAAGGAGATAATTGGCGTAAAAATTTAAATTTAAATTAACTGTATAAAAATATATTAAATTATTATCAAATTATTCGTTCGCTCGGATGATATATTTATTCTACTACAAAGGTAGTTCACCGGATAAGTAATTCTAGATAAGTGGGTTTCCGTTTTGTAGACTAGTGAGATATAAACATCCTTCTCCATACACTTCGTTTTCTCTTTATTATTATTATTAGTTTTCTTCTTCTCCTTTGGAAGGCATGTAGCTCGGGATGCCGACAGAGAGGCTGGGATTTTAGTTATATATAAGTAATTATCGTGACTTGATCTTCTTTATATATATATAAATTTTTTTTAAAATTCATTAGAATGGAAGGTATAAAATGAAACAATTTTTTTTTTTTTTATAAATTTCACACATTCTCTTCTTAAAATTAAAAACTAAAACTTTTAAAATAAAAATCTCAACTTTAACAAGTGAGTGTTTTCTGATGGACTTCTTCAATTTTTTTTTAATGTTATTAATAAATTTGGATAAGAATTTTTGAACTTGAAATTAGATCACACACTGAATCTTGAGCCTAAATTTTTTAGCCCACACAGTCAACAAGTTTAAAAATTGAGCTAGGAATTTTTTTTTTTTTAATTTCAATATGATCTCTTGAATATATCCGATTTCGACAGCACATTAGTCTATGACACAAACTCCCTAAAAAATAAGAATTACATATTTTTCTCTTCTTTTTCTTTTTTCATGTTCTGTTATCAATAATTTGTTTTATTTAAAAATAATAATACTTTTAAAATGAGTGAGGACTCTTTTTTTTTTTTGTAATAACAAAATATTTAAACGAATAACTCTAAAACATTATGAAAATAAAGAAATATAAAAAAATTTCAAGGCATGCAATATTAAAATTGAAGTATGCAAAAATTAATTTATAAAAAAAATTAAGTATAAATTTACCTACCCAAAAAACATATTGGATGGGCATGGGGAGCAATTGCCTTGCCTCTTGCTGGCCCCACTTTCATCCGTTCCTTCTCCCCGTGGCCAATTGGTCCAATGACCATTCGGACAATCCTAAATGATTTTTTCTTAACATTTTTCAGAATTCACATTACAAACATTTCCATATTTAAATTTAAATTGCCCCTTGGGTCCGCTTTTCTCCTTGAAAAGTCGACGTATTGAGTGCTGAGGAACATCAACGGTGGTAATTATTGGCTTTTCGTTGTTGAAAAGCATCTAACCACCTTGATTTATTGGGGGGTGAGGGGGTCGGGGGACATTTTACTTACAAAGTGTGAATGCTCGAATTATCTATTTATTTGAATGGGACACCTTCTATTAAGACAAACATTCAAATTTGGTTAGGAAACGTAACTAAAGACATGGAGGTTCATTGTCTTCATGGTCACTGGGATTTAGTTGCGCAAAATAATGATATAAAAGGAAAAATTGGATACTCAAGCAAGTGAATGGTCTGTCGCTCAAAAACTACAAATGCCATAGTTTCGTAATTCTTTGTTTTAGTGGTGAACGATGTTAAGAAAACAAAATAAATGAACCTATTAAATGAGACTGTATAATTATTTATTGTTACCAATTTAAAATCATTTATTGCTACTCTTTTTTTTATGTTTGAAAGGAATGGTCTAAATCTTAAACAAATAGATGAATGTAAAGGATGAACGGAGATTTATTTTTTTAGACATAAAAGAGGATTTTATTGATCATGAGAACATCTGTTTACATCCTCTTTAAGAAGCTCATTGACATAATTAAGACAGAATTCTAAGGACAAATGTTCAAGGGGTCTTGATACAGCAATTTGTGCGAGAGAGTGAGCAACCTTATTGTACTCACGTCTAAGGTGCACAAATTGGATACTTTCAAATCTGGACGAGATGAAACGAATATCTTCCGCAATGAGCCCTTCCTCTGTCCAAGCCAAATCCTTCTTTTTAATAGCCTGCAAAGCTCCGCAACAATCAGATTCCACACACACCTGGGGTATTGCCAAGGCAGCTGCTTGGTTGAGCACTTCTCGGACAGCAAGTAATTCACCCACTACCACCGTGTGACAGCCTATAAGTGGTCGGGCCATTAAGAACATAGGTTGTCCTTTGTCATTTCTGCCGACTGCTCCAATTCCTGATCCGCTTGCAGTATAGGCCACATCAGTAGTAATTTTAACCATTCCAGCCTTTGGTAATTGCCATCCTTGCTTCGTTTTTGGTTCTTTTGGTGCATCAGTAAGCTGTCTTACCTTCTTATACTCATCCAGCACCGAAAGGGCCGTTCTAGTAATCTCAATTGGCTGCCTCAACACCTTTTCATGAACAAACACATTCCGAGAATGCCATATAGCCCAAGCTATCATGCAAGCCAGTTCCATTGTCTCCTTATTATTCCACTCAAAGAGATCCTTTAACCATTCATTGAAGTGTTTCAGACCTATTATTCGGGTTTTAATTCCCAAAGGGCTAACAAA
This sequence comes from Carallia pectinifolia, assembly GCA_037832335.1. Lineage (NCBI taxonomy): Eukaryota > Viridiplantae > Streptophyta > Magnoliopsida > Malpighiales > Rhizophoraceae > Carallia > Carallia pectinifolia. The sequence goes on from CM075453.1 coordinate 14,116,492, forward strand.
CCAAACCCCTGCTGCTGTATCACAGTAAAGTAACGTGTGGTCTATTGTTTCCCTTTCCGCACCACATAGCATACATAATGGGTCAACAGATAAACCACGAGAGTTGAGGGCTGTATTTACCGGCAATATTTGCTTGAGGGCTCTCCAAATAAAATGCTTGACCTTTTGGGGAATTTCCAACTTCCATAGTCTCCTCCACACCACAGAATGTTGCTCGGTTGAAGAGCCTTCTTGATTTGCCATATCCAACGATTTTGTCATCGCGCAACCCGTTTTAACTGAATACTCACCATTTCTGCTATAGTGCCAAATCAACTTATCTGAAATAGCATGGCAACTAAGAGGTATGCTTAGGATTTGTTCACTTTCTGGTGGCATAAATTATGCTTTGGACAACCCTGACCCTCCAGCTCCTTGCATCCTGATCAATAAGCGATGCTACAGCGCTAGCTCCAACTACCCCTCTCGGTGAGAGAACTTTGAATCCATTCTGACCAGGTAGCCACGGATCATCCCAAATACGGATTTTTTCGCCATCTCCAACCTGCCATCTCAATCCTTTGGCCAGCGGAGCTCAAGCTTCCAATATGGACCTCCATGTGAAACTTGGATTTGTACCTAGCTGAGCTTCCATAAACAGCCTTCTGTGATGGTATCGGGCTGCATAAATTTTTGCAATTAATGACTCCAGACTTGATAGTAAGCGCCACCTTTGTTTCCCCAACATGACCATGTTAAAATCTCTAAAGTCTTTAAAGCCCAATCCACCCTCCAGCTTAGATATCGTCATTTTATCCCAAGCTAGCCAGTGCATTTTCCGTGTTGTTGCAGAGGATCCCCACCAAAATTTATTAACTAACAACGCCATCTCAGCACACAATGTTTTTGAGAGCAGGAAGCAGCTCATTAGGTTGGTGGGGATTGCTTGTAAAACAGCCTTGATGAGCACCTCTTTCCCAGCCCGAGACAACTTCCTTTCCTCCCACCCTGAGACCCTCTTCCTTATTCTGTCCAAAATTTGACTAAATGCTTTCTTCTTCGAATAACTTCAGCTCATCGGGAGACCCAAATATTTTTGGTGAGCACCTGTTACCCTTACATCGAGGATATTTTGAATATCACTTCTAAGAGCATTACTGACATTGTAGCTAAAAGAAAGTTCTGTTTTAGCCAGATTTACTTGCTGGTCAGAAGCCCTCTCACAGTGCAATAGAATCTCTTTTAATCAGGTGGCCTCCTAAAATGGTGCTCGGGAGAAAACCAAACTATCGTCAGTAAAAAATAAGTGAGAAATCTCAAGAGCCCGTCAACATACCTTTACTCCATGAATGTGTCCAGCCCTCATCTCTGCGTGTAGTACTGATGGCAAGCCCTCGACACATTATAAAAATAAGTATGGGGAGATGAGATCACCCTACCTCAAACCTCACATTGTATAGAAGACACCCCGTGGCCTTGAGTTTACCACCGCTGAATATGAAACCGAAGAAATGCATCTCATGATTAATTGAACCCAGTCTGCTGCAAATCCCAGCTTGAGCATGATCTCCTTGAGGAACACCCATTCCACCAAATCATATGTTTTACTCATATCTAGTTTCAAAGCCATATCGCCTTTTCTCCCTTGATATTTATGTTTCATGCTGTGGAAAATTTCATAGGCTATCAATGCATTATCCGTAATTAGCCTGCCTGGTACAAAAGTTGATTGATTAGCTATTAAGTACATTTCTCCAAGTTATCAGCTATTACCAAAAGATCATCAACTGGCTACTACCACAACTGGAAGAACCAAGCATAAATCGGGGGTTCCGAATGATGGTTGCGTGGCAAGGCCTCCGAAAATTGAGAAGGGCAACTATGAGTGTAAGCGCAATTCTGAAAGCCTACAGGATCTCTGGAAGAAGGATAAGTGCTTGATTGAAGTGCTGCTAAAATGGATTGAATCAGTCATGTAATGCGAAGAAGAATTGAAGAGCGGTACTCCCCTTAATAAAATAAAAGGACTGAAAGCGATTCAGTTTAAAAGGTGCGTTGAAAGAATGTATGAAAATCATAGTCTTGAAATACTTGCCTTGGTGAAGGAAAATCGTGAAGTTGCAGTGCCTGTCGTAATAGCTCGGTTGAAGTAAAAAGAGGAAGAACTGAAAAACTTCAATGAAGAATTTGAAAAGTTGTGAGATGAATCATATGAAAGTTCAGTTTTGATGGATGCTGATTTTGCCTGGTACATTGTCTGAAACAAATCCTGTTTCTTCTTGTTATTTACTGTTATTGCTTGATCAATGAGTTGATCCATTGATACTTCGGCGACAATCATATTACTCAATGACCAGTGACAAATATAGATGCAACTCAAACATAGATGATTCCTCTCTAGAATACTTGAAATTTCTCCAGAATTGATGACGGATACTCCAGATGTTTTTTTTCCATTCTTTTAGAAAGTTTCCATGCCCCTTGAAATTTTTTCCTTTGTGAGCTGGAGATCGATTTAAGTTGTTTGGATAGCTGTACTACCTTGTAGAATTTGCTGGGTTGTCCCAATTCAAATAAAATAACCACAGATTGGATGGAGTTCAGTAGGCATTAGAAGAACATTTCATTTCAGTAATTCTCACAGTCCCATGTCCTCTGTAGTTAATTTTACATGATGTTGAAGTACTTGAAACCTGGCCTTGTGCTGGTTTTGCTATTGAAAGATGTTTATTATCTGGTTGTGTTTAATATACTTGAAACCTGGCCTTGTCCTCTTTAACACTTTTTCATTAACTTCAAATTGATTGCTAAATATAGCCAAACCCGCGATAAGTCAATTTACATGAGATAGTTCATAGATGTTAGCATTTAAACAAGAAAGGGAAAAAAAACATTAGCATATATATTGCTATGCAGGGAGGGACATTCCAGCTAATAGCAGCTGGTAGATGCAGCAGATTCATACTGTCTGTCCACCACTTCAATTAGCTTGTTGGCTATTGCACTGGGATAGACACAAGACCCCTCATAAATCTGCCTCATTAACAAAAAAATGTACATAGATTTCATTGATAACCCACAAATTTTTAAGTGCATAAAAAAAGAAAGCAGGGGATCACCAATGTGGCCCCCAGCAACATGGTCGATATCGAGCTGAAACTCATGAATGACCTTGGACGCATAGTGCAAGCAATTGAGCTTCTTTCTCTGAACCAGTTTGATGGTAACATCATCTTCAGCAATGTGGAGGTACACCTCATTATCTTTAGACTTCCTCTGAAGCCTTGAACTCCTCAAGGTCCCATTAACATACATCCAATTTGAGTCCATAAAACTGATAGAACTCTCAACATCCCGCGTCTTGGTATTTTCATCCTTGTGCTTCTTGTGTCTTTCTCTCTAAAAAAAAAATAATAATTATATTGCTTTATTTCCATTGGTAAGTTTTTTGCCACTGTTAAACTAGGTGAGGGCCGAAGTTTATGGGCCTTTTTTTTCCAAACCATAAGTTCTACTGGATGAAACTTGCTGCTAGGAATGGGATTTCCATGCAAGGTTCCAGCCACTTGTTAGGCACAAAAGTTCATACTGGTTTAGTAGCAGTAGTCAAACATATTGGAGGAGTCACTAAGACAATTTAAAACAAATTTAGCCGCTTTTGAAAGCTAAGCAGCCAAGTCTTGGAGGGAGATAAATTATAATTAACTCAACGATCACTTTGTTATGCTAACTCAACGATTACTACATGCAATGCAATATGTGTAAATGCTTGGTTCAAATATGATAAATTGAAAGCTTTGACTAAAAGTTATTATGTCAACCAAAGTTATTGGAGTTTAATATACAATTCATTTGTTTTACTTAATAACTTAAATATTTGAGTGAATAATTTCTTGAAATGCTATCAAAAATTTATCATTGGAAGGTCTTGTATTCTCATTACAACACTTTCAGTTTCGTAGGCATTTGCATAATGAGACATATTAATATTTCATATAAGATCATTTATGTGGCTCACATAATAACGTAAGTTTTTGGACAATAAACAAACGCATAACAATACCCGCAATGTAAACACATGGCGATTTCATTTTTCCCCAAATTAATTTACATGTTTTTTTTTTTTGACAAAAGATGCATTATTGGAAAGAGCATAATTACATAACTTCGCTTGAATAATACTAAAGTAGCAACACAGTCTTATATAATAGAATCAAATAGTTTACTTATTTTTTTATATTTTTGAATTCAACTATTTAAAAATTCATATTATTTTAAACCTCTTTAAAACTCCCTGTATGAAACTCCCAATTTCTTTTTCGGAAATTAGAAGGAACTTTATTGCGTTCAAAATGTTTTCTAGGTGAGGCAATTTTTCTTGGGGAATACCTTATTGCTCAAGTGCTAAGGTCATCTGTGGGTCTCCACTGCTCTACCGTTTTTGACAACTCCACTTCCGCAAAACAATCAAAACAGACTTATAATAAGACGATATCTTACACGCAGATTGACCATCAGGCTCCCAGCCAAGGTAAAATACCCAACATTTTGATGGAATTCAAGATGGTATGTCCATTTCATTGAAGCTCTTAAAATTTGGGACCTCTAGCTAACATAAAAATCAGGGATTCTGGTTTTGTCACAGCCTGGTATATTTAGTCACGTTAGGTAGAACTTGCGCGGTTGAAAGCAATTTGATTTGGACCAATCTTGGTCAAGGTCTGTGCCAGATGCCCTGAAGAAAGTCAGGTGTCCAATGAACAACGACAAAGACACCAACATAAAAAGGGAGTAAGCTTTCTTGTAGGATCCACACAACCTGAGATGTTTGTCCGTAATTGCCGTTTGTTTGTCTGAAAGCAGATGGCTCAGTCCCTCAATTTGGTTTTATACTTTTATAAGCTTTTGGATCAAAAGTCTCAATCCCATGATTCCCATGAAGATCATCCCAAGGAAGTGCAAATTTGGTTGCTTATTCAATACTTGTAAATTCTATCAATATATAACTAAAAAGGGGGGAAAAAATTCAATTATCACTATAGCCTAACAGCTATACAGCATATTGCCAATCACTTTCAGTGTTCCTATTGGGAGTATGGCTCAATCAGAAATAAACATAACTTCATAGCAACAATCTTACTGATAATTAAAATTTTTACTAATATTCAAAAGTTAAACAAAACATCTTCTAAACACTAATAATTAAAAATTTTACTAATATTCAAAAGTTAAACCAAACACCTTCTACACTCAAGAGTTAGCTTATTATATATCTTTGAACTAAACATCAATAATTATCTTGTACAAGGTTAAAAGCAAACAATTATTTTACTTTTCCAATGTAAAAAGTTTTGTGAAATAAACATCCTTTACACTTACCACCGTATACATCTAATTTTTTTCTCCGACTTCAAGCGTCATAGTCATTTTTTAAAACTCACTTTGAAGATTGCCCTTTTCAACAATCTGGTACACTTTCTAACCCACATAACTATGCACAAATAGGAAAAAAAAAAAACCTAAAATTTATCATTTTGCATGTTTAAAAACAGTTTTCCCCAACTATTATAACTAATAAGGACCAATATGTCAATGCAGTCCCCATTCTGTACAAAGCCCCCACAAAGCTGAAAAAACAATTGCATCACAATCCACTGGCACAAGAAGTCAGCACACCTCCAATAACGTTGTAACAATAACAACAAAGAGGATTTATATTTTAATTTTTTTTAAATAAGAGTAATTTACTCATAATATTATGTTAAATTATATAATAAGTAGACTTTATTTAAATAAAAAATTAAAAATAATATTTAAATAATATTAGATCATGAATTAATTTTATTTATAAAAAAAATAAAATTAACAAGTGCCTACTACATGCTTATACCTATTTATCCCTTAGCACAAAATAAGCTAATCTCTTTTGTTTTCGAAAAAAAAAAATTCAGTCATCCAAAAGTTCCCAGTTTAATCATATTTAAAGCACTCCACAAGTATTCATTCTGATTAATAGTTTAACTTTTTGGTCGACTTCAACTTTCCGCTAATCATCGAAGTTCAAAAGCTTTGTCCCCCTTGCACCTAACCCAACAACGACATCGTCTCTAAAGTCTGAACTCTGATAAAATAGAAACAAAAGGAAAAGAAGTAATCAACAAAAAAGAGAGAAAAGAAAGCCGAAGTGCATTACATCAAGCAAGAACCTTGCTCATTCTTGCCTTCTCTTTTACTTTGTGTCACTGTCTCCTTTTCCTTTTCCTTTTCCCTTTCTTTCAGGCATTTTATCGAACATCTCTGTGCAATCCCGGAACCCACATTCATTGTGGCCGCCATTATCGCGAGATGAGCATAAAAGCGTTCTGGGTTTTCTTAGAAATGAGAGAGTGAGCGCAAGAGTGGAGAGAAATGGAAGGAGCAGAGCTGGAACTGGAGAGGCGGAGTAGGTTTCTGAGCAGCTTGATAGAGAAGAAGAAAGCCAGAGAGCAGCAAGAGCAGTACGACCAGCTCAATGTTCGGGTTAGAGCTTCTGATATGGCCATCCCTTTGCAGACCCGAGCTTTCTGGTGTGCTCGTCATCAGCTTGACTCCATGCCTGGAAAAAAACTCGACAGCAAACGCCTTGCTCTTGCTCTGAAGAAGGTGAGACAAGACAAACCTGACTTTTTCCATAATATTTTGTCTTGTTTTTTTTTTGGGTTTTTTTTGTTTTTGTTTTTTGATCTTTGTTTGTTGCAAGCTCAAACTGATCAGCTTTGTTGTTTATGTCTGTGAGTGGTAGATTGTCCTTGAATAAGGCCTTGGACTATATTTTCTAGTACAAGGTTAATTGTTGTTGTCAGTAAACTGGTAGTGTGTTATAATGAAGCATCTTAGATTGTGTTGGCGCATCCTTGTTGATTCTTAACAGATTGATCGATCTAAGTCAACATGTGGTTTAAGTTTTAAGCAAAAAATGGTCGTTGCTGGGTCTTCGCCTTTACTCTGATCAATTGTTTTATTTATTTATTTATTTTGTTTTCGATGGTTCACATGTTTGACTATGGTGAATGAAATTTGGGGAATTTTTAGAGAGAGAGAGTAAGTACCAATTAAACATATAAACTTAGTTACGAGTTGGTAAGTTAAGCATAGCAGTGCAAAGAAAAAAAATTGTAAAAACAACTATAAAAAGTTTTTAAAAAATATAAATAAAATGAAAGTTAAGAATGAACTTTATACAACAAAAAATTACTTAGCTAGCTCACAAACACACAATATTATCGAACATCAATCATTTTGTTACGTGAAACAACACATCACATGAATATAACTCTTGAAAGTTTGGTTTGATTTAGTTATGGATTTGAAAATTCAAATATATAATCAAACTAGGAGTTAAGGTTTTCCTAAAGTTTTCCGCTTCAACATGAAACTGAAACAATAATATTAGAATAAATTCAATTTGAAGAAATTTCCAAACCAAAGTGCTAAATTATGCAAATAATCTCTCAAACCAAGCCTACCATTGTTACGTAAAGTTTGGACCATTGTTCAGTTCAATGTCTAATCATATACCAGGACCAAGCATCAGAAAAAAAAACATTTCCAGGAAAAGGTGGTTGAACTACAGTTCATGACATTTTTGTCAGAAGACCACATTTGGAAACAAATTTGGTCACTTATATGTCGAATCAAATACATAATTGAAGCCCTTAGCAATTGAGATAATTTGAAATAATTAGTATGCTAAACAATCCTAGTTTTAAAACCAGGTAGATGCCCCAGAAAGAAGTAAGCTTCTACTTTATTTCAATCTGACCCTTTTTGGGAAATGACAAACTTCAACTAATTTGTAATTTTTGATTGAATACTGAGGAACCGATTCCTTTCATTTTTGGTACATAATATGATTGAGTCCTATTAATTTCCTTCTAATATTAGTCTGTTGTGATTTTTTCAGACAAACATTCATATCCAAGTCAATAAGTTGAATGCATGGGTATAAAAAAGTACTCTGAGCTTTGTCACTGGGCCATGGAAACATCATTTTCTCTGGTTGAAACTTCAAATGAGAACTTATTCCACTTTCTTTCAAGCTGCTCTTTTCTGCAGATATAACAATCAAATTCAGCACAAGCCCCCAGTTACTTCAGCTAGGTTTGCATGTTTCGCAATCTTGTTCATTCTTTTCAACTGCATTGGCCAAGGAATTAGAACTGGATAAGTGGGGAAAATGAGGAAAGAAAAATGAATAGGCTCTGTCATTAATGAAAAGAATGCTATTTTCATTGCTCATCTCTTCCAGACTCCTGATAGAAGATTAAATAAGGCCATGCCATCTCAAATGTGTCAGATCATCTGTAATAGTATGGTCCATCAGTTAATATGTAGCCGGATATTGGGAGAGCAAGAGCAAATTTCTGCCAGTTCTTACACTTGATCATGAACAGGCTTAATTTCACATCCAGTCAAACAGCTTACAACTTTCTTATTTGATGGTTTGGCTTGACAGGAATTCGACTCTGCCTACGGTCCAGCTTGGCACTGCATTGTTGGAACTAGCTTTGGCTCATATGTAACTCATACCACAGGAGGCTTCTTATATTTTTCCATTGACAAAGTTCACATCTTGCTCTTTAAGACTGCTGTTGAGCCTTTAGACCACTGAAAGATTTGAGTAAACAAGAATTCCACATCTCAGGGCCTACTTTATATAGAAAAACTAGAGACTGTAATATCCATAAATTTTTGTCTTCTGGGCTGGCCAACAAACCTTGTTGCATAAAAATGAAGGAATGCTGCTTTTTCTGATTAGTTGTCAGCAGAAAACCTTGTTATGGCAGTAGACTATTAAGCGTCATGTAAGAAAAAATGGAAGAAGAATGGAAGGAGGAGACATTAAACTAACCTCTAAATAATGTATTACAACAGAAGGGTCATTCAGTTTGGTGACTTGAGGCATTTTGACTTGAAATGATTTTCTCTTGCAAATCAGCAGAACTGCTGCCAAACACAGCAAATCCGATGCATGCACATACAAGACGATATTCTAACAAGTTCAATCACTTGGTACCCTTTTTTTTTTTTTTTTTGAGAAAATAATGTCAATAATAGCTATTAGCCAATGTCAAAATGTAAGAATGTGCACATCCTGAGGCAAGTTGATGGTAAAATTTCATAAAATGCCTCTCGAGTTCCCGCTCCCCTCTTTCATTTTGCTCCGCGCGGACACATTTAAGAGAAAATTGGGTCGAATTTGACTAACAGACGATTTCAAACATAAAAAAACAAGGTGAGTTCCAATCCAAAAAGTGAGAAACGTGGCCAACTTTTTTTTTTTTTTTTTACAGTAATAGTAGAGAGCCACGACTCTCAAATACAAGAAAGCTACGATCCCCTTTATTTTGGACCTCTTCCTCTAAATAAAGGAGATCGGCCCAATGTTTGGGGGCCCTGAGGCGCTCTGTTTTTTTAAAGATCGGAAAATCCATATATTGCCACTTTGCGAGCAAGAAAACTATACTTTGACTGTAATCCTGAAACCGACTTACAACTTGCAAAATTGAGGCTTCTATTTATCCACCCATATCATTACATCAGTAGCCAATATCCTTGGACTCCTCTCTTTCTCTGTCTCTCTGTATAACCCCTGAAGTCTCCCTTTCTGGCCATCCACAATTCAAAAACAGAAAATTCACATTCTGTTGGAACTCGAGGTCCCGTTTATTCTGGCTTCTGGACATGGAGTTCTCACATTTTGTAGAGGGCGATGAGCATGAAGATATTGATAAGTCCATGCAGAATCTGCCAATTGTACCTTCTTTTGTTTCCCATCTTAGCTCCAGGAAAGATTGTCAAAACCAAGCTTCAGAACCAGGACCACCCCACCAGGCTTTCTTCTTTGTCTTGGCTTACCTTCCTGTGTTTGAGCTTCTGGCCCTGAGTGAAGTCTGCAGGTCATTCAGAGATGCAGTGAACAAGGATGTATTACCATGGCTGGATATCTTTATTCAAAAGCCTTTGAACTCACGCTTGTCTGATGAGATTCTACTCAAAATTGCTTCAAAAGCACAAGGAAAGCTGAGAACTTTAGCCCTTATAAACTGTGGGAAGATCACAGACGACGGACTCCAAAAGGTCGTAGAGAAAAACCAACTTATCAGTAAGGTATAGTTGCCAGAATTGAACTTACTCCTATTTTTTGTATTTCAGCATATTGGATGCCATTCTTGTTCTTTGATTTTAGAATTTTTACAGGACTTTTAGTTTATAATTTGCAAGCTTGTATTGTAATCCAACAATTCTAAGGCTGGGTGATAATGGATAAGATATGGGTGATGGGGTGCTCCTCTAATGGTTGGAACTAGGCAGTGTATCAAACACTTGAACTGGAAATTAATGATATTTATTTTATGTTTACCTAAATAGAATCTCAAATCAGAAACTTATTTGGCAAAGAAAAATTGCAAATCTTTGATCTTTTGATAAATGGAATTGAGGAACATTTGAGTAATTGGAAATTTAGAAAACTGCTGTCTGACATATTAACTCTGTTATTGTATTCTCCAAAAAAAAAAAAAATATATATATATATATATGTTATTGAGCATTTCTTATAGTATGCCAGGACAGCTGGCAGATTTTCAGGAAGCGCAAGATTTATTGCTATGGGACTCAACTCAATTGAAACAACTCATCTCAGATTACTTTAACTAATCTTGAATCTCAAATTTGAAGGGTTGGCAGCAAAAAGGAATGATTTTTAATCCATGCTTTTCTGTCTGTTGATTCAGCTCCATGTACCAGCATGCACTGGCTTAAGCCCTCAAGGAATTATACGCGTTGTGAAGATGCTTACTCAACCTCACAACAGGTTGAAGAGTCTACAAATAGATGGCATCTACAACTTAAAGAAAGAACACCTTGAAACACTTGGTTCTTATCTTCAACCAAACTCAGAACAACAAAAGCCACGGCATATCCACTATCATCGTCGCAGAAATCTGTCATCCTCACGAAACGAAGGAAGCTGTCGCCGCACAATTGACGTAGAAGTGTGTCCAAAGTGTGATGAAGTGAGACTGGTATTTGACTGCAGCAAGGAAACCTGCAAGAGGAAGAGAAATCCACTGTCCGCCGATTGTAGGGGATGCAACTTCTGCATTCCAAGGTGTGAGGAGTGCGGAGGATGCGTTGATGCAGGAGAACTTGAAGAGGCCATCTGTGCAGACATTTTGTGTACAGATTGTTGGCTTAAATTAGCGAAATGCAATCTATGCAACAAACCATATTGCAAGCAACATGCCAATCTGCAGAGCAGTCCACCAAGCTCTCCTGGTTTCGTTTGTGATGTTTGTCTTATGAAAGCAAAGACAAGTTCTAGCAACGCTGAATAATGCACTTTGGACAGAAGTCATCTTTCAGAATCATAAAAATTATATCCTGTACATCTGATCGGCAGCTGGAGGTACACATGAGTTGGCAGTAGTTTAGTGAAAAGATTTCAGAAATGCAATTTTATGAAAAATGATATTTGTGACATAATCGGAGTGATTCAAAGAGTCCTCCTAATTTTAGGTGGACTCATTCACACTATTTTTATCATATACCCTTAAAGAAAAAATGTTTTTTGATACACCTAAGACATAGATTCTATATGACTCAATGGTCATAATTCCCTCTTTCAAATGACCCTTGTTCTCAGTTACTTATCAAATGACACTTTGTTCATATCTTCAAGTTCGATCATTGACAAGTTTCAAAGAAAGGGATAATGCCGCAAAGTAATTGGCACAATGGAATGTTTTCATGGTCTGTCAGACGCGAACGCTGAAGCTCCAAAATGAAAAACATCTTAGCAGTGAGAGAAATGTGCCTGTCATGAATACAGTTAAAAGAATACAACCAAATTTCACCAACAAAAGATGGTTACAAGCAGAAATTCCAACTAATCCTTTTGGTTGGTTTGCACAAAAATCCTGTGATCTCACTAAGAACCACTTCATTCCTATGGCCTCAATCAACCTCGCCGACCCTCAACTCCTCTCCAAAAGGAACAAAATTGGGCCTGCTGCAAACTTTCCAATACACTCAGAACAGGTTTCTCTCGATGATTCCGGCGCCATCGAAATGTTGCACATGATTCAAGTGCACAAATTACTACAAGAATGTGCTCATTAACAAAACACCTAAAATCACAGAGGTTGTGAAAGAACTGATGTCATAGAAATATAATGATGGACTGTCAGAACTTGTTGCATTTGCAGACGGAGCCAGTGAAGTGTTATTTGTCAAGGTGCCATTTCTTCCAGCACTGCACTCCGAAAAATAAAAAGGGGAAAAGATAAAGCAGGGTGAGGAAAATTTTCAGCAAAATATTCACACAACCATACACATCGTGAACACATGGTAAATGGAATGGTCAAAATTTGGAAATTAACTATGTTGTAAGAAGATAAGACCACTGGAATCAAATGCTTCAGTGTATACCTTCCAGGAAATATACAAGAACCATAACCTGCACAAGTAAAATAACGTTAGTGTACTCCACAATAGTAAATGAAAACATTATCATTGTTTAAAGCAATATCAGTCTACAAGTCATGTTTGGATAAACTAACAACCAAATTTTCTCAACGTGATTTCGGAATCCCTAAATGTTACTAATTTAAAATAGATCAAACCAATAGAGCAAGTTAGGAGGTATTCCCCACGCATGCAATGAGCCCATGGCGAAACAACCATGGCCACAGACATCAGTAGATATAGGTATAGATCTCCAACAGTAGATAACTTTTAGCCATCACTTTGATGGTGCATCAATATTCACAACTTCATTCGAATCCATTATGGAATGGTGCTTAACGTAATACTCTTGTACTGGGGAATTAGTTGCTTACTGGGGTCAGTCGTAGTAATGGCAGCCACCCCTTTAAAATCACAGGTTCCAGGAGCCTTAGCCATCTGCTGGAAATAAGCATTGAAAGCATATGTAGAATGTGCAACAACATTATCCGGATTATAACATGGTTGTCCTTGCAACAAAGGAGAGCAGTCAACTTTCCCTGGTCCACATGCCCAGTCCAGTGCTGCTTGCAGCATCTTTGAGTCAGAACCTTCCTTTGCAACACAAAAGGTCTGGTTTGTAGTGTCATTTGCCAACACAGTGCCAGCCCCTGTTAGATGTAAAGTATAAACAGGCATTCCATTGGCATTAAATAGCCCCCAGTTCTTTTCAGAAATTGGCCCAGGACTCAAATCCTCATTGTAGAGTTCATAAATATAAGTACTAACTGCAATCCCAGGACGTTTGGGAGTGCCTGTGTTATTCAGCACATGCTTAATCAAGTTACTGTTGTACGTGTCAGCATTCTCAACCGTTGCATCTGGCTCAGATGAATCTCCTTTAGAAGGCCAACCAGACTCTGACACGACAATGGGGATATTAGTGAAGTTTAGATAGAACATAGCAAAATATGCTGCATCAACAACAGCATCAAAGACATTAGTGTAATGAAGAAGCGTGTTGGCATCCACAGCTTCCTTGTTAGGAGGGAGGGGACGGAAGAGGGCATAGTCCAATGGGATCACACCATCTGATTGCATGTAATCATAATAAGGATACACATTAAGCATGAAGTATGACCCAGTTGACTGCAAAAATTTGAGCAAGGGAACCATCACGGGATCCCAGGAACGGTTGAAGAAAGCTTGGGAGGGGGGGAAGGAGTCCAGGATGATGGAAGAAGAGTGTGACGTAGAAACTTTAATTTGCCCATCAAGATTCGCGGCAACAAGGGCAGAGTGGATGAATTTCAGCGCAGAGACTAAGACTGGGGCAACATTTGGAAGTGTAGTAAGAATCTCAGATCCAACGGCTATGGCTGTGATGTTTGTGGCAGGGACATATGCTAATACATTGCGAGCAACCCAGTTGGCTGCAGTCGCATTGGATTGGCCAATACCAAGAAGCTGTTCATTAGGAACAGAAATGGTTACATGGATGCCTGTGTTGGCAAGCGCAAGGAGCGTGGATCGGTCTGCATCATAGAGCCTGACATGCCAGATATTCTGAGCCTTAAGAAGAGCCACCACCTGGGTGGGGCTTGGCATATCAGAAAGGGCTGTACCAATGTTCACGCCAATGAAGGCATCTGCAAAAGTAATGCATGTGTATTTATTTAGATGATCAAATTATTCTTCTGCCAATCTATTTAATTCTTAAGAGACAAACAGTGCAAGGAGTGCAAGCATGAATGTGGCTTATGACACAAAATAACAAGCTGAAGCAGAATTTTCCACACCATCAGTGCATTAACAAATGGTTCCCCACTAATTGCAGCCATATATGAAACCTTACTTGCACAAGCCACGTCCAATACGAGCATGGAAGGCTTGAATGATAATCTAATACATAGTCTTTATTATCTGCTTTGAATTTATCTTAATGACAGGCAAAAAAAAAGCCGATACCTTTTTCTCAATGGAGAAATCTGCATTGGTTGTATCTGTGGCATATGACATAAAATATACTGCAAGGTATGATAGATTCAGCACACCATCTATTGTCTTCTGTCTCATTGCTCTTTGGGAGGCCAACAATAATTGAGATGTCTAGAGCAAGGTGTAGACATCTTTTTTTTTACTTTACAATCAAAGACATACACAAAGCTGCTTGCCTCTACTGTCAAAAGTAATAAAGCATTCTGAATCCATTGATAAAAGTTACAGTTTTGTCTTTTCCATTGTCAGAATATAGAAGCCACATTTCTGCTTGCCTCTACTTGAGAATATGTTGTTACCTTCAGGATTTATCTCAACCCACAAAAGAAAGGGGAAAATTTAGAAGCATGGAAGGTTGTGAGAGCAATTTTTTTGAATAAGTGTTTAGATGCATAATTCAATAAACTAATAAAGCTAATGATTAATCATCTAACCTGGATGGTCTCTGGTAGGTAGGAAGTACATGAAAAAACTCATGTATGATTTCCCTACTAAGCATGGTCCTATGACATATACATAAAGGCCTATGTTGCATATGTCGCACTACTCCCCATTCCCACTTAGAGAGAGAGAGAGAGAGGGAGAGAGGGAGAGAGAAGGAATAGAAAGGGCACCATGAATAATCTTCAGAGGGAGGTGACAGGTTGTGCATCAGCACATATGCAACTTGTTGCCACCTTGACAGGCAATATGACAAAAATATTTTTGGTAGTAGATTTCTGGGATTCCAATTTATTTACTACCATACAACTACCTAAGGGTATTTTCGTCCCACAACATATTGTACCAAAGTTGTTATTATAAGCAGATAAAGACTGGCCACATGAGCTGGGAAGCAATATGGTTGACAGTACCCAATAAAAAGATGGTAGACATAAGAAGAGATCAAGAAATTTCCAACAGAGGAAAAGGCTCTACACGCTGGATTCTCATTTAAAGCAACATGTAAATGACCAAAAGGAAAGAAGAATAATTTTCAAGAGCACACTAAATGACATATCTTAAGTAACACTAAAATAAGTATTTGTTAGTTTATCTTTTTTTTTATTTTTTTAATTTTTTTCAATTTAACTATATTACGATTTATGTAACTTTAATGTCAGTAAGATCCCACCTGGCATTTCTCATTTCGATGTCTTCTCTCTCTCTCTCTCTCTCTCTCTCTCCCACACCTCCCCCCTGCAGTTTTCTACAGAGACCAGAACAAAAAGTAAACCAAAACCATGATTGTGACTTCAAAGTTAAAACCAAACTCCTTTTCTTTTAAGGAAACATATTAATTATTAGTAAAATCTAAGATTGCAACTAACACCAATAAGGGTTACTCTGTCCCAGTTCAAAAAATCAAAAGCCATTTCAGAGTTAAATAGCATTGCAAACGAAAGCCAGAGAAGGAGGTGGTGCTCGTTAATTAGATACAAATATTTAAAGAAAGGAAATATCCAACCAGTTTTAGGTATTCATAAAGCCAGTATATATATATAAAATCAAAAAAATGCATAGTTCAACAAGAATAAACTATGCTCACCAA
Source organism: Carallia pectinifolia (assembly GCA_037832335.1). Lineage (NCBI taxonomy): Eukaryota > Viridiplantae > Streptophyta > Magnoliopsida > Malpighiales > Rhizophoraceae > Carallia > Carallia pectinifolia. Next base: position 14,132,486 of record CM075453.1, read on the forward strand.
CAAAGACACAAAAATCAAGCGGAAAAGCACAATAATGCAGAAAAAACAATCAACTTGAAAGGATATTACTCAAACAGAAACAAAGAGTACATGGAAACAGAACAACATGGGATGAAACCCCACAGCTAAAAACTATGATTTCCCCATGTAATGATATAAACAAGCCTAATAACAAAGTTGTGCATTACAGAACAGTGAAGAGCTTCAACTAAAACTCCAAAGACAGAAGCAACCCCAGAAAGAGAAACGATTCACAATGTTCATATAAAACATTATTAGAGCAACCAAAACCAAAAACGAGCAATCAAAACCAAAAAGAAGCTTACTTTCATCAGCAGAAACCGCAGGTACTGCCAATAAGACAAGCAGAAGCAGCATGCCCATTGAAACTTTTTGCTTCTTCAACCTTCCAAAACCATAAAACCCGAAGAAAGGAAATCACTACAAAAAGAATAGAATCACCAAGAAGAACCGCAAAAAACAAAAACAAGAAAGAAAAAAAAAACAAAGGTCTAGGCAGAGAGAGAGAGAGAGAGAAGAGAGCTCTTTTTGAGGCTTTGTAGAAAGTGAAACAGAAAAATACTTATTTAAACTGGTTGGAAGTTTATAGCTACTTAAATCGTTTTTAAGGTTGGGTGTTTTGAACTCGAGTCACATCCGAAAACAATCAACTAAAGAAAGGAAAAGCTACATAGATTAGGAATTAAATTGTGACGTAAAAATTTAAAATATTAAATTAAGAAAATATAATAAATTTTAAAAAATAAATAAATTATTATATATTTTTATTTTTTTTATGTATCATAAATTACACGTATATATAAAGGAGCCCTAAACAAAAATTGGTGGAAACAGAGTTTGTGTTTTAAATCTAGCACTTAATAAAGTACAAAACACAATGAGGGGCAGTTTAGGTTCTGACGATAGTTGTAAAAAGATTTTGACGGGGTTTTGCATTGGTAATGAAAAGGACGGTGTCTCTGTGGGTCCGGACATCCTGGGCACTTCTGTTGTTGAAGATCATAACAGTGTCAGAAATTGGACGGCTGAGATCAAAATATAGGTGGACCATTAGACGTGAGGCCCCACAGAGGACAATTTCTGAGGAAGTTGTAAGCAGAGGTTTTTTATTGCACAAAGAGAGCGGACACGGTCTACGAGAAGAGGGTTTAGCGATGACGTGGCATATTGGGGGGTGGATCACCATTCAGTATAAATAGGTAATAATATACGATTAAATTATTATTAAATTATTATTAAATTATTATTTAAAATGATAAATCATGTCATAACTGATTACACACGATTGATTTGGCCTATTTCTCAGCATTCTTAATTTTTTATACAATTTTTTGTATAAATATCTGTAAACTCAATAAGTTCAATACACTGAAATCATTTATATTCTCTCGATTAAAAAATAAAGATCTATTATAAGTATACCGATTATTAAATTTTTAGATGGAAGGCGACATGTCTACTGTTGTCATACTTTCTTTACTTACTTCCAAAGGAACAAACTTATAACCTGAACATTTATATTCTCCCAATTCGTTCTTAACTGTTATATGGTATTTAAATTTGAGTTACTCTTTTATTTGCATTATTATTTTAGCCCATTACATGTTAGCTTGACTTATTTCAATCTAATTTTTTTTATTATGTGGTAATTAGATCGAATACGTGTTAAGATGACATGTTAAAAGATATAATATTTTATATAGATAAGAAACAAATTTATAATATGACTTATAAAAATTGTAATCTTTTTCTCCTACTAGCTTAGGATTTTATTAAAATTTGAAATTCATGATTATTATTTGATATACACATGATTTTTCTTGTTGATCCAAAGATTGAAATTTCATATAAAAAATAAAAATGATCTAAAAATAATAAATTTTTTTTGTCCTTTAGTAGGGTTAACAACCCAACTGTTAGGAGATACTGTTTCAACCATTCTAACTTGGAACTCTCTAAAAAAATTAATAAGTTTATATACATGGTTGTTGTGTGAGTAAATTTATAAAATTTAATATATGGATTCAAAATAGGGGGAGAGGAATATGAGAGGAATAAAAGTGAGAAGAATGAATATTAAAAGAGAGAAATGCATTTCATCATTCTTGTATTTAAAAGAGTGTAATGTGAGAAAAGAAAATTAAAAATATTTTCTTTGGGAATGAGTCAAAAAGTAAGAAGAAATTAATATATTGTAATACCAATTATACTTTTAAAAAATAATATTAAAAAAATTAAAATAAAGGACACAAAATTAAATTAACAAAAAATAAAAGTAAATAAATGGGGGGAGGTAGTTCAGTTTTGCAGTCAGTTCCCCTAAAATTTGGGGAATTGAAGAAATATGAGATATAAAAAATTTCTAAGCATTACCTTTTTGTTTTATTCATTCCTTCCATTTGCCAAACAAGAGAAGTTTCGGCTTTCCATCCCCATTATCTGTCTCCTGCAGCAAATTAACTTTCCCAAACAAAGGCTAGGTGGTGTGGGCATAATTATGTCTTGCACCTAATGATGCTGATGTGAGCCTGACCAGTCTCCTCATTACATCCTTTTGGTGTATTTTTGATGGCCTGGTGAACCTCACTTGTGGAGCAAAGAAATATATTTTGCTTGTGGAGAAAGCAATGAAGATTGCAGGTCCCACAAGTCTACATCAACTAATCCAAGTGCAAGAGGAGGAGGATTTACCAAATTGATGAAGTTTGGGCTAACATGAGTAATTGGGCTAGTGCGTACAAAACCATGCATGGACTGATTTGGATTATTTAATTTAAAGTTTTAATTCATGTTTTGGACTGAACATTATTTAATTAAAGTCCAATCCTTTTGCAAATAGGAATTATTTTTTATTTTCAAGTTTTTAGTTGAAATAGGTTTTCCTTGTTGGTGTAAGAACTTGGTTTTTTAGTTCTAGTAGTTTTTTATTTTAAAAACCCTAGCTACTGGAGTTTGCCTATAAATAGGCATGTATGACTTTTATTTTCAGATTGGTGGAATTGAGAAATTAGAACCACACATTTTTTGGAGTTTATGAACTTTTTAACCAAACTTATCAAGGATCATCTCGTTGTGACGTTCAACTTAGACTTATCACCGTCATTCTTCCTTTTCTAGGGTGTGGCGTCTACCAAATTTTCTTATACCTTTGGTTCGCGTCTCCTTATAGGCGTTAGGTCAAGGTTCTTCAAATCTGACTTGACTTTCCTTGGATTGTCATTTCAATCTCATTCGTAGGTCTTTCGGTGTATCTGTGAGGTTTGCGTCTCTCTATAGGCGTTGGATCTTCCAGTGTTGTCCACGAGGTTCGCATCAGTTGGTGTCAGAGCATAGACTCTAGGTCAGGTTTGTGTATCGAAAGTTTATTTTTGTGTTTTTTATTGTGTTCCTAACCTTAGGTTTGTGTCTATTCATCTTTGTCTTTTTTATTTCGTTGTTTAGTGTTTATGCAAAAAAAAAAAAGAAGAAAACCTTAAGTCTGTGTGTTTCCACGCGTCTATCCGCTAGATTTGATGTCTGTTCAGTATTTTTGCCATAACTTCTTCTATACAACTCCAAATTGAGTGATTCCAGTTGCGTTTGAAAGCTAACACATAGGGTACAACTTTTGTGTTTTGAACAAAACCCACTTCAATTGGCATATTGGTAAAAAATGCATTCAAAGTCAGCGCTCAAAATCTTTCCTGTTTGGAACAAAAAGAGAAAACCCTAGTCCACCTATTCTAGACCCTTTTTGTGTCTCCTAATGATTATTTGAGTCAGTCTTTATTATTTTTCATCAATTTAACAAAAAAAACAAAGCCAAAAAAAAGAGAAAAAAAAAATTCTCGCCATATTTTAAAAAACAATTATTTGGCTGAATTACTTGTGTGGACAGCTTGTACCAACCCCTTTCTCTTATTATTTTTTCCTTCATTCTTTAGTCCTAGTTGCTACAAGGAGTTTGTAAATTAATTTTTAGTGGTTCTTGGCTCCAAAGGACTTAGAGTGAGGAACAATTGAGTGGAAAAAAGGTAAGAGTATCGGTTGCATTGGAGAGAAAAACCAAATTGATTTGTGTGCAAGCACGAGAGATTGAGTGTCATACGTGCAGAGTGGAGTGCAAACACGTGATGGAGTGTTTGTGAGGTCTTTTCTAACATAATTTTGCAGGTTAAAACATGTCTTCAGACCATGGCAAAGTTACTTTGGAGGAAGGATCAGCTAATGAATCAATTGTGATCAACACGATGCAACAACAATTTGATCTAGTGTTTGCATGTTTTGATGAAATGCGAGATAGCATAGATAAGCAAGAAGCTGCAATTGCTAGTTTGATCAGGAAATAACAACAATGAAGAGCTCCTAAACGCAAAAGGATTCAACTTTTTGATGAAGATGATCAAAGCATGTGGGTCTTGTGTTGACATGATCAAATATGTCGCACCAGAGCAAAAGGTTGAAGATAAAGTTGTTGATCATACATCTGACCTTGAGTGTGTGGTATTAAGCATGAGAGTTGATTTAGAGGTTGAAACTAAAGTTGTTGAGGTTGGTTGTGCATCACACGAGGAAGTTGTTCATGATGGTGAATTGGAGACAATGGTTGCTGTTGCAGAATCTGAATTTAAAGGCTATGAGAGTCAACTTGTGGAAATTTGTGAATTGGATATGGAATCTGTGTTTTCATCGCGTCAGTTAGAATTCGTGCTAGAAGTTGAATTGATGGATGATAGAGAGCTAACAATATGCTCTGATACAGAGGATGATTCAAAGCAATCGAACAGCTCAATGACATCACGACTAACAAATTTTGTTGATTCTATCTTTAATGTGTCTTCTCATGTTGATTTTATTATTGCAGATCAAATGCTGAACTACCTGAGCTCCATTTCTTTGATTGATTACATAGCACATCTGGTGGTGGTTCACAAGAGGAGTTTTTGGTTCGTTGTGAAGGAATCAATATATTCCAAGTATTTCTTCCTTTGGCATGGAAGACATCAATTTTTAGTAGCTTAAAACATTCCTCTAAACTTTGAAGTAGAATAACAGTAGGATTTGAGGACAAATCCTTTTGAAGAAAGGGGGAATGATGTGATCCTGATCAGCCTTCTCATTACATCTTTTTGGTGTATTTTTTATGGCTCGGTGAACCTCACTTGTGGAACAAAGAAATATGCTTTACTTGTGGAGCAAGCAATGAAGATTGCAGGTCCTACTAGTCTACATCAACTAATCCAAGTGCAAGAGGAGGAAGATTTACCAAATTAATGAAGTTTGGGCCGATATGAATAATTAGGTCTAGTGCGTACATGACTGCGCATTGACTGATTTAGATTACTTAATTTAGAATTTTAATTAATGTTTTGGGCTGAACATTGTTTAATTAAATCCCAATCCTTTTGCAAGTAGGAATTAATTTTTATTTTCAAATTTCTAGCTAAAATAGGTTTTCTTTATTGGTGTAGGAACTTTATTTTTTAGTCCTAATACTCTTTTGTTTTGAAAACCCTAGCCATTGAGGTTTGCCTATAAATAAACATGTAATACTCTCTTATTTTCAGTTTGATAGAATTGAGAAATTAGAACAACACATTCTTTGGAATTTCTGAACTCTTTTATCGAAGTTATCAAGGATCACCTCATTGTGGTGTTCAATCTAGACTTATCACCCTCCTTCTTCCTTTTCTAGGGTGTGGCGTCTACCAAATTTTATTATACTTTTGGTTCGCGTCTCTTTATAGGTGTTGGGTCAAAGTTCTTGAAATCTGACTTAACTTTCCTTAGGTTGTGATTTCAATCTCGTTCGTTGATCTTTCGGTGTATCCGTGAGGTTTACGTCTCTCTATAGGAGTTAGGTCTTTCGGTGTTATCCGCAAGGTTTGCATCAGATGTTGAGTCTTTTTTTCCTTTTGAATAGATGCTGAGTCCATATAACTTCTGATTTATTTTGTTTGATAGCGAGAAAACTAGGAGATGAGAGAAAACTATAAAAAATTATCCCGACAAACTCAAAATTTTAGTATTTCCTCTGATTTGAGAAGAAAGAAATTTTGGAGAGGCCTTGAAAAATTTTGTTCCAAGGATTTTCCTATGTTTTCTTTTTTTTTGGACGTTAAATACTGTCCTTTAATTTTTTTGTTGTACTTTCCATAATTATCTTAAAGAAATAAATGATTTGATGTTGTTTGAATGTAATAGAAAAGGTTTAAGTGTTGAAAATGTCCTTAATGCTACAAAAAAATATCCACTAAACTACCACTTCGCGTGGTATTCATAATCATCTAAACAAGTACAACTCTACCACAAATATACAGCTACAAAGCCCACAATAATATTGGAACAAGTCTCCTAAATTGGTAATTAACAAACAATTTGTCAAAATTTAGAGGGTATTCGTTTTTGTTATAATTTGGAGTTACTGTTGAAAGAAATAAAAAGAAAGCATACAATTATCTGAAAAGACTCTGGATTGAAAATGAGAAGACTGATTACCAGCTTTCATCATTTCCTCACGATCTGAGTGATATCACAAAACGGATAACACCACTTTTTCATAGCATAAGAACTTTTTACTCGAGGATTGATGGAGAATTAAGAGGTTTTAAGTTTCTGTATCTTTCTCTCTAGAGAAAGTTTCTGGTGGCCATTGATTGTCTGACCAAAAGTAGTTTCATTACGGTTTTTATAAGTCGTCTTTATTAAACTATTTTTTAACACTTACAGACAGTCGTGAGATAGTAAGGGGGTATGGAGTTGTAACTTCTTACAACTTCTCAATTAGGTGGGTCAACCTATCATGGACGGGTCGACTCATTTAAATGAATCTAACATCTCCTACTCGCACATGATAGGTTGATACAACCCAATCATTGCTCAAAAGAATTCTCAACATCCAATCCCTCAAAAAGTAATTCATATAGGCAAATGGGTCGTGTTACCTGCGAGTACACATGCACTTGAGAGTATATTCTATGCACTTGTTGAGGATACATAATTGTTATAACCCTTAAAAAAATGAGCCTCGTTATTATAAATTCTATGTCTCGCTGTGCCCCGGACATTTATTGTCGCATCAATTTCAACTCACTATATCCCTCTTAGGTTGAGTTAAACCTTATTTTCCTCATATTCATCAATAATTATATTTTATTCATCATGAATAAACATAGTTGGTTAACCAATGAATACACATGGAAGATGTCAACCAATAATAGTCTTCCTTTTGCTCTTGAGTTCTTTAATTACAATATAAACACTTTCCTAAACATATTCCGGAAGGTCGAATCTTTTATGATTGTAGGTAATATGCTAAAGTAGTAGATATTATACTGTAGCCTTAAAATAAAGTCAAAAGTCACATTGGGCACAAGAATGAGATAATTGTACTTCTAAGGGACTCACACAATGAAGAAGTAAGGATAGATTTTTTCATTTCCCTTATTGGTCCAAAATAACACATGCAATATGAAACACGTGTTACAGTGATCTTTCTCCCAAAAAGCATATATCATTTTATATTTTCGTATAACATCACTACATAGATCTTGGTTCAGTCGCTTTCAAACATCTAACTTGAGTTCTCTAAGTGACTCCCTTACTCATGAGTGTCCAACTGAAATCTTACATCTGGTTTATAATAAGTTCTATAGAGAGTGAGATTCTATATTGACTTTAAATCAATATAGCCTCATCTTGATTTACTCAAGGCGACTGACCACTTATACGCACACACAAAATGTTTGGCTCACATATGGTCTCATTTCTACACACTCTCTTCGCATTAGAGACGATTGTTCGTGCGAGTAGACCAATCTTAACCAGTTGGACATGCCTTTACTTTTCTCATTGTAACTAGTGCCTGAATTGAGCTCATATTAATCTTGCTGAATAATTATCAACACTGGAGATGATATCATCAACATGTGTGTAATGGGAAACAAATAAGTTCTTCCATTATACAACAACACTGTCATAATATATTATAACACATAATAATGATACATTACAACATGTTAAACTTTATAAAGTTTTAGAGACTTAACATGTAACTGAAATACGTGACTTGGTATTAGTTTAGTTAGAGGGCCTACAATCATCTCATGTGTCAAAATATATTGCAATATCACACTTTTTTGTGATACAATGTCTCTCATAAAATTGTAGTTGGTATCAATGTGTTTAGTCTTACAATGATATTTGGGATTTTTGTAGGTACAATAATTGTTTGACTATCGCAATACAATTTGACCTCCTTTTATTGATCATTATAGACTCCTAAATGTTTCAAAAACCTTTTTGGCCAAACAGCTTCTTGCACTGCAGCTGAGCAAGCAACAAATTCTACCTCCATTGTTGACAAGGCAATACAAGTTTGCTAGTTACTTCTCTATGATATTGTGTCACCATTTAACTAGAATACATATCTTGATGTTGATTTATGTTTATCTATGTTTCCTCCCTAATCGGCATATGAATAGTCAATTAGTCATAAATCATTTTCTCGTTAGTACAAGGAATAATTTGCAGCACCTTTGAGATACCAAAGTATTCTCATTATAGCTTGCTAAATATTTCTTTCTTGGGTTTGATTGGTAACGATATACCAATCCAATGACATAACAAAAGTCAGGACGAATGCACAACATGACATACATCATACAACTCACTACATTGAAGTACGATACATTTTTTATTTCCTCGCGCTCTTGTTGAATTTTAGGACACAGTTCAAGGTTAAGACCATTGCCTTTAACTATTGGAGTGTCAATGAGTTTGCAATTTTTCATGCTAAATCACTCAACGATTTTATGAAAATAAAACTCTTATGATAGAGTAAAGAATCTTTTAGAATAATCTTCATGGATCTTTACTTCTAATATGTAAGCTACCTTACCCATGCCCTTTATCTGAAAATTAAAAGACAATCATTCCTTAATACTGGTGACAAACTCTTTATCATTTTCATCTAGTTGAATATCATCTACAAACAGAGAAAAAATCACAAATTTGCTTTTAGATTTCTTGACATACACATAATGATCCTCATTGATCATTGTGAAGTTATATGAAATTATTACACGATGAAATCTTAAATACCACTGCTTAGACAATTATTTTAGGTTATAAATAGATTTTTGGAGTTTACAAACTTTATTCTGTTGGACTTTAACAACAAAACTTATTAGTTGTTCTATATAGATTTTTTCGTCTAGCTCTCTATTGAAAAAATTAGTTTAACATCCATCTGATTTAATTCTAAGTCCATACTTGCAACTATAGGTAGAATTAGGCAAATCAAGGTAAACTTTACCACTAAAGAGAAGGTTTCCTCATAGTCTATACCCATTTATTAAGTATAACCTTTTGCCACTAAGCAGGCCTTGTACATTTTGATAGATTAATCTGTCTTATGCTTAATTTTGAGAACCTATTTGTTCCCAATGGCTTTGCATCCTTGAGAAAAATCTACCAAGTCCCATATGTGGTTAGATTTCATGAATTGCATCTCTTTTTCCATCGCCTTTGTCCATTATTCTTTAGCAGAGCATGAGAAAGCCTTAGTTAGTGTACTAGGCTAAGCCTTAGTTAGTGTACTAGGTTCTTCTTCATTATAATGAGCAATTTAGCTTTCCCTTTAATTTTAAAACGACGACATAAAGTACTTATATGAGTACTCTTGCGTAATATAAGATCATATAAATCTTGCATAACTTGTGTTATAATGCTCCCACTTGAAATGATAGCTTGAGACATTTTCTCATCCATCTGAGTTGATTGATTTGGAGCGTCATAGTCATTTGAATCACTCATCTCATAAAGATGAAAATTCTTATTAATATCACTATTACTAGGATATTTATTATATAGGAATGTGACATCATATGATTCCAATTTTGTGATATTTCCATCGACTTGTTCACCAATAAACACGTAACCTTTGGAGTTTTATAATACTTAATAAAAATACATCTTTTTCCTTTTGGACCCAATTTCTCATGTTTATGAGATGAATTATGAATGTAAGTTACCAACCCCCAAGGTTTCAAGTTGCTCAAGTCTAGTTTTCGACCAAACTACAATTCGCATGACATGAAAGTAACAGATTTAGAGGGAATACAATTAAGTATATAAGTGGCTATCATTAAAGCATCACCCCTATAATGTATTGGGAGATTTGCTTGTGCCATCATGGACCTAACCATTTCTAATAAGGTTCTATTTCTACGTTCCCAACACTATTTTGTTATGTAGTAGAGGGAATAGTTAGTTGCCTTACTATACCTTTTTATTACACAGTTCCTTCACCTACTTGGAGAGATATTCGCATCCTCGGTCAGTTCTTGGGATTTTAATTCTTTTATCTAATTGATTATTTACCATACTTAAATATTTCTTAAAACATTCCAATGCTTGAGATTTATGGGAGATCAAATAGATATGACCACAAGGTGTATAATTATTTATAAATGTAATGAAATATAAGGCAACATACCTCGCCTTCACACTCATTAAACCATATATATCAGAATGGTTTAGTTGCAACAGAAAAATGGCTTTAACAGCCTTACCAAAAGATTTTCTAGTTACTTTTGCAGCCAAACAGCATTAGTGTATGGACAATTCAATTTTAGCGAGTGAGCTTAGAAGACTCTCTTTGACTAATCTATTCATCATTTTTTGCCCAATATGACTCAGTCTAGTATGTCACATACTTGCAACTACTACATTGTTGTTAGTTGATGCAATAATAGAAAAATAACTATTATAGATATTAAACACACTATAGTTAATATCTAACACAAATAAACTATCTGACAGATGTCCACAACCAACATAAGAAATGTTATCATAAATATTTATAACATGGGCTTTGAAAACAAGTTTATAGTCTAAACACAGAAGAACTGGAATAGAAACAAGATTTCATTGAATTTCAGGTGCATAGAGAATGCTGTAAAGTAGTAGGGTTTGACCATCACGCATTTCTTATTAGTAAGTGTCAATCCCTTTGACCTCTACCCTCGCATTGTTCCTAACATATACTTATCTCAAACTAGCACCAATTCGACGAAACTCCACATATGCTTTTCAATCTTTAGCTACATGATCTGTGACCCCTTAATCTCTAACCCACAAAAGATTAGATTTAGTAATTACTACCAAACTAGCAATATTAGCTAAACAATGATAAGCAAATGTACATTTTCGGGTAAAGTGCATTCACTAGCAAAATAACTCAATTTGTCACAATTGTAGCATGACATTTGGTCTTATCATTTTTCTTGCCACGATACCTCTTGTGACGTTTATTCTTATTTTTCTTCGATGTTTGCTCATTCCCTTTTCCTTTCTTATGATGCTTATAATGTCACTTGCGTTTTGAACCAAAAGCAGCTTTTGAACTAGTTTCACATTCAGCCACATTCACTTGATTAGAAGACTTACCAACTTTAAAACACTCTTTTTCTAAAATCAGATGGCGTGAGAAATCTTCAAAAGTCTTAATAGTCTCACTATGCATCATATTGATTTTTATATGCTCTTAGTTTGAATGAATTGAGCGAATGACAACTTAAACTTGCTACTCATCAATAAGGGTATGAACAGCTGTCTTGAGCTCTTTGATCATGTTAGATATCACCCTCAGGTGTTGCCTCATGTTATGATATGGCTTCTTCACATAGATGTCAAAATTGACCGTCAACTCTCGTAACCTAGTGGTCGAAGTACCCCCAAACTTGTTTTTCAAAGTCAACCACATTACTTGGGTAGTCTCATGTTCCTCAAACTCACGGATAAGATCATCCTCCATGTTCTTAAGTAAAGTAATGTGAGTCATAGCATTTTTTCTTTTCCAAACTTTAAAATTTTTTTGGTCTCGCCTTTGTTGAGTTGAAGTACCCTCCTTAGGGTTTGCCATGACATGATTGATGGCTTCCAACACTTTATGCTCTTCAAGGATATACTGAATCTTACAGTACTAAATGTCATAGTTCTCACCATTTAGCTTATCCTCTTTGTTGAGTTCACTTACAGTAATATTTGTTGTCATGGCTAACAACAACCTTTGAGACATTTATCAATAATTAGTACTTGGCACTTCAACCTTTTATTTTGCACTAATATTGAAATAAATTAACAATAACCCCAAAAATTAGCTAAAAAATCAAAAGTTCACTACGTCTCAATCATTTTCTTTTATACTAATTTCAGATTACTGTAATTTATCTCAAAATTATGCAAAATTTAAGTTTTTAGGTGAAGATTCCCAGAATCTTACCAATCGAACAACTCCTACTCAGAAAAAGACCCTTTAATTAAAATGGTTATGTATGCAATATTTATGTGTTAAACATTTCAAAAGAAATTAAACACATATAATAACATGATTAACATTTATGATAATGTTTTACATACATGACATCAAACATAGAATAATATGTACAACAATATCACATATCACATACTAAGGCTTAAATAACTTTTTACATGTGCTATAGAAAAGGTAATGAACTTAAACAAGATAACTGCTAGCAAGTGAAATCTCATCCTTCTCAGTATCTCGAATCACTCTAGGCCCAACTTTCAAAAGTCACGAATCAATCTCCATTTTGCCAAAGCAAACACGCCCTACAACACAGAAATTATGACTTATAGACAACACAGTAGCACACCTTGCAGCATACTCAATATAACGCTTTCATGTTTTCTCAAAGGCATCCTCTAAGTCGTCATACCACTCAATAGTGCGCTTGGTTAATTCCAACTCACGACTCATTTCTACCCTCCAATATTAAGGACTTAAGCACAACGTCAATCTTTCCATTTTTTTTAAGCATCTTGGACATTGATTTTTCTAGACAATCAATAAAAAATCTCATATATTTGACATGTTCTATAAGCTTTCCATCATATTTCATCTTCAATTCTTTAAAAATGCGGAAAAAATTTTGTTGTGCATGTAGATCTCTAAATTGTTCAAGGAGCCCAAAATTAAATTTTTTATTGTAATCACTAATGACTCTCTTAGTTAGAGTTTTTATCGTATGAAACATTTTTAAACCCCTAAAAGAACAACTTTAATCAATATTAATGATCCACACCATTTATTTTTTTTTTTATAATTTGCCAATTATGAAAAAATAACGTCAGAATCTTGTAGAGTATAAAATTAGAAAAATTTTGGTGCAAATTTTATAATTTTCTTATATTCTTACCAATTACTATGAATTTTTAAAGAAATAATTCATTTTTGGAATAATCAGAAACAAGTGCCAAGTGGCACAGTCTAATTCGCTGGCTGCCTCTACTTGCCATATGTCAACCCTTCACTTGCTAGGCAGTTTTATTGAGTGGAAACATAATTGTTAACTTTGACATATGTTGTAGGATTATTGGTCTAAGACTTAATCTTTTTGTCCAATCTGCCACGTGTCATAATTTGACTAGTAAACACAATTATCAAGTGTGTTCCCTTCTACATACAATCAGCCACCAACATCTCTTCCCCCACTCGTTAGTAACAGAGACTGCACATCACTCATTGGCTTCCGGTTATTGGACGACTTCGAAATTTGGCCGACTACCATATTCTGATATCTTGAATTGATCTGTCAACTTAGTTTTCCAAAAGTAGAATGTAAATTGGAGTTGCACTACTAGCACCAAACAAACAAGAGTGGGAAAAGATTAGATACTATTCATCTTCTTCTGCAATTGTCTAGAATGTTTTTGAACTATGACAAAACTTTCAGAGGTTATTTCTCTCAAATAGTGTATCCAAAATTAACGAAACATGGACCATTAGAATGCTCTTAACAAGAACTTTGCATATATGTAAATTTCAAATCCTGATGTTACGATTTTAGGTCTCAATTTTGTAAAAAAAGAAATTGTCTAGAGAAAATGAATTTTTTCTCATAGATTATACAACCAAAAGTCATGAAAAATTCACATAATATATGACATATAATAGGCTACCTATGTGTAATTTTTCGTAATCCAAAACTCATGTATGTGAGAGAAACAATTTTTATTGTTTTCTAACATGGAAGAAAACGTGGAATTTCAAACAAAAAGACAAACAGTAACTTTCACAAATCCTATTTATACTAGAATTAGTCTTATTATGCTCTGATACTAATGAAGGAAATAGAGAGGAAGCGTACAGTTACTTGAAAAGTCTCTAGATTAAAAGAAGACTGATTACCAACTTTCGTTGTTCCCTCGCGATTTGAAAAATATCATAAAACAGATAACAATCATTTTTCATGGCACAACAACCGTTGACTTGAGGATTGATGGAGAATTGAGAGGTTTTTAGTTTATATATTTTTCTCTCCTAAGTAAGTTTTCAATAGTAATTGATTGTCTGACTAAAAGTGATTTCATTATACTTTTTATAAGTCGTCTTTATTAAACCGTTTTTTAACGCTTATAGATGGACGTGAGATAGTAGTGGGTGAGAGTTGTAATTCACTCCAACTTCTCAATTAAGTAGGTTAACCTATTATGGGCAAGTCGACCTATCCAAATAAATCCAACATTTGATGTTCATTTTTTTTTTTTGAGAAAAACTGTTAATGTTCAATTTGAAACAACATAGTGTTAATATGTTTAATAATTTTTTTTGAGCCGTGAACTTATAACTCAAATGACAGTGACAATACGCAAGTAAAATAGAAATTAAGAATTCGAACTTCTAATCTATTTAACTGCCCTCCCTAAGGTTTGTTGATAAGCCTTTTCAAGAGTAATTAATTGAAAAAAATAGTTTTAGGCTACTTTTTTTTTTTTTGGTATATGACTAAGGAGATGGACTCGTAATTTAGCGGAACCCAAAAATATTAAATTTTATTTAATTGTTTAATGTTCAAATTTAGATTTTCAAGACAAATAATAAATCTAAACAAAGAAGGAAGAGGACAGGTCATGATTCAAAGTTTTCATCAAAGAGTTAACTATTATTAATAACTTGAGACTTGGAAAAGAGAAAAGAATTTAGATGGTTAATGAACTTGAAAGAAAATGTAACAATTAACAGTAGCAGATCCATGAATTGGAGTGAGGAGGACAAATGGGTATCAAATATTTTTTTCAACTCTTTCATTGTAAGCAGTAATATATATAAATAGTAAAATAATATTATTTTAATAAATATAGTAACCAAAAATATAGGCGAGAAATAAAATATAAAATATAAAATTTAATGGGAGTAAAATATAAATTTTAGTAAAGTTAATAGCATAAACTTAAGCTTATTATTATTACTTTTTCCAATATGAGCAATTGAGGAGGGAGAAAAATAAATTTGAGGGGAGTAATAAACTAGAACTAATATATATATTTTTCAGGGTGGGCAAGCAAACATGCGTTTGTCGATGCCAATTGACAGTGTCATCATACGTATGGTCTAATAGTTGAATGATTAGACTCTAAAATTCTAACAAATAAGGGTTCAACTTGTGTTTTGCACGAGTTTAATATTTATTTCCACATTGTTTTAATTGATTTCATTTTTTTAGTATTTGTTTTTTTTAAAAATTTTTTTTATGTAAATGTGTTCCACAATTGGTAGTAAATGAGTTCAAAAGTGAATGTATTGTTGGTTTAATATATTTTGTAAGAATTACTAGCACCATGTAGAAGATGCCTTTAAACTTGTGCTCTCAAATTTAACTTATATAAGAAGTTGTTAGTGTCCCTCAAGAGACGCTCTAGTGGTTAGAGTTTAAAACTTTTATTTTAGAGGTCTTACGTTCAAATCTTGAGAAGGGAGGGGTAAGATTTATGGGAGGGAAGAGCTACTCTCATTATGTAACTCACGGCCCAATGGACCTCCTAATGGACAAAAAAAAAAAAAATTGTTAGTTAGGTTGACAATTATGATAATTAATAAATATCATGTAGATAAATATACGGTCTTAAACTTTTGAACGAAACCTCAAACCAAGAAAACAAATTAGGATCCATAACTATGCACCAAACTTAATGCAAATTTAGCAATTATTATAGTAATAATGACAATGATTTAGGGAGAGAAATGGAGATAACAAGCACATAAGAATTTATAAAATTGTCAGATGTCATGTATATCTGATTTATGGCAGTTATATGTGGTATTTCGATTATAATAGTTATATATGGTTAAAAACAATCTACAGACCTTAATTAGGATCTGCACCTAGTTAAGATTATCATATATTCATTATTAATAGTATTGTGGCAGTTATACATGGTCCAAAATTATTATACTAAGATCGGCAAAAATTATTGCATATATCAATTAAATATTATTTTGTACTTTTGAACCTCAAACCAAGAATGAAATTAGGATTCATAACTATAGATCAAGATTAATGCAAATGTAGTTCACCTTTAACGAGACATAAATAGGCACTTAATTTATATAACGATATCTAACAGCTCATCTACTTTTTTTTTTCCTTATAAATTAATAATCTAATAGTACATATAACTATATATTTATACAAGTTTCAATAAGATTGTGCTCTCCAGAAATTCCCAATCAAAATTTGGTAGTTATTATAACAATAGTCACAATTATTTAAGGAAAGAAATAGAGATAACACTCCCACAAAAAAAGTTTAAAATTACTAAATTCTTTTCTATCTCATTGTGACAGTTATATGTGGTATGAACATAGTAAAAAATCATTGTTTTACAAACCATAATTAAAATCTGGAGTTATCTATCGAAGCTAGTGCAAATTTGGCAGTTAATGAAAAAAAAAAAACAAAGAAAGAAATCAATGGTATTATGACAGTTACATATGATCCAAATTTATTGTACCTTCAGCTGAAATAGTCCACGAAATTACACAAACTGTTGTATGTGTTAATTAATGTTTTTAAATTAATAAAAATAATTAACGTGAGATAACAAAATAATGAGAAGTTTTCTCTTATATTTTTCTTGAATAAAGAGCAAGAGTTCATTGGATAAAAATCAGAACTACGTACAAAAAAGATCAACTCAAAATGGAACCATGTATAAGAGAAGTTTTCTCTTATATTGTCCTTTGTACGATTACTACAACCATAGGACATAAATGTTGACACAAAGAATTGAAGAAACCCAATTACCAAAAGTAAGACTCTCCAATAATTACATAACTCAAAAGGTGTAAATGTGTAATTTATTGTCTTCAAACTTTTTTTTCAAAAAAAAAAAGATTAACTTTCATAGACCTGCTATTGTGAATCAATCTCCACACTTTGACGCCGTAGATATCACTGTATTATTATCAATTTATCACTGTATTATTATCAATTTATCACACCCCTCATATGACGTTTATCACATATTTTCTACAACAATTTTGTTAACAAAATAAAAAAGAAAAATATTTTTGGATTCACAAAAGTTGCTCAAAGTAGCTATGAGTTGTTGTATGATTAAATTTATTAAAAAAAATAATTTAACTATTAGATCGTGTTAGATGATATTATAAAATTACTTATTGCAATGTTTTCAAAACCAGATCGCACCAATTAGTTTAATCGGTGATCTGTCAAGTTTTTGATCCAGTTCATGGCCGAGTTTAGGGCAGTTTGCAAACAGGTCAAACTTGCCTGATACTGGTCAAAATTAATAAAAAATTAGACTAATCGAATTGATTGAATTGGACCAACAAAAATTAGAAATTAAAATTTGTACCCAAACTTTATTTAAATTATAATTGAAGCTCCAAAGGTAATTAAAATATTCAATTTAATCCTTACAATTAAAAAAATTAATATTCAACTATCATTTATAAGTATTATTTTTTCAATTAATTTTATAAATATATATTAATTATTAAACATCAGTTTCACTGTTTAATTACCAGTTAAATTAAATTAATTAGACTGATTAACCTTTGAATCACTTTTTTTAATTCGATAATTGGTTTGGTGTTGTAACCTGAAAGTGAATTGAGAAACCAAGAAGAAGAAGAAGAAGGAGAAGGAGAAGGAGAAAGCTGAGTATATATATAAATACATATATAAATATAATGGATCAGAGCCAGAGATCAATAGCAGCAACGACGGCTGCTTCTCGGGGTTATCAGTTTCATCCTGCTCGAGCTGCCATTCTCGATCTCTTTAATCTCTACTTGGGAGTAAGAATTCTCTATATTCATCTTCTTCTCTGTTCTCTCTATTGCTGGTTATCACTTTTTTTGGGGGGGGGTTCTTATTTGTTTTCTTTGTTTATTTGGTTTGAGTTCTGTTGAACTGACTTCAATTTTCAATCTTTTTCGCAGAGAAGCAATCGCCAGAAGCCCGATGATTCAATCCGTGAACCCCCGTCAGTCTTTGTCTCCACACACACACACACACACACACACACACACACATATATATATATATATATATATATATATATATATTTTGCTTTTTGTTTATTGCAATGTTAGCGTAGGCTAAGGTTTTTGGTTGTTTATCGTGTTGTTGAGAGAGGATTTGTTATTTGGTTGAATTGAATTTGTTTTGTTCAGAAACAAGACCCAAAAGCGCGTGCTTGCACTTAACAGAGAGCTGCCTCCTCCGAATGAGCAATTTCTTTTAGACTTTGAGCAACTCCAGAGCCAGTTTCCAGTGAGTTTTGCACGTCTTTTGGATACCCTTTTGGCATTTGAAGCCATTAGTTTGGTTAAGCGAATAATACCCTTTAAATTTTTTGGACTAATGCTCGAGAGTATGAAACTCAGGACCAGGATCAGGTGCGTGCAGTCACTGAGTCCGTGCTGATACCCCTTGTTGTTCAGTGTAGTAATCATGGTCCGCGAGCAGAATTTCTCCTCTTTGCTTTGCGGAGCTTGTGCAGTATAGGATATATCAACTGGGATACTTTCTTGCCATCGCTTCTTTCTTCCGTGTCCTCTGTAGAGATGTCGGTAGGTCAGGCTGGTCAGGGAATGCCTGCAGTTTCATCCACAAGTTTATCACAGAATGGGATGCTTCCTTCATCAAGTGCATTGCCAAATTCAACTACTTTGCAGTCTTCAAACCCCACGTCTCCATTAGGTTCAGTTCATTGTATTGGTTCACCTGCTCAATCCGTTGTTGAGCCATCGTCTTCTGCAACGATGTCTCCTGTCAAGTTGTCTGATCTTTCTGGTAATGGCCAACAATCAGCAGCAAGGGTCAGTTCCTCAATAAAGGATAATGCCATAAGTAGTCTACGCCAGCTATGCTGCAAAATTATTTTAACTGGTCTCGAGTCTAATTTGAAGCCTGTCACTCATGCTGAAATTTTTTACCATATATTGAATTGGCTTGTTAATTGGGATCAAAGACACCATGGACTTGATGAATCTGATAGTATGAAATCCTGGAGGCCTGACAAGGCTCTGATTGAATGGCTCCACAGTTGCTTGGATGTGCTATGGCTTTTAGTTGATGAGGATAAATGCCGAGTGCCCTTTTATGAACTTTTACGTAGTGGGTTGCAATTTATAGAGAATATACCAGACGATGAAGCTTTATTTACACTTATTTTGGAGATCCATAGGAGGCGAGATATGATGGCCATGCACATGCAGATGTTAGATCAACACCTCCATTGCCCCACGTTTGGCACTCATCGGATTTTGACCCAGACAATCCCTAACATTTCCGTTGAAGGAGTAGCAAATTTGCGCTATTCACCAATAACATATCCAAGTGTCCTTGGAGAACCCTTGCACGGAGAGGTGAAAACTTTTATGAGAACTTTTTAGTGTTTCTTTCATGTGAGTATAATGTTGTTACTAGTGGCTGGATATAAGATCATGCTAAATGAGATCTTTGTGCTTGAACTTGGATGGCATTAATTTATACCTGGCTTTTCTTTTTAATTTCTGATACGATTTCTGTTGTTTTTTTCCAGCTTTGTATATGTTAACAGGTTGTGGACAGTGTAATTTTCCTTATTCTTCAAAGTGAAGGCAGCAGATATTATTGCATTCCAATGACTGGTTTCATGTTTTTTTTTTTGGATATGTGTACAGCTTTATTTATGTTCATGGACTCTGTGTTTTCAGCTTTTTGTAAATTTCCTTCCTTTGCCAATATGATCAGCTTTAAAATGAAGAATAAGGGCGTCTCAGTGCACAAGGTCCCCATAGTGTGTATGTGATTCCATAGAGAATGTTACTTGTGCTATTTTCTCATTAGTGTCAATGGTTAAATGCTGGAATATGATTTTAGTGCTCGTTCATAGTTACATGCACTTGTGCATCATGGCAAATGTGCAGATAGTTTACTTTCTTTCTTAGGTAGCAATCTGGCATAGTTACATTTTGTAGGATTTGTTTTAGTTATGGAATGGCGGCTTTTTCTGTGCTTAAAATGCAGTTCCATGGTGCATAATTAATTGGTAATGGTGATCGTTTTGGAAATAGGGTAAAAGTGGAACAAAAAGGTTGCACTGTACTTAACATCCTGTCTTATTCTTTTTCCTCTTTTTCCACATGTTATTATCACTTCAATGCTTTTCAAGTTACTTCTCCAAAATGTGTTTATTGGTGATGAGGGCTCAATTTTTGCACCAGTCATATGTACAACTTGTGCACTTATTGACTAGTGTTGGTCAAAATGTTTATTATCTTCATTTAGGATCTTGCAAATTCCATTCAAAGGGGAAGTTTGGACTGGGAGAGAGCTTTGCGTTGCATAAGGCATGCTCTCAGGACTACCCCTTCACCTGATTGGTGGAAGCGAGTGCTTCTTGTGGCTCCTTGCTATAGAAATCCTGCTCATGCACCTACTCCGGGTGCTGTTTTCACTTCAAGTATGATTTGTGAGGCAACTATTGATAGAATAGTAGAGCTATTGAAATTAACAAATTCAGGTGATGACATCTTCCTTCAATTTTTTGCATGCTTTTTATATTGCTAGTAGTTAGTCAAACGTTGAATTAAATCAATTCTTTTGATTATTTCATTGATGATGTTTGCTTCATTGAATTGCCCCTAGTAGTTTTACATTTCAAATTGCACTTTTCTCGCTCCAGTGAAGGTCAACTAGTTATAACATTGGAATATGGAAATGGAATTATTTATGTCACAAGTGCTGGAAAGAAGTCTATCATGATAGCCCATATATGCAAGTTTCAAATCCTAGTATGCAATTTCTGTTTCTGGTTCCGCAATATTCTCTAAATGTTTGCTGTGTCGGGTTTATAAAGTTTGCAGAAAATTGATAAGTTATTCATATCAGGATCTAAATCTTATACATAATTTTGTGTTCTTCTTTGGTTGCAGAAGTAAATTGTTGGCAGGAGTGGCTTGTCTTCTCTGATATTTTCTTCTTTCTTGTGAAAAGTGGGTGTATCGATTTTGTTGACTTTGTGGACAAGCTAGTGTCAAGGCTCACTGATGGCGATCAACACATTCTCCGAACCAATCATGTGACATGGCTGCTTGCACAAATTATCCGGGTGGAGCTTGTGATGAATGCCTTGAATACAGATGCAAGAAAGGTTCTTGTTTCTTGCCATTCCACTGCATTCTTCTATTCTTGTTATCATCTTCTCCCTTTTAAGTCATTTAAATTAGCTTCATGCGGTGATAACTTGATGTCAAGTAGTTGACAAATCAACGGGGAATAGACGGGTTTCATATTTGCTATTATTTTTAATGATATTTTCTCTGTTCTAGGACAAGCTTTTGAACTTGTCGCACTTGTGCATCTTAATTCTGCTGGCAGGTGGACACAACCAGGAAGATTCTATCATTTCATAGAGAAGATCGAAGCTCTGATCCTAATACACCTCAAAGTATCCTGCTTGATTTCATAAGCAGTTGTCAAAACTTACGTATTTGGTCATTGAACACATCAACTAGAGAATACTTGAATAATGAGCAGCTTCAAAAAGGAAAACAAATAGATGAATGGTGGAGGCAAGTCAGCAAAGGTAAATTTCTCTTCAACATATTTGGTTTTTTAGAATCTTTCTTAATTCCATTTATTTGCTAGCCGTGGAAAACTTAAGATTCTTAGTTCAACTAATGCTTTTGAGTGATATACGAGTGTTCAGATTGATCAGAAATATTATGATAATTTATAACTTTATAACCTTTTCCTTTGCAAAATTTTCTGCCACAGTTCTGGCAAAGCAGGATTGAGATATTTAACCTTTCATCTTTTTAGATAGGATTTTACTGTGAGCCTATGATCTCCACTTACTTTGGTTGCAGGGGATCGTATGATGGATTACATGAATATGGACGATAGATCAGTTGGAATGTTTTGGGTTGTTTCATACACGATGGCACAGCAAGCTTGTGAAACAGCAATGAATTGGTTATGTTCTGCTGGAGTTTCTGAGTGGTTGCCAGGAACAAATATGCAGTCCAATGAGAGCTTAATGGTGATGCGGGAAGTCAGACCATTGCCAATGTCACTGTTATCTGGCCTTTCTATGAATATGTGTCTAAAGTTGGTTTTCCAGATGGAAGATTCTTTATTTGCAGGGCAGGTATCACTCATTTTTGTGCCTATTGGAGTTTAAATCTCTAATATGATAACTTTTCTCTCCTTCATAAAGTCCTGAACCTTGTGGATGGCATGGAATTTGTTTTTGCAATTCCTGGAATAGATTGATAATGAGCTGCAACTAGGAATATGTCAAATAAGATGGATAATGCCAATCGAATCATAATGGAAACTAAAGGGTGGAGTGGTGGATGCACTGCCTGGCAGGGTGGGAGGGCAGTGTGTTGGAGAAGAGTGGGAATTGTCTCTGTCCAACCAGGCAAACTACTTAAATTGTCATTAGCATTAAAGCCTTTTCATATTCACTGCAGAAGTTTTATGTAAAAAAGGCACATGCGATGATAGGGTGGAGTAGCTTATTGCTGCACTTCCAGATTGTGAAGTGAACATGCTAGGAAAGTAATGAAAGTCCCTTCTGAAAGCAAGTTGAAACTGTCAAAGTGTTGGAAATTTTCTATGTTGCCAATTCTTTTTCCTTATTCTCATCTTAAAACAGAAAAAGTTGTCTCACCTGGGGAAAATATGTAAGTTTCCCTTTTCTTATTCGTAATTATTCACTTTGGGTCCAGAGAAAAATTTGCAACCTTAGTTTTTTGGTGATGTTTTTTTTCTTTTGCTTTGCCTCCGTGGTCTAGGTTTAAGTGCCACTTTGTGCAAGATCCTGTCCATTTGTCTTTCCTATAGGAAGCTGAGATGATATTATAAAGTGGGAACAGCGTAATGCTTCTTTTGGTGATTTATTCCAGAAGGAATTCAATGGACAAGGCAAAAATGGTGCTGTATGCATGTCTTTAGTTTGCTTTTCATATGATTTGTTTTTTGGTGCAGGTTGTTCCCAGCATTGCAATGGTTGAAACATATTGTCGGTTGCTGCTCATTGCACCCCATTCACTGTTTCGCTCACACTTCAGCGTAATTCCTTTTACCCTTCTAAAAAAAATGCTTTTCAAACCATTTTGTTTTTTGGGAGTAAATTGCTTAGTCTTGCTAGATATCGATAAAAGATCATTCTCTTGTGGTGATAATCTTATAAAAGTGTAAGGTGATGCACATACACACGTTAAATCTCCACCATAAATTTGTCCTTATCGTACAAAAACCGTTTCCAATTTTTCACACCTTTATTCACCTACCTGCCACCCTTCCCCTTTTGCTGAATGACAACTCAAAAGGAGTCTCACGGTCTGACTCTCCCCCAGCCATGGACTGATACAATAATCTCTATACTTTTGGTCACTTAGTTCTTTGAACCCTGTTCCTGTTTGTGTGCAAAGAGCAAACATGAAAGGTTGTTCTTCAGCCAACAAAAATATAAATAAGACTCCAATAAAGAACAAATCACTGCTACCACAAACAGGGTAGAGCAAAAAATAAATTGCTTAGTCTTGCTAGATGTCGATAAAAGATCATTTCCTTCTAGTCATAATCTTATAAAAGTGTAAGGTGATGCACATACACGCATTAAATCTCCACCATAAATTTGTCCTTATCCTACAAAAACCGTTTCCGATTTTTCAAACCTTTATTCACCTACCTGCCACCCTTCCCCTTTTGCATGAATGACAACTCAAAAGGAGTCTCACAGTCCGACTCTCCCCCACTCGTAGACTGATATAATAATCTCTATACTCTTTTGGTCACTCAATTCTTTGAAACCGTTCCTGTTTGTGTGCAAAGAGCAAACATGAAAGGTTGTTCTTCAGCAAACAAAAAAATAAATAAGGCTCCTAAAAAGAACAAATCACTACCACCACAAATAGTGGTAGAGCAAAAAATAAATTGTTTAGTCTTGCTAGATATCTATAAAAGATCATTCCCTTGTAGTCATAAACTTATAAAAGTGTAAGGTGACGCACATGCACACATCAAATTTCCACCATAAATTTGTCCTTATCCTACAAAATCCGTTTCCAATTTTTCACACCTTTATTCACCTACCTGCCACCCTTCTCCTTTTGCATGAATGACAACTCAAAAGGAGTCTCACAGTCTGACTCTCCCCCACCCTTAGACTGATATAATAATCTCTGTACTTATTTGGTCACTCAGTTCTTTGAACCCTGTTCCTGTTTGTGTGCAATGAGCAAACATGGAAGATTGTTCTTCAGCCAACAAAAAAGTAAATAAGACTCCAAAAAAGAACAAATCACTGCTACCACAGCTGACGGTGCCACCAAATAGCGGAGCTCTTTGTGCCGTGCCCAAGTCATGGGCTTTTTCCAGCTGACCTACCTCAAAGAAGGTGAAAACCATGAAGGTCCATGGTGTTGATGACGATCACGATGGCGATAATCAAGTGATTGATGCTGAACCCTTGACGATCATGATGGCGAGCCTATCACTTGATTATCGCCATCATGATCATCGTCGACACCATGCACCTCCATGGTTTTCACCTTCTTTTGAGGTGGGTCCGCTGGGAAAGCCCATGGCACGAGCACTGCATAGAGAGCTCCGCTATTTGGTGGCATTGGCTTAGGTGGTGGTAGTGACTTGTTCCCTTTTGGAGTCTTATTTATTTTTTTGTTGGCTGAAGAACAACCTTCCACGTTTGCTTTTGGCACACAAACAGGAATAGGGTTTAAAGAACTTAGTGACCCAAAGAGTACAAGATTATTATATCAGTCTATGGGTGGGGGAGAGTCAGACTGCAAGACTCCTTTTGAGTTGTCATTTATGTAGAAGGACAAGGGAGGCGAGTACGTGAATAAAGGTGTGAAAAATTGGAAATGGTGTTTGTAGGATTAGGAAAAAAATTTATGGTGGAGATTTAATGTGGCAATAATTTTCAGTTGCTCTCAACTGTTTTTATATATTGTTTTCTCTGGTAAGAAAAAAATGAATATAGGAATACGTCTGCACCTACAACACATGGTGTACCATGTCAAGGCTAATTAATCTGCTACCTTTGCTTTTTGTGTCTTGGTTCATGGCCGACTATGTATGATTTCATTGTGCATCTGACCAGATGAACCTATCAAAATGTTGGCAATTTTCTGATCTCAATAGCCCTGAAAAATCTTTCAAATTTCTACTATATGCTGGTACATTTTGCATTTAGCTCTTATTTCACTTTGTAATTAGCAATGAAACCTTTGTGATATTCTCCATAAAGTCTGTTACATTTGAGTTTAGTTTATCTGATCTTGTTATCTTCTCTGTGTTTTTCATTGGGAAATGTGTGCACTGATGGCCTGATAACAAACCTTAAATTTGTTTCTGCAGCATTTGGCACAGAGGTATCCATCCTTATTGGGCAAGCCTGGAGTAACTCTTTTGGTGCTTGAAATTGCGAACTATCGATTGCTTCCTCTATACAGGTGTCTGCCCAGTCTGTATGGTGCAGCTAATTTTTCCCTATCAAGTGTGATAATCTGCTTCATGCATTGGAATAACATGTCTGAGAGTGCTTACTGTATGCATCTGGATATTACTCGCCCAGACTCTCCTCGGTTTCTGAATTCCCTTACTTGATTTTTCTGTCCTTTGTGTGCTTTCACATGCATGTGCTGCAGTTCACTTCTCACTCATCAACATATTAATTAAATGTGAACCATGTTTGTGGCTACTGTTAGAATTTAATATCAGAAGCTGAAGGTTTCTAATAGCAGGGACCACAGCTCAAATTTGTCTGACATGCTGCTTCTTTGCAGGTACCAAGGGAAAAGCAAAACCTTGATGTATGATGTTACAAAAATAGTTTCTACACTAAAAGCGAAACGTGGAGATCACCGTGCATTTCGGTTGGCCGAGAACTTGTGCATGAACCTTATTTTATCCCAAAGGGACTTTTTTCCTTTGAAAAGAGAGGGCAAGGTGGAGATTCTGTTATAAATGAATTGAGGCTTTTTCTCCCCTTTCTCTGCACAGTCTGACTAAGATCATGTTGTTTTGCAGGGTCCCAGTGAATTCACTGAAACTCTGAACCGTATAATTATAATTACTTTTGCAATCATTGTCAAAACACGTGGAATTGCTGATGCTGACCACTTGATCTATGTACAAAGTATGCTGGAGCAAATAATGGCCACTAGCCAACATGCATGGTCAGAGAAAACATTACACTACTTCCCACCTCTTCTTCGTGATGCCCTGAACGGGAGGATGGATAAACGAGGCCTGGCTATTCAAGCATGGCAGCAGGTTCATCACTGCAATGGCTTCTCATTTTCATTGTTATTTGTTGTTATCATATGTTTCTGTTATTTGGTCATGCTTTCACTGAATTTCTATATTTGTATGCATACTTTTAAAACTGGATGAGACTGGCAGTCAGACAAGAAACCACTGAACTAACCATTGGTCCAATCCAGCTTGGTTTAAAAAAAAAAAAAAACGGATAAGACATTGAACAGAAAAAAAGCTATTCAACCCGGATGGTTCGACGTAGTAGAACCGGTGAACAGGGCTGGTTTTTGCCAAAATTTTTCTTTTTTTTTTTTTTTGCAAAAGAAAAAATGTATGTGATTCTATTATTTATTTAAAACTACATGTATATATATACTTAAAATTTATTTGAACAACATTTTAGTTATTTTTATGTGATATAAAAATATAAATTATTTTTTTTAAAAGAAGAATTCACCTGCCGGTCAGTGGTAGGACCAGCTACTCAATGAATTGGAACCTTCTCCGGTTTAGGGTCCAGTTTAGTTTTATAAAATATGTTTGTATGTTAGCAGTCAGTATTCCTATTTCTTCATCATGAAAAAAGTTCCTCATTGCTTTAAACTAATTGTTTGTTTAATAGATTCCAAATATATCGTCCTTGCAATCTTTGCAACTTTGTTTATATAGATGAAAATACGATCTGTTTTTTTGTTTCTGCTGTTTGGTATTCAGTGACCTGGACAAATGGTACTCAGTTGTGCTTGCACTGAGTTTTGGGCCTTTTGGCGCTGTGAATTTGTTTGCAGCTAAAATTACCGCCTGCATTTATTTCTTTCTTTGTCATTAGTTTTGAATGTCCCTCTCTTCATTCTATTTACTTCATTTATAATTCAGATATTCTGCTCAGTATTGTTATTTTCTATTGGAATGTTATCCAAATGAAAGCAAGTAATTTTGCTATGTTACATCGATTTAGAATAGTTCCTCGTATGCTGTTCATGTTGCTCCATGATCCAAATATGAATAGAAAACCTACTGTTTGCAGGCGGAAACAACTGTAATTAACCAGTGTACACAGCTTCTCTCTCCATCTGCTGATCCTACTTATGTTACGACTTATATCAATCATAGTTTTCCTCAGCATCGACAATACTTGTGTGCTGGAGCTTGGATGCTCATTCAGGGGCATCCTGAAAACATTAACAGTGGAAATCTGGTATAGCTTCGTAATATTTTAATGACTATCTTTGATCAGGATTCATGATTTTGCTTGTTGTTTACTGCTGTGCCCTGTATTTATGTGTGACGGAATTCAGGCACGTGTTCTAAGGGAATTCTCGCCTGAAGAGGTAACAGCAAATATATACACAATGGTAGATGTCCTACTTCATCACATTCAGATGGAGCTGCAGCATGGGCATTCATTACAGGTTTTATACCTTTTTCCAATTGATTATTGTGGATTTCATATAATCATCTTGTTTCCTCCATTCGTTAACCATTCTTATCGGAAATCCAGGACCTTCTGTTGAAAGCTTGCACAAACCTGGCCTTTTTCCTTTGGACTCATGAGTTGCTTCCTTTGGATATTTTGTTACTGGCGCTTACCGACCGTGATGATGATCCCCATGCCCTGCATATTGTGGTACGAGTTTGTGCACTATTTGACATTGTTTTATGGGCATTGGCATTGCATATATTTGTGGTGGGAGCTGCATTGAGTTTAAATATCCAAGAAAAGGTCTTAGTATCAGAATGACCTATGTTCACTTGAAATTTATTTATGAAACAGGCAGTTCAGTGTAAGTCTTTCAGTAATAGAAGTAACTAAATCTTGGTCAGATTCGTTGTTTTCTATTTCATTCAAACTAGCAAGAAACAATATCCCGATAGAAGATTAGAGCATAAGAGGAGTTGAAGGAGAATAATCCTGGTTATGATTTCTATGGAGCCATACTTGTAACCTTGTCAGGGCAAATTTAAATTTAGCTGGACTTCCAAAGCTGTCAACAAAATATTCATAGTTAGGAAGATTAGATCACAGAAACTTTGGGAAGACAAATATCTTGATTTGGCATATTATCTTTTGGATGAAATACTTTATGGGCTTTCATTTACCTTATTATGTTTGAGAAATAGTTGCAGTGACAAAATTAGTTGGAAATCCAATTTCTTGAACAAAGTAGTTACAGTGCGTGGGCATTAGAATTGTTCTTTTTATGCATATTAGTGATATTCCTAATAATTAAAATATTTGAAAAAAAAGGTCTTCTGGCAGGGCCCTGGCAAAAAAAAAAAAGTTAATTGATTAATTGATTTGTGAGTGGATGATGGTATAGTGCAACATTAAAATGTTGACTAACTAAACAATGGCAGCTTGGTCAAAGTTCGGATTCATATTATACTTAGGATTTGTTAAGTGGGGAAACTATGTAATAGGGCCTGCTGCACCGGTTGGCTGGCTACTCGTTTGAATTTTAATTGCTCAAGCTTAGTGGTTCACTTTTGTATAGTTATTATGTGTCAATGGTTTGTGTTCAAATATAAAGACCCAACGCCGACTAGGAGGGGGATCTTTGCTTCGCTAAAATGTTCATGGGCTTCAACACTTGATGGCTAAAGCTTTAGGGTCACACATGAGGTTTCATAATACCACAGCTGTTTGTTTTTTCCTAAATTTATAGGCCGAAACATGAAAATGATTAATTTGAAGGCCATTTAAAAATGAAAAAGGAAGCATTGTCTTCTTGCCAGCTTGTTTATCTCTGGCCTCTTTGTGCACTAGTATACTATTATCCCTTGCCAGTGCACATTTGTGAGGACAATAATTTGTTTCTGTTTTTTTCCTTTCTCCAGCTTTGAAGTAAACAATGGTACATTCGTGCATTTGGGTTAATATGTTGTGATGAACAAAAAATTTGGTCCCCCTTATTTTGAGTTGTTTATGGCATCAAACATGCATGACAGCTTCATATTGTCTACTGCAGATCAATTTGCTCGATAGACCCGAGCTTCAGCAGAGAGTGCAAAATTATATAAATCGTGGGCTTCCCGAGCATTGGCTTTACACTGGAATGTTCAAGCGTATTGAGTTGCAAAAGGCACTTGGAAACCATCTATCATGGAAGGACAGGTGAGGACCTCTTGATTTTGAGTTGGCTAATTGGGTTTACTGCGCTAAAATAAAATTGTGACATATAAATTGTCCACATGACGTCCAACTGATGTGTGATAATCCATGAAGTTTTGGAACCACATAAATTTGTTGGTAATTTGTTCATCTTCATCAAGAAGATGACAACTAAATTTTCGTGCTGAAAATATGAATTGAAGTATCTATAACTGCCCTGAGCTTTACTACTACACTAAAATTTTCCACAATTTTTGTCCTTTTTTGTTAATGCCTTATATATGGTTTCTTTCCTTTATTGAAAATAATGAATACATGTGCACATGCTGTTGTAATTTTATTTCTGGATGAATCGACGCTTCATTGATTGTACATTGTTTACCATGAACTCTGCAGGAATCCCACATTCTTTGATGATATTGCAGCACGTTTGCTTCCAGTCATCCCCTTGATCGTTTATAGACTCATTGAAAATGATGCCATAGATCCAGCTGACAGAGTTTTGGTCATGTATTCACGATTTCTAGCTTACCATCCCTTAAGATTTACACTTGTCCGTGACATGCTAGCATATTTTTATGGTCATCTTCCTGCAAAGCTGACCAACCACATATTAGAAGTACTTGACCTCAGCAAGGTATTTATATATCCTCTTGTCGTTATCTTTCCTTATGCCTTCTTTCTTTTAATTACTTTATTTTGGTCTTTTGCATTCCTTTTTTCTATTTTGCCTGCATGTCACTCTTCTGATTTGAATCTGTAACAGATTCCATTTTCGGAGTCGTTCCCACAGCATCTTCGTTCATCAAACCCTGTCATGTGCCCACCTCCCGAGTATTTTGTAACTCTTTTATTGGGAATTGTGAATAATGTGATACCACCATTAAATACCAACTCAAAGTATGGATCTATTGGAGATTCTTCAAATAACTCAGGTCGTACAGTGCACTCCAAGACTCCAGCATCGTCCCAATCTGGGTCAACAAATGCTTCTGAGAGCCAAAAAGCGTTTTATCAAATTCAGGATCCTGGAACCTATACTCAACTAGTTCTTGAAACAGCAGTAATAGAGCTTCTCTCACTTCCAGTATATGCATCCCAGATAGTGTCATCTCTACTTCAAATTGTTGTCAACATACAGCCAACTTTAATTCAATCTGGAAATGGTCTGCATGGGGCTCCAAACGGTGTTGCGCAAGGATCAACCTTACCAACATCTCCTTCTGGTGGAAGTACAGATTCCTTAGGTGCAAGTAGATCAACTCCAGTTTCTGGAATAAGTACCTCCAATTTTGTCTCTCGGAGTGGTTATACATGCCAACAACTCTCTTGCTTGTTAATCCAAGCTTGTGGTCTCCTATTGGCCCAGCTACCTCCTGATTTTCATCTTCAGCTTTATATGGAGGCATCACGAATTATAAAAGATAGTTGGTGGCTTACTGATGGAAAACGGTCACCAGCAGAACTTGACTCTGCTGTTGGCTATGCTTTGATGGATCCAACATGGGCTGCTCAAGACAATACCTCAACAGCCATTGGTATGTGTTTTGCAGTTCTATCAGTTGGGTTGCATCTTGGTTGTCATAATCCATGCTGTCCCCTAAGCTTTGATGATAATCATACTTCCAAATTATTTCACACATCAAGTTCCTAATTTGCTGAAGTTTTTGCTTAACCATAGTACTAATTATCCAAATGCACTTATATATCGCCTCAATTATACATGATTGCTAACATTTAATGAGTTATGGTTCTAGTTATAGAAGGCCTAAATTTGTTGTGTTCTCTATGATGTAGTTAAGATCTGTACACTATATATAATGAGGTAAGTTTAATGCAGTAGCTGCATGCTGATGACCTTGCTCTTTAATTGTTCATACTCATTAGATATGTTAGTTTCTTTTGTTGGTATTAGTTTCTCTTATTCTATGTTCCCTTGCCTATTTATACTTTTACGCGTGGGAAATTATAACAGAGGACTTGTTGAGGACACACTATCTGGGCTTTACTATCACTGAAGTCACCTTGATCTTCTGTTTTGGTTTTCAGTTGTGTTGATGTCTGTCCGAACTTCCTTATCGTTAGTGGCTTGTTGCTTCTCGATTTGTTTAGGCAACTGTCAATTTTCTTGTTTGTGTTTTTAATGGTTCTAAGCTAGTTATATCCCACTCATATTGCACAACATTGTTGTGTTCTTGTTTTCCTTGTATGATGGTGAATGGGAGGTTTTGGATTAATTGTGAGATTCTACGTATTGAATAAGTCAGTAGAGGCTGCTCATTAAAAGATCATCCTGTTCAATGTTCTCTCCAGAGTATGGTTCTGTCGCCTACATGGTGATGTCTTAAGCCAATCAAGGTGACTGATGATGAATTTTTTCTCATGTACCAATTGAAATGGAGGTGATTTGTGCATGATTCAATAATTATCTGAAAACCATTTTTCTAAGCGAAAGTCAACCTGTGATTAATATTGTATCTAGACAATTATGATGAATGATGATTGATTTTCATATAGAATTAGAAGAACGTCTTGAAGCTTCCGTTTATCTTATAAGCTGGCATAATTTGTGGCTATAGCCAATTAGATGGGAACCTGAAGATGCTAAATTAACATGTGACCTTCAAGCCATTGTGGGAACTTGGTTTAAAAGTGAGACCAAACTTTGTATCCATAAATAGAGTGGCGTTGAATATTAGTAACTTGAAACAGGGATCATTCTCCTTAATCACTATCACTTGGTTTTAATCTGGTACCGAACTTCCGTCATTGCCTTTCTCTCACTTATTGCAATGCTGTTCATACAGTGACAACATTCATAGCATTGTTTTCTTCTTCTGTTCTTGCCATCGTATGTGATCTAGTAAAAAAACACTTTTTACTTGGATAGATAGTAAAAAAATAAAAAAAAAAAAAAAAAAAAAAAAACTACTCTATTCCTGTCATCTTTGTGCATATGCATAATGCAGTTGTCCAATTGAAGGAACTTGGGTCCTTTCACAATTTGATACGTTGATGGGAAATACGTGTATAATTATATGTGCCATGTGGTACTTGTTTTGATCAGGAAAGTGTATTTGTATCCTTTAAGCATGTGGTTTTCTAGAAGCAGTGAACAAACTCAAGATTTTGATTGTTTCTATTTTATTTTTTCACTTCATTTGGATAGATGATGTTTACGCATTATTTTTTGACTACTTGTATGTGCAGTAACATGATCCTGACTTGTACTTATATCATGGTGTTTTGCCAGGCAATGTAGTCGCCCTGCTACACTCTTTCTTCAGTAACCTTCCACAGGAATGGCTAGAAGGGGCCCATGTAATCTTTAAACATCTTAGGCCTATAACATCTGTTGCAATGTTGAGGATAACTTTCCGAATAATGGGTCCATTGCTCCCAAGGCTTGCAAATGCTCACACACTTTTCAATAAGGTACGAAAAAAACTGCTTATTGGAACCAACCTTTGACTTAAATATTCACTGAGGTTATATTTTGGATATTGCATATCATTGGGAAGTTAATTTTAGATTTTTATTTTTATTTTTATTTTTCCTCTCTTTTTTGCCAATGTATAATGACAATGTCCTGCACCCTGTTCCTCTGTATTTCTGCTTGCAGCAAACCTGCATCTCTAGCTTTTGAGAAGTGGAAATTGCTTGTCCTAATAACGTTGCATTTGTTCTATTCTTTGGCCAACATGATTTGGAACATATTCTGATGTTCGTGTCATAGTAAGTTTATCACATTATGTACTTTTATTGTGCTAATTTGTTCTCTCATTTCTCTTTTTGCATAATCATCCGAAAGACTCTCGCATTACTTTTAAATGCAATGGTTGATGTTTTTGGGAAAAATTCTAGTCCATCAACTCCTGTTGAAGCATCGGAAATAGCAGATCTCATTGATTTCCTGTAAGTGTTTTTTTCTTGTCCTTCTAGCTTAATGTTTGCATTGTTAAGGTACTTTGTAGAGTACTCATATGAACTTATGTTCTCAGCCATCATGTTGTGCATTATGAAGGCCAAGGAGGGCCTGTCCAAGCTAGCACCAAGCCTAGACCAGAAGTTCTTGCCCTTTGTGGAAGAGCAGCAGAAAGTCTACGCCCGGATGTCCAGCATCTTCTTTCCCACTTGAAACCTGATACAAATTCTTCCATATATGCTGCTACCCATCCAAAGCTGGTTCCAAATTCGTCATGATGTGATATTTGGGTGTCAATTGCTCTTGTAATATGCTGATTAGGAGGGTGATGCTAGTTGAGGTGGCTGCCAATTGACTTGGGATGCATGCCTCAATTATTGCTGCATTATGGTGCTTGGCACGGGAATGAAGAGCCAAGTAGAGGATAAAAAGAATGTTGGACGGCTTTCCTTCATCCTCGTAAGGAAAAGTCATGTGAAGTTGATTACTGATCCCTTCTGGGGCAGGAAAATCTAGACTGAGTACCCATGACGACATGTCTACAATCCCTTGGGGCTTTAGGGGTCATCTCATTTATTTGTTTGGTAAATCAACCCTGCATTACTGACCCCAGCTGTATCATATATTACGCCTAATTTTATAGTAAAAGTCCTAATACAAAGTTAAATTCCTCATACCATCTCATATTTTTTGTTTTTATTTTTGTTTAAAAAGTGCCAATTTGGCCCATGCTTGGTGGGTTTCAAATTCCTACTCTTTCAATTGTCTTCGTCTAACAAAGAATGATACATTTGTGTAGACCCAATACAACTTGGAAACGTGTTCTTCCTTTAGCTTTTACCTCTTTGTTGACTTATAATTTCTCTTTTTCTAATGTTGGATTGGCCAGTTTTCTCGTTGATTTGTGTTCAATCTATTAGGACCTTTATGTTATAGTCAAGTATTTGTTTTCAGTCGTCTTTGTATTTCACATAATAGCTGAAGAAACAAATAAGCCTTTTATGGAGTGTCGTTCATTTTTTGGCCATGGAAACGTGAAGATTTGCATGATTCTTTGTCAAGTAAATTTGATTATGATAAGATTAAGCATGCTCCGCCAGGTGCCAAACTGAATTATTCAATAATAAGTTAGAAGGAAAATTTAAATCAATACCTGTTAATCATTAAGTTAGGAACCATAATTTTTGGGTTGTGTACTGGCTTGTGTATTGGCTTGTGTCTGTTGGGCAGCCAATGCTACACCTTTACCTGTATTTTGATTAATTATTTTTATGACATGATATTATGTTATGCTAGTTCCTATTTATAACTTGCCAATTTATTGAGGTGTTAAGTGGGGAGACAAAAGGAGTAAACACCTTTTTCTATCATTATAGTCAACTGGGTTATTTATAAACACATGCATCCTATAGTCTAGTTTTGCCCCAAAAACACTGGCAACTGCCTTCAATGTAAGTTGCATGGAAGATATACGCACAACTATTTTATCATCCATCAAGTTAAAAGTGGGAGCCTACCTTTATGTTTTTCTGCCTTTGATAATAAAATTTAAAGATCTCTCTTGTTTTAAGTCCTTTTCAGAATTTGGGTACCTGTTAAATCCGAGTTCTCTGTTAACTTTAGAATCAGACCAAATTAGGGTCTCATAGCATTCCATGTTTGAGCTTTTTTGTTTTTCCAAAGACATAAAACATTGGCTTATTGACAAATTTTATGTACGCTAAAAAGAAATTCTAGTTTTCCTTAACTTTGGCATTGCTGATTGACATTGTTGAATGCATACGAGATTAAATCAAACTGGAATTGAATTTTAATTATTGGTTAGGCAAGAACATGTCATGAAATGAGAAATGGGCACGAGGAGTTGTTGAGGGTGGGGGTCATTATGTCACCTGCACAATCTATGACTGATCAAATTAAAGAATTTAGTTCCCTCAGGCTTTTGATACAATTCCAATTCATAATGTACCTTAAGGGAGACAACTTGGCTAAAGGTCCCACACCAAAACAAATCAAAACTTAATGGTTTCTTCATTTTCCACAAAATCATATGAATTATTGATTTGTCAACATACTTTCCGGCTTTCTCTCCCGCTAGCTTCTTATTGGAAATCAAGCTATTTTAGACCATTTGTTGGGTAAACCTACAAGAAACATTCCCTTTGAAGCCAAAGCAGTGATGGGGTCCTTAAGACCCTGTTATCGTTTACAGTCACTAAATGCAACTAGGAATTATAATTAATATTGTAATTTTAAGCTCAATCTCGTTTCTGACATGTAAACAAAGACTACCTTGTTTTTGGCCTCTTATTGTTTTATTGGATTTGTCAAACCATGAACTTGGAATTAGGTATAACAGGCCAACAACTCACACAACAGATGATGTTTACAGCAATTTGAAAAATGCCACTGTATAATATAACATTTCTAAGCTATTTGGTCTGCGCATTCAGCATTTTAACATAAAACAGATGATGTTTACCTAAAAATTGTGGAGTTATTTTCTACGCCAACCATAAAACAGTTGTCAACTATTATAATCATTTGTCATTGTCATTGGTTAATTTGTTGTTGATCGTTTTTATTGTTAACATCTTTGTTGTTGGCTATTGACTTTCGTTGTCACCAATATCCTTCACAACGCATTGGTGGTCATCTTTGCCAACAATTTTGTTGCTAGCTATTGCCTCTATGTAAAACCAATGTAAATCTAATTATGAGAGATAACCACCATGGCTATCACAAGCACAATTTTAGTTCCTATTCCGACTAATAATCAAACAATAGATAATTCCAATTCTAAATTTGCAATTTTGATTGTTTCAACTTTGCCTTATTGTTTTATTTGATTAATGATTTTTTTCTCAGAGGTTCTGACTGAAATTGAGTGGATGATGAGACTTCCATCAAATGGGGTAGTGCTCAAAAAGAAGGGTTGAATTGGGTTAAATACACTCTAGAAAGGTTAGTTGATGGAATTAGACAACATCAAGACCAGCAAGACAATTAGATTGAGTTTGGAAAATTTGATTGTTCGACTCTATCCTTGGCTGATGTTGAATAGATAACGGGACTCCATCAAATAGAGTAGAGGGCGGAAAGTTTTTAATGAAGATAAGAATGTCTAGAAAGGGTTGAATTGGGCTAAATACACCCTAGAAGTGTTAGTTGATGGAATTAGACACAAGATAAGCAACACGATGCTCATTGGACACGACACAGAGGTGGGTGTATCTTATTGTTAGTGGTAATGTATGAAATATAAATAAGTGCTTAAGGTCTTAGAAAAAAAAATGAAGTGTTAGGAATTGATGCGTTCTTCTGTAAATTGCTTTGTTTCTATTTCAAATGGTGACTTTTTTCATGCAAACTTTGATGTTATTTCCGATTTGCTACTCGTAGCGCTTGGCTGAAAATTCCATAGCACTTAAACGCAGTGATCCACAAGCCATAGATTGAATCAATGACAATATTAGCACCACTTTCTGATTTTATTCTCCATATACAACAGAAGACCGTAATCTTAACTTCTGAAGTTATTTTACCTCTTCAATGCAATCAAAGTTAACTATTTCACCTCAAGAATAAGAGATGTACCGAAAATTATATTGCATTGGTTTGTCAATTAGACCACTTTATTTCAAGCTCTTACAAAAAGATTCAACAGAAACCTATTCAGTCACAATTCGCCACAAGTTTCTCAAAGAAAATGGATGGAAAACAGAAGAATCAATAGACCACATGGACAAAATAAGTAAATAACAGTACAAACGCACAGTAAAAAGGCCAATTCAAGAAACCCCACTTAACGTTAAATCAAATTGTAAGTATCACGCACTTTCGGATATTAAACAAGGAATTTTGGGTCTTTTTCTTTATCTTAAATAAGGCCTTAGAGTTATTCATCAAAACAATCAAACGATTGCTTTTAGATGGCACCTCTTTGCAACGCAATAGATCGAGAATCAGACCTTCATTTCTTTCAAAGAGCAAGTGATATTCAATAATCTCTATCGTGATAGAATTCAACTGGAATTTGTAGAGTAGCAGTCAAGGATGGATGTAAAAGGATGGATGCAAAACTCTGAGACAGTGGCATGACACCTGGAAGACAGTCGCTTCTTTAGACGAGAGCACAATTTTGAGGGACTAGGATTTAAGGGGTGCAGAATTTTAGAGGCGAACGCAATTTTGTGGGGCAAACAAGATTAAAGGTGGTGTTTATTTTTTATTTTTTATTTTTTACTTTTTATTTTTTATTTTTACTGATTTGCAAAAGTGTGTGGACCAAGATTTTTTTTTCTCTTTATTAGACGTAGCGCACCATGTAGCACAAAATACGATTTACTAATGGAATTCCTCAAGCAGGCATGCATTTTTGGCCTAACACTCACAAAACTATCCATGTTGAACAAACACCCATTTCACACATCCTCGGTCCTCTTTGAGAGGAGTTTAGTGACCTTAAAAGATAAAGTGTCATTTTGTTTATAAAACTTACTTAAATTATGAGAACCAACTTACCTATTCAACCAGCAAATCACTTGAATCAGGCCAATCGTGGAGCAATGGTGCAGCAGCTATCGGGGTCGAGTTGAGATCCCAGAGTTAAATATTGCACGACTAGACCAAATTGTACAAACAAACCAAACTGTAAATGCCGCGGGAAAAACAACAAGAGAATTGACGTCTTCTCTATATGAAGAAAAAAATAAATACAGAAAGAAAAAAATATTGAAAAAAAATGACTGCAAACGTGAGAAGTAAATTAATGATCAAAAGTCGGAAGGTTTTACCATAAGGAGTAATACGCGTAGGCTCACGAAAGTTAGAACGTCATCAAGATTGTGAAATTTCCCAATTACTTGAAACATTACTATCGCAATCACGATTCTTACAAACACTCCCACCTTGTCCACTAGAGTAGCGATTTTGACAAGGGAAACCCCATCTCTTCCTCTCGAAAAACAACTAACAACTTCTGAGATACGAAGAGCAGACGCAAAAGCAAAACGGTATCTCCATAATGGGAAAACACTTCTCACCTGTCATTTTGATTGGCCGCAGTGGATGCCAGCACAAGAAGGCAAGAAATTTCCTGATGAATGTGCTGATCTTTTTAGGTGCCGGGGGCAGCCGCAAGTGCATGGTGCCGCTGAGGACCCGACCCAAGTAAGAGACCTTGAGTTTATGGTTGCAAACAAATTTGTTCATTTAGCTAAATGAGTTATCAACGAGCATAAATTTAAAACTCTTTTCATAAATGAGTAGAACTTGAATAATAATAAGTTAGATTCGGTTCATATTCGTGAACAGTTCATTTAAAACTCATTTAAAATTTCGGTCAATGTATCGTTAAGAGTTCATTTAATATATATTGTTATAACCTCTTTTGGAATATCAATAAAACTTAATTGTATTATTTAACTTTTAATATAAAAAATTACAATTTTTTTAGGATTTCGTCATTTTATTTCCTAATTCATATTCTCCCTCACTCCCAGCCTCCCAGCCTGAACCTACTGCTCTCAACCATATTCTCGACCAGCACCGTGCTGCACCCCTCTTTCTCCCTCCACCGTTGACGGCCCTTCTTCTCCTACTCCTTAATTTCCAAACCTTGACTTCCATTCTTCAACCTCTTCTCTATTTCCATAAGTGTTCTTTTTACCAAAGCATGAAACTTTGAGTAGTTCAACGAAGCAAAGGGTTTTGAATTTCAAGGTTACCTTATTTGCTTTAATTTTCTGAATCTCAATCTTATTTTCAAGTAGGAGGATCGACAAAGTTTCTCCTTTTTAATCTCTTCTGCTCATGTCCTCTTTACTGAGAATCGCAGGCTTGTTTTGGGCTTTATTGAATGTGAATTAGCTTGGGATCTCCAGATTTTTTAATTAGTCCTCCCCTTGGTGCTAATTAGAAACAACGAAACAACCTGAGAATGAAATTTTTCTTAGATGTCAAATGAAAAGCATAAAATATAATTATCAAATGGGAGATTTCCGATTTTGTGTGATTTCACACGTTTGAAACAAAACAATTATTTGCTTGGGTGGTAACGTGCGGCACTTCTTTCAATTTGACAAAGAAAATGAGGAAAATAAGGGGACATTTTTTGCTAAATTTTTTTAAAAAAGTAAAAAAATAAATTGAGCTGAGTCCGAGCTTCAGTAAAAATATAACAAGTCAAACTCGAGCCTTAATCTCCAAAGCTCGTACCGAATTCAAGTCGAGCTTGAGCTTAGGAAAATCATTAACGAGCCAAGATCGAACCTGACAAAGATCGGTTTGGCTCGGCTCATTTGCACTCTTTCTTAGGTTAGGCTTTACTTCACCATCTTTGTATTTATTTATTTTTTTAAATATACTAATTATCATAATTATTCTCAATATAAATATATTATAATTATTATTTATTCTCAGTTCTAATATAATATATGTAATAAATATTAGTGCCCAGAACTCACCCAAAAGATTAAATTTGTTACAAATTTAAGAATTAAATTTAAAATTTGAAATTAGTTTGTAAAGTATAAAAACTTTATAATTTTTCAAAAAGTTCACTATTGATTCATAGTAAAATAACAATAAGTTAGAAAATTTATACATATATATAAATGTGTATTATTTATGTATTATGTACTTAATTTAAATGAACCTTGTGGAAACTAGTTGGAATCCAACTAAAAAGCTAACAACACTAAAATAAGAGAAAAAGAACCTTAATCCAGAACAAAAAGAAAATATTTGTGGAACTCATACAATTTGAGATGGGAAAGACGAGAAAAAAATAACGAAGATGGAAGACATAATGATAATTTTCTTTGATAGGATATCTCAAAGGCCAAATATGCCTATGCTGATGTCTTGAGTCAAACATGGTGACATAAGAATGACCCTATCCTCATGCACCACTTAAAGATGGAAATGGTTTGTACATGATTTATGTTTGGTAAGTATACGTCTAGTAAAATTAAAATGAGAATAAATAATTAAATTTAAAAATAAAAATAAATTATTAAATAAAATTAAATAAATTATATGCTTATTTATGTTTTTTTAACGTATAAGTAACAAAACTCATTTTTTAAGCAGAAGTCACCTGACTAATATGATACGCAGCCAATCATGATGAATGATGATTGATTACCATATCAAATCAGAGGAACACCTCGACGCTCCCGCGCACCCTATAAGTTGGCGTAATTTGCCGTTGGGAGCCACGTATTTGTTTAGATAGGAAACACGAAAAAGACTGTAACGATGCGGCAGTCGTTGATTGAAGGAATAAGTGAGTGGTTAATTGGTAAATTCAACTTTTTTGGATATTTTCTGTCATTTTAGTTAGAGGATTAGAAAAGTAAATAATTAAATATTTTTTTTTACTTTTTAATTTTAATTTTTGTTGTAAAAAAGAAAAAATTATTTTCTGACAAATATATTGTTGTTATACAGTAAACTTATTATGTCTGTTTAAATGTTATTATTTAACATAATGATGAAACTAGTTTATATGTTTGAGTGGTAAATTAATATTTATTTTTTTTTAAAGTGATAATAGGATTTATTTCAATGGATGTGTTAATGAATGAAAAGGGACATCAAATCCAAGAACTATTGTTTGATTTCGACGAAGACGTTTCAAAACTTATGGGTATAAATTATACATTTGATGAAGGGGTCAATCCAATACCACAAATTTAAAAAACGACTGGCCATGAATGGGCAGTCGAAAGCCTGAATGGTCATCCAAATACATGTGTTGAGTTATTTAGCATGAACAGTGACACATTTATCAACCTGTGTGAAAAGCTGAAAAGGAGGAGTCTATTTTCTGATTCCAATTTCCTTTCTGTGCAAGAGCAATTGGCAATGTTACTCACAATTGTCGGCCAAAATGAGCGACAACGCATTTTTGGTGATCGATTCAAACACTCCATCGACACCATTTCTAGGCACTTCAATAAGGTTTTAAAAGAACTATCTTCGTATGTGAAGATTATTATTACTCCTCCAAATTTGAATGAAACTCCACCAGAGATCAAGGCTAACTCGAAATATTTTCCTTTCTTTAAGATAAAGTCTCTATTCTCTAAATTATAACTCGCATTACTAATAATAGATTTATTTGAATTTTATCTCAATGTCCCATAGGATTGTGTTGGAGTAGTAGATGACACTCATATTTCTGCACGTATTCCAACAGTTGAACAAATCCCATTCCGTGGAAAAAGATTGCAACTACTCAAAATATATTATGTGTATGTTCTTTTGACATGAGGTTCACATTTGCCATAACGAGTTGAGAAGGGATAGCTAATGATTCTAGACTGCTAATGGAAATTGTATCTCATCCGTAATATAATTTTCCTATGCCTCGAGAAGGAAAGTGTTATTTAGCTGATTCTGGATACACTAATATGCTTGGGTTTCTTACCCCTTATCGTGGGCATCACTTGCGTGACTACAGATAAGGACACAAACCACAAGGTTAGGAAAAACTGTTCAATTCACTCTTCATTACGCAACGTGATTTAAAGATTATTTGAGGTATTAAAAGCAAGATTTTCGATTCTATCCCAAATGCCATCTTATCAGTTCAAAAGGCAAAAGTACATCACTCTTACTTGTTGTGTATTTCATAATTTTATTAAAATTAGAGGCCAATTAGATAGATTTCTCTTGCAATATGCTGATGAGAATGTTGATGATCAAGTTAATGATGGAAACAATTTTTCTGACTCACGTGAGATGGTAAATGTTAGTAAGAGTCAACTACGTCAGATGGGTTGTGTTCGAGATAGCATTGCACAAGATTTATGACAGAGATATAGTAGTTAAATGCACTAAAATTTATATTTGCTTAACATATCAGAAGTACTTGTAATATTATGAACTTTTGAATTTTGAATTTTTCTATTATATTATAAGTTTTAACTTATATTGTGTCTCTTTCATTGTTAATATGTTGTATACTGATAGTAATGTGTCTTAAAAGTTTTGTTATAAATTAAAAAAATTGATAATTTTTTTTTTACAACAGATAGTTGAAAACAGACTACTAAAAACAAACAACAATGGCACTAACAGGACAACTACAACAAAAAATAACAAAAAAAAAATGACAGTGTAACCGAAGGAGCCCTTAATGTTGGTATCTTTAATATGGCTTTTGGCATTACGGCAGCTCCCCTTGATTCTTTTGGTTAAAAGGGACTCTCTTTTTTGGAGGTTAGGAGTTTGGGTCGTAACTCCCTCAAATATCTATGAAAATGACCTTTCATGTCCATATTTTGGATGCAATTATGAGACCAACCAATACCATAGTATGATACTCGTGTTCCATGTATGAATTCAAAAAGGGGATTTATATCAATTTTGATATTTCCCAACTATAAATTAGCTTTTAGAGTGTTATTCTCCCACCATTCATGTCATGAAATCAATACAATAATTTCGCTGGAGATGATTAGCCTCTTGGTAGCCCTTGGATTTCCCTAATAAAAGATCAGCACACATTTTCCGTGTGCCGTTTTCCTGCGCGAGTCACGCGGCACCTTACCCTGACAGAAATTTCGCTAATTTTCTTAGCCGTTCACTGCCAATTTCGGTAGCTTTTTTGACCATCAAGATTTTCTGACTATTTGCATGCGTGGAATTTGGGCAAGGCCGACAATCCTGCGTTGTCAAAAGGAAAAAACTAGGGAGAAAGGGCAAAAAGAAAGTGGGGAGGCACGGTGGTGGGCGTCGCTTTTTTTTTTTTTTTCAAAAAAAAATTATATGCATGTGAT
This sequence comes from Carallia pectinifolia, assembly GCA_037832335.1. Lineage (NCBI taxonomy): Eukaryota > Viridiplantae > Streptophyta > Magnoliopsida > Malpighiales > Rhizophoraceae > Carallia > Carallia pectinifolia. The sequence continues at coordinate 14,175,932 of CM075453.1, forward strand.
TAAGGTATAATAGGTGTGAGAAATGAAAAAAAATATATATACAACTATAAAAAATTATTAGATATAAATTGTACTTGACTGCGTGTATATGATAAACTTTGTAATAAAAAAAAATATGAAACAAATGATCTCGTTCTCATTTAGATTACGAAAAGCACATATAAATACAAAAAAAAAAATTGATGTAAAATAGACGAATAACAATCAACGGATAATTTTTATAATTATATGATTAATATTTATAATAAAAATAAATATATTTTATACCTTTTTTTATTATTAATATTAATCATCTTATTATATAAAATAACTAATTAATTATTACCGGTTTAACTCGCATTTACTTTTTCGGGCATACAGCACTCTTCAAACTATATTTCCACGCGTAAATGTTTGATAATACTCTTGACGCACTCACCAACCAGTTGACTTTGACTATTATAGGATAATTGGAAAACCCAAGTAAGACGCACTTCATTTCATACAGCTGAAAGGTTTTGCAAAGTTTGGAATTTTTATCATATGCCAAGCTCTTATAGATAATTATTGATTTCATTGACCATATAGACTCCATTACAATATCTATATATCGGTTGGTACTTATTACAATTTGAGGGGAAAATTGATCAGATTGAGATCCATAGGAGAGAAGAAAAAGATATAAGGATCGATGGGGAAGATTGAAAGCCAAAGCCAAAATCAACCAGAGCCTGCAATTCAGCATTTCAGCCACCAGCACCCATTGCAGCTGATCAATTACCAGCCCCAGCAGAGCCTAATAAGCTTGGGAGGGACATCAGCAACGTGTTGGTGTTGTAGGCAGGAAATCTCATCATCAGGATGGGTCTACAGCTGCATGTCCTGCCAGTATTTCCTACACATCGGATGTTCCCAAATGCCTCAGCAAATCACTCACCCCTTTGATTCCCAAAACCATGTCCTCTTCCTCCTCCCAAGCCCCATATACCCAGAAGGCCTATTCCGCTGCGACGCATGTGGGAACCAAGGCAATGGCTTCTCCTACCACTGTGGGACTTGCAACATCGATCTCCACACAACTTGTGCAGCCATGTCGTTGATTGTGTCCCACCCATCTCACCATCACCAACTCAATCTCACCTTCACTCTTCCTCGTCACTATATCAACGGGTGCTTTCGTTGTGGTATATGCCAAAGCTACGGGTCCAAGCAATGGCTGTATAGGTGCGATCTATGTGGATTTGATGCTCACTTGGGCTGTGCCACTGCTGTTCGTGCAGTTCAGTATCAAGTGCAGCAGCAGCAAAATTCAGTACCAGTCAATAGTAATTTCGTTTATCCTCAGCAATGCCACCAAGTCAACGCTGTTGGCATTCCTTTAATGCAAAACAATGGTCGTATGCCTAGTCCTATGTCTTCTTCAACCACGTTTGTGGGCGGTTTTGGTCTTGGGAGATCATCAACTGTGCAGCCACAGCAGAATGGCACGTCCAATTTGAACCAGATCCTTCAGGATCTGGTAATCGGTTCTACTCTTGGTATAGCGCCGACTTTGGTGCAAGGACTTTTTGGTGGTGGTGGTGGTGGTGGTGCCGCCGGTGGTGGAAGTGGTGGCAGTGGAGATGGAGCTAATTTCGTATCCACTTTTACTGGGGTCGACCTCGGAGGATCAGCAGGAAGTGGTACAGATTATAGCGGAGGATTGGGATATTCTTAATTAATTAGCTTAGTTTGTTCCATTAGATGATTAAATTCTTAAAAATAAATTAAGATTATATTTTTACTTATTGTTATTTAAATATAATTATTTAGCCTTCATCCTCTACCAATTTGTGTCCACTTGATTTATATTTTACATGTATGATGTACGAATACAAGTGTACAGGTGAGATCAATGCATCGATAATCTATTATCTTTGTAAGCAGACCATCATGATGTTGAAATCATTTATTTCCGAAGCCATGCATTTTTTTTTAGTATATCAGCATAAAACATAACTATTCATTGAATTGAGAAGGTAGATTTGGTTATTCTGGGAGTAGATTAAATCTTAACCGAGACTGTAATTCTTCCTCGCACTCACCATCAGTTTAGTACATTCAGGATTTTATTCATAGAAGGAAAAGGAAGCACTCTCTTCGTCAACTGAATTAACTTATGACGGGTCAAACCCTCTTAGTTCATTATTCTCTTTTTATCAGGACTGCGAACCATCTTACTAAGACTCCAAAAGAGAATAAAATATTAAGGATTCAGATTGAAATCCAGGTGTTGGTATTCAGACGAAATATATATACTACAATGAATTTAATTATTTTTATAATAAAATTTATTATTTTTACAACAAAAATAACGGAATAATATTTATATTATTTATTATTAATTTTATTATAAGAATAATCAAACTTATTATAATGTGTATACCAACATATGGTACCAAACTTTTTCGAAATATTAAATTTGACCAACCAAGGCTTGAAGTCACACAACATTACTTTTTAATTCCGACAAAATAGTTTCAGCGGCAGATGCAGAATTGAAGTGAGGGGTGTTATGTCGATATGAACATGTTTTTTTAACTTTTTCATTATAAACAATAATATAAATAGTAAAATAATATTATATTATTAATAAATAATAATTTACACAATAAAATAAAATTATTTTAATATATATAGTAACATTTCAGTTAAAAAAAAAGAGAGTGAAAATAAAATGTAATTTATAAAATTAAGTTGGAATAAAATATAAATTTTAATAGAAATCTATATAATATATTAGATTACAAAGGAGGAAAAAAGCTTTTCCTTGAGTCTGAAAATTTTTTTAACTTATATGACATGATTTCTATTTTGTTGAAATCTTAATATTTTAATTATTTTTATAATAAAATTAATTAAAATATATCATAATCATAAACTCACTAATCTGTGGATAATAGAAAAGTCCGATTCATGTGTATCTTTAAATTACTTGTCGTGCATGTAAAACTCAAATTGTATTTCAATAGATAATTGATCAATGCATGGGACAACTGATATATATATATATTTTTTGTTGATCTTTTGAAATTTTCTTTCTTGGTATTTTTTAGCATGCTCTTACTTATTTTTTTTTTTTTTAAAAAATTGACAGTTCTTAATAAACACGCCACTCAATTATAATTTTATTCAACTACAGTCTTCTAAGTCTATTTATGTATGATTGAAAGGAGTGATGTTAAATCCTGGATGTACACAAAGGTCAATCGTAATAATAAAAATCCTGGCAAGTACTCCGGGTATTAAACCCGCAGAGAATAGACTCTAATTAGGACTTGTGAAAACTAGTCAAACTAAAACTAAACTAAACATAAATTAAAATTTGAATTTAAAATTGAATTGAAGAATAATTAAAAGCAATTAAATAACAAAATTTAATAAATTAAAAGAACTAACAAACAAAATCTAAAATTGAGATTTCTTCGAGTAAAGATGGACTAGAACTTAGGATTTCACCTAAGAAGGGATTAACTACATTAGATTCATGGATTTTACAATTTGAACGTTATTTCTATAACTTTAACTTTCACTTTCTCTCAAGCAGTTAAGCCGTACCTAACTTACTTACGATCTTCTCCCGAAATCACACGAAAAAAGATTAACATTAAACATAAAGAAACTATTGACATCATATAATTCTTTCATCTCCCGATATCAAAATTTGTATGTTCATCTACCTAGTACACGGTTAATATCTTATCTTCCAAAATCTTAATATAACTCAAAAAGTACTTCAATGGTAGCCAATTATAAAGCAACATGAAGTTCAAAATAGATAAATGAAATCAAGTCGATAGATAATCATATTAAGTCAAAAGACAAGAAATCATCTAAAGAAATCATATATGAAAACTAAGTAATTCAACCCCCTAAATTAGGCTACATCCTTTAACTTAATATGCTACAAATTACAAAAACAAAAAACTTGTGACTCTTCTCTTAGCTATGATTCAGCTCAAGAATCACCCAATTCTGATGTGTGTAAAGGAAGTTATGGCTAGAAACTCGAACGGTTGGCAAATCTAGAAAAACTGCCCAAATGGGACCAAACTAGCACTCAATTACTTCTTTTTGCATTCTTTTGTCATAAAAAATATAAAATAACAAATAGAAGTAGAATCTGTTGATAAACACAATATTTGCACGAATAAGTATGAAATTAGTTGAAAAATTGCACATAATATTTATGCACATAATGGACCTATCAAATTCCCCCACACTTGAACTATTGCTTGTTTTCAAGTAATCACACATCAAAAAGATCACATAACCTTCATTCAAATTCTATCCTAATCGAATTCTTGAAACGATGCCTTATTAATATAGTAGAAGATCAATCTAAAAGCATCATTCAACACTTTATTAATCAAATATAATCAATAATGTCCTCGTTCTCTACAAAACAAGTTTTAAATTGATTAAATGTCTATAAGAACCATTCATTGATCAATGATAATACTTAGCTATCTTCATGTAGAAAGTAATTACACACACTCATCTAAAGTCAAAGAACAAAAATCATCTCTCATCTTAAAAAAAATACACAATCATGTTGGGGATTAATTATTTCAACTGTTTTTTTTTGTTTTCAAATTTCTTTTGTTTTCATTATATTAGAGGCTGTAATATTCTTCTCGAAATACTCACTTGTTTTTTAACACGAATACCATCACTTGTAGTGTCAGTACCTGATTACTACTTCACAAGCCAGACATTTAGAGTGCTTTACATACTCATAATTCAAGCTACCTTTTGACATGAAGATCAACAATTGTATATTGACCCCTAGTTACTCAGTAACTCAAAATAATGGAGTAAATTAATTAAAAAATTTGAGCCTTTTTGTTTAATTTGATTCACTTTTTTTCACTATTTTTTTAATTCCAAAATCATATCACCAAAAATTTTCAAAACAGGAGAAAATAGCATTTGTTCAAGTCCTTTAAATGATCTAGATCATTAAAAACTATATAAATATCTCTAAAAGCTAGCATCTCCCACTAAAAGATCATCACACAACTTTAAAAAATAAATTGAGAAATATTTATGCGGAGAACAAGTCTGCCATTAATCACCTTGACTAGCTAATGCCAAATAACACTCAAAGATCAACCTTGCATGCATTTGCACTGTCATTGGTGGTCAAAAATTCAAATTGAATAGAATTCGAGTCAAGTTCATGTCAAACCATGCAAGCATACACCAAAATTGTCAAATAAGCATAAAAAATTCAAAAATATGCAAAAGTTTTTGTAAAAATTCAACATAGAGCTTCTCCCCCACACTTAGCCAACATTGTCGCCAATGTTGCAAAAAACACAATTGAAAATATAACAAAGAGGACAATACTACCCATAAGAAGCATAAAGAAGAGTGTGACATCCACTTCTACTGCGTTTGTACAACAACCTACAAAATGCCAATTGGAAATTATAAATGAGAAAACGAAAGTAGCAGACATAAATACCAAAGGATGAGCAAGGGATAGCATCCAAATGAGCATAAGAGTGAAGCTGAAGTCTTAGAAAGTAAGTAAATCTGAACCTAGACAAGCAGTAAATAAAAACTAGAAAAGAACATCACATGCAACAAAACCCCAATTGGAATTTGGAGTTGAATTTGGGAGAGAAAATATAAATCAGGTTGGTTGTGGGTAAGGATAGGAGTTTTAAAGGAAGATTTAGTCTATAAATTAAGGTATTGAATGAGAGATGAGTGATAAAAATGAAGAAGAAGAAAGACAATGGATTGGAGCATATTGGAAGCTTAAAGATGCAACTTTCAAGCAAATCTGACCACTGAAGGGTATTTTAGGAATTTTACTCCATACATTGTTGGATGGATTTGTGGCCTTCATAAGGATTAAAGTAGATATCTTGATCTTTCTAAAATGGGTTTATTTGTCAAAAACTGAATAGAATCAGGCCTTGAGCCAGTGTCCTCAATCCATTTTATAAGCTAAATATAGTGAGGAAAACATTCGATGTCTTGACTTTTCAAACATGTAACTCACTCTCGAAATATGAAAAATGGATGAATTATATATGTATGGATGTCTAGTTTCATATGCAACAAACGACACATTAATCTGAGTCCTATAGAGAGAGTTAGAGCCATTTTTGTGAGCAAAGGTCAAGGCAGGCAAGCATCAACCTGAACCAAATTGGCCCTTGGCTGGACCATGCCTAGGGCCAGATACAGATAAACCAAACTTTCCTTACCATGTATGGGTGTCAACTGGACTGCACATGGGCAATTTTTTTTTTTTTTAACTCTTCCCCTCTCAAGCCTCTTTCAATCTAAACCTACTCCAACTCTTACTTCACAACATTTGCAACTATTTATCGAATTCTCCAACATCTGATGTTGCATAAGAATGAAATACACAAGACAATAATGCAAAGTATCTGGCAATTATTTGTATTTTCACGTGAATACCAAGTCAACAACAACAAAGACATCATTAGAAATATAAGCACATAACTTAAATCAACACGTAAATAATATGTATGTAAACCTTTTGCTAAGTCTGATTCCTACCCCAACACTTAATTTAGCCACTATTCATGTTGCTTGAATAAAAAAAAAATGTGAGGGTAAGGAAATACTCTCTGAACCAAATTACTCAAGATTCATTACATTGCGACAAATGTTCCTTTCTTTCCTACAGCACCTACACACAAAACAAAACAAACATACTAGCTTAAACTTAGAAACTAAAATAAAGTAACAAAAATAATCGAAATTATATTGCCTCTCAACAAGCGCTTGATTTAATGTCTCTAACTAGACGTTCTTCGGTTGAGTTAACCTTGATTACCCCAGACTTTTTACTCTAAATATCCACAACTCCTTAGGAATACACCGTTCAAACTATGAATGGTCTCAACAAATTCCTCGTCTTGCGATTCTACGAGAATGTCCCACTATAGGCATCATAAAAAAAAAACTCTCTCCTTGAAGTCACCTTGTAGAATATTATTCTCCAAAGGAAAAGATGATTGTTTGAACTCTAAAGGAACTGGCTCAGCAATAGAAGGTGTTGTGCTTGGCTTAACTTGATCAACATCTCCAAGAGGATGCTTCTCATATTGCAACTCCAAAGCCATTCTCAAATCTATGTCTGTGATCTTCGAGTCTTTTTTAGGTGTGTTTTTACCACGAAGCATGTATCATCTAATGATGGACTCTTCAATGATTTAAACACATTAAATACATGTTCTTTTTTGCCTACCCTAAATGTCATATTCCTCTGCTCCACATCAATAAGAGCCTTACCAGTGGCTAAGAATGGCCTTCCTAGGATGATCAAGATCTCAACATCCTCGTTCATCTCAAAATTAGGTAGTTAGTAGTGAGGTAAAACTTCCCCACCTTTACCAACATGTCCTCAATAATGCCAATAGGGTATTTCACAAATTGATCTTCTAACTGCAAGGACACTATGGTTGGCTTGAAATCTCTCACACCTAACCTCCTAAAAAGAGACAAAGGCATTATATTAAGACTTGCTCCTAAATCACACAAGCATCTTTCAATACCTAATTGACTCGTAAAACAAGATATAGTGAAATTCCTTAGATCCTTTAACTTTGGAGGTAGTTTATTTTAAATAACAGCATACACTCCTCAATTAAGATAACTATGGTGTGTTCCTCAAGCTTACTCTTGTTGGAGATGATTTTTTAAGAATTTTGCATATGTAAGCATTTGAGCTATAGCTTCGACGAAAGGGATGTTAATATAGATTTTCTTGAGCATCTCTAAAAACTTTTAAAAGCTTTTGTTATCATCCCCCTTCTTAAACCTATTAGGGAATAGTATGGTCACATAGGGTTTAACTTCAGGAAGTGCAATAGGTTTAACTTATTTTTTCTTGTCCTTTAGTTCGTGCTTACCCCTTTACCTCTTCTGTATTGTCATTATCATTAACTTACTCTCCAACCAACTTTTGCTCACTAGTCTTTATTGGGTCTCTAGTACTCTTTTACTCTGCAAGGTAATGGCCATAACATCCTCCTTTGGGTTTACCTCAGTGCTGCTTGGTAATGTTACTTGAACTTTACCAGCCACTGCTTTAGCCAATTGACCCACTTACATTTCCAAATTATGAATAAAAGCCCGTTGATTTTTTAACTCTACATCCTGATTATTCATTCTTTCTTTCATCTTGGATATGTACTTCATAAACATGTCCTCCAGCTATGGCTTCTATACTTGAGGTTCAGAAGACTGACTTTGAAATTGTTGGCTTTGTTGGAACCCTAGTAGTGCATTAGATCTACTTCCTTAATCATTCTAAGAGAAATTAGGGTGATTGCACAACTCCGAATTATATGTATTAGAGTAAGGATCATTGACTGGTTGTTTCCTTATAAAAGCATCAATGTAATATGCCTATACCATAGGAGAACTAGGAAAATCGTTATACGCAAATGCAGCCACTGTATATACAGAATGACCGCCATATGAATAATGGTCGCTAGGCATTGACTCCATATTGACCAAAAGAGTGACTTCTTGGGCCAGATCATCAACTTGAATTGTTAAATCATTGTGAACAAACAGCTCATTAAGTGATGCTTTTTTTCCCTAACTGCTTTTTGTTGGAGATTATTAGCTAGCACTTCATATCTATCATATACCTCATCAGCATTTTTGTCATCGATATAAACACCTACAACTGTATCAACTAGCTTTAGCAAGTAGTATTGAGCTCGTCATAGAAAAATTGCATCTGCAGTAACATTGAAAACTGATGATGTGGGCACTACACGAGCAACGTCTTGTACCTTTCCCATGCCTCATAAAACTATTTTTCCTCCATCTGAGAGAATGAGCATATCTTGCTCCTTAGTTTTGCAGTCTTCTGTGGAGAGTAAAACTTATTTATAAAATTATTATAAACTTGCTCACAAGTAGCAAGTGATCCTTCAGGAAGATTAATGAGTTAGGTTTTAACTCTATCCTTCAAAATGTAAGGAAAATAACGAATCCTCAGCTCATCTTCTTGGTAGTCCTCTAAAAGAAAAGTCTGAATTGTGCTGTAAAACTCCCTGATGAAAGTTAAAGGGTCTTCACCAGGTAAACCATGAAACGTTGGCAACATGTTGAAGTGTAAGTTCTTCAACTTATAGTTTGGAGCTCCTGTGGTCAACGGGACGCATGAGTGATTTGCACCAATTACAGGCCTCTGAATATCCCTTATGTTTACTCTAGCCTAAACATCATAACCCACAATAACTAGTTAGTGGTTGTGAACCAACTGCAGATTTTATTCATTGCCATTGATCAGCCTTCTCTGCTCTTTTATGTGCGCGAATCTGACAACAAGTCCATTCAATCTTTGGATTCAATAGAAGTAGGCATTCATTCTTAGATCTCCTCAATAGCATTAACTTCCTATAAGCACAATAACTAAAATCAAAAGAAAATTAAAACAAAATAAATTCAAACATGAATAAAACAACAAAAATCAAAATTAGAAAGTTTGTTCCCCAACAATGGTGCCAAAAACTTGATCAAATAAATCCTACAAGTGTCGTAGTAATAAAAATCCTGACAAATAATCCAGGTGTCAAACCCACAAGGAATGAACTCTAACTAGGATTTGTGAAAACTAATTAAACTAAAACTAAACTAAACAAAAATTCAAATCTGAATTTGAAATTGAATTGAAGAATAATTAAAAGCAATTAAATAACAAAATTTAATAAACTACAAGAAGTAACAAACAAAATCTAAAATTAAGGTTTCTTCGAGTCGAGAGGGACTGGAGTTTAGGATTTCATTTAGTAAGGGGGTTAACAACATTAGGTTCATGGATTTCATAATTTGAACGTCTTTTTTACTATTTTAGCTTTTACTCTCTTTTGAGCAGTTAAGTCGTACCTAACCTACTCATGATCTTCTTTTGAAATCACACAAAAACATATTAAGTGCATTAAGAATAGAGAAACTATTGACATTATACAAATCCATCATCTCCCGACATCAAAATTTGCATGTTCATATACTTGATGCACGGTTAATACCTCATCTTCTGAAATTTTGACATAACCCAAAAACTACTTTTATGGTGACTAATCATAAAAGCAACATGATGCTTAAAGTATATAAATCAAATCAATAATAATATTAAATCAAAAGATAAGAAATTATCCGTGAAAACTAAGTAACTCAACCCCCCAAACTAGGCTACATCCTTAATCTTAACATGAAGCTTTAACCTAAACATACTAAAAACTACAAAAACAACAATGTTCAACTAATAAAATGTCATAAAGAAAGAGAAAGAATAAGAAAACTCCATATAGACAATAGATGGTACAAAGCCCAAGCCTCCGGCTTCATGTTCCTCGCATCTTCTTCCTTTTCAACTTTGTTTTACTCTCTAGAACTTGTATAAGACTCCAAAAAACTTAAACTTTTGCCTACGTTGGCTTTATATAATCTTGAACGAGTTGTAGTTAGAAGACCTGAAAAATTTAAGTCGAAGTAAAATAAGGATTGTAAAATTCTGGATAGTTTTGACTTTATAAATTCTAGCTCAATTTTCACTCTTTTCCAAGCAGAATTTGAATTCAATCAAAAAACAAATTGTAGTTGTGTCTCTCAACTTTGATTGAGTTTAAGAATAACTTAATTCTAATGGGTATAGAAGAAGTTATGGCTAGAAATCCGAAGAGTACGCAAATATGCAAAACTTGCCCAATTGGGACCAAATTGGCTCCCGAGTACTTCTTTTTACATTCTTTTTGTCCTACAAAACATAAAATAGCAAATAGAAGTAGAATCCATCAATAAACACAATATTTGTATGAATAAATATCAAATTAGACACAAAATTACACATAATACCTATGCAAATATTAGACCCATTAAGGATATAGCAGTCTTTTGAGACTTTAGAGTCCACAATATTTAAGAAAGAAGAAAGGAAATAATACCGTAAACAACACTGAAAAAATAATTTGATATGAAATTTTGTTGTTATTGTTTTAGTGTCTCTTATTTTTATTACTTACTATTTTTTTTTCATCTGTTCTTAAAAATTAGAACTAATATCCTATTTCTTCATATTTTGTTGTGTCCCAATGAAAAAATGGATTAATGCTCAGGTCAATTGATTTTTTTAGTTGATTTTTTGGCATGCTCTTATTTATTAAAAAAAGAAAAGGTCAAAAGTTCTTAATAAACACACTACTTAATTATAATTTTATTCAATTACAGTCTTTTAACTCTGTCTATGTCCGATTAAAGGGAGATAACAGGCTTTTGGGACTTTAGAGTTCACAATATTTAAGAAAGAAGGAAGGTAACAATATCATAAATGACACTAAAAAAGTAATTTGATAAGGAGTTCTGTTATCAATGTTTAAGTGTCTCTTATCTTCATTATCTACTATTTCTTTTTTCGTTTGTTCTTAAAAATTAGAACTAATATCATGTTTCTTCATATATTGTTGTGTTTCTTATTATATTAATTTTTATTAATTTAATTTTCATGTTTTTTTTTTCATCAAGATATCTTTGGCTTAAGACTTTTTTTATATTATGAAGAAGAAGATTCAAGAATCTCCAAACCTTTTGTTAATTCTGATTATGTTTTAGTTATAATGCATTATCTCCTTTATATTAATTACAAGATTAGATTAATTTAGATTAGATTACATGGTTAGTAATTGGATTGGACTAAATTCATTATTCTACTTTTGTTTGTTTGTTCTTTTTTGTTTTGTTTTTTTGTTTTTGGTTTTTTTGTTTCTAACTTTGTTTTAAAGTGGAACTTGAAAAACGAAAGAGATGGACGAGCACTGCTCGTACTTAGGTAGCTTCAACATGATTATATTGCTTGGAAAATCAGCAAAATAGATGTGTTCCTTTTGATTTGGTTTTTTTTTTTGGCCAATAGTGCAACAATTTCATTTGCCTACCATGATTGCTTTTTTTTTTTTTTTGTCTTTTTACTATAGCATTTTTGTTTTTGTAGCCACAACTTTCCTTTAATGGCTTCGCAAATATATCAGGTTGGCAATGGTTTGAGCAAAAGATATTAAAAAAATCACAAAACCTTTCCAAATTTTAGTCATTTTAATATCAAAATCTTGAAACGTTCCACAGATTCAGCAAAAGGCATTCTCTCTCTCTCTCTCTCTCTCTCTCTCTCTCTCTCTCTCTTTTAATAAATCTTATAAAAATTCAATTTTTGTTTTCTTTTTTTATAAATCGAAGAAGTTGATGATAATGCAGTAAAGCCATAAGATTTGTTATTACTTCGAAATATTGATAATTGTTCTAATTCTAATAGTAATGTTGGTAGCATTTTATTATTAGTTTATTCATTTATTTATAATTTTTAATTTTTTTTATTAAACTAAAATATAATATTTTTTGGTTAGAATTATAAATATTATTAAAATTAAAAAACTCGCACATCTTGCAAGTCTTGGAAATTAGTAATAGTATAAATCTAAACTTCTTTATATCACTTTTTTTAGTAAGGCCAATTGAGGAAGACGAGATATAATATTAATGTGAGGGAGGCAATAGGCTAAACTAATATAAATTGTACCTATAACTAATATAAACTATAAATTTGAGGGTGGGCAAATCTACCAATGAATAGTACAGTTCAATGCTAATGACCTTGCTATCAATATAAATCGTGATATATTGGTAGAAAAATTGCAAAATCACACCTCATAAATAGACCATTCAGTTTATAGAATTAGAAATCTTCATTGGATGAGGTAACCTCTTTACAAAGTATTATACTTCAACATCGAAAGGTAGTCTACTTTAAACAAGCTAATAACTTTAAGAGTTTTGTGACTCAGTTTGATAAAAACTTGCTAAAAGTCTAACATTGAAGCTCCTTTAATAAACATGTCAAACCCAAGCAAGAGCATATGTGACTTGTTTAGTCTTGTTAACACTTCTTTCAAAGTTCTTTTAAAAAAAATTTATATTTACCTATTGTGAAGGGGGTCAAAGTCCAGACCACAATAAGATAAACGGTATGGATTCAATTTAAATATGAACGCTTACCCAATTTTTGCTATTTCTATGGCTTGATAGGTCATCTTCAAAGGGATTGCGACCTATTATTTGAGGAGTCCAACGGTGATGAGCCAAAGCCAAGTCCTACCCTTAATTATAGTGAGGTTTTACGAGCCTTTCCAAACAAAAGAGCTACTATCAAAACTCCTCATTGCAACCTGCATAATGGGAGTGTGAGTAGTCAAAGAAAAGCGTCAAACCGATGCCAAGTCTAGAACCACTCCGACAATTTTCGAAAAAATCTCATTACACTAGAGATCTAAATGTGATTTGCCAGCTAGAGCAAATCAGGAAAGCCCGTTGCATCCACTAGATATTCAAGATTTGGAGGCAATCATCATGGAGACCATTGCTACTAATGTAGGAGATTTGAATATTAAAGATAATCGTTCTTTGAATCTTCCATTAGTGGAGCCACCAAATCAACTAATAAGGATATTTCTTTAGCCCCATGTCTCAAGCAAATTCCCAAAGGGCATTGAATTCTCACACAATATGCTCTCCTAAGTTATTGCAGCGGATAAAGCCTCTATCCTTGTTTGCTGGGATAATTCAGTTATTGCTAGTGCATATGTGGACCCCTTGCCAACTCCACAATCTATTGCAAAGCATAAGGCCAAAGAGGGTAGACCTAGAAGCAAAGTCTCTTCAGACTCTAAGGCCTGCTCATGTAAGAAGCTCAATAGCAGAAGGAGTTCAAGTACCAATTTTGGACCCTGTCCTCTAAACTTGGTACCCAAATAGACTTGTAATGTTTGTTCCTTTCATGTGGGGCAATATGCGAAACTAGATGGGAAAAAAAATTATAGTGACAACAGCATAGATGGCTTGATGGCACAAGACCATCTTTTTTCCAGAAGAAACAAAGTTTTTATTCAAGATCTTACCTCACCAATCTCTAATTTACTAGTGTTGGAGGCTCCAATGCAGCCCTACAAATCATAAGCTAGAACTATCAAGGGCTGGGGACCCCTCCTGTAATTAACTGCCTACAAAAGCTGGTAGAGCTTTAAGTCCCCAGTTTACTTTATGTGATGGACACTAGACTTAAAACTCATGAAATCTCTAAAATCAAGCAAAATTTGAGAATGAAGAATGGTATTTTTTGTAAACTGTAGGAGAGCTGGAAGGAACCGAGGCGAAGGGTTGGGGCTTTTATAGGGAGATAGTATTTCTGTAACTCTACAATCTTCCTCAGAACACCACATTAATGTGATTATTTATAAAGACAAGTATGAACGGATTGGAGGTTAATGGGGATATATGGATGGCCTGAAGATTCAAACAAAGCTTTGACTTGGGACCTACTATGTAATCTCAATTCTCAATTAAATATGTTGTGGCTTTGTGGTGGGGACATAAATGACATCCTGTTTTCCTATGAGAAACGAGGCTGACCTCAACCTACAGAATTCTTGGACAGGTATGCCAATGCTATTAACGCTTGTGAACTAACCGAACTGAATTTTTAGAGATACCCGTTTACTTGGTCCAATGGCAGAGATGGGCTTGAAAATATTCAAGAGCATCTGGATCGTTTTTTTTGTTAATTCTGATTTCTTAAAACTATATCCCACTATTATGGATTACCAGCATCCCCATTTTGGGTCAGACCATCATTCTTTGGAGGTTTGCTCAGATCCTTATGATACTCCTAGTCGGCCAAATAAGTGACCTTTTCGCTTTGAAAGCGTGTGGGTCCATAAGCCATCATTTGAGGCGACAGTGCAAGTAGCTTCACTTAAGGCCTCTTGTTTTTCCTCTTCCATAGACTTGCTGAACATGCTTTCTAGCTATGGGGAAACACTAAAAAGCTAGAAGCAATAACGTACTTTGGTAATGTCAATTATTATCTTCAGTCTATTCGTAGGAAGCTAGCTGCACTAGAACAGGAACCACCCTTTGTTGAGAATAATGTTGAAATTCAAAAATTGCAATCAGAGGTGGATGAATTGTTGGCTAGAGAAGAAGCTTTGTAGGCTCAAAGAGCGAGGAATTTATGGCTTAAAAAGGGGGATCAAAATACAAAATCCTCTCATTCCAAAGTTTTTAGAAACAGCGAAGAAACTTGATTCAAAAAATCATGGATGCTAATGGTTTGGTTTATTGTTCACATGCAAATATTGCTTCTTATTTGACTTCTTATTATAGAGAGTTTTTTTCATCCCAGGGAAGAGGTGATTTCCGACTAGTCATGGGGTTAGTCCAACCTAAGGTATTGAGTCAAATGAATGGAGTCCTTACTTGTCCTTTCACTAGAGAAGAACTAAGAGAAGCGTTAAGTCAAATGCATCCAACCAAAGCCTCTGGGCCAGACGAAATGTCGGCACTCTTGTATCAAAAATTTTGCCATATAGTTGGAGAAGACGTGCTTGTGATGGTTCTTGATGTTCTAAACAAAAAGAAGGATCCCACTCAGACTTAATCATACCTTCATATACCTCATTCCAAAGGTGGCTTAACCATCCAACTGCAAAGATTTCAGGCCGATTAGCCTATGTAATGTCCTTTTAAAATCATCACCAAAACCATAACTAATCGGCAAAAGTTGGTTCTTCCAGAGATTATTTTAGATGAACATAATGCCCTTGTGCTAGGAAGGCTCATTACAAACAATGCTCTCATTGCCTTTAAAACCTTTCATGGGCCCATTTGGTTTAACTATTGCTGATTGCTATTACTGTTGCTGATTACTAATTGCTGTTACTGATTGTTGTTACTTATTGCTGTTGCTGATCAATAAAATGAAATTATAGTGTTTGGTTAAATGACCACTAGATGTTATTGTTTAAATAGTAAAATAACCATTTTAGACATCTAAGCTGAAATGATAAAATTAACATGTGATAACAATAGTCTCATAACTTTTGAAAAAAGTTTATTTTTTGTTTCTATAATATAATGCCTTCCATAATAAACCGTTAATTAACCAAAGCCATCTAAAATTGGTTCCTTGTCTCGATGTATTGAATGAAGTATATAAACATGATTATTAACTTTTCATGAATTGAAATGTTAATTAATTCGTATTCTAATTTTATTTTTTATTCTATCATCTATTGGAATTATATCTCACATATTAAGTTTACTAAATCATAAGATATATTCTATCAGATATACCATGCAAAGCTTCTTTGATGAATGATGCGAATTCCATAACCAAGGCCATCTAGTGCTTTGTTGATGTAAACTTGTCTCAAAGGGGGTAGCTAAAATTTATCAATGCATAATAGTTTGAAAAATTCTGATTCATGTCAAACAAAATAGTATTTGATTCCAAATAATCAAATAATTTAGTAGAGGATAAAGTACGTAGAAACTTGAAACAAAACCACATGTATATCAAGGAATCCAAAAAAAACATGTATATCAAAGAAAAAAAAATAAACAAACAAAAATTTATTGAAAATAACAAAATACTTCATTATATTACTTCCCCTTGAAATTTAAAAGTTCTATGCTAGTAGAAGAGCATCTATTGTCCACCAGGTTTCCATAAGCCCTTTATCCATAGACTATGATTGAAGTGTAACCAGTTCTCTTTGCTTCCTGGAGTCGTGCAAGTCCTATACATCTCCCTTTTTGACTTACTCTCAAACAAAATTGTGCTGAAAAGATGAAGATCACTGCCCTCCGTTATATTGGCTAAAGTTAGAACGTCGTTCATTACTTCTTGGATACTACAACCCGATCAATCCCCAAAAGTGTTTCTCAAGGTGGCAGTTCTCATGTCTATACTTGTTCTCAACTCTTTAACAGAATTAGACAACTATACTGCACCAAACTGATACTTATTTTTTGTACCATTTTTCTTGCCTTTCTTTTGGTGAAAAACAACTTCTTTTAACCTTTTCTATTTTTTTGCATTATCTTGACCGTTATTGCCCTCATTTCCTGCTACACTAACATTTTCTGAAGTAGCTTGGGAAGTAGGAGTTCATGTCCCTCCATTTCCTTGCATATAATTATCCAAATATACTTCAAAGTCCTCTTCCTCCAAGTGAGCTATTTTTTCAATAGGATCAATGCTATCGTCATTTGTCATTTCAATATTAGATGGTAAAATTTTAGATGAAGGCGCATATGCATATTCTCTAGTAGCTATGATACCCATAAAGATGATCTCATATTTGGAGTAAAATTCCTCGCCGATTACCTTGTCCCGTAGCTTTGCATAAGCTGGATTTTCCTGTATTTAAAAAATCAATACACATGAGTTTATATGTATTATAAAAAAATAAGAAAAAATAATTATTTATGACAAGGACTAATCTAAATTCTTTCAGTCCAAAATTTGTCGTCGGCCACAACTGTTTTCTTTTGAGGATCCCACCCCAAACCTGTTTGTTTTCCTATCAAGTTTTTTTATAATTTCTATTGTGACTTCATCCAATCTCATTTGTGCCTCATTTGGTCTTTGGTAAAATCTTCTCTAATAGCCTTCATTTCGATTTCCAACCATAACCATCCCTTATCTCCCCACCTACCCCCACTTCTTCTACCTTTACTAGTGCCCTGAACACAGAAATCCACAAACTGTTGAAATTGATCATTCATCCAAGAAACTCTTGCGCCAGTATTACCTTTGCTCTATTCATTCTTGCTACTCATCTAAGTAAATATAAAATATAATTATCAACCAATGATTTATTTGATACAAAGACAAATTATTATATCACTCATTCACGCATAAAACAAATTAACTACATTAGAACTTAAAAGCATACTTCTAATTGGACGACAGACTCCCAGCTCAAGAGGAGGCCATAAAGCATGTAAGCAAAAAAACATACAAAGGAAATTTGTAATGAATTACAATTCAAAAAACTTAATCTTACAATTTTCTTGTCAATGCTATATAAATAAATTGCTTACTGGCTGACTCTTCAGCACTCAAAAAAACATGAATAGCATAAAACCCATATAAATAGCCTATATAACCCACATGAATAGTGCATTTAAATAAATTGCTCGCTGGCTAACTTTAAATGGAATACTATGTATCTGAGCTATTGGATGCTTATGGATGGAACCTCTTTTATATGCAAACTTACATCATCAACATGCCAAATTATAGAATGGAATACAATTGAGTGCAAACTTACATTTACTGTTATGACCAATGTTAAATGGAACATGCAAAAGAGACACAAGTTATATATATGGCATTGGACAAAAGCGTTTGAACAGTAAAAGAACTATTTGTAATATGGTATCTAAAATTTCAAATGTTGTCCAAAGAACTATTTAAATTATAAAATTGAGTTAATTACTATGGAGTCTCTCTCTTTGTTTTTTTTTTTTTAACAATAATTACTATAGAGTCTCTTAGTTTTTCCAAACAATTAAAAAACTATTTGTTTTGTTTTTTTTTTTTTCACTTTGTTCAAACATAAAGCTATACATTTATTCTAGCATAAGAGAATTAATATATAAGCTAAGTATCATGCCCCATTATTACAGTAGATATCTATCTATACAAGTCTGCATGGTTGTTTATGCTTTAGAAGCCATCAGGTCTTCAGGAAATTGCCTAATGAGCTAAAAAACTTTGGGGTTTATGTCATTAGGAAATCAGCAAGAGCATGTCCCGACATTAAAGGTAGATATTGACTGTATATCAATTATGACCAAGTAATCATATCAATCAACCCTAAAAGTATCACACTCTTGCAAGCAAGCAAACATGGTCCACCCCATCTTACAAAATCCACATTATGTAAGGTTTCTGTCATGTCACCAAGGATTTCTGTATTGAATTCCTCCTCCCCACAAAAGTCCGACCACATAAACTCAATAGCAACAACAATCAATGCAACTCAGGCACCACCAAGCATACAATAGTCAATCCATTCATAATAGCAGCAAATAAATGCAGTTACAAGAATTAGAGAAATTATTGAACTGTCCAAACTGAAAGGATAACAGAAGCAGCTACCAAGCAATGGCAGAGTAGACTATCAAAGAACGGAGAAAAGAATTAAAATTGGAAATAACAGCAAGTGCATGCCAAACATTAGGGTTTAGATTTACATACCAAAAGCGTGCTTCCTAGGCCTGAATCGGGTTAAAAGGAAATTGCCATCTAAGAAAAAAAGGGAGAGACGTCGTGCTTCTCAAAAAGCAGAAAAGAAATAATAAATAATTGCTGAAGGTATTTTAGTCATGAAAAAAATAATCAACTGCTGATGTAAAAAAAAAAAAACCTAGAACTACTTTTCCTATCAGCTACTTTTAAGCCCATCTATCCACAATCAGCAGTTGATAAAAAATTTAACCAAACGCTTTTATTCCTACTTTTTAGATCAACAACAGCAACAACAGCTTGCAAACACAAAACCAAATACCCCCATTATATGAGACACCAATATAGTGGCATGAAGGTTCAATGGCTTTGAAACTAGATGTAAGCAAAGCCTATGACAGGGTTGAGCGGGATTTCTTAGAGAATATTATTATCAGGCTAGGCTTTGATTGTGAGTGGATACAACTGGTGATGAGATGTGTTTTGACGGTATCTTATTCTTTTATAGTCAATTCCCAACCCCGAGAATGTTTCAGGCTATCAAGGGGTCTCAGGCAAAGTGATCTGCTATCCCCTTACCTGTTTCTTATTTGTGCAGAAGGGTTCTTATTTTTGTTGAAGAGAGCAATAGCTCAAAGGCAAATACATGGTGTATGGATGTGCAAACGTGTTCCGGCTATCTCTCATTTGTTTTT
This sequence comes from Carallia pectinifolia, assembly GCA_037832335.1. NCBI lineage: Eukaryota > Viridiplantae > Streptophyta > Magnoliopsida > Malpighiales > Rhizophoraceae > Carallia > Carallia pectinifolia. Next base: position 14,195,735 of record CM075453.1, read on the forward strand.
TGCAAATGACAGCTTCATATTACTGGAGTGACTATCCTTGAGTGTCAACAATTGCAAGTTATTCTCTCTCAATATGAGAATGCGAGTGGCCAGCAGGTTAACATAAAAAAGACCAAGCTTTCTTTTAGCCGAAATGTACCTGAAGAGGAACAAAATGCCATCAAGCAATGCATGGGAATTACGGCTGCGAGTAAACCTCAGAAGTACCTCAGCTTGCCTATGTTGGTGAGCTATTCGAAAAAACAAGTTCTTAATTTGATTGTTGACCAAGTTCGAAATATTTCCAGCTAGCAAGAAAGGTTCTTATCAAAGGCAGGGAAGGAAGTGTTAATTAAAGCGGTCATTCAAGCAATTCCAACGTACACTATGAGTTGTTTTCTCTTACCAAGATCTCTTTGCAACGAGTTCGCTCTTATGGTGAATAAATTTTAGTGGGGTAGTACAAAGGAAAAAAGGAAGATACGTTGGGCTTCTTGGAGCACGATGTCAAAAGCCAACCAGGAAAGTGGGCTTGGCTTTAGAAATTTTTCTGACTTTAATCTTGCCATGGTCAGAAAGCAAAGTTGGAGACTTATTGAAAATGAGAATTCACTACTTGCAAGGATCTTAAAGGCTCAGTGTTATCCACGAGGGTCATTCTTGGATGCAAATATTGGTTTTTGTCCAAGCTATGCTTGGAGAAGTATCATACAAGCTAGGCCATTGGTGTGCAAAGGGATACATTGGCTCATTGGCAAAGGGGAAAAAGTGGATATTTGGGGGGACCCTTGGTTGCCAAATGATTATGACTTTAAAGCATTATCTCCAAGAACAGATATAGGTGGCAACAAGGTCTCCTGCTTAATTAATAAAGACACTAGATGGTGGAAGGAAGCTCTCATTACTCAAACCTTTATGCTTTCTGAGGTAAAACAAATTTTAGCCTTGTTGTTGAGCCATAGAAACTTGAAAGACAAAATCATATGGCATTATGAGAGAAGAGGGCGTTATTCGGTCTGAAACGCCTATCATCTAGCCGAACAGACTTGTAACCATGCCTCTCAGGCCTTTTCTTTTGGGATAGCCTCAAACAACGGGTGTTGGAAAATACTTTGGGCTCTTAATATTGTTAGAATTGCCACATTGCTTTCAACTTCAAACTTTAAACTAGTCTTTAGACTAGTCCTTAGCTTGTAATGTGATTAGGTAAAAAGCTTCTACATCTTTGTACCACTTAGAAAGTAGAGCTTACTTGTTTAAGTGTCGTTACTTGTGAAGCTATCTTAAATATTGTGTTGTCAACCTCTTGTAATCATTTTAGTTTGTCTTTATACTTGTAAAAACTCCTATATAATGGAGCATTTGAATCAATGAAATTAAGCTATGTTCAACAACATCATGTCTCTTAATATTTTTCTTTATCACAAATGGTTTATTACTCTCTTTCTCTTTCCCTTTTCGCTGCATTTTCTGTTTCTGCAACTTAGCAGTAACTTTGCTGCATTTGCAGCTCTAACAACCTTCATCTTCTTTCCTTAAAAAACCAACAAATATACCTGAAAAGGTACGTCACTTTTGTTGGAGGGCTTGCAATCTATTTCTTTCAACCATGGATCATCTTGCATCTAAAGGCATCCAAGTAGACATTGGTTGTCGCAGGTGCGGGCATGAGCAAGAATCTTTAATAAATGTTTTATTCTTCTGTCTTTTAGCCTCAATGGTGTGGTTCCTAACACGACTTGGCTGCGGAGTCGAATTTTTCTCCCCCACAGATTTCCTAGAATGGTTTAAGAGATTGTCGGAGACCAAAGATTAAGAAGTGATAGAACTAACGGCGTTGATCTGCTGGGCATTATGGAGGGCACGAAATCTGTTTTTGAGAGAGAGGAAGATGATGGAACCGATGGATGTGGTCAATATGGCAACGAACTTGTATGCAAATTTTAAAAAAGCCCATGTGAATAGCAAGCTTATGCCCAAGAAATCCCAAGTCAGTAGTAGATGGCGGCCTCCCCAAGCCAACATTGTCAAAATCAACACGGATGCAGCAAGAATGGAGTAGACTGGTGGGCTAGGAGTTGTTTTCCGTGACAGTACAGTGGTGCTATTCTCACTCTTTCAAAGGGAATTCAAGGTTTTTATCCTCCAGAGGTTCTTGAATTGCTTGCTATTCAATTTGCTCTACAAAGCGCTGTGGAGAAGTCCATTTCGGCAATTGAGTTAGAATCAGATTGCCAAACAGCAGTGAATGCGATTCTTGCAAGAGAGATTGGCTATCCACGTCAAGGTCTAGTGGTTGGTGATACTAACGCCCTTTTTCCCCGTTTCAGTTTTTGTCATGTTTCATATGTGCCAAGGTCAGCTAATAGAGTAGCAGATGGTTTAGCAAGAACTGCACTGGCTAATTTGGGAGAAGTTTACTGGCATAGGCAATCTTTGGCCTCTGTTTATTGTCTCATTGATGATGATGTTTGTTCTCATTCTTGATCAATAAAGCACCTCTTTCACCTCCAAAAAAAAAATATTTTGCACTTTTACCTTGTATTTTGAGAAGCAATTAATAAGAAATATATTATTAGTTATTACTGTAGTCAAACTTAACGGAAATGATAAAGAGACACATTTGCCTTTTTCCTTTAATAAAGTTTATAATGTTCCAAAAAAAAATAGGTGTAATAATTATCAAGATTATATATATAGAATTTATTTGCTTAAAAACACTATGATTAAAGGAAAATTAATGCAACAAATTATCTAACATCAAAATTCGAACAAAAATTATTTTATTCTCATCTTTATCAGCTAAGAGTAGTTTAGTTAAATCGTTTATAAATGGTATTTTTGTAATTATTTCAAAAGCATTTTAATGGATACCAAATATCATTATTTTTTGTTACATTAAAAATTGCAAGGTGTGATGAATTGTTACTAAGCTAAAATAGAATGTGTTAAATATAAATTTTCCATCTTTTAAAACTCATCTTATAGAGTCATTGAAAATTTTATTTAGTATGTTATGGGAATATATTTAGTATGCTTGTTGGAGTCATAAAAACTTTGAGAGAATAAGATAAGAATATATATATATATCTAACATTTCCCCTTGCTCCACAATTTTGACAGCTTTGTAAGGACTATTTGAATAATGCACTAGGAGTGACGCAATAAGGCTAATTTGGGCCCGTATTGTAGGCAGTCCTGGTAAGATTTGTTTGGACCATCAATAACGGAGGCAATTTTAGGTGCTATCAAAGGCAATAGAGGCAAATCAATAGACCTATTGCCTTCGGCACCTCTATTGCCTTTGGTTGGCTCTCCAGTTTCTACTGGACTGGGGTAATGGTGCCCACTGCCCAGAGTCCACCACGGACCCAGTACAGGCTTTTTTTTCTTTTTTTTTTGTTTATCTCGCCAACTGGTTACCCAACAGTCCAACAATACATAGAAGTGAGTGATGGATGGCTTCGTACTATGCTTCCAATCAATTCTCCTCTTTTATATAGGTTACGACCTACCCTAATATATATATATCAATATTTTTAATTTTAAATTTTTAAATTTTTTTACGTTTGACTTTTAAACCTTTTTGATATTTTATTTGAGTTTTAAATCTTTTAATTTTTTATTAAATCAATCCTTTTGTTTACCAAAAGTGATTAATCTATTAAAAAATAATTTTAAATTTACAAAAAATTATTTAAAAAAAGATTAAATATATGAATTGAATATCTTTTCTATCAAAAATATGCATGTTACATATTTAATTCGTATGTTTGTTAATTAAAAAAATATTTAATGTACATATTTGGTTGATGAAAAAAATATTTAATTCATATATTTAACCTTTTTAAATAATTTTTATTAAATTAAACTCATTTATTAATAGATTGACCATTTTTTTGTAATTTAAAGGACTGATGTAGTATGAAATCAAAAGGTTTAGAACTCAAATGAAATGTTAAAAAAGTTTATGATTTAAATGTAAAAAAATTTAAAGATTTAGAACTAAAAATATTAATATATATATATATATCTTTACTCTTTACTAATCTGAATTGGTGCACTTCAATTGAACCTTTTTTACTCTTTTTTTTTTTTTTTTTCGGTCATAACTTTTTTACGCCCTAATGCAACTAAAAAGTGCACAAAAGAGCGAAGTCACACTTCTAGCCAACCAAATGGACACAACAATCACAAAAATAAGAGCCCAAAGCAGATCCGAACTGGGACCTTTGCTTCTACAGGTCCCCCACCAGCCTTTTGGGCTAGGTGTGCCGCAGAATTCAATACAACCCATATTTACAACTCATTGTTTGCACTAAAATACTTACCAAAGATTGTAATACAGGGGCAAGGCAACCATGATTATGGAGAAAAAACTTGTTTTGCGTCTATGTCCGAATCCGAGGGCTTACGGGTCGGGGATTAACTTGTGAGCTGGCTATTGACTCACTAACAATGACTATAACCCTGTCCCAGTCGTAGCCAATAAATTAGAAAGAACAATGACTATAACATTATCGCTAATACTTTTGCTTGGTAAAATTCTAATTAAAATGGACAATGGAATTGGGCATGCAAATCAACGTCTACCTCAAGGGGAATTTGATCAGAGGCAGCCATCTTTATAATTTCACAATGATGTAAGGTGCTCTGTCAATGTTTTTTCTTTGGGGGGGGGGGGGGGGGGGGGGGGTGTGGGATGGGAGTTACATTGCTTTGGCGCAAATTCTATGTCAACGGCAAAATCAAAAAGCATACTTTTCCAATGAGAAATTTTCTTAACTATATAATTGTCTATCTCATTAGATTATAAAAGATATATTAAATTTAAAAAAAATAAAAAAAATAAATCGTTGGATATTATCAAATTAACTGTATATATTATGCATCTCATATTAAATGTATTAACGTAATTTTACTCTTTATTAAATTAAGATTGGCTGGCCAGCTATAAAGACCAGACATAGCATGATCTCAACATAGGAACAAGCAATACGGCCAATTCAAGACCCAGGAGGCATATATGGAGATTATGAGGTGCTCGTGGGAAACCTTATCTGAAGGGAAAAAGACAATGACTTGGTCGGCGGCTGAAACTAAGTGCCTAAAGGCACCTTCCTCACTATAAGTTGGCAAAGACGAACCGTCAAGACTTGGAAATATGAAGAAGTCTCCCATTTCAAAAAAACAGGGGGTTCGTTGATTATTGAAAGTGATTGTGACCTTCCTTTCTTTCATCTTTTCTTTATTTATTTATTTATTTGTTTTTTTGCCCTTTTCTTTAATGTTTCTGTGATGGCAATTCTATCTCATGCTCCTCCACAACCACAAGGGCTGCCAAGTAGAGAAAGAAAGAGCGATCAAAGCTTCATTACTGTGTTCGAGGACCGCTTTTAGTTCCAAGTTATTAAGCCAATTTCATGGATTAATATTAGTTAATTTTTATTGACTAATTGGAGTCAATATTAATTTTTATTAACTAATTGGAGTTATTTTCTTGAAGCCAATTTTATTCCTTATTTTCGTGGGAGAATCAACACTAACTCATAAGCAATTCCACATCATTTATATACCAAAAAAGGGTGTCGCAACACCTACATTCATGAAGTATGAGGAAATAGACTCAAATTGTGTCCATTAAATCACAATAGAGGTAAGTCAAAGTTAGAATTAGTGTCCTACAATGATAAGGCAAGAGTATTATTATTATCTAAGTAATGATAGCTATCGCAAAAATTATATTATAAAATATTCTGAAATTTATAATTATAAAAATAATTTTCAACTTTTTTTCTTTTTGGTTAACGGTAGTAAAAAAGTAGATAATTATTTTCATAACTATAAATTTTGTGATATTTCGTAACATGGTTTTTATTATATATATCATTACTTTTATTATCATTAGTATTTTTGGTTAAGGAGTCCAGAGTAATTAGATAATATAGATTATAGCACTAATGTAACATAAGGAAATAAGGAAATAAAATCAAGAAGGTTTGAGCTAACAAAGTCGTGCAACGAAAATAATTTTCAATTGAAGACCAAAATAATAATAATAATAATAATAATAATAATAATAATTTTCAATTTCCTCGTCTCCCATTTGCAATAACATAATCATTAATTTAAGGGCAACACGTTATTGGACAAAATATTTAATTAACCCGTCAAAATTTTGAACTAGTTTATTAATTGTTCATGTGACCAAGATTAAATACGATACATAATAGGGGGTCAATTTTTTTGACATTTAATAGGGGGGTCAATTAGACATTTGTCAAAGTTTGTAGGTCATGGGTCCAATTATTTTTGAGTAGCTGTGACAATTATTTACACTTACTCAAACAATTAGGCCGAACATTAGGGATGTATTGTTGAATTCCTGGGAAGCAGCTCCCTTCAACATTATTATTGTTTTTATTTGACGGGTAGCTTTCATCACCGTCAATGTTGCTTGAATTATTTATGCACGTAAGTGCAGCAAACAAGGGTACGGTTCTTTTTTTTTTTTTTTTAAATTATATTTCTAAGCCACGACCATTCTGTCATGTCTGGTATCTATTGTTGGCATGCATGGAGGAATATTATAATCTCCATGAGAGAGAGAGAGAGAGAGATGTGAGAGGAGTTTTTTTTTTGGGCTTGTAAGTTTTTTCTTTTTCTGTTTGCCATATGGGCAACACATTAGATGTCGATCGATCATAATATACACACAAATTGCCTTCCTCTTCTTTCGCCGTTTATTTCTCATTTTTATATGTCTTTTTCTAACGATCCTGTGCTTTTGCGTTCAGACATATTGACCTAGGGAAGATTTGCTTACATCAAATGATTGATTTCTCTTTGCAGACAATCATAATTCTTAACATACGTGATTAATCCATTCTTGATTATGACCCCCTTTTATATATGGAACCAAAGATTTAACCAAATAGCCTATAACTATTCCTTCATCAAAGTTCTAGGCTCAATAAATTATGTCTTCTACTCAATCGTTGTTGATCCAAACACACTTTCATTTCTTTTTCCTCTTTTCCTTCTCTCCAAACACAATGTTAAGGTTGAGGGTTGGTTTAGTCTTCAGCCTTAACCCTAATTACAAAATAGGAAAGTTGATATCGCAGGCATGACGATGACCAAGTGTGTAGTCAGACGCATAGTTTGGGGTTCACACGTGATGATGATTAAATGTGTAGTTGGACGCGTCGTTTAAGGCTCAATTCCTGTCGTTATGAGTAACTAATTTGTGTTAGGAGTCATTCGGGTTTTGCTGATGTTTTGCAAATTAAGTGTATTAGAATGATACAAATTAAGCCACCTCTTGCTCGCTACACGGTTAATTTGCGACCGAAACAATTATTTTCCCTAAGTTTACATTGTATGCGAGGGGTTCACTCTTGGGTCAATAGCAAGGCACTGACGAAAAGGTTAGTGACTTAGTTTAAAGCCAATTTGCACGGTATCTTGTCAATTCGTTGAGGAGGAAAGTTATTTTCCAAGAACTTTCATACGTAGCATCATGTACCAAATAGCAAGCCAAACGAAACAGAGTGTTCATCACTCAACCCGATTCCACAGTGATAGTTAATCCCAAATCACAAATCACAATCGGGCTATGTGAATCTTCCTCTAGTCATTTTCTTTGGGGTGAAATCATGTTCTGATGGCGTGGTAATTATTTGGAACTATTCCTACCAAAGATTGTCACCACATTTATGTCCTCCTTCCGGCTTTATCTTTCTTAATTTTGGTCACATTTCATACCGTTACATTCTGGATTGCCAATCACTGTATATGTTTAGATCCACAAATAATTTTGTGGAGGAGATTAAGAGAAGGAGCATTTCAATTAGAGAATAAGAGGACCTTTTCCATTACTTGTGTTTTGATTAGGCTTTATCATTGTTTAATTTGAGCATGATATATATCTTGACTAAATTTAATCATGTTAATGTACTTAATTAGTTTGTTAATCTAACATACTAATTTTGTTTAGATCCACAAATAAGAGTGTAAGAATAAGATAAAATTTAAATAGATGTAAACGCTTTAAAATAAAAAAAAATAGTCAGTCAATGTTGGCAGCCGCCACATTGAAATCAAGGTTGGTAGCTGCCAACCCAATGCCACAAACTAAATAATTGGTGGCACAGTATCTTTGGAAGGTCTATAAATAGGCCCTTCTACCCTAATTCAATTTAAAATTCAGTAAATTTACAAATAGAAAAATACAGAAAATTTGAGAGAAAAAAAATTTTTGAAAATCTCTCAACAAAATTTTCTCTTTTCTTATGTATTTTACTATGCAGTATACTCTCCTAACTCCTTTTTGAAAGATATTTCAGGAGTAATCATCAAAAAATTTGCTGTTTCCATTTCTAAGTTTATTTTTGGGTTTATATTCTCCGATCGTTTTAGATCTGAATTTATGAGAATATAAATCTAAAAATATCAAAATATTACAAATCCGACTGGAATTAACTCTCATATGGCCCTCAGCAAAGTCTAGGTAATTCATCCGAGAACAAGTCCCTTCGACCCTCAGTGAAATCAAGTCAGATTGGCTCAGGTAAAGTTTCTGCGGTTCTTAAACGTAATCTAAATGTCTACATTAGATCTAGTTTCAGTCTACCCAATTCAAGAAAAAGTTGTAAAATTTACTGCTGTTAAGATCAAACTCGTGTAGTCCTCGACAAGAGTAACAAAGGAACACTAATCGGAAGAATTACAAAAGTCGATCCCTGGTAAAATTTCTTTTATTTTAAATTTTTATTTGTAATTTGTTTTGTATTTTCTAGCTTAATTGTTTTTTAAACTCGAGATTTACGCTCATTACAAATTTTTTGTACGATCGGTGGGACTGTTTCACCTTCCATCTCTTGTTCTTTAAAAAAAACAAAAAAAAGTAAAAAGAAGCAGCGAAAAAAAAGAAAAAAAAGCAAAAAAGAAAGGAGCCGAGAAAAAAAAAGAAAAAAAAAGAAAAAAAGAAAAAAAAGAGAAAAACAAGACCAAAAAAAATAAAAAAAAAGAAAAAAAAAATTTTAACTAGTATTCAGCACATCAAATGACACCAAAAAAGAGTACAACCGCTGTCACAAAAAAAGGCAACTGCTATACTGTCTGCATCAACTACCCTACTTGAGTACGCAAGTCCAGAAACCTACGGACGGATACAATTTCTTACTGTCCAAACCCAACAAAATATCGAAACGGAGAGTCCACAGCTCACACAACAACATGATCTCTCTCCTAACCCTCTTGCCGCATGGAGGAGTCAATCACCCACCCCAATCGAAGTCGGGGGCACCAAGACGAAACCCGCTCAACAGAATCCAACTCATTCTGTAGAGATCCACACAGAGGAATTAGAAGAGCTCTCTCCCCCAGTCTTTTGCAAAGCCTCATCTGTTGTCGTCATGATGACCAATACAACCAACACAGAAGAAAGGTTTTCAGAATTGGAGAACAAGATTTTGCAACTGATCAAAGTTGTAGAGGAAAAAAATCAATAGATCGTCGTTCTCAAATGAAAAGCTCTGATCTAAGTTGATCCCGAAATCCGCGATGAGCAACCATATTCACCCGGTTTCACTACAGAAGCCACACCAGCTGACGTCTTCACTGCAGAAAAACAACCAGGTAGTTCTACACAGCTGCCACCATCAAATTATGTAGCTTCGCTATCTGTTCAACAATTGTAGGAAATGATAGCTAATATGATCCGCTTGCAACAAGCTACATCCTTCCAAGGATCACTGATGTACGTTAAACCGTATACCAGATGGATCCAAAGTCTCAACATGCCTTTAGGCTACCAATCGCCCAAATTTCAATAATTCGACGGACGAGGCGATCCTAAATAGCACATCGCCCACTTCGTTGAAACCTGCAACAATACAGGGACTTACGAAGATCTCTTGGTGAAGTAGTTTGTTTGTTCACTCAGGGAAACCGCTTTCACCTAATTCATAAATCTTGAACCAAAATCGATCGACAGTTGGGAACAGCTACAACGAGAGTTCCTCAACAGATTTTTTCAGCACTCGAAGGACGGTAAGTATGATGGAACTTACCAGCACCAAACAAAGGAAAGGAGAGCCCGTTGTCGAATACATCAACAGATGGCGTGCCTTCAGTTTGGACTGCAAAGATCACATGATGGAGACTTCTACTGTAGAGATGTGCATACAGGAAATGCATTGGGAGCTGTTATACATCCTGCAGGGCATCAAACCTCAAACCTTCGAAGAATTGGCGACCCGCGCACATGATATGGAGATAAGCATCCAGACTTCTGGGGGCACGGTTCCCATCCAGTTGGACCAGCAAGGAGGCAGAAGGGAGATTAAGAAACCCAACAGTTCAGGAAAAGGAAAAGAAGTGATGATTGTTGAAGTCACACCGGTAAAAATGGGAGTCAAAGCTAAGGTAAATCCTCCGACTTAAATAACTCAACCAAAACAATAGGAAAGGCGGAAGGTGACATTGCAAGAGTTGGAGCAGAAGCAGTATCCATTTCCCAACTCAGATGTCTCAGACATTCTTGACCAACTCTTGGAGGCGAAACTGATCGAACTCTCAGAATGTAAGCAGCCCCAATGAAAAGGATCGAGTCAACGATCCAAGATTTCACAAATATCACCGTATAGTAAGTCATCCAACCGAGAAATGTTTTGTCCTAAAGGAGCTAATCATGAAGCTCAAGAGCCAGAATAAAATCATTATGAATCAAGAAGGCGTAACCTCGGCAAACCAGACCACCATCACTTCAAATCCATTAGAAGAGGCGACACACCGTAAGGAGGAACAGCTCAATGACAAAAAGTCGACAATGGAGAAGGCATATGAAGCTCTTCAAACTCTTCTCACTAACCCTCAATTGTTTGCAACTTTGCAATCAACAAAAATATGACAGAACCAAGTCAACAACACTCTTCATACCTCAGCTGGATCTCTTCTATCGAGTAATTCCAGCTTGACGGAGCATCAGACGGCCCAAAATCACATTAGATGTTACTCCGGTATCTCATTTTCAGATGAGGATCTCCTGCTGGGGTCCAAACCCCACAATCAACCGTTGTATGTATCAGGCTATGTGAGAGAGCAAAAGGTCTGACGTATTCTGATCGAAGATGGCTCGGCAGTCAATATTATCTCAAAATCCACCATAAAGGAGTTCGGCATTGGTATTGATGAGTTATCAGACAGCCGCTTGATGATATATGGCTTTAATCAAGGAGGACAAAAAACAATTGGGATGATTCGCTTGGAGCTAACTATCGATCGATGCACGTACTACGTATAAAATGTTGCTAGGACAACCGTGGATTCATGGAAATGGAGTTGTGCTCTCAACCCTGCATCAGTGCTTCAAGTACTACAATGCTTCAAGTACTACAATGCTAGCGTTCAAAAGGTCAATGCTGACTTAAAGCCGTTTGATGACGCTGAATCACATTTGGCAGATGCAGTCTTCTACACCGACACGGACAATCCGGAGATCGTTCTATCAAAAGTTACCTGGACCAGGGGCATCCACAAAAAGGGAAAAGCTGTCGAAGACCTTGCCAATGCTCAACCTCAGGCTTGGACAAATGAAAAGCTGCTACAGCCTGTTGAACTTCGCCCGAAGGATATTGCATCTCCAAGCTCCACTCCAGTCCTACGCTATGTGCCGAAGTCATGACGCCCAGAGGGTCAGCCTCCTTTCTCTTATTGTATTGATCATAAACAGAAGCAATGACACAGCCAACCCAAGACAAAAGAACTGCACAACTTGAAGAAGACTTACACTCTGCCAATACCAAGGATTGAACTGGTTTTATATTCAAAACTATTAAAAGGCTTCGTCAGACCACACACAGGGGCAGTCGAAGGCGACTCACTTCCAGAAAGAAGAACACACGAAGGATTCGATCCTAATGCATACAAGCTCTTGGCCAAGACAGGCTATGACTTCTCAAACCCGAGCACAATGGGTACGCTGTCATCCACACATGGCACCACTTCTCAATTATCACAGTTCTGACCTAACTTAGGCTATCAAGAGAAGTCACCTGTGCGAATCACACTAAAGAGCCGAAGCCGAGCAGCTGATGCATGTGCCATCACCACCACCACCACCAAACAAGACATGCTTATCCAGTCAAACAAGAAGATGAAGTCAGGGGCTCTACATTTCATGTCACAATTAGCGAGGAGGCTGATTCCAACTCATCAGATGGCGAAGTAAAGGAGGCTCCCCCGGAACTTGAAGATGGTGGCCAAGCAACTGTTGATGAACTTAAGGATGTCAATCTTGGCTCTCCGGAAGATCCTCCATCTAAATTTGTAAGTGTTTTACTTACTGCAGAAGAATAGTAAGAATATGTTCAAGTATTAAGTCAATACAAGGACGTGTTCGCATGGAGTTACAAACAAAAGGTATATACTGTTACAAAGTTATGCCATTTGGATTAAAAAATGCTAGCGCCACTTATCAACGTGTTATGCAAAAAAATTTTGATGACATGCTGCACAAGATTGTAGAATGTTATGTTGATGACTTAGTAGCAAAGATTAAGAAGCGCAAAGACCACCTCGAGGATCTCAAGACGATGTTTGAAAGACTTCGCAGGCATCAGCTTAAAATGAACCCTCTCAAGTGTGCATTGGGTGTTACATCAGGTAAGTTTCTTGGGTTCATGATGCGCCATCGTGGAATCGAAGTTGATCAATCAAATGTTGAGGCAATTCAAAAAATGCCTAAACCTAAAAACCTGCACGAACTGCGAAGTCTACAAGGAAAGCTAGCCTACATTCGCCGTTTCATCTCCAACTTAGCTGGGAGGTGTCAACCTTTCCATCGGTTGATGAAAAAGGATGTCAACTTCGAGTGGGACGAAACTTGCAGCAAAGCCTTCAAGAGCATAAAGAAGTACCTTTCCAATCCACCAGTCCTAGGTGCTCTAATTCAAAGAAAGTAATTGATTCTCTATATTGCAGCACAGGAAAGGTCTTTGGGAGCCCTGCTTGCACAGGAAAATGAGCAGGGAAAGGAAGTTGCCCTGTACTACTTGAGCAAAACACTAAACAGTCTAGAACTGAGCTATTCGCCCATTAAAAAGACATGTCTAGCACTGTTCTTTACTATTGATAAGCTGAGGCACTACATGCAAGTTCACACGGTACGTCTTATTGCCAGAGCTGATCCTAAATGTAACTCCATGCGAACACTTCCTTGTATTAACTTAATATTTGAACATATTCTTGCTCTTCTTCTGTAGAAAGTAAAGTACTTACAAATGTAGGTCAGGAAATTTTGTCAGGACGACTTGTCAAGTGGGCAGTAATCATATAGAGCTACGACATTGTCTACATGCCTCAAAAAGCAGTAAAGAGACAAGCTCTAGCAGATTTTCTGGCAGATCACCCTGTCCCGTCGGATTGGGAGTTCACAGATGATCTTCTAGATGAAGAGGTCTTTTACATTGATACACTGCCACCATGGACGTTGTTCTTTGATGGTGTCGGCATAGTGTTTGTCACTTCTCAACGACAAATACTACCATATGATATCATTCTTGGTGAGTTATGTTCAAATAATGTTGCTGAACACCAGGCTTTGATCATTGGTCTTCAAATGACTGTCGATATGAAGATTCCAACTATAGAAGTCCATAGAGATTCCCAGCTCGTCATCAACCAACTTACAGGGTTGTATGATGTGAAAGAAGAGGACCTTGCGCCTTACCATTAACGTGCTCGACAGCTAATGGATGAATTTGAAAGCATCACCTTGAAGCATGTGGCTCGACGAGAAAACACTCAGACAGACGCGTTGGCTAACCTGGCCACTTCTCTTGCGAAGTCAGAAATCTAGGTTACAGTTATTGTCGTATGCCAGAAATGGATAGTGCCACAGAAGGATGATGAATAAATTACAGTAGCCAACGCTGTATCTGTACGTCTCGCGTAGGACGAAGATTGGTGCCAACCAATCAATGACTACCTACAGCACGGAAAGCTGCCCAAAGATCGTCGTCATAAAACAGAAATTCAACGATAAGCTCCTCGCTTCATATATCTCAAAGATGCTCTGTATCGAAGGTCTTTTGATGGAGTTTTATTTCGCTGCCTAGGCAATGAAGAGGCAAAACAAGCTCTCGCTGAAGCACATTCTGGTGTTTGTGGAGGACATCAATCAGGGTCTAAGTTGCACTTTCAGCTCAGCAGGATGAGATACTACTAGCCAACTATGGTACGTGATTCAATTGAGATTGCTAAAACCTATCAAGTTTGTCAATTTCATGCGAATTACATACATCAACCACCAGAGCCACGACATCCAACTGTCTCGTCCTGGCCCTTTGAAGCTTGGGGTCTCGACTTAGTGGGCCCCTTGTCAAAGTCATCCTTGGGTCACCTTTACATCTTCGCAGCAACAGACTACTTCTCAAAATGGGCCAAAGCTATCCCACTTAGAGAGGTAAAGAAAGAGCATGTTGCCAATTTCATCCGGACTCAACTGATCTATCGCTATGGAGTCCCTCGATTCATCATCACCGATAATGACAAGTAGTTCTACAATAGCTTGATCGACAAGCTCTGCGAGAAGTTTAAGTTCAAGCAGTACAAGTCATCCATGTAAAATGCCCCGGCTAACGGTTTGGCTGAAGCATTCAACAAGACTTTATGCAACCTATTGCGGAAGGTAGTCTCTAAATCAAAAAGAGATTGGCAAGACAAAATTTCGAAGGCATTAAGCGCGTATCATACAACTTACCGGACTCCAACACAAGCGACACCATACTCACTTGTCTACGGTATCGAAGCAATATTGCCGTTGGAAACACAGATTCTATCTTTGCGTATAGCTGTTCTGGAAGGACTCACACAGGAGGAGAATGTTCGCCTACGTCTGGATGAGTTAGAAGCCCTTGATGAAAGGAAACTCGAAACACAACAGCAACTCGAATGCTACCAAGGCCGGCTCACCAACATGTTTAACAGCAGGGTCCGCCCTCAATCTTTTCAAGTTGGAACCTTGTTCTTGCAATACGACAGCTCATCAACATGAAATATCGGCCTAGTGACAAGCTTACTTCCAAATGGGACGGGTCGTACTTAGTGCAGGAGGCTTATACCCGCAACGCTTACATGCTGTCAGACCAAGAAGGCGTCCGAATTGGACTGATCAATGGTAAATTTCTGAAGCAGTATTATGTGTAAATATGTTTTTTTTTAAATAAAAAAATTAAAAAAATAAAAATCAAAAAATAAAAAAAAATCAAAAAAATCAAAAAAATAAAAATCAAAAAAAGTTCGGAAGTCCCGATCTGAAAGTTCAAGTAAAAGTCCAAAAATCCAAGCCCAAACACTTGAGCCCAAATCAGAAAACTCAAGCCCAACTCCTAAGTCTAAAAACCAAGTCTAGATCCAAAACTCAAACACTCGACCCAAATCCAAAAAGTCCAAGAAGCTCAAACACTCTACCCAAATCCAAAACCCAAATCAAGAAAGCGCAAAAACTCAAGTCCAATTTAAAACCCAGACACAAAACCTAAAGCCCAAAAACCCAAATCCAATCCAAAACCCGAAACCCAAAAATCTCAAGTTCCAGACACAGGTCCATAATCCAAGTTCAGAATCCAATCCAACTCTTAGCCCGCATGAGTATAAATTGTGAACAGCTCAAAAATATAAAAAGTGACGGAGGGTTTGAGTCTAAAACCCAATCTCAGTCTCAACTGATCTTCACCACATACCAGACCTTTACTCTTCTACTACAAGAAATATGGAAACAGTTGCAGAACCTCAATTCAAGGGAGAAGAAAGGTCACCACGCACAATGTGACAACCAACTATGACACAACTGCAAATTTTGGAGGAAGTCTTCTACAACAATGGAGGTATTATTCCTAATACATCTCAGATTTACCAACTTGTCTCACGACTACGCCCGCTTGGGGCGATTGAAGGAAAAAAAGTGTTTTATTGGTTCCAGAATCAGAGAAGCAGGAAGAAACCAGCACTGAAAACTGCTTTTTCCAAAGCACAGTCTACCGTTCCGATAGTAGATCCCACTGGTATAACTTCGCCCTCAAATGAAGCAGGTCTGAGTTCTACCACTGCAATGGTCTCTTTAGACTATAACAATCAAAGCCGTAGCCTGTGGAAGCATGCTTACTGGTCATAGTGGTCTTACGGAATCAGCCAATGGTTCATCCCTCCTAAGTACTTGAATTCATGAAGAACTTTTCTAGTAGAAAGAAGTCATTTCAGCAAAACTTTACATCTCTTTTCAGAATATTCTGGCAGCATCAACCAGCCAGAAGGCTCCAGCGACGTGAACCTCAACGACCCACTGGACGAGGCCGGGCTTGACTTGGAGCTGCGCCTCAGGCCCTGCCAGGACGGCTGACAAAATAAGGTGTAACGACTTCTGCAGCACACGGTAACGGCTTCTGCAACACGCAGTAACGACTTCTGCAACACGCGGTAACGACTTTCGTGACACGTGTCAGCAGCTATCTCTTTTGTCTCTTATGTGGGAAAGGGACGTTGAGAACCTTACTCGATTTTGCGTACCTTCTTTTTGACTTTTTTATAAAAAAAATCCTTTATTGTATGTATATATATCCTACATGCCCGAGTCATAACACTCACCCCTTAGTTTTTTTTTTCTCAAAAAGAAAATGGCTAGTCTCTGCACTTGTCTTAAGAAGTTCTTTGATCAAGGGGTTGGAGGCGCACGAGCTAAAAAAAGAAGGAGTAGTCCTCCTCGAGAGATCCCTAAAAGCCCTCGAAACTCAGTCTCCAACGTCATTGAGGTCATGGAGTTCCAACCACTCTCCTTAGTTCACATCTATCGCAGCAAGCCGAGAAGTTGTGATCGTCCTCCTAGATCTACAGATGCAGCAACGTACAGAGAAGTTTCAACTACTCTCCTTACGTCGGAGCAGACTCATGAATCATCACTACAGCCCGTCTCTCTGTGTGCAGGTCTTGAAGTTCTGTAGTTTTGGGCCTTTTTCATAGGGAAGTTCAAGTTCTTTGCCTACCGGATCATCCTCACCGGAGCTATGGAACTTTAAGACATAAAATTTTTTTTGCGAGCTATAGAAGGTCGACCTCACTTGGAGCCAAGACTTCAATTTTTATATTGGCCGGGCTGCTAACTTTCTCAAGATCGTATCAGATTCCTATTGCGATCCAACAACAGCAGGCATAGTCTGAGTTAGAAGACTTCAACGTTCAATGGTTATCAGAACATATCAAGTTTCAAACTGGACTTCAAGACTCGGTTCGATCACTTCTGTAAAATTATTCCTTACCGACCATTGAAGTGGGGGCATTTGTAAACGCTTTAAAAAAAAAAGTCAGTAAGAGTTGACAGTCGCCAACCTTGAAATCAAGGTTGGCAGCTGCCAACCCAATACCACCAACCAAATGGTTGGTGACACAATCCCTTTGGAGGACCTATAAATAGGCCCTCCCACCTCAGTTCAATTCAAAATTCAGCAAATCTGTAAATAGAAAAATACAGAGAATTTGAGAGAAAAATAAAATTTTGAAAATCTCTCAAGAAAATTTTCTCTTTTTTTATGTGTTTTACTCTGCAGTATACTCTTTTAATTCTTTTTTTAGAGATATTTCAGGTGTAAACCCCAAAAAAATTGTTGTTTCCATTTCTAAGTTTATTTTTGGGTTTATATTCTTCGATCGCTCTAGATCTGAATTTATGAGAATATAGATTTAAAAATATCAAAATATTACAAATCTGGATGGAATTAAGTCTCATACGGCCCTCAGCAAAATTCAAGTAACTCATCCGAGAACAAGTCCCTTCAACCCTCAGTGAAATCAAGTCAAATCGGCTCAGATAAAGTTTA
This sequence comes from Carallia pectinifolia, assembly GCA_037832335.1. NCBI lineage: Eukaryota > Viridiplantae > Streptophyta > Magnoliopsida > Malpighiales > Rhizophoraceae > Carallia > Carallia pectinifolia. The sequence goes on from CM075453.1 coordinate 14,213,590, forward strand.
TGCGGTTCTTAAACGTAGTCCAAACATTCACATCAGATCCAGTTTCAATCTACTCAATTCAAGAAAAAGTTGTGGAATTTACTGCTATTAAGATCAAACTCGTGCAGCCTTTGACAAGAGTCACAAAGGAACACTAATCGGTAGAATTACGAAAGTCGACCTCACGTAAATTTTCTTTTATTTTAAATTTTTATTTTTAATTTATTTTTGTATTTTCAAGTTTAATTATTTTTTAAACTCGAGATTTACTACCGATACAATGGCAGCATAACAAAATTTTGAGTTAGGATAAAACTAAGATCTAAGTAAACAATCATATATAAAATAGGCAAAATAGCACATAACTTTTTTATGAGCAGAGGCACTTGCCTCACAACCATATAAGTACATGTGCCCCTAAAATTAATGATAAAGGGTGACGTTTGCTTTATTTTTTTTTTCTTTTTTTAATTCATTAGAAGACTAATTATGCTGTTAGGTATCTAATAAGAGCAAATATTCTTATTTCTATAAATTTTATATTCTTTCTCAAAAAATTTGAGATTTTAAAGATAAAAATTTAAATTTTTAATCATTGTATATCTTAAAACACAATGTTCGCTTTTCATAGAGATGAAGAGTAACATGAATTAGTACTTACTTTTACGGATCTTTTTCTCAAAAGAAAATGAATTTTTTTTTTGGGCTCTTACAACTTGTTTGGGAATCATAGAATAAGAAAGAATTCATGTAAGTGGAAAAAATAGATGATGGAAAGAGACTAATAACTATATTTGAGAAAAAAAGAAAAAAAAGATAATGGGCCCACATTTTTTCTCTGGCTCCACCAAAAGTGGTTCCTCCTAATTGAGAGGAGCCACTCCATGAAGCGGTTCTCCTTTTTCATTTTTTTTATGCATGATTATAATTTTATTTTTATTTTCTTTTTTTATCATTTTTAGACAGTAATATTGATATTAAATATATATTATTTCATTTCTCTTAATTTTTTTATTAATTTTCAAATAAAATATTTTTATTTTTCTTTCTTTATATCACACTCTCAAATATAGAAAGGATAGAGTATATTTCTTCTTTTTTAATATTTATTCTTTACACTTTTTTTTTTCACATTTCTCTTCTCCTATCCTCTTTACCAAACAAGGAGTTAAGAAAAAAAGAGTTATATGACTTTGTTCTTTTCTTCTTTTCTTTGACGCACTAATCTTCGTTGCAGTTGTCCTTATAATAGTGCATATTTGTTTACCTAGCAATAGCAGGAAAAGAAATTTAATGCTTGACTTCATTTGCAGGCAGTAGATATTTAATATTTGATATGACCATGTAACAACCCTACCAGTTGAATCAACGTACCTTTGGAGATTCAAGGACGGCCGACCATTCTCCTTTCAACGACAATTTATAGGCCTTTGTAAAAAGGTGTTTCTAGCGCACTAAAAATAGTGCACCGATCAACACCCCAACGAATTTCTTAAATGTTTTTATACAAAATTAAAATTAAAATTAAAATTAATATTATTTTAAAGTATAAAATGTATATTTAAGATGAAATTCACAAAAAACATTTCTTTTGGAAATTTTTTTTAAAAAAAAAGAAAAACCAACCAAAAATTGATAAAATATTCCCTATACACAAGTTTTGGTGCACCTAGACTCTTGCGTTTATAAAATTGTAAGTTTTCCTGTTACGCATGGAAATGCGAGTCAAGAAGATTAGGTTTGGAAAATATATAAAGTTGAAAGGAAACTGCTAGGTTGACATACTTTTTTAATTGATTTATTATAAATAATTGATAAAAAAAAGATGCATAAATAAAAAAAAAGTTTAAAAATAATATTGTATAAACGATTTATTATAATACATATTATTTTTATTAATAAAATAATTATTTTATTAATTATGTATAATGTGTATATAAAAAGGTATGTCAGTTGAATATTTTTTAAGTTGAAAAACATAAATTGATGAGATTTCTTTAAGGACTTGGATTTAAAATGTCAAATAGAGGAGCCTCTAATCTTTTTGTTTTTGAGGAGACTCCAATCTTGTCTGGCAGGATTAACATGCAAGCTACTTTACAGTTGTCAGCCAACAAATAAAGAAGCTAAGTGGACCAAGGATTGCTGGTATAATAGTTGGGAATTCGTTCTTACTATCCAAATTTTCATCAAAGTAGTTCGTCAAAGTATTTGAAAAAATTAAACATACAGTTTTTTTTATATAATTGTATGAGTGGTTTAATAATTTTTATTAAATTTTAAAAATATACTTTTAATAATTTAATATAATTGTTTAAAATAGTATAATTCTTTCGGACAGATTTATAGTGTATTATTATGATTTTTTTTTTTAAAAGCCGGTAAGTGGGCTCTGTTTTTTCGCTTGTACATGACAGTCGCAACACTGGCTTAGGCCGAGATGCCTATTTTGTGGACGGCCACATAATTTTCTTGGACCATCTTTTGGATATGGAGTCTGTTACCACAAACTGTTGCCATAGCATTATAAACCCACAACTATTAATTAGTTTCAGGAAGCAGATGCCAAGTCTGACTTCAATTGTAATGCAAGCTGTAGAGAGATCCAGTTGTGTCCCCTTTCTGGCTACTATAATTTTCCTTTATAACCATTCTCTTATGTAATACAACACTTTTTTTTTTGGTATATCTGAATGGGAATACCAATAATAGAATGTATTATTAAACCTGAATTGGGATTTTCTGCCAGGGATATATTGAATCAGTTTATAAATATCTTCATGGTGGACTTGATTTTACCATGATAACGTGAATTCCCAACCATTTATTCTGCAAAAATATTTTACATATAAATATATTATAAACATATATTACATATACGTGTCCCATATTAAAAGAAAAAAATTTCATGGAGCAGTGGACCCTGAAAATACAATTAATTAATGGGTTAAGATTTGATTGCAACTAGTTCTTGTTTTTTTTTTCTGTATAGAGGATTTATTAATAAGAATAATATTATCCCGATAGCAGAATACAATTCAGAAATATGTTTGGGGTAGATGTCAATTTTTCAAGGCTTGGAAATATAAGTGCAAGTAATTTTTAACTTTGGCCCATAATTCAGGTTATTTTTGGTTTGGCATAATTTTTATGAGCTCCACCAAAAAATATTTACTCCTTGTCAGAAAAAAAAAAAAAAAGTTAACATTGTCCTTTTCCAATTGGCTTGAACATTTGTGATGCTAATTGTAAAAAGAAAAAGGGGGTAAGAACGAAGAGAGGAACTCATATTCCAAATCATGTAAATCCTGCTCCTCTATCTTTCTTGTTAAGAAGTTGAGGGATGGACAACAGTAGAATCGTAGCGGTATAGGATAAGAGGGAATTGATCCCCTCATAAATGTAAAATAATATGCACATTATTTTACTTACTCCATGGAATGGTGCTGCCGCATTGTGTCTCCTTAAAAAAAAAAAGCAAGCCAATCCGAGCAAACTTCACTATCAAATACAGTGCTTGGTTGGGCAGCACACATTAAAAGATCACGCAGATACCTTTAGATGAACTCAAATGAAAATGAACAACAAGTGATATATAGTTCCCAATGGAAGGATATTTTAATTAGTGTAGATGATAATGTGGGACTAAAACAAATCATTGTTTGGTAATTCAATAAGACAGAAAGTAATTAACTTTGCTATCTTCCCATAATTCCTTTGGTTAACAACCTTACTTTAATTGTTAAATGCTTTTTTGTAGTAGCTATTGGCCTAAAACTAATAGACAAATACTTAATGAGATTCTTCAAGGTGGTAGCAAAGTGAGATTAAAATAATATAAATAGTTGAATTATTGAATTTAAAAAAAAAATACAGATTAACTGTTAGATATCATCAAATGGATTGCATAATCACTTTAACACTACATAAAATAGAGTTATATATGAAAGCTCTCACTAATTCACTGCCGTTCTCAGCTTCAACCACCCATGATTTGTCTGTTGGCATGGAATTATCGTTTGTTTCCTTGGCAACGTCAGATGGACGCATTACCTAGAAAAGATACAGAGAAAAAGGCCTAAAGGAGTAGCAGGTTGCCTATCAAAAAAGAGAGAATTGGCAATTCTGGTAAGGTTTGTTTATTAGAAAGCTCAGTCAGGTTTCAATATATAAAACAATGAAATAAATTAACTTTTTTTAAATAAATTGCTCCACCTTTTCGTTAAGGTTGATTTAAATTATATTGTATTCTTCATAATTGAGAGTGACACCTAGGTTAGGTGCTCCTTTTCCTTTTTTGCTTCATTTCACGTAAGAGTACGTAATTTGATATTTGAAGCTCTTCTTCACAAAGTGGAATCCACTCTTAGCTTCTCTAACCCCAACCCACCCCCCCCCCCCCACCTCCTCCTCTCTCTGTCTACCACAACAAAAAGTCCCTCCAGAGAAAAGTCTCAAATTCTAATTATAGGAAGAAGATATAAAGTTTATGTAAAAAAAAAGTAATATTTTTACCTTATGATATACGGTCTAATTGATTTCTTAATAAATTATTAAAAAAAAAAACCCAAAGATTAAAGATCGAACGAAAAAGGGCCACACAAATATTGACAGATTGCATTGATATTTTAGTGATATTTTGGATTGAAGTGTCTAAAATGAGTGTTAAGGGAAGCAAGACATTACTAAACAAACTGATCGCTTTCCATGACTTTACTGTTTGCTTCAACTATCCTCAATTCCTCATATACCATTTTGGCTTTTATTTTGTATGGTCTCTTATGTATTCTTGATAAAATCTGATTTGATTTGTGAAAATAATTGTCCAAAAAATGTGGTTTTTTGTTTGCAATATTTCTTACTGTAATATTTATATAAATGTATGGGTTCTGTTTTTGTTTATATATATGTATTCGATTCAGTGTCAGGAATCTATTCACTTACGCACATATTCGATTAATAAATCCAATCTTTACATTGAAAATGAAATTATAAAAGATAGCCATAGACATATTATCAGAAAATGAAAGCTGATGTAGATTGAAGCAGTTTAATGGTAATAATCAACATGAACCGGAAAGACTAGGTCTATGCTAGGGAAAATTATATAAAAGAAAGAGACAGAGAGAGAACATTTTTAAAGTTAGCACATACAGACAGCCTTTGAATATGATGTTGATGTAGTCAATTACCAGCGGCGCCACCTCCTTTCTACAATTGTTTCAGAGCTTATGAGTGACTAGACCTAAAAATCAATAAGCACCAATATATTTCACTGTTTTTGTTTTTTTTTTTAGTTCTGTAATTTAAAATTTTGACTCAAGTCAATACTCTTTGAACATATTTTCCGTCTAAACAGTACTATATTGGGGTGAAATTTTAAATTGTGAGGCTCAAATGAAAACGACAAAATATTTAGAACTATATTGAAAAATATAAACAAATTTAAAACAAAATTGGTGCTTATCCCGACCTAAAACCATCATTAACATATTACTTAGAAATTACGTGCGTCAATAATATTTTAAGCTAAAAAGGGAGCATCCAAGTGAGTGAAAGACACGTCATGTTTGGAACTTCTTGCATTATGAGGCGTTGTCTGTGAGTTGGGTCGTTTGGGAATACAGTTCCAATTGAGCGCAGCAAAAAGCATTAAATATATGTAAAATAGGACATGGTTTTTTTTTCATTAATATGCATTCTAACATTTCCGGCATCACATACACAAATAGGGTTTGTGTTTGTAAAATACAAAAGAATCTACTTAAATTGCTTTAATTGAATACTGAATAGTGAGCTAGCAAAGATTGTTTTCCGCAATTTTCTGGATAAACAAAAAAGATTGTTTCTGCAATTTCTAAAAGCATGTCTAAATGCACTTGTACTAACCAAGTTAGGAATATATTGATTTAAAGTTTTTTACATGGGACATCATGATGCTCTTTGACCTTCATTGTATAAAAAATTCAAAATAAAAAAGTTTTATTCGTATCTAGAGATTAATTAAGAAGGCGAAGGTGATCAGTAAAAATTTCACGGATAAATTTAGATATGCGGACAATAAGGGGAAAAAAATAGTTGGTTATTGCAATTTCCTTTTTTTTTTTTTTTTTTTTGGAGGTAATTGGTTAACCTTTCTCTTTTCTGGGTTTGATATAACTATTTTAATACAAATTCTACCACATGGCTTCATCCTAAAAAAAACAAACGAAGTTCATTTAAAAATATTTAATAAGTCATTTTGTTAAAGAGAAAATATTTGTGAATTAAATTTTACTGTTTTAAATAAAAATTAAAAATAATTTTTTTTATTATAAAAATTATTAATTTTATTTTAAAAATATTAATCTTATTTTTATTAAAAATATTAATAAAAAAATTAAAAATCAGCATATATATTAGTGCCTTTTTATTAAAAAAAAAAATTTAAACCATCAACTATCCCATTCACGGGCCTTCTCTTAAAATTGTGCTACCTAAAATTTCTGATTTAATATATTCCTTTTTTCTTTTTTTTCTCTGCAAGTCCAATGATATGAGTTATGGACATATATCAAGTAACTTTCTCCCTTACGTAAATTCTCTCCAAAGCAAACATCCTCTCCCAAAATCTCTCTCTCTCTCACAGACACACACCCACACGCAACAGCAGCACCAATCACTTGAGTTCGCATAAACTCTCAGTCCCCAACATCAAAATATAGACTTTACCTTCAGACACACGTTCCAGAGCTCACGAACCATGTCTGCAATTATCTCAGCTATTGTTTCTCTCGTACTTCTCTCGTTCCTCGTCACCCCAACATCCTCCGCCGTGGAATCCTTCGTCTACGGCGGCTGTTCTCAGCTAAAGTTCATACCTAGCTCTCCTTACGAGAACAACCTCAACTCCCTACTCACCTCCCTCGTCAACTCAGCAACCTTCACCACCTACAACAACTTCACCATCAAAAGCGCTTTTTCTTCTTCTTCTTCTCAGGACACCCTCTACGGCCTCTTCCAATGCCGCGGAGACCTCACCAACGGCGACTGCGCCACCTGCGTCGCCCGCGCCGTGAGTCAACTCGGCACCCTCTGCCTCGACTCCTGCGGTGGCGCGGTGCAGCTTGACGGGTGTTTCGTTAAGTATGACAACGCCAGCTTCCTGGGTGTGGAGGACAAGACTGAGGTGTTGAAGAAATGTGGGCCGTCGATTGGGTATGGCACCGATGCGTTGACCAGGCGTGATGCGGTGTTGGACTTCTTGGGTGCTACTGATGGGTCCTACAAGCCTTACAGGGTTGGTGGGTCCGGGGATTTTTCCGCCAGAGCGCAGTGCGTACAGGATTTGAGTGCGAGTGAGTGCCAGGATTGCTTGTCGGAGGCAATCGGACGGCTAAAAACTGAATGTGGGGACGCTGCGTGGGGCGACATCTACTTGGGCAAGTGCTACGTGCGGTACTCGGCAGGTGGGGCTCACTCGAACGCCGGTAACGGTAAGCGGTTCCGACTTCCCAGATGGTGGTTTCTGGTTTTCTGGTTTTCGGTTTTAGTGTTAATTAAAAAGCCACTCTAAATTACTTGAGAATCCTTTTATAGATTTCCTTTTTTTTTTTTTTTTGGTTTTTATTTTGGTTTGTTTTTCCCCCTGGCTTGATCTATTCTGCTAATTTCTTTTCTCTGTACAGATGAGGTGTGTACCAGTATGTTAAAGATTGCAAGCACTTGTTTTTTTTTTCTTTTTTTTAACGATAAAAAAATTCATCTCACAAATATAATAATTACTAGATTCTTGGGTTGATATCAGTCTTTTATCTGTTGGTATTCTAATTTAATTTCTTCATAAGAAGGTCCTACCACCGGAGCATAATTAAAACTAAAATGAATTCTTTAAATCCAACCACAGTATTAAAGCCCAACCTCCCCCGTTAGCTATCACTCAAGCATTTGTTTAATTAGCTTGCGTTTGTTTATTTTATTTAAAAACCAGCTAGAGTTTAGGTAATTTTACAATTAAACCCGTGGCTAATAGCCGAAATCACATTGAAAAAGAATTAATTCATGCTAGAAAGGAATGATTTTGTACATATTATTATGGCTCTTCATACATTAATTGAGTGATAGCGCGTGCTTTTGTTTAATAGCCACAAATGTTCGGCACTTTTAGCCTTTTGTTGTATGACATGGTTCTTTAATGAAAAGTTGATTAGTGAGTTAGCCATCAAATTGTATTTTAAAATGGCATGTTGCAGGCTAAACCAAATATTCTTCTTCTAGAACATAAAGGGTATATCAGGAACATTTATATTGGAGTTAAAGTTATACCTTTTTAGGGTACATAATTGAAGTGTAATGTTATTGCCAGATTAGAAAGTGTTATAACAGAGCAAAACTCTTGTTTTGATTCTAAGGTAATCGTTCTATGAGTTTAAGGTAATGGTTTTGCTCTAACCATAACTTTCTGTGATCTGACAATAACATTTTACCATTATTAAACATCTACTTTTTTAGTTAGTGCATGAAAGGTTAGCCATAGGACAAATAAACCCCCAAGTCAGAGTAGGAGTAGTGATCCAAAATAAAGCACCCACTTTGAATTTAGAGCCCAATTAGGTATCAAGAAGGAATCCAAGGCAAATGAAGTAATCATGGCCACACATTGTAGCTATTCTGTTCAAAGAGTTTGAAACACTATAAGGTAAAAGAAAGCATCATTACTAAAATGATGCAAATAAACAATGATATCTCATTTAAGTGGAACTGAAAAACAAGTAGATGGAATTGACAAATGCTCTCACCTTGAGAAGAATGATGGAAAAATCACATATATCTTCAAGTCTACTTTGGCCTGTAATTGTTCACTGCCAACTCCACAGAAACTTAAGTTGCTTCCACTTATCAGAAATCCTATGCCAACTTAAGATTATTGGTTTAATGATAATTAAACAATGATTGTTTTTTCTGTTCATTAGGGGCTAATTTAACTAATTGATGGAGCTAATTGATTAAATTTGTTTATTCTGCATGCTTTATAGGTAACAGCAATGATGATGAGATTGAGAAGACACTAGCAATATTAATTGGACTTATTGCTGGGGTTGCATTGCTTATTGTATTCCTGTCTTTCTTAAGAAAAGTGTGTGAAAAAGGAAAAGGTAAAGGCTTACTCTCCTTCTCTGCTGTTTCCCTCTTGCTTCCCCTCTTTCTCGTACAACATGAAAATGTTGTCAATGCTTTTACACTTATGTTCTTTGGCATTTTCAATTTGCAGGTGGGAAATAATACACTTTGTGGATATTCCAGGAAATTTAGATTTTGCTTCACTTTTCAATTCCTCTGTTATTTCTTGCTCCCCTTTGGTCTTAGTGGCCCCCTCTGCTTCACTTTGTTTTGTGCTCTAGTCTTTTCTGTGTCCTTCTCTTTTTCAATCTCTCTCCCATATTGCACCAAAAAAAATGCCTTAAAGGGCAGATAGAGAAAGGTGATCTTGGAAACAAATGCCTTGAAACAAGTGAAAATAAAGCTCCAAGTTGCAATGAGGTAAAAAGGGCCTCAAGATTCCACAATCAACTATACCCACTTGAGTCTAGTAGTGATACCAATGCTATAGATTAGAGTGTCTCTAATTGTTTGTACAAATAGCGTACACTTTTGTGAAGTAAAAGAGGTCTTTTATGGCTTTGCCGAACGTTATTCATTTGTTTCCTCAAAATATAGATATTCATCTGCCACTTGCTTTATATTGGTACCTTACTTGTCACTTTAGTATAATAGCATTTTCCTTGCCTCATATATTTCCCATGGCATAGGCTCATTCACTTGGATGATTCTGTTATGGAATATAATTCCCTTATAGGCTAGGTGTTGAACTTTAAGCAAATCTTTCTTGACGCACAAAATTGATCATAGAAGTTTTGATAATATATTTTAACCCCTCTTTTATGGATAAACGGTTAGAGGTGGCAATGCAAGCAAGTTGGCTTGTTTTAAGTTTCACAGTATATTAGATTCCAAATTTTTCGATTTTTGGGATTAAATATTCATACTTCAAGTTGATCAAGTTTTCAAACAATAAGCTTTCGTGTTATATCGATTTACAAAACATTGACTTTTTTTGGTTAATATAAGTTTGATTGAGTCAAGTTTCGAAAAAGTAAAATTGAGTTATTCAAAATTCAAAGTGAGATTATTATATAGATAAACTCCTAGGCCATGGGTCCCGATTATGTCCATAGCTACATAGGGTAAATATACGACTTTTTTTTTTTTTTTTTGAGGAATGCAAGTAATGAATTTTTACACTTTCATATAATTACTTTTATTTGTTACTGAGCTGATTGACGAGAAATTCTTTTACTAATCATTGTGACCCATATTAATCTGACTTTTAGCAAAAGGAGTTGGAATTGCACTAAACACTTAATATATTCATGTTATTTATTATTATCACTAAACAAAATCAATTTAGATAAAAGTTGCATATGCTGCCATTGACACGAGGAGAATATTCGGAAAACCATGTTTAGAGTATCAGCTAATTATCCCTACAATGATTAAGACAATATTCTCTTTACTTTATATGCTTTGCAACGACAAGCAATCACTAAATCAAAAAGGACAATTAGAATGCGTTAAAGAAAGACAGGATATAATTAGTGGGTGATACTATAATTATATTATAATCAGACTTGAACTCGGGATGATGGGATGTCGGCCTGATCATACAAAAGGAGTACTGGGTTTAGTTCGCAGTCTGTAAGACAAGGAAGAGTTACAGAGTGTCGGAATGAATTTGTCATTAATATTTCGTTGCTTATATTAGCAACGTGTAAATAGGTAATGGATATGAGATGTAGAGAAAATAAGCTCATTACCTAAAAATAATACTTCTCTTAAGGTAATTATAGAAGATTTAGTGTATTCTCGTTACTCTAAATAGGATAGTATACTTCTTCTAACAAGTCAGTTATGGCCTATTTGACTTATTTATTTAATATTACTGTTACTAGTTACTGTTGTTAATTACTGTTACTGATTGCAGATTGTTGATTGTTGATTGCTGTTACCTGTTGCTAATTACTAAAAAAACTAATAAAGTGTTTGGTTAATTTTGTACACGTTTTTGCTATTAAATAACTAAATAACTTATTTACACATTTAATTTATATTAATATATTATATTAACAAAATTATTTTTATATTTTATAATTTTTACTTTTAGAATAAATATTTAATAAATAATATTAAAATTTTTCTCACTTAATTTTTATTTTTTCAAAAAAATATTAATGTTTACTAGATAATAAAAAATATAATGTTCGAAATATTTTTTTAAATATCAATATTAATGAAAATTTGAAGTAAAAAAATATTTACAAATTATTAAAAAATAAAAGTGTTACGTTTATATAAATATTGATGAAGTTTAATAACTACTAAAAAATCATATTCAAGAAATAAGTAAAAAAATTATAAATTTATATAAATATTATTTGTGGGTATTTTAGTCTATATAAATTATTATTAATATTAAAAACTGAAAAATAATTCAAAAAGTAGTAAAAAGTAATATTGAGTTACTTTTCAATCAGTTGTTTTAAAATGTTATATAAGAAAATAAGTAAAATTAAAAAATACTTCAAAAAAATTAACCAAATACTCATATCCCTATTTTTTAAAAATGAAATATAAATGTGCCGTTCTAAAAACTAACCCAAACATCCCCTTAGACTGGATCACAAGAAAGCTCGTGTTTCTTTTAGTTGGAATATGGAGTTCTTTCGAAAAGCATGTTGAGCCTTAGCTCTGGACTTGTACATAAGAATGTTAGGTTAATGTCATCCCTATCATATTCTTTCTTCAACTGTGTAGGATCACTCTGAGAAAAAAAAAAAAAATTTGTGGGTTCCCTCTCACTGTCTCTCTCTCTTCTATTATCCATTGCTTTAAAAGTTTGGATTTTTTTGGGAAAAGATGGGGCTGTCCCAATCTGTTTTGTGGCATCATTACTTTAATCCTCTCTCGAAAGTTCAAAGTATGATATAACTTTTTAAAAGATGCCCTCCCTCCATCTATCTCTCTAAGCATAAACATACAATCATCTGTTGCACAAGTTTAAAAAAAAAAAAAAGAACAATTAAATTCAGCAAAGGTCTGTCCGCTTTTCCTTTTGTTTAAAAAAAATTACTAGACAATTTAATTGTTAAATAGCAATTAAATTTATTGTTATTTAAATGTTATTACTTAATATTTTTTCAAAAGTAAAATGGAGGTAGATAGATTAAGTTGACGCCCATGGACTAATAGAGAATATTAATTACGTTTATCGCACGACGCCACAACCCATATTATTTGTTAGTTTGATTATGATGGTTGGAGCGACGATTCCACATACCAATCAAATTTAGTTTTGGTCGCATATCCATGTCTGATAACTTTAATATTTCAGGCAGTCGAGGTTAATTTCTCCACGTAAAAATGTACAGGAACAACATAATGGGAGGTAGGGCACAAGATAATCAACTTGAGTCTTATCCTAATAAGCAAAAAGGGTAACGACTTAGTGGTCAATTTTTAATGAGATATGGGTTCAGCGGATTGGATACAGTTAGGGGAAAAGCAAGAGTCCGAAATCATAAAAAATTCTAAGCAAAGTTCAAGTAATAATAGATTCAGCAAATTGACACATTCTAACCCAAAATTATAAAACATTCGGTTTATATATTTTTTTACTTATATATCTTACTTATATATCTTTTACTTATATATCACTTTCTATTGTCTTTCATTTCTTTAATCACATAACTCGCGTTAGAAATCTCAATTTGCAAGACAAAGAAAGGCTAAGGAGTATTGAATTTAGCATTCTGAAATTTAAATAAGAGAGTTTCAATGGAAATAAGCGAGCAAAAGAAATAAATGTTGAGAAAGTTTGTCCTAAGCATTGCATATTTTATTGGACTGGAGAATCCCCTCGTTAGTGGCTTTAAAATTGTAAAGCGATGGGCGTCCTTGCGTGCTGTAGCCTGTCCCTCTCATAGTGCGTCGCCACAGGAATTATAGCAGACACTTTGAGTGTTAGTAGGATGTGACCAATTTTTTTTTTTGTTTGGTCAGAGGATGTGACGAAATTTTTGGTTGGTAGTTGTATCTCCGAGTCACTTGGGTTGACCTAGTTGGAATACGGGGGTGTATGAACTATATCATCGGAGTACTGGGCTGTCCGAGGCTTTAAAGCCGGGGTTTTAAGTGCATTGTGCACGAGAGCTAGGGGCCCGTGAGTCCATTTTAGGTGCGCCTGATATCCAATTCGGAGACTCCATATTGGCAAGCTGCCAGAACTTATATCTCTTAGGACTTGGAGGCCCAGTTGTGCTATGGGTGCAACTAGATGGTGTAATTTATCAATCAAGCGGAACGAGAGAATAAGGTGCAAGGAAATAAATTAAGAATATGTAAACCAAAAAAAAAAAAATTAAATTAAGAATGTATAGAGAAGATCTATCTTAATTAATGTAATATAAGGTGTGTGCCTTGTAATGGAAGAATTGAAGTCGAAACCTAATTTTCTCCCTCCCTTGTCCCTCATTAATCATGGTTCACCATCTCTATTATAAACAAACAAAAAAAAAAGAAATAATGACGTCCTTATATACCAAAATGGCAACAAGAATTTGGCAAATTTATTAACAAAAAAAAAATTGGTAATTCTCATCCAAGCTATCAAGTCAGAACTCCAAGAGATAGCAGCCAATTAATTGACATAATTTCGCAACTGGTTAATTAGTATTATGTTAACGAACAAATTAGGGATTCAACCCACACTTCTTCCAAATTCTCTCAATCCTAATTATAATATAGACTTCCACTATTCCTTAAGCCAAAAAACCCAACAAAAAAAAAAAAAGAAAAGAAAAGAAAGAAAGAAAGAAACTCCTAGAGACAACCTTTTTAGGTAAAGAATCAGCAGCTAACTACCCTACTAATATTCGATAATATATGACCTGTTAAGGAACCAACATGTCTCCTAACCATGATAAATATACTCCTAATTACTTACACTGATTCACCAATATATATATATATATATACAGTTTATTGATCACGAAGCCACTGAGCTTCTGCACATACCGCTCTTTTTGAGGTACAAGCTTATGCTAATCATAGTGTGTATGAAAATGGAAAAATACGTATAAGTGTAAACTACCAATTTTTGCTCTTTAATTTAGCAGTTTTCTTTTGTCATAAAACTCCAAAAACAATATGATCTGTGTGGAAAATAATAAAATATAATTCTTATATGCATAATGTCTCCTAATTTCTCGACGCATTGAAAATAATTTGGAAGCGGAAGAGCTTTATCGGAACGCCTCATATGGTACTTACATAAATGCTTTGCTAAATGACTTGGATATATTGGTCATGCTGATGCCATCAGGCACTCCAACCTTTGAAAACAAAAATAAAAATGGCTAGGGTGGGCATGATGCCAAATGATCGGGTGACAGTTTTAGCAATTATAATAGCTTGCTACTATTCTAACTTTGGGAGTATTTAGTTAAGGAGCAAGATTAACTGGACTACGTTGTCCAAAAATTTTTCCACCAGTTTAGTTTTCGAATGTCATCAGTTTTTGGTCAACTACCAACAACTTTAAAAGTATTTGTTGAATTTTTAGTCATGCGATTAAGGTGTGCTAATTCTTTTTTTTTTTTTTTTTGTATGATTTGTAACATCAGTCCTGAAGTTTTTTTTGGTACTGTTTATTTTTAATAATTAATAATAATAACAATCAATAATAATATATAAAAACAGTAATATCTAAGATGCTAATTAAACAGGCCCTTTGTCGATGAAGGGAGTTACTATCGTGAAATGATAAGTCAAAAAGAGAGCCTTTGGTTTGGTCAGAGATTTATTCTTTTTTTCCTATTACTTGTAAGAGTTAACGGCATTTTAGTCTCGCTGTTTCATTTACAGTGATGTTTTAATAAGGATTAAATATATTAAATTTCTTGTAGTTCACTTGTTTTACGGTTTATTTCCTGTAGTTTCAATTTAGACATTAAATTTCCTATGGTTTGTAATTTTGACAATTTATTCTTCAGTATCTCCACAAAGACAAGAAATTTTCTCATCGTCCGAATAGAAGTTGTGTTCTTGCAGAACTCAATGCATATGGTTTACGATGATGATGAATTATCATTTTCTTTCAATAACAGGAGGTTTAGATCTTGGTTCATTAGAGACAAGAAAAGAAAATGAACTTCAAAATTAGAAACTTCGGGGATAAATTGCTAAAATTAGAAATCACATGAAAATTTATTATTCAAATCGAAATCACAAGGAAATAAATTGAAAAACAAATAAACGATAGGAAGATTTAATGCATTTGATCCTTTTTATAAAAATTTTAAACTTTTTTTTTAATAATGATCACTTGATAGAGTATATTAGTTCTTACCGCAATGAAATTATAGGACGCAACAAGTTTACTTGTAAAAAGGAATAAGTTTATTGCTGGGGGAGTAATCAGTGGAAAGTTTAAATCTAAATCCGTAACAAAAAAATTAGCCTAAATAAGGTCACTAATTTTAAAAAAAAAAGCCATACGAATAAGTTAGTAACATCAAATTGATATTAGTTGATGAACAGTAACAATAAATATTCTAAAAATTATATCATAAAATATCCTTAAACATATAATTATGAAAAAAATTATTAATTTTTTAACACCATTGAACCAAAAAAGAAAAACAATTTATGATTTTTCTTATAATAATATATTTTAAAATATTTTATAACACAATTTTTAAAATATTTATTATTATTCATTGGTGAATTGACAATTGACAAGACAAAATTCATTTATCTTGATCAACACTTATGTAACAAAAATTACTCAAGTCTAAGTAAAATTTGACATGTACATGATAAAGACAGAAAAGAATTTTAACGTTTATGTGACAAAAATACTCAAGTTTAGTTAATAAGATTGCCATTTAGGCAACAAATGTTGTCCAGACTTGAATAATTAATTATTATCATGTAAGCATATAATACTGATTAAGATAAGTGAATTTTATTATATCAACTATCAATTTATCAATTGATGGTGATTTAATATTAGTGACTCATTATGTACTTTTTAAAGTTAATTATCTCATTTAGAATATTTTTATTAACATAAATTTAAAATTTTCAATAATTACTAACTTAATTATAAATTTATCGCCTTTTAAAATAAGGGATGAACCACTTACTATAGCCTATGTACACAGGCACAACGTAAATTACCCTAAATGTAAAGTCATCAGTAGAAAGATAAAGAGATGACAATATTTTTAGCAAGCTGGGAATATAACGTTTATTATATTTGTTTTGAATCGCATGCTGCAATGTAGAATCTACCATGTTAAATTGTTTAACGATGAATTCAGTTTACTAACTTACTTAGGATATCGACTTTTTTTTTTTTAACCATGGAAATTATTATATAGATATTAATCGATTTTGTACACAGATACGACGTAACAACGTTGAAAACGCCTGCACAAAGTAAAAATATAAATAGGTCAAAATGGCTCGTAGTTAAAAAAGTTAGATAGATCATTAACTAATAAAGTACAAAACACATTTAGACAAAACTCGTTAAAGAGAATATACATTGAATTGCATATAAATCTACCTAAAGATAAAACAGACAGGTCTAAAACAGTTCAACAAGACTATAGATGGCAGTACCTACCAAACTTTGGTGGACCTATGGCAGACCTGCAATGAAAATTGACCAACTGCATCTAACAATGATTTCCTAAAAAACTAAACTACAGTAACTACTAAAATAAAAATGCAACCAAACAACACGTGGCACCCACGTCAAATTAATACAACATAAGCTTTCCCATCTTGATCCGACTGTGACAAAGGCAGAAGAGGACGATAGAGGCAGTAGCAATAGCAGCAGCGGACAATGGAGGATGGAGGGGAGGTCATAGGTGCCGAATCTACAGGACAAATTGCCTAAACTGGACGATAGCGGTAGTGACAACAGAGATTGCAGCGACAACGGTAGACTGTAGAAGAGCTTAGATTTGATAGTTGAGAGGCCAAGGATGCTGCATCTAAAGGAATACAAGTCAAAAAACATGATAACTAGCACAAAAGAGAAAAAGGAAAATAAAAAAAATAAAAGGAAGGCAAAGGATCTAGAGAAACTAGAATAAAGGGAGTAAGAGAGGAAGGGAGAAGACAAGGAGAAGTAGAAGAAAAGAGAGAAAAAAAGAGAAAATAGGAAGGGAGGAAGGGGGTAAGTGGCCGACAGTGGTTGTTGAAGCCATCATCACTAATCGAAATACATGCTCTTAGTGAGGAGGTCTATTGATAAAGAGGAAAGAGAGAGAGAATCGTCTTTTAATATTAATTACTTAGAATATCAATAACTTCATTAACATCTCTTTAAAAAAAAAAAACTTCATATACATTTTCTTTTTTTGGTGGAAGCAACATCCAAAGTTTGGATTTACAACTGTGTACAACTCAAACAATTTTTTTTTTATTAGATGGCTCGATTAACTATAAATTATATAAAGAAAATAACTCTACTTATTCTTATAAATTTTATTTGTCCTCTATAGAATAGAATTTAAGACTTACAAAATGAAGTTTAAGTTATTAACTACAGAAGCATCTCATAAAACATAATTTAAAGTTTCACTATATAGTTTAATCTTAAGTAAAATCAAAATAATTACGTGATTTATCTAACAATATTTAATAATTTATATATTTTTTTATTTTTAAAATTTCAATCATCTAATGGTTAATATTACTTTATTGCTATTTTGTTACTATTTAAATATTACTACTTAATAATTTCCAACAACTTAAACCTTTTCGAAATAAATTTGAAGGTTTCGCTATTTTTCTTAAAAAGACATATGTTGTCTGAATTTTCTTTTATTTTCCTTAATTTATTTTTTATTCTTTTCAATCATTAATTTTTTTTGCATTAAAAGATTGTTGTTAAAATAAACACATATTGATTTTCAAATAAAAATATATAAATTATTGTATATTTTCTACTTAATTTATCTGTCATAAATTATTGACACTATTTGTATATATATTGAAGTAAACATTCTTTTGGTCTTATTTTACATTAAATGATAAATTAAATTTTAGTTTAATATACTAATTATAATATCTTTAATACATATTGAAGTTATATATAATCTATTATCAGATTTTGTGGGCAAATATTAGCATATTTATTAGCACGGATTTAATATGTTCAATTTTTAATTAAACAAATTAAATCAACTGAATATTGAATCTCTTTTTTTTTTAGAGGATCGACTTAGTTGTTAAAACTTTGGTCTAGAATTAAACTAAAATGTGATTTTGTCCAACTAATTGCTGGATGTACCTAAGTTTAACTTGTAATTTCTCCCACGAAGGCACAATAAAACAAAGCAAACAAATTTATTTGTACCAAAACTAGGGCCTAAATACCAAAAAAAAAAAAAAAAAAAAAAGTCCAATTTTGCTTAAAATTTTTTGTGGGACCCGCCCGCCTAGCAAATAGTGATCCACGAATCTCTAGCCACTCATCTTTCGTCCATCGAACGAACAGAATCATAACGCGTGCCCTTACGCATCCTCCTTCGGGCATCGCCCACGCATCCCTTACAGAGAAATTGCCAAATTGGAGGGTCTCAACTCAATGTATTATACTTTTTATTTGATAATAAATATGATTCTATTCTTATTAAAAAATATGTAGAGGTTGATTTTTTATTATTCACGTCCTTATGTTTTTTAACAATAAAAAAAAGTTATATTTAAATATGTCGTAATTACACTTATTAACTGAAATTAATTTTATTTAACTATAAATTTTAAATTTAATAATTATTATGTAAATTATATTTAATTTTATTAATATTTAATTAATAAATTTAAATACCATCACTCATTTAAGCATTTTATAAGATGAATCTAATATCTAAAATATTATTAATTTTAAATAAACTTGTATCACGCTTATAAATTTAAAATTTAATGTCGTATACCCAACATAAATTACCGTTTATGAAAACACGGATAACAGTGAATGAGCTGGAATTTGAGCTAATATTAAAAGCACACTGCTATAAATATACTACATTTCTTGTACATTATTTATTTTTATTATTATTATTATTATTAATACTTACTTCTTAAGAAAAGAATCAAAAGTAGAAATAAAAATTATAAAATCAGATCTTAGTTCTTCAAAATTTCGAACTTTAATCAGGAAAAAAGAAAAAAAGGAGAGAGGCGAAAATGGCGCTGGAGTGGGTAGTGCTAGGCTACGCGGCGGGAGCAGAGGCGATCATGGTACTGCTACTGACGATTCCCGGCCTGGACGGCCTCAGGAAGGGAC
This sequence comes from Carallia pectinifolia, assembly GCA_037832335.1. NCBI lineage: Eukaryota > Viridiplantae > Streptophyta > Magnoliopsida > Malpighiales > Rhizophoraceae > Carallia > Carallia pectinifolia. The sequence continues at coordinate 14,232,974 of CM075453.1, forward strand.
TGATCGCCGTCACGCGGAACCTCCTAAAGCCGTTCCTCTCGGTGGTTCCGTTCTGCCTCTTCCTCCTAATGGACATCTACTGGAAGTACGAGACGCGGCCGAGCTGCGAGGGCGAGTCGTGCACCCCGACCGAGCATCTCCGCCACCAGAAGTCCATCATGAAGAGCCAGCGGAACGCGCTTCTCATCGCCGCCGCCCTCATCTTCTACTGGCTCCTCTACTCCGTCACTCATCTCGTCGTCAGGATCGAGCAGCTGAACCAGCGCGTCGAGAGGCTCAAGAACAAGGAGTGAGGAGGATCTGGACGAACGCGCTCTGTGCTCTTGTGGTTTTGAGAGATAAGTTGGATTTTTGTTGTTGAAATCCTATCATAATTTTTTACTTACAACGTTTTTTTTTATGTTTAATTTGATGGATATTTTTCCTGTTTGCAAAACCACTAGTTTCTGCAAATTATGTTCTTGTTTGGATGTTAACAAGAATATTGGTTTCAATTTCATATGCAAAATGTCTCTTTTTCCTGCTTTGATGCGTGATTTTGACATTGTGTGTGGATTCGAAGGCGAAATGAGTTGGTTTTGTGGTTATGGATTCTGAACTTATTCAGTTTTAGGCCTCGAATTCGTTTAACGCATTTGCAGGTTTGTTTTGTTGGTGATTATCGTTCAGATTTGTAATTTTCGAAGTGAAAAGAAATGAACATCAATTTTTTTTTTTTTTTCAAGGTGTAGATGATTCTCTTTGTAGGAATATGTATCTGCATCCCGAAATTTGGCAGTAGATACACAAACGCAGTCGTACCCCGTGCTTACTGTGATTGCAAGCTTTGTTGAGAACATTTATCTTTGGCTATTTACCAGATTTTGACATGGACCTTTTAGACTCCAGGATTGAAAAAACCTGGAAAGTTATTGGACTTCTGTACTTACGTTTCCTCTGTCCTTTTTCGTCCTTCCGCATATTTTTATCATTGATCAGGTAAGAATTTCATGAAATTCTTGGAAGTATATGCTTGACAGTACTGTGAGAAGAACAGTTTTGATTGATATAGAATTCAGTGTTGTTGGAAGATGGAATTGATTGATCACACTTGGGGCATACCACAGTCTGTAGACGTCGATGGACCTTTTGATATGATTCTAGTGCATATATTGCTTTTTGAATCTTTGGATTAGAGCCTTGGTATGAATTAGATGTAAACACTGGAGGTGGCAAAAAGCAAGCGTTTTGGTTATGTGCCTTTCATATGTCAATTTAATGTGGTTCCAATTGCATTAGTGGAAAGGAAGCGAGTTTGTAAACGAGATCTCCAGCTCTTCGTGTAACTCTCCTTTTGTTGTGTGTTTCACTCTATTGAACCTGAATGGGATGGAACTCCGACAGCAATTGGTTCAGATGAGTGTCAATAATTCCTCGTCAGAAAAGTAACAAGAATACACCGTGAGGATTCTTGTGAACGGGATTATCTTTTTGAAATTAAATGAGTACACTTTGTTTTCCACCATAATTATGCCATTCTGCTTAAGGGAGACCTGAAGGCTTAAGGTTGTGCAGCCTTTCTACAATTGGCTACATTCATTCTTCTAGTCTTAAAATTTTCCAGAGTAGCTTTCCTATATCTTGTTCTATTGCTTTATCTCTGCAATACATATTCTCTGGCAGAGGTGTAAACTGCTATTTGCATGGGGTGGGGAGATGGATGATTACACTATGACTCCTTACTTGCTATTTGTTAATATTTGTGTCATACCTTTTCATTATTGTTGACAGATTTCATTTATTCCTGTCAAAACCATTTTGGGAAACTGGGAAAGTGAAGAGGACTTCCCTTTCCACTCCAGTCAAACATATTTGGCTTGGAAAGTAGTTGACATACAACTTATTGATGCCTTGTGCAATGGGCATGGTCAGGGTCTCACTGCATTTGCTTCCTCTTTCTTCATCAAGCCAAACACCTGCCCCCCACCCAACACACCCCCAAAACTAAAACAATGCACACTGTGAAAAAAAAAACCCCCAAATCTTCTCATGAGGGGGCCAATTGTTTTATACTGTTACTCGCACACATAAACACAAATCTCTGTCTCTCTCTTCCCCCACCCCCTTGTTACAGCAGGGGATATGTGGGGCTGTATGAACTACATTTGCACACTTGGTCATCATTCATTTTTCCTTGTTCTCATTGCCTTAGTAGGCATTCATAATGGGTTAGTTCTAGAGTGATGAAATATTTTCTATGGTTCAACCTTCTATTTTTCCTCCTTACAAATGTGGTTTTAACTTTTGCTCATGAGCTTTTTGTGTGATTGGAACTTGTTTTCCCCATTGTTTATTACATCTGCTTGAGTTGAGTCATTTGTTGTCCACTGAAAAAAGGTTTAAATTCATGGTTTATTATTTGGTTTCCAAGTCATTCGATTCTGCATTTTTAGATGCTAAGCCCATGCAAGGTTGTCGGTTGCCTATGGTGTCTGGGGTAAAGAGAAATCTTATGATTCCTTACGGCAGAACATGTTATTGGGAGACGATTTGAAGGTAACTAGGAGTGTTCTAAGTTAGGAACGGGGCATTTGAATGAAATACCATGATCATTAACTACCCGTATTGCTACTAGTACTGTAAGAAATAATTAATAGAAAGCAGGGGCCATCAAAGGCGATATCACACTCCATCAGATATCTGAATTGAGAATTTACAAGAAGCCACGTGGTTGCATAAGTCGTGGTTCACTCAACAGCCATGTGTATTGTAAAACATCAGAATCAACTATTTTGGTCACCTCTTTGCATCTCATGAACCTGTCGGTGGTTCTGGTCGCAATTGATGTTTTAAGGATTGCACTTTCAGCATTTAGGTTCCGTCCTTCTCAATTGTCTGGGAGGTTAGTAAGCATTCTTAGAATCTCATCGTGCATTTCAATGATAGTAGCAATGCACTACCTCTTCTTACCTGTATGCTGGCTACAACTTACATTGCCACAAAACTGGCTTAGCTTGAAAATAATCTACCAGGTTCGAGATCGATGCGCAATCAGGCCATTTAATTTATGTGTTAGTATTTCCAGGAGTAAAAATTTGATATCGATTATGCATCCATGCTTTATCAGAAGCAGACTGGACTTCGTTGACAGATCATTCTCACATCACACTTCTTCTGGAGTAAGACTTGAAGGGTGATTTGTTGCCTAAAGCTGCTGTTTATGTTCTTAGTTCTTGAGCATGTGTCTGTATGGGTCTGCATTTTAAAGCATTGGCCGGAATACAGGGATAACGTCATAATAAGTCTTAAATTTAGTGGTTTTTATAATTGCGTTTTTAAATTTTTAATTTTTATTGTATGCGAGTTTTTTTTAAACAGAAATTAGTTAGATCACTAAATACATAGTTTAACTTAATTGAAACTATATATGTATATATTAAAAATACATGAATGCATTTATATACGTATTTTATTGATTTATCTTCTCTCTCCAGCATGTAAAAAGAAAGAACCATAAATTTTGAAAAAATATATTAAACACTATGTTTCCTAGTGAAATAAATTACAATTCTTCCTACTTTTCAAAGTGCAACAATAATGGGCAGTGCCTAAAAGTTGCCACTTTTTGTTTTTTGTTTTTTTTTTTTTCCCTTGAGCAAACCACCCTCGAAGATTAAGCTCTTAGATTTCTATCCAACCCGGGTTAACTAGTGAGTCCTCACCAATTCATTCTCTCCTAATCATCTTCGGCCCACTCCACCAAAGTTGCGGCGAAACAAGAGAGCTCGCTACGCAGACGAAGGGCGAACCAAAGGCTGATCTAAATGAAGCGAGCAAGTCGTAAGCGGACCTGAGACGTTCCCTACAATCAGCCAAGCTGCGGACCGACCTGGGACATTTCAACATGAATGGGCAGCTAGGAGCCCTTTTTAACTGGTGATTGGCCTGTAACGTTTGCTGTAGCATGGTGGTGGTTATGGAAATGGCGCAACCATAGCGGGGAAGAATATGATGCAATCACCCTGAGCATTTTATTTCAAAAACTGCTAAGGAGGCCGTGGAGAGCTTTCCATAATACAATTTTTTTTTCCGACCAACAGCTTTCCAGAATACATGAAACCACCAAGCAATCCCTGGGCCACTCCGCAACAGCACCAAGTCTGCAAACCAACTCTTAAAAAACTTGAACATGAATTAAGTACCTGGCCAACTCTTCTGCCTCTAAAACCTTTCCATGGTTTCCACACATTTCTCATTGTGCTGGGGAGAGCCCCGGCAATCAATGGCTTCTCCGTTTATGAACTCCCAACAAGACAATTGGCAGTCCGGAGACTAGCATGAAGCATCAATTCTCATTTGCAGCACCAACAACCAAGTCTGAATTCCAAATCACAACTTTAGTTGGGATCCACAATACCAGATTTTTTCTCGTTATTTCGTTTTATCATAAACTAAATTTACTTGATACCTAACCGTTCCAAATCTTTCACGACTAAATAGTCCCAAGTCAACCTAAATCGTTGGTCATCTATTTGCCTTTAGTCATCCGCGTATTTGTAGTCCTGCGTGTTTACTACAAATATCCTCGTCATTTCTTAAGCGACTACGAGTCCATCCAAGCATTGTCGTGCATGGTACAAGTTGAAACTCCAAAGACGTAAGAACTCAAGAAGAGTTAGCATTTTCTTCTCCATGCAATTGGTCTATTTTCGCATCAAACAAGAGAATACTAGAGCAAATATTGGCAGAACAAAGTGCATCCATTTAACAATTTCTTGGCGTCCAAATTTATTTAGCCACCATTCGATGAAACTTAAGGTCATCATTCCGATAAATAAGATTACATAGCGATGAAACTACACTCGGTGGATCATCAGAGTGTATATTTATATATACAGTGGGTAGTTCGTTGGGCACATATATATAGCTCAAAGAATACAGCACTTCAGCACCAGCCCCTTTTGATCAATCCTTGCGTCTTCATTTCCTGCTAACACATTTTCACATTAACTGCTCCACGATTTCTTAAGAAATATAAGCAATTTGACGGGCAGAAAGGCATTCATGGTGTTTATAGGCAATGGTTCCATGCCGTAAGAGTCGTGGCTAATAACATAAGGTGTAGAATAGTAAACATGAAGTCTTAGAATGCATGGCAGCTGTAGATGCATATGACTCAAGCCCCTTTAAATGCCTTTGATTAAACAACATGATGCTTGTATGTGGATTCATAATTACAAGAAACAGTTAGATCAATGTGTCTGAAAGGCTAGTCCCATAATCTAGGGGAGATTATTTTCCCGATTGACTACATGTAGTTGCTTCAATAAATTGAAAAATTGAAACTAAAAAAACTGTTTCCGCTAGTCGGCTGGTTCCAGAGAATTGTTGTGGCGCTGTGTGAATTTGATTTTCCCTTGTTTGCTTGCATTTTCTCTTCATATATTTAGTGTGTGGAAGCGTGGACCCTTTGGATTTTTTTTTTTTTAATTTTTTGCATGTATGACATATTTATTATAGTGATGACTGATGGTCTGTGGGGAGGAGTCAGTGTCGCATCCCCACCCAGGGGGTGTAAGGGAGCAGGGAGTGGGGTCACTGATATTTTGCTGTACTTTAAGCTCACTAAATAGAACATGCATACCAAGAAACAGGCGGAAGAAGTTGACTTACCTTCAGGAGGCTGAGCTAGCTTCCGGTTTTGTGGTGACATCATTTCTTTCTTCAATTGAGTCAATATATCCTCCATTGTGAACTCCCTCTGCCAATTAGCTAGCATGGGGAAAAGACTAGGTTCAACCTGTTAATATGCCCACCCCATGAGATTAATCTACTCAGTCATGTCATTGATAGACAAATGACTGCATAAAGTGGAACATCACCTACCAATCCGGTATCAGGATTGACACAGGTCATGTTTACTCGGGTTTGGAACCTCACGCTTGGTGGATTATCTGGATAATCCAAGCCACAGATCAACTTCAACTGGTAGATACGCCCTTCGTGAACAGTCTGGCCACCAATACACGGAGTTATATTGATATTCTCCTTCCCAAAACTATAAAAAGCACACATGTGATAAACACTAAAATCATGTGGTATATTCCAACAACAAATGGTTGGAGCACATTGCAGAGAAGGGTAGAATTTATTCCTAGTTAGCCCTATTTAGTCATGAACTGTCTTGGCCCAATAAAAAGGTGGTCAACATGCTTATGTTAGAACCTAGGGGAATTTTCATTTTTGATTGAATCACAGCATGAGAAGCCAGAACAGATGTGCCATCCAACCCATGCAATTCTTTGCCTAAGTCACAAGATTTGCCCATGTTTTGGAAGAAACGCACCATTATCACTCTTCCTTCTGTCCCTCTCCTTCATCTCATGCAATTTCTACGGTTGTTAGTTCTTTCCTACACATGCAGTCCAAAACAATTAAAAATAAAGAAAAAAGGCATCACAGTTTTCACAAAGAGGTTGTTTCTGTGACTTGAACTTATGACCTCTAGGTCATAATGGAGTAACCTTACCATCATGTCAAGACTCATCTTTCAACTCAAAATAAATTCCCTCAAAAAATTTATTTCAAAAGCATTGCATGTCCTAAAATAATCAATAATTTTGTATCAAAACTGGGATCTATATGGTTTTCAATTATCTTTTCCTTGCTCATATCAGATAAGTGCAGGTAACGTCTTCCTAGTTGGGCACAGTTTTCGCCAATCAGGACATCATGAGCGGCCTGGTTAGCAGTATGCTGCTCTTTTCCTAAAGACCCATATTTCCGCAGACAAGGCACATGACAAGATTGGAAGCCTTCCTTTCTATGGAGTTCGAAGAATGAATATTAACAAGGAGCTCCAGCTCCATAAGCAAATCATGCTCAGTACCATTCCAAATCCTTCTAATACATTTCAAGCGCACTGTTGATATCTTTCAATTTGGCGCAGATAAATGTGCATTGGTGTATGTTGTGGGACACCGTGGTATTACTTTTAAACAAAACCTAGGGAAAAGATATTCCAGAGATACTTCTAAAAAATTTCATTTTTGGCAATTTGCTTGTGAGAGCCCAGATTTGCTAGAAGCCATTGCATTGTTTAGTAGGTTAATTTCAGAATGTTCTACGACTTTTTTTGAGGTTACAGTTTATGTTTCTAAGTTGAATCCCTACTATAAATTTTCCTATTTAGAACTCATCTTTGTAAACGAAAAGTTGAGTCGGCCAATATCTACGCTGTCCTTTTGTATTATTAGAGCTCAGATGATGTGTATGAGCATTTTGATTTGCTTTTGACTGCACAAGTTCCTATTGCAAACTCAAATTCATGTTTGCTACTGTAATGCCCTCACAACTGTTAACAACAATCAGGTGGGCAGCGGTCACTATTTCTCACCTTTACTTTGTTATCTCACACCCTAGCTACATCCTTTGAATGTGTAAATTAGATTTCATTGCCTAAACATTGTTTGATCCATTTCTTAATGCAGGTATCCAAACCAAATTAACAAACCCCACATAATGACTTGAAACTGACAAACTCAAATCTTTTATTTTCACTCCAAAAGATTTAAACCAAATCATAACTAAACCTGGGCATATGACTGCACTTACACAATCCTAAAACTAAATGGTTAAATATTTCCCCAGCTTACTATGAAATTAATCTCCCCCTATATTCTTACCACCCATTCTAAGATGGAGGAAATTTGTGCAACCAGATTTGCACTGAATAAGATTCAGTAACCTATAAATAAGATTTTACTAGACAGATTCTAAGCCTCTTTATATAAACACTGTATCCCAAATTTCAAGAAGATAACCATCACAAACACACAGGCCCAGATTGATCTAACTTCGTCTTGTGACTTTTTACAAATTTGAAGCAGCTGTTATATAAGCATTAGGTCTGTAATGCACTTAGGTGATACCCCCCATTGTATATATACCACTTCGTAAAAGAAGTTCCATTTTGACATGCTTGCACAACATCAACTTTGCACTCGTACCCATTGAAAAATATAATGCTAGTGCTTTGATTTGAGGCCATATTATTTGATTTTAACCGTAGCCTAGCTAATAACTTGAAATCAAAAGGCTGCATGTTTCCATTAGGACTCAACACAAAGCACTATATGTATGACAGCATTTTCACCAAAATTTGTTACTAAGGAGTTTTATGTACTTTAATTATCTGAAATTATTTAACTTAATGATCATTTGTTCAGTGCTGCACCGCCACCATATTTGTTTGGACGAATGGATTAGCGGAAGGAAGGGAAGTTGTCAGAGGAAGGATTACAGGTATCCACTCTCTTTGCTCACAGAGTTAGTTTCCACCCATCCTCCAAAGAAACCTCCAAACAAGCAGTGTTGACGTCCACTGCTTCTCTCACTTGTCCCAGCAATATGCAGCTTCCTCTATGGTTTATTCTCCACAGCCCCTGTAATTCTACAGCTCCTAATTTTTGAATTTTAATTAGAACCTCCCTAGATGACTGGAAAGAGAGCACACATATTAACAGTGAACCTTTGGATAGCTTAAGATATCATGAAGCTTGTGAAGTGTGACCAAACAACAGAAGGTTTTGTTTGAACTCCAAAAGGAAAAAGATGGTCACATGTTTTCTAAAGCCTTAATACTCTTACCGCATTCTATTCCGACCAAATGTCAGTGAGTTCAACAGCCATTAGAATTCCCAAGACTACTAGATCATCTAACAGACACATGAAACTTCAGGTTGTTATTATAAACTTTTGAGGGCCGGACACTAGAAGGAGGGTTCAAAAGGAGTTAAAGACTCTCCAGAGAAATGAATCATAAAACTTGTGTCTCACAAAGATAAATGGTAATTATTCAGTTAAAAACAAAGAGACTAACTGATAAACCATGACATCAAAAAAAAAAAAAAAAAAGACGATCATTGCAAAGATTGAAGGTTACTCATACAGGCGGATCAGGGAAATGAGGCAGATAAGTAAAGAACAAATAATTATCACTTAATTGCATAGTTCAGTGAGATAAATATATGGAAATGACAGCAGCTTCATGTTCCAGCAAATAGCAGCATGTTAAGTTCCATCAGGCCTATATTAGTGAACCCCAATAACCAGAGTGCTCAACTAATATAACCACATTTAAAAAAATGAAATGAGAACGGAAATGAGAAGGAAAAAAACAGTACATACATTAGGAGGACCAATTATAGTTCCTGTCCATGACTGCATGTAAATATCGTCAGCATCATCCATTCCATAGCTGACAGTTCCATCGCCAATTCCCTTCTCCCCTCTCTCAAGCTCTTCTAATAATCTGAAATTCCTAGGCACTGCAATGAAAAAACAATTTCAGTCACATAGTCATTCACATTCAAGCATGCATGCCAGCATCATCAAAGCTCAACAACCACCAGAGATTACCAACCACGAGAGATTACCCAACAAGAATGCACAGTTGACCGATGAATATTTTCTGTTCAACTGAGCTTCATTGTGTAATGTAGAAACATATGCAAAAGCATAATTACAAAATATCTTCATTAGATATTTATTAATTAAATTTTAAGTTCATTTCATATCTAATTTATATTGAAAAACTGAGAGCATAGGAATACTGCACATTAGTCTTAAAAAAGTAAAACAATGTTATTGCATCTTTTTTTTTTTTTTTTTCCTTTCTCTATTTTCTCTTCCAAACCTATAAATAACAGAAAAGAGAGACCTACATTAATTTCATTCATAATTGAAGGACCCAAAATTTGTATTGTCAACTCAATTCGCATTTCCAAGGTGCCTCATTCTAGGCCCTTTTTTTTTTTTTTTCATCTGACTCACAGTTTGTCACATAGAATGAAGCTTAAGAAAGAGTTTGAAAAAAGAAGCATCTGAACTATCCCCACACAGAGTTCGTTATCAATTCTTACCTCAGCATATCCAAGTTAAATTGCACTTGAAATACATTCAAGGCCTAGATAAGAAAAGGCATGTAGAAGCTCCATCTTCCAAGATTTCATATCTTTTAGAAGCAAGGGCAAGAAACTGACTACCAATGATAACTTTTCAAGTACATTACATCGAGATAATCTGAAAAACTGTCGGTAGGCTCATTGAACTATGCTTATAGGCACACGATCTTGGCCACACGTTAATAAACTAAGCAATACGAAGCATTGAAGAACACAATCAAACTAATACGGTGAGAGACATAAAAGCAGCATAATAACTGCAACATGGGGCTACACCAGTCAGCTCTCAACCACATTGATCACCTGCAAAACCTACAATATTTAGTACATGGCCAGAACACCTAACATCTTATCACAGTTTTTCCATCCTTGGCCAAGCTATAGCTTTTCACACTTCTTTCACACAGCACAATAATAACTAATAAAAGCCGCTGTCTGAGTATATCTGATACAAATAGGTGCTACGGAAGGGAGAGAGACTAAATGAGACCCACTAAATGAATAGACTCGTAGCTTTTCATGTTGTTGTCATTCCGACTACTGAAGTCCATAGTTACTGCTTCTTATGTATTGGTAGCACAGACAAGATACCACCAAAGTCTCAAACTTTGAATTCTCATTTTTCAGGAAAAGTGGTTTTCCTAGACTCCCCATCTTCCCCAACCAACCCATTTAAAAAAATTTGTCTTGTGACTCTTCCCAAAACCCCACAGTGTGGGAGCTCCGCGTCTTCTCTGTCAAGATTAATCTAGATGCCTACAATTTAGTCATTCAATTTGCAATACCACCAATACCCTGACAACAACAAATTCCCAACATTCGTTTTCATTATTTCCTGCCCTCAAAACAAAGCGATCATTTTGCTGATATATTATGTTTTATGCCAAGAGATCCTTCAAAATACCAATCTCCAACAGCTATTACTCAAGAAAAAAGAACCTAGAATTTCTACAAAACCCACCATTAACTAGAAACAAAGACAAACTGTGCGCAGAATGCAAAGCATAAAAACAATCACAAAGAAGAAAACTTGAAATTCTGTTTAAGGCCCCACTTACCAACAACCCTTGATCCTTCAGAACCCATTGTCCTTTTGAAATGTGGAGTTGACAAGACTCAAAAGCTGGGGCCTTTAGCCTGGGTATTTACAGAGAAAGGCAATCAGAAAGAATAAGAAAGTTCTAGAAAGAGAAAGTGAGAATTTTAAGAGAGAGAGAGAGAGAGAGAGAGAGGGGGGGGGGGGGGGAGAGAAACAGGGACTCGTGGGGAGACAACTGGTGAGTCTGCCAGGATAGATAGAGAAGGAAAACAGTAAGCTTAGTCCAACTACTTATGTTTCCCAATTAACAGCTGCAAAAGGTCCACCATTGGTGGCATGCTTGCTGTACTGGCTCTGGGATCATGTAAATATGTGATCAATCATTATTGTTATTTTTTCCGTATTTACCCTGAATTTTTCAGAGGATTAAAATTGCAAGTTAAACATTTATTGTTAAAACTTCCCATCAATAAGTTTTGGCTTCCAGTATATTAGCGCGGTCTCTAGGATAAATTTATATTTAATTTAGTATTTTTTTTTCACCCGCTATGTGGTAAATTTTTTTTAGACCTCTCACTAATTCGATTCAAATATTCTCGAGTTTATATTAAATACAGTTCCATCAATGTCTTTCTTTCTATTTACAAAATTTAAATTTGATATCTTATTTAAATGTCGAATTTTTTACCACTCAAATCAACATTCATTAATATTTAATTTAATATTCTTTAAATTATAATTATTTATATTAGACACTTTTTTTTAAAATACATACATAATATTTTTTTGACAAAATTATTGTACATCTTTTCCGCTTCCACATTTTATTTACCACTAAAAAAAAAATTACAGGTGAAAAGGGCAAGGAGAGCAGATGAAAGGAAATCATATTCTGTTTCAGAGTCTACAGTTGCTTCTCTGCTCTTGCGAATCATGGCTGTTCAATATTTTACGAAGGAAAATAGAAAGCATCTATGTTACACATTTTAGGCAAAAGAGAGATGCTTGCCTGAGAAATGCTTCGTGAAATCATTCGGAAGTTTGTTTTGCTCGTAAGAAAAGAAAGCGAAGGAAAACACGTTTATCTAACGCAAATTCTAATGCTTGGATTTCATGAAAAATCTATGAGGAATGAAAATTAAGGGAGCATCCGTACGATACGAGAAAAAATTAGTATAAAGATTAAATGAATAAAAACAAAACAAAATAAAATTAGATGTACAAAAATTATTAAAATAGCTCAGTTATGTCTCCATCACCTATAATTTGTAGGAGTATTTTCTTAATTTCATTTCTATACTTTTTTTTAATCATTTTCTTATATAATTCAAATATAAAATTTTATTTTTTATTATTTTCTCACAACTTTTTTTCTTATAACTTATTTTTCACAAATTTTTTTCTTGTCAAAATTCAATATCCAAATAAATCATTAGTAAAAAAAAAATCTTTCTTAAAACTTTTTTTTTCAAAAAAAAATAAAATTTAAGATAACATTAACTAGATTTAGAATAATATTAAATACATTCAAAGTTTAATTTTTTTAATAAAAAAATATTTCTGGACAAATCCTGCTACCATATAATGGCATTCCACACAAAAATACTTTCTTGGACTCCATTGTCATAAATAATTTAAAAATTATTAGATTTACATAAAAATTACATTTTATTTCTACTATTAAATATCCTTCATGATATAATATAAATTTTATATTTTAAGCAAGTATAATAGTTTCTACTATATTGGTATAATTAGTATTAGCAAACTATTAGAAGCTTAAAAATATTTAATTTAATTTATCAGATTATTTTTTTTTCTAACTTTCAAGAATTTTTTTGAGAAATTAATTTTTTTTAACTCAAATAGTAAGTAATAATTAGTAGTTAATCTATTAATTAATATTTAATGAGAAAAGAAATTATGATTAACAAATATTTGCTGCTCTTCAAGTGACAAGTCTGCATAAATATTATACTTATAAAGATTTTCTTTTATCATTACAAATTGAAAAACATCAAAAATATCTACAATTTAGAATTACAAAATATTTACAAATTATTAAAAATTTAAAATAAAATTTACGTAGCCCCTATATTTTAGAGAAGACTAAAAAAAAAAATATAATGTCAAAAACCTTAATTTGACTTTTCTGTTTTTTTTTTTTAGTTTTATTTCTTTTGTGCTGATTTTGATGGATTTTTCCTTTTCGTATACGTAATTAAATCCTTATTTTAATGCGGTCAGCCATTATCTGTGAAATAAAATACCGAAGATGCAGCTGTCTTCATTGTCCGTTGAATTCCCAATCGCCTACATCAAACTAAACCGAACTCCGAAGAGGAAATCCTGTGTCTTTTGGCTGTTTCCACCGAACCGGAGCTCCAATGTCAGCAACACAACCAATCAGCGGTCCCACCGACCAGGACTACGATCGGTTGAAAGAGGTCAAACAGTTCGACGACTCCAAGGTTGGGGTCAAAGGCCTGGTCGACTCCGGCGTCTCAGCCATTCCTCGCTTCTTCGTTCACCCACCTGAAACGCTATCCGATATCAAATCCAGTTCCGGGTCCGACATAATCATCCCCACCATTGACCTTTCCGGGGCAGTTGATGTCTCCGGTGGCCGGAGGTCGGAGGTTGTGGAGCAGATCGCTCAGGCGTCCCGGGAACTGGGGTTTTTCCAGATTGTGAATCATGGGGTTCCCGTGGAAGTTCTGGACCGTTTGATTGGTGGGATTAAAGGGTTTCACGAGCAGCCTGCGGAGGTCAAGTCTCGGTGGTACCGGAGGGAGATGGGGACCGGTGTCGCCTTCTCTACTAACGTTGACTTGTTTCAATCTAAAGCCGCTAGTTGGAGGTCCAGCAATCGGTTTTTTTTTCTTTTTTTTAATTTCCGGCAACCGTTTTAATTCATACTTGCATGCTTTGCTTTGAATCTACATGGTTCCAGTCTGACATTTTAACTGTCCCAGCATAATACATCACAAATACTAGATAGAGGGAATGGGGCGTGAATAATTGAAATTTGAATAAAAAAAAAAAGATAAATAAGATATTAGATATCATTAAATAAATTGATTGGTGATTTTGTTGTTATATTTAAGTTAAAAGGATAAAATTTAGTACATTATTAGTATGATTTAAAAATAAAAAAATTATTCTCAATACACTAGGCCTCCCATTATTGAGTTTGGGGATGACAATATGTAAGCAGCCTTATTTTTATTTTTATAAACAGGCTGTCGTTTCCATGACTCGAAGCCATGAGCTTAGGTTCATGGGCAGAATGGTATATGCTGTATCATTAGTATGATACTGTTGTCATTTTCTTTAGTGGAAAAATGCTCCAACTTTTAACTTGCTCGTTATGATTTACAAAATATTTGATCTCTTAGCATTTGGTGAAGATATTGATTGTTTTAAGGCCAGAAAGTATTAATCTGTTATTAAAAATAATTACTTCTGCTATTTCTTGTTTCCCAATCCATTTCTTGAAAGGCATGAGAATTTTTGGTTCAACTTTGCTTATAACTGAAACCGATTTTTACCATCAAAAATTAATAAACAGAAATTGATTTTTGAACTTATGTACTTATTGCAGGGATACCCTTCAGATGAGGCTAAGTCCTAACTTACCGGAACTTCAGGCAATTCCTGAAATATGTAGGAATGAGATTGTTGAGTGGGATCAACAGGCTAAAGGTGTAGCAGAGATCTTGATGGAGTTGTTGTGTGAAGGGCTGGGACTGAATTCTCAAAGGCTGAAGGAGATGACATGTTTGGAGGGGAGGACGATGGTGGCACACTACTATCCCTACTGTCCCCAGCCTGACCTAACTGTGGGGATCACATCTCATACTGATCCTGGGGTTGTCACAATTTTGCTGCAGAACCATATTGGAGGTCTTCAAGTTAAGCATGATGGGGGCTGGGTGGATGTTCAACCTGTTCGAGGAGCCCTTGTTGTTAACATTGGAGATATACTTCAGGTAAATAAATAGTGTTTGTGCAAATGTTTATTGTGAACAATTCTAACCATGCACTATATATAGAGCTGACAAAAACTTACCCGATCTAAATAATCTGACTTAATCCACCTGAAATCCAACTCCACAAAACTTGCATTGATTGAAAAAATCAGTGACCCACAACCGAAAGTTTTTGAGATAAAAATGACCCGAAACATAATGAAACTGAATCCGATTAATCTATATATCATAAACTGATGAATCCGAAACTCGATTTACTCGAGAGACCTGAAATAAAATCTGCCCATTTGTCATGTCTACATATATAAGAGTGACCCTTTACTTAAATTCCATACATTACAAGTAGTTGATGTATAATGCTCTGCATTAAATCTTCTGATTTTCTTCTTATTGATAATTTTCAGATCATGTCCAATGATAAATACACAAGTGTAGAGCATAGAGTATTGGCCAATCCTTCCCGTGATCCACGAGTTTCGATTGCAATTTTCTTTAATCCTTGCGTGAGGGACAGCATGTTCGGTCCCTTTTCCAGAGCTTTTATCGATGGAGAAGCCGGCTGTTTACCGGCAATTTGTATTTGCAGACTACATGAGAAGGTTTTTCACAAAAGAGTTGGATGGCAAATCGTTGACAAATTATTATAAGCTGTGAATGTGATGGTATATCAATTTGGAATAACATGGTGGAAGTGTAGAACAAGTTGGAACTAATACCAATATGCTCGCTACCAAAGGTTTAAACAGAATTGTTAACTTTGTCAATGAAACACTGTCAGTGAATTCTTTATACCGTTGTGCTATTGGCGGCAGTTCACATCAATGCCTATGTTTTAAGTTTAAAATTTTTATTACGGCTGTTTGTGATTGAAAGAGGGCTGCATAAGTTGAATCGAGTTGAATTTTATCTCGTTTAGGTTTGACTTAGTAGAAATTTACCCAAACTTTAATTCAAATCAAACTTGACTTGAGTTTTGATTTTAAGGGTTGAGTTTGACTTAAGTAAATTTTATCGAGTTTAAATTGAGTTCGAGATTAATTTGAACTTTTATTATAAGAATTGAGTTTGAATTGATAAAATTTTATCGTATTCGACGTTAACTCATTTATAAAAAAAAATTTTATTATCTTAAAAGTAATTTGGGTTCAAAATCAATATAAAACTCAAGTTCGGTTTCATACTTAACTTGGCTCTAGAATAACTAAAAAATCTCTCAACTTCATTACATATCACAACTTCTGTTTTCAAAATAAAAAGTTCACTCCATTAAGATTATAAAGGTCAAACTAATATCGGTTTACACAAATCTCTAATGATATATTTACTAAGTTTTAAATCAGATTTAGACAATACATTTATTGAGTTTTAAATGAGATTTAGACAATATATTTATCGAACTTTAAACAAACTGCTCATGAGATTAAACGAGTTGAACTTGTCTTTATTCAAGCTTAACGTGTTAAATAAACGAACTTGAGATTGAAGCTTAATTATTGTTTGATTAAATAAATAAATGAGCTCAAGCGATTTCTAATCGACTCCCGCCGTTACGTTTTTAATGAACGCTTGGTTTGTTTGCAACCTTAAATTCAATAGTTAAAGGTTTTGTTCGGATCATGCAAATTATGAGTTCAAATCTTTATCAAGACATCTAATAAGATTAAACGTATGTTTGAGTTGACGTATTTTTTAGAGTGATTAGTGACTCTAACTTCATAGTAGAGAGCTTATTTTTTTATAAGTTCAGTGGAACATTTGATGATTAGTGCAATTTTCTTTAAAAGTGGGTTTTACTCCTACTTTATCATTTTTAAAATTACAACAAAACGGAGACAGAGAACTTGTTACGAATTTGTTGGAACATCAATATCAGACTAAATTTTCTCTTTCATAATATTAAATATAAATGAAACGAGTCTCGTAGCCTCACTTTCACAATTTCTTATCCCAACAAGAAACCTCTTTTTTGTCTGACTCAAAAAGCAAACGCAATGTATCACACTCTACGTTTTTCTAGTAGGAGTGGGAGGCTGGATATGCAAGTCCTTAATTACATCGCAAGCAAACCTCCTGACGCAAAAAACAAAAAAAAAAATCCTGATGCAGTACAAACACAGACATAGATGTAAACTTATTATCATGATTATTGATTGAATAAATATAATTTCATTGTTAATTATTGTCAAACATTGAAATGAAACAAACATGAAATTAAATATCGAGACAATTTTTGTGTGCTTGCGTTTCTCCAACGTCATCAAGAAATGAAGGTCCATCTAACATTTTTTAATATGGCTCCAATGGGGAGCGCACCCTAGACCGAAAGAACCCCGCGGGGAAAAGGGCCCCTCTCCCAATGGAAAAATGTACATGATAAAAAAAAAAAAAGAAGACATATAATCAATTTTATTATAATTATTTAATTATTTTATATAATTAAATAATTAATATTAATAATAAAAAATTAATTAAAAATATATTTTTATTACAAATATTAACCTTATGTTGGTTTGCATATGAGAAACCAAAACGGAAGAAAACACCAACATCAAGACAAAATCTGTTGTTTAGGAGACCAAGAAAAAATGACTGTAAACATCTGAAAAGAAAAATAGACAATGAAAACTAATTAAAAAATAGAGGTATAATGATTAAAATAATCTTATTTTTTTAACATCATTAAACTAATTATTTAATGATTATAAAGGTCTTTTTCTGATTTTATCTATAAATTTTTTAAATATCTTTTAATACAATTTAAACAAAAATTTTATTTTTTAATCAGTCTCTGAGCATATTTTTCACTCACTAATTTTTTTATTAAAATCTCACAATTCAAACAATCCATAAGAGCCTAATTACACAAAATAATGGATACTGCAATCGATTCAGCACCACACTTTTCTTACATTCATGTGTTAAGATTCGTCTTTAATACTAGGAGTGTTCTCGGATCAGATTAGATCGACTTGATGGTATATTTATATCTAATTTGATGTCGGCGAGTTGAATAATTTTCTATCCGCACTCAATCCATCATACAATCCAATCTGTCCAATTCAATCCGTCAACGGCGGGTTGGATTAGATTGGTTTGAGTGAATTGACATAATAAAAAAAAATTATAATTTCTTTCAATTTATACACATCATCAATTATCAAAATTTTAGCTTATTCTTACTAATTTTATTATTATAATGTATATATCACATCCATTCACAATTTTAAATATTCATAAGAATTGATCAGAATTTACTAAAAGATTATATTAGATCAAGTTTACTTAATAAAAATACAAATTATCAAACAAAAAAATTCTTTATTTGTGCTTCCGTTTGACAAACAAAGTAACATCTATCTCTCTCTCTCTCTCTTGTATAGTATTTAATGTCTCACTTGTGCTTCCAAAAAATAGAGAGACAGATATATTCTGATTTTTTCTTATTTTTTAAAATAAAATTACGTCGTAACAATTAGAGAATATGATAATAATATGAGAGTAATAAAATATTTTTTTACATCTAATTTTATTAATTTGTAAGATTATATGAAATGTGATTGTTTAGTTTTAATTCGATCGATATCGATAAATTTAATTCACAATATTAATTATATATATATATATATATATGGATAGTTTTGGTCAGATTAGACGGATTGAACCCATAATCTGCATCTAATCTATCTTTAACGGATTATAAAATTTTAAAACTACAATTAATCTTAATTTTAATAATTTTAACGAGTTCAAATTAATTTAAATTAAATTAACTAAATTAAGAAAGATTGGTTAATTTTCGAAAAGTCTTACCCAATACCTCCAACAGGGGCCGCTTGTCCCCCAGTTGGGCTGCGGCCAACCATGCATTTTTGTTTGACTATTCCACTTGCCAGCAACGACAGAGCTGTGTTTGATTGGAATACAAGTTATCAAACACTCTCAAAAGCAAAGTTTACTCCGCTCAATTAACCCAAGCCAAGCTGCAAAGAATGATGTCAACAACAGCAACATCGTTCATTGCATCAATGACCAGTTCGGATCAAGATTATGATCGCTTGAAAGAGGTCAAACAATTTGATGACTCCAAGGCCGGAGTCAAAGGCCTGATGGACTCCGGCATATCCACCATCCCACGCTTCTTCATTCACCCACCTGAAACACTTTCCGATATCAAACCCGTCACCGGCCCCGAACCCGACGGCCTCGTCATCCCGATCATTGACCTCGAGGGCGTTGACTCAGGTGGCAGGCCGGAGATTGTGGAGCAGATTGCGCGGGCCTCCCGGGAACTGGGGTTTTTCCAAATTGTGAACCATGGGGTTGCAGTAGAAGTTCTGGACCGTGTGATTGGTGGGATCAAAGGGTTTCACGAGCAACCTGCGGAGGTCAAAGCTCAGTTGTACCGGAGGGAGAGAGAGGCCGCTGTAGCCTTCTTTTCTAACCTTGACTTGTTTCATTCCAAGGCTGCTAGCTGGAGGTGTGGCATTCAATTTTCGATGCATAATAAAGTTGACCCTTTTCTTCTTCTACTTTTTTTATTTTTTATTTTTTTTTATGTCCATACTGTAAATGTGGTTGGCTCAGAATAATAATCAAAATCAAAATTTTCAGTCATTGATGCAACTCCATTCAAACGCATTGGTATGAAGCTAGTTTGCTTGAACACTTTTTCAAAGTTTAATTCTTACCCATCAATCTTATCTCAATGGTTGTTTTTGTGCTCCTCGATTTTTATATGAAAATAATTCAACCAGGAGCTCACATACTTAATTAGAGTTGGGATGAATATTACTTGAATAAAGCTTTTCACCTTCACAATTATATATTATTATTATGGGTTAATCTCTAAAAAAGTCATGAATTTTTTGATTTTTTTACTTCTATCATAAATATTTTTTTTTTTAGAATATATCACAAACTCTTCAATTGGTCCCAAATCTATCATATCATCATTTCATAGTAATAGATTTTGACTTAATTTTCGAAATTTCAATCTTAAATCCTCATTTCTAATTCAAAAATGAGAAGTTTCTTATTATTTTGGGAGATTTAAGGTTGGAATTTTAGAATTGAATATGAAATATGTTATTATGTAGTGACGGAACAATAGATTTAAGCCCAATTAAAAAGTTCCTGATATATTCTTTAAAAAAAAAAATTGACAATAGATTTGGAAAAAACTGAAAATTTGGTGGTTTTTTAGGGAATTAACCCTATCATTATTGAACTATAGTTCCATGTTTTGTGTGGAAGCAAAGCTTACTGATATAAACCGATTGCATAGATACTATATTCTAGTTTACATCTTCTAATTGTCCAAACGCGTTAAATTTCGTCACTAATGCTCTTTACTGTTTAATTTTGAGCGTTTGATGAAGATATTAATAGATTAATTTATATCTTAGCTTAATTGCTAATGTGGTTGAATTATGCTTAACTTTTTTGAATTATGCTTATAGTGAATCCGAAATTTGGTCTTTATATATATTTTTAGGGACACCCTGCAGATAAAGAAAGCCCCCAACCCACTAAATATCCAGGAAGTTCCTGAAATATGTAGAAACGAGATAGTTGAGTGGGATCAACAAGCCAAGGGGGTGGCCGAGCTCTTGATGGAGCTGCTCTGTGAAGGGCTGGGATTGGATGCAGGAAAGTTGAAAGAGCTATTATGTTTGGACGGTAGGTTGATGGTGGCCCACTATTACCCCTACTGTCCTCAGCCTGATCTGACGGTTGGGACCACGTCTCATACAGATCCTGGGGTTGTCACAATTTTGTTACAGGATCATATTGGGGGTCTGCAGGTTAAGTGTGGTGGGAGATGGGTTGACGTTAAACCTACTCCAGGAGCTCTTGTTATTAATATTGGAGACATACTCCAGGTAATCATATCATCAGAGATCCTTGCAATCTTTATGCTATGCATTTTGGAAGCTTTTAATCACAATATTTTGAGTCGCCACTCTAGGTTCATGTAATCATTATACTAGTAAGACTATCTAAGAATACTAAATTTTACAATTTACGCGGAAGAGTTATGATTGAGGCTTATCTCGAGTAATGGGATAAGCAGGACCACCAAGCAGAGAAAGAGTTGGATTGGGTCTCGTGACCTACAAGACAAAACAAAGTTGCGGAGAGTTAGAGTAGTGCCCGATATTAGTACTTCGTTACCTAAGTCAGTAAGATCCTGTAAGATAGGAGGTTAGAGTATCTAGAGAGTATGAAGTCATTACCTTAATAATAGGTAGCTCTTAAAGTATTTATAGGTAGTTTGGTGAGTGCTTATTGGCTAAAGAAAGGTATACTTGAAGAAGGTATGCCTTCTTAGGACTAATATACTTTGCCTGTTTTAAGTAGGAAGATATTTTTTCACGAGATTCTTTAGATGCGCTGGGCCTTGACTCATTAGATGTGGGTGTTAACCTTATCCTTATCAAGTTACATGGACCAGCTAATTTGCATTGAGATGTGAGCCTATATTTTGCACTATCATAAGCATTGGTTATATATTTTTAATTTTTCAATGTATGGTTATTTGTCATCAAGATATAGAACAAATTTGACTAGTATTTAAAATGCGTCAAGTTGATCGCATTTATGTAATGAAGTACCAACGAACCTCTAAATAATCTTTGTTGTTTGTCAGATATTGTCAAATGATGAATATGCAAGTGTGGAGCATAGGGTATTGGCTAATACTGCTAGTAATCCACGAATTTCAACTGCAATTTTCTTTAACCCGGGAAAGCAGGACAGCATGTTTGGCCCCTTTCCGGAGCTGTTATCGCCAGAGAAACCAGCTATTTACAAGCAATTCTCGTTGGCAGAATACTTTATGAGGTTTTTAACAAAAGAGTTGGGTGGCCAGTCTTTGATAGATTACTACAAGCTTTAATGGCGATATGTCCCCTGCTTGCAGTATAAATGTGAGGAGCACAATTATGAGAACATACTATTGGTAAGCTCTTACTTCTATTCAATTCTCAATGAATCTATGGTTCTATTTGGTAATTATTCATCTTTGAGTCCTCCAGGAAACCACATGTTATTGTTCTTGTTTACTTTTTAAGTGCCTCAATTGTTGCAAGCTGAACTATTGCACATATTTTCCAATGTTCAACCGTATTTGTTGCCTTCCAATCATGGCTGTATCCAATTTTTTTGCACAAAACTTGCAACTACCTCTTCATTTTTAGCACTTAGAAAGCCTACCCTGTTTCAGTTTCGGCTCCTTTTCTTTGGGGACAAAGCATCTAATAACAATACGATGCCAATAATACATCTTCCTTTAGAGCTACCGCAGACCAGTTTTGAGGCAGGTTGCGCTGATTCATTAAACAAAACAGAAAAATGAAACAGGGCGTTTCCTAAGTGTTTTTCTTAATCTGATAGCTCAGAAACTTTTTCACCTAGAGCTTGTCCATCAATCCAACGGCAACATTGAAGAAATTAAGTTCTTATCATTGGCATAATCAGACTGAATTCAACTGGGAAGGGAATCACCTTAGTGCTGGTGACTTCTGTTGCTACATCGGAAAGTCGAGTTAGTGTGGGTATGTGACTATGCCAGGAAGAGTATTTTCTCCAAGAAAGTCGAGAAGTAGACTCGTTTGCTAGTCAAAGTAAGGTCTTTTTTTAATCACTGGCATTTGAATGAATAAGAAAGTAACTTTCTTTCAGTGCCATCATTTCCAAAATACATCATCACAATTTTAATTGTTAGAATTACCATCATTTTCCATCATGTTCCTAGGACATTTTCTCAAATGAGTGACAGATCTCAATTCTATTAGTGTACCTTGATGAAATCATCGGATTGCGGTGTTACTTCCTGTTTCTATCTCCCTGCCACTTCAAATATTCTAGTTCTTTCAAACTTTGGTACACCACTGTGATTAAGGATATGGTCATATAAGTGCAATTCTTGTTCATACTGGTCAGCAATGGTCACCTGTCTGGTCAGCAAAAGTCAGCTGCACATTCTCTAGCTGGCTGCTGGTGGAATATGAGCTGATATCAACTCGCTCTGGCATTGTGGCAAACCAGAAGCATGAAAGGATCCAATTTGTGATTACTCTGACAGCTATATCATAAATTTAACAGAGTTCACAGTTACTTACAACTAAAGCTTATCAACACCAGCATCATGCCCTCTTGGTATGCCCTCTTATCATGCCAAGTTTGATTCATCCTTAACTATGCTATATATTATTTTATTTATTACTTTGCTGCAGCATCATCGACACCAGCAAATGGAATTAAAAAAAAAAGAAAAAAGGAAAATATTTAATTTGTTGATCTGGTCACAAAATTTAGATTGTAGTCAGTAAATACATCCATAAGGGCCCGTTTGGAGACACTGTCTATTTTTTATTTCTGTTTCTTATTTTTTATTTTTCTATTTTTGCTGTTTGCTGAATTTTTGTATTTATTGCAATTTTTATTTTTTTTATAAGAATAAAAAAGTAGATAGAAAAAGGATAGTGAGAGAATTGGTAAAAAGAATATGAATAGAGAGAGAAAATGAGAGAGAGAGAGAGGGGGTAGAGAGAGAATGAATAGAGAAAATGGTAGAAAGAGAAAAGGTGAGAGAAAGAGAGTAGAAAGAGAATGAGTAGAGAGAATAGCAGAGAGAGAAAAGAGAGAGAAAGGGTAGAGAAAGAATGAGTAAACAGAATGGTGGAAAGAGAAAAATGAGAGAGAGAGAGAGAGGCTAGAGAGAGAATGAGTAGAGAGATTGGTAAAGCAAGAAAAAGGAGAGATAGAGGGCAGAAAGTGAATGGCAGAGCGAGAAAAAGGAGAGACAGTGTGGGTAGACAGAGAATGGTAGAGAGAAAGAGAGAGAGAGAGAGGGTAGAGAGAGAATGAGTAAAGAGAATGGTAAAGCAAGAAAAAGGAGAGATAAAGGGCAGAGAGTGAATGATAGAGCGAGAAAAATGAGAGAGAGTGAGTAGAGAGAGAATAGTAGAGAGAGAAAAAGGAAAGAGAGGGTAGAGAGAGAATGAGCAGAGAGAATGGTTAAGGGAGAAAAAGGAGAGAGAGAGTGGGTAGAGGGAGAATGAGTAGAGAGAATCGTAGTGAGAGAAAAAGGAGAGAAAGAGGGTAAGAGAGAATGAGTAAAGAGAATGGTAGAGCGAGAAAAAGGAGAGAGAGTGAGTAAAAAGAGAATGGTTGAGGGAGAACAAAGAGAGAGAGACTGTGTAGGGGGAGAATGAGTAAAGAGAATGGTACAAAGAGAAAAATGAGAGAGAGGTTAGAGAGAGAATGATTAGAAAGAATAGTAGAGAGAGAAAAAGGAAAGAGAGGGCAGAGAGAGAATGAGTAGAGAGAGAAATAGTAGAGAGAGAAAAAATATAGAGGGATAGAGAGAGGATGAGTAAAGAAAGATATAGTAAAGAGGGTGAATAGAGAGAGAAAATGTTGTGAGAAAAAATATAAAAAAAAAAAGTAAAAAATAAAATGGGAAAATCATTTTTTATTATTTTCTCAATTTGTTTTTTACTTTGAAAAACACTTTTAACTTTCTAACAAAAAATAGAAAACAAATATAATACCAAACATGTTTTCTTTTTTTTTTGTGAAAAATAAACGAAAAACACAAAATAAAATCATTACCAAATGGGCCCTAAAAGATCAAAAAAGAAAAACATCCATTTTACCAATCAAGCTGAGTAATTGGTTGTGTATCTTTTGCTTCCTTTAGTTCTTTAACATCCCACAATATCTTCTTTCTTGCAATTTGCTGTGAATTAATTTATATCAACAAAACCAACTATTTCTACGGACTGGACATTACTTTTTATCTAAAACCTTAAGTTATTGGGCTGTAGGTTTTTGATACTTTATTTGCTCTTGACTTTTCTTTTCAATGTGGGACTACACACTTGCTATATTTCAACACGAGCCTCTCGCAATGGGATGCTCATTAGAAAACTAATTCTATGAACCTCAATATGCGAATGGTACAGCTAATTAGCTTTCTTCTCTTGTGCAATTGGTCTCACGAGTTCCTGAAATTCCCATCATTGTTCAAGATCTCATCCTGTTTCATGCAAATGAATTTTTGATAATGTGGACTCCTAAAATTCTCTTGGAATAACTTTTGGTGTCCTTTTAGCCTCTCTGTTTATATCCCTTATTTTATTTTGCTAACTAAAGCTTTTTTTTTTTTGTTTGAATGTGCTAGCCATTTATTCTTGAGTATTTTATGTTTTGAATAGACAGGGCTTTATGTGCATTGAGTTTATAGTTCATTGGCATTCGAATTCATTAGGTTTTGAATGCAATGGATATCCAAATATTCAACTTTGAGTTTTTTGAGTTTCGGATTTTTGAATTTGTGTAATTTGGATTTCAAACCAATCGAATTTGTTGTTGTTTTGGGTTTGGGTTATTTCTTTTTCAGGTGTTTGAGTTATGAGTTAATTGATCTTTTCGAGCAATATATGTTGGGTCAAGTCAAACTTCGAACAAATTAATTATGGTTATCTAGATTGAGTTAACTTTTCTTATCTCCAACTTCTAGCAGGGAAAAATACACTAGTACATTCTGGCTCGTTTAAAAAAAAGAGCTCGGCCAGTTGTGTGGAGCTCAATAAGATATAATATAATTTCTCGAAAAAAATAAATAGCAGGATAATGATACACAAAAAGGATTGCACAATAGGGTTAGTAGTCTATCTCAAAACTTTACAGAATTAAAAAAAAAAAAAAAAACCAAAAAGATTATAAACAACATTTTTCAATCATCAGTTTGGCGATTGGAGGCAAAGCCTCCACGCACCAAACTTTTCCGTTCAAAACAAAAGGGGTTGCCACTATTGGCCAGCTGGATATTTTTAACTTTTTTAATTGAGTTATAAATTTTTCAGTTCTTTTACAAATTGATATTTCTGTTAACGGAAGTTAGTCAAACCGTTAAAGTTAACGGCTGACCAAACGGAGATAACAGTCGGTTAGCGAAAGTACCAATTTGTAAAAGAACTGAAAGGTTTAGGATTTGATTGAAAAAGTTGAAAGGTTTATGACTAAATCAAAAAATTTATAAAGATTTAGAACCAAAATGTAATATCAAATACAATTGAAAAGTATAGGATTAACATTGTCTATCGATCGCATAGGTAGTAAAAGTCATGTAACTTACTCAGAACTGTCCAAATCAGATCTTATTATTACATGCGGTAATGTTAGGCAAAATTTTCTACTTTCAAGAAAAGAAATTAGTGGTTGTAACCGCCGTCCATTTGTGAGGATGAAAACTCTATTTATTCTCATCGACTAATTTCATATTAATTTCTCTTATCGATACTCACAGTCGAGATGCGTATAATAAGCAATGGTTACAACTACTAGTTTCTTTTCTTGAAAGTAGATATTTTTACGCAACACTGTCACCTGTAATAATAAGATTTGATTTGAGCATCTTTGAGTAGATTACATTGGTTTTACCACTTGTGCGATTGATAGACAATATTAGTCATAAACCTTTCAATTTGTATTTCAGATTATATTTTGGTCCTCAACCTTTATAATTTTTTTCAATTTAGTCCTAAACCTTTGAAAATTTTCAATTAAGTCCTAAACGTTTTAATTCTTTTACAAATTGGTACTTCCGTTAACTGACTATTATCTCCGTTTGGTCAACCGTTAACTTAACGGTTTGACTAACTTCCGTTAATGGAAGTACCAATTCGTAAAAGAACTGACAAGTTTACACCTCAATTGAAAAAGTTAAAACATTTAGGACTAAATTAAAAAAATTATAAAAATTTAAAATTAATTTGGGTATTATCCCAATGAGGAGTCGCATTGGTATTGGTGCTAAAGCAAAGCTCCACTACGGCGGGCTTTGCCAGTCGGGCCAGGAATTCAGTGCTAGCCTATTGGCTTAATACTAGGCCAGAAATAGTTGGTTGTGGATTGAGTCTGTATGTAATACTGACTTTTTTGTTTCTTTACTGCTTTTTTTATGTGAGCTGTGTGGATTAGAATGGCCCCTCTGTACTTGATTTGATTCGTTTTCATGAACTTTTACCTTTGTTAAAAAAAAGAAAAAGCAAACTCCATTATTGGCTGATTGCCCTACCAGTGACAAGAGTGGGCCAGTCTTCTGCATAATAAGTGGAGGATGAGAAAGCATCAAATATGGGCACGGAACGGACCCTAATATTATTCCTCAAAAAGCGATGTTTCATGTCCAAAAAGTATGAGCTTGAAGAAATTCAAGAAAGGCTAGCAACCCAGCCTAGCTTTTTGAGGAAACTTCACAGGGACCTTTCCGATGACTCATCATCGGGGGACTCCTACTAAAGTTAAAATTCAGTAACTTCAAATTTGGAGACAAGTCCAATATCAAAATCTTAAAAAAAAAAAAAAAAAAAAACTAGGGGATGGAATTGGATAAATGATGTATTAGAATTAGACCAGTCTGTGAGGGATGAGTTCTACAAGAGCCAATCTAATCCTTCATGTTTTGTTGCCTGAATGATGACAACAATGTAAGATGTTCGAATCACAATGATTTCTAAGAACTCTAACCCAACTTAGCTAACTAGGAGCTATCTCATGCCAGTATAAAGCGTCGCCGTGCAATAAGATAAGGTCGGCTGTTTACGTCGGCAGCAAAAGTCCATGGACATAGAAATTCTCAAGTTGGATGTCCAAACAAAATTCTTAAGTGATTCCGGTCTTTGGACTTTAGGCCTGGTTCTCTGGAGTGTTGGATATATCGGATCTCAAATTCATCAAGTTTTGAGTTTAGCGGTTCCAAATATGTTTTGAGTGAGTTGGTTTTGATGTAATCGGTTTTTGGTCAATCGAAGTTTAGATCTTTTTGATTTCTGGTGTTTTGGGGCATTAACTTTTTCAACTAATATGAGTTCGACTGAGTTAGATTTCGAATGATTTATATCAGACTATTCAGGTTGGGGCAATTTTTGCTATTTCTAATCAGATTCATATCAAACTCTTCTTGTGGATAGTTTGGATTTCGAACGATTTGTTTTAAACTACTAAGGTCGGGTCATTTTTTGTTATCTCTAATTAGATTCGTATTGAACTTTCTTGTGGACAGCTTTAAATCTATCCTATCGCAAGCAAGGCAAGCTGAAGGATGTACATCACAAACTATGTCTCCCGCAAACCTTTTGATTAAGACATGGGTTTGGATTGACGCATCTTAAGTTTGTACACGTTAGCATGAATCCTAATAGCATTTGAACGTTTTTTCTACTCAAATGCTCTAATTATTGGAAATTAATAGTATCTGAAAGTTAATTTATATTTTATTTTTTCTTAAATTTAATTATCTACCTATATTACTTTATAATTACTTTCGATTAATTTAAATGAAGCCAACAAACTTTTTCCTTGTTGGAATGTTTCATGTTTGCCTTGAGCAAGCATATACAAACCAAAGGCGGGCATATTGAGTCATGGGAAAACAAAATGGGCATTAACAGATCATAGAATCCAATGTTTAAAGCAAGTGACTGGTTAGGCATTTTATTTTAGGATTCTCCACTTCCATTTTTTTCACAAGAACATGTTCAAGCCCTTTATAATTGACAAGTGTTTACCCCATCTTGATGTCAATGTCAGAAAACAACAAATATAGCAATAACAATCAAGTTAGTGTCAAGATGAAAAGGACCCACACATTATTGAAGGACCTATAATTATCAAATGGAATAACAACATTACATTATGGTGATTGATGAAAATGTTGTATTCTTGTATACCTTTAATTACACCATCAAGAGAGTTGCTAAAAATCATCTCTACAGAAAAGCTTTAATGGTGAAGATTTTGTACTTCCAAATTTAAGACATAAAGGTTAAATGTTAAAAGAGGATAAGAAAGAATTGTCCTACTTTTGTTTAGCTTACTTGATTAAACGAAAAATTGCAAAAATGTCTCATACAAAGAAAACAAAGAATGCAATTTGTATATGGAGATAGAATCACATCTTGCATTTTTGGTTTCATCTTTACCATTGAATTACATGAAATTTCGAGAACTGAACAGAAATACATAAAAGGAAAAGAAAAGAACAAAGGTCGTCCTACAATGATCTGCCTTGGATCATTTCCTCTGCCTCTTAACTCTGTCTTCTATCTCTCTCTCACTACTTTAACAAGTTCTTGGATCAACATGGTTACATATTTAC
This sequence comes from Carallia pectinifolia, assembly GCA_037832335.1. Taxonomy (NCBI): domain Eukaryota; kingdom Viridiplantae; phylum Streptophyta; class Magnoliopsida; order Malpighiales; family Rhizophoraceae; genus Carallia; species Carallia pectinifolia. The sequence continues at coordinate 14,262,119 of CM075453.1, forward strand.
ACATCAATTTAATTTTTGACGATACATCTTCAATATCCGTTAGTGATTTAATCGCTCAACTAGTATGTCCAAGGCTTCTTTCATCCACCAATGCCTACAAGCTTGTTTGGCTTCTGCAGCAGACATCTGCATAAAGTAGTTTTGTGCGCATACAAATTAAGATACCATAACAAATGATCAAATTAAAATGCAACAAAAATTCCCATGTCAGGAACATACCCAAATTCTTTGTCGTACATCTTTTTCAGGCCAGAAATCAAGCTGCTCGGTTACGAGCAAAGGAAACATGTAGCCTTCATAAAATGTGCCGTGACGTTTGCTTAAAAAGTTCCATTTACCTAGCTCATCCTGCAATAAGTAGCATCCACAATACCCCATTAAAAAGCAAGCTCTAGTATGGAATTGTTAGAATCTTATAGATTTCCAAATATCCTATAATTAGAATCTTTAAGATATAACCAAATCATATCAGTGATTTGTGCAATCTTCTCCGATATGATTTGGTGAATATCATTGATTCCCTTGATTTATTATTTCTAATTTTGTGTGTATATATGTAACCTTTAGCAGCAACAGATGTACAGAAATTATTTATTACTTCAATTTCTCTATTTTGTGAGGAACAAAATTCAAATTACAAACAGATAATCTGATGGGCAAACACAAAATTGTCCCAATAGACACTAACCTGAACATTGCCAAGAACCCCAGCCTCTTCAAGTGACTCTCTGGAGGCCGCTGCTTCTGCAGATTCATCAAGTTCCCAACCACCCTGGTAAGGCCAACAGCATGTCAGTTGCAAAATTTAAATGACCCAAAAACATCTGCTGCTATTACAGAAACTTGTACAGATCATGGTTATTCAAGACATATTCAGATAAACAAATGGCTTACCTTAGGGAACATCATTCCTCCACTACCCTTCTGTGAAGTGATGACAAGGACCTCCAATTCAGCACTAATGGAGCCGTCAACGCAAATTTTGTATCTATATGGGACGCATCTGCAGTTTCAGAAACATCTAGCTTAGAAATTGAACTAGAAGTTGTTCATAAATGTTAAAATCAAGAAAAAGCTAAAAAAAAGATGTCTAATCATCAAAAAAAGGGCAAATTATATTATTGGAATTGGATGGCAAAAAAAACAATGCAAACATTGCATTCTTCAAGCTATCAAGAACTGAGGCCTAAAACGCAAAAAAGAGAGCTGAAACAGATCAAAAAACAATAACAAGACAAAAATGAAGGAGAAATTATTAAAAGGCTCACCCAACAACTTGGCGGCGGCCCATATGATCATATCTCTGCAACTCCCTCCCTGTGCGAGCAACAAGACAAGCCATATTCCCAAGAGGAATATCCACAACCAAACGCAGCAGAGATTAAAAAAAAAAGAAAAAGCAACGAAAGGGGATTGAAAGAAAAAGATAAACAATAATAACTCTTCAGACGTCTTTTGGCACTTTGCACAATTGGCTATGTATAGACAATTATTTGCAAACAGGCTGGAATTCTGTTGAGAGTATTAGCTGGAAAACAAGAAGAAGAAGAAGAAAAATTCAGGATTTTTGGATATGGCTAAGGCCAAAAAGAGAACCGAAAGATAAAAACTTTGCTATATTGGGTCTTCAAAATTGATGCTTTTTAAGGAGATATGAACAAAGGCTGGCAAGCTGGGGCTGTCCAACAACAATGATAGGGAAAGCTATTTATAGAAACACAAGATGGATAGATAATGGATCATTTTTCTTTGTTGTATAATATTTTTCAAGAATAACCAAAAACAAAAAAACAAAATTCAACTAACACCGTGGATGCTGCAAACCCGCTTAAGCGAGTCAAAAAAGTCTTCCCACGGATGTAATTACTGGTGTATATTGCTTCTCCCACGGTTTCTTCTTATAAATTAGACCAAGACTATCTTCGTCTATTTAATACGACACGTATAAAATATTTTATTAATTTAATAATATTTAATAATTTATTTATATTTTTTAAATTTAATATATTTTTTATAATTTAATAATTTAAATTTTTATATATTTATTATGTACTTACTTACGATTTTATACCTAAAAAGTATTTAAGTATAAATTAAAATGGCGGAGGCATGCTGTGATGGACGCGGCTGTGCTTCTGAACGTGAGCTTCTCCGTCTCCTCGTGATAAGGTCCGAAACAATAACTTAGACACAAGTACAACCGCGATGGATAAATACATGTACCGTATTTGCAACGAAAATATTACGGAAAATATCCGAAATAGACACTGGAGTAGACATAAATGAAAAAAAATTATAATTGTAGATGTCAGTTATAATTTTTACATATTTTTACGTATAATAATTAATAATTATAATTAAATAAGTAGCTTTATTTTTAAATTATATTAATTTTTTTGTATTTTCGTAATAAAACTTGTAAGATATTAAAATTTTTGTTTGCTTTTGGATAAAGAAAATCGAGCATGACACCTACCATCAAAAATATAAAAATTGGAAAAGATAAGCTGCCTGACAAGAGAGAGAAAGAGAACTAAACTCTCGTCGTAATCAGCTAAAAAAACGGCTTGTGAATCTCTCTATTGCGAGTCAACATGTGGCTCCTTACCGGTGCTTTGCAAAAATATAGCTATAAAATTACAAAGGGTTCTAATTAGTGGTTATATTGTATTATTATATATTTTAGTTATATGTTTGATTATACAGTAATAATATATAAATTTTTTATAATTATATACATATTTTTTATAATAAAAAATAAATTATAAATTTTTATTATAAAAAATTATTATTATTATTATAAAAATTATAAATATTATTATATGTAATAAAAAATATATGACATCGCAATATAGCCACTAACATTTTTTGAATTACAAATTAACCTGTCATCGGCTCTCATCACAGGTTGCGCCCCCGCAAGCTCGCCATGAGTCATGTCCAGACATGTCTCACAGATCGAAGAATCCTAACGCAACTAGGACTTTGGATGTGCACCATACGATCTATTTTACATCTATAGGCAAAATAAATTATAAAAACATCGTAAATTAATTATATATTGCATGAAAAATATATTATTATTATTACTATTATCATTATTATTGCTCCGCGAAGGCCACATGTCTCAAAGAAGTAAAGTAAAATGGTAGATGGGGTCGGGGGATTCCTTTTTTTTCGTGAACAGTATGATAGTGTTGATTGTGGAAATTTGACTTTGGAGAACATGCTCACGTGTAAGAGGGTGGCCTTTGTTGCCCCATTTTTTTTTATTATATGCTCCGTCGGTCGACAACATTTGGCGTGTGCTACAACATGGGCTCTGTCGTATCTTACCTTATTTTATTTCAATTTTTCATTAAAATTCATTAGATTTTATCATTTTTTATTTGCTCATGTATTTGTTTATAACGGAAAAGAGGCTATTGTGTGCACGTTAGCAATAACCAAGGATGCACGGACACGTGTAATTTGAAGAAGGGTCCGTATCAGATACGTTTTAGATATGGAGACGCCTCGAATACGGTATAGATATGTGTCTGACACTCTATAAAGTGTCTGCCAACAAAAACTTGAAAAAAAGTCAGGTACGGCTCGGACACATTTATAACACGCTGAGAATACGTTTTGGATACGCAGACATGACTAAAAAAATAAAAAAAAATGAAAATAAAAGGAAAGGGAATGGCCTGTCTCCTGACATGACAGGCGACAGGCCATCCCCGTCAGCCGGCCTCTTCTTACTTTTTTTTTTTTTTTTTTAATTCAAATAGAGGAGAGAGGGAAATATTTGAATTTTGTTTTAAAGTTTATAATTTTTGATTGATATTTATTATTTAATATGTATTGTGAGATTTTAAATATATTTAAAAATATATATTTTATAAGATTTGTTTTAATAATAAAAATTAAATTTATATATATTATATTTTAAGTTATAATTTATATTTTATTTTAAATAATAACATTTACTTATATATATATATATATACACATGTCTATATCGAATCTGTGTCCGTATCTTAATTTTTTTAAAAATTGACGTATCGTCATATCCGTGTCTGTTGTGTCCATATCGTCATGTTTGTGTCTGTCTAACCTAGACAATAACGTGCACCGAGAGCCCTCCGTCAGTCTCCTTTCCTTTAGTCTACCGTTTTGGTCGGTCAGAGGGTATGTGCTCTTCAGTGAGCTTCTACCCCTTTGTGGGTTGTGCGAGACGTCGTCCTCTGAGTGCCTGATCTTGGTTCAGATCTTACGGGTGTTTTTCGAGTTGTTTCTCTGCGGTCGGCGCTTCTCTATTCGTGGGCATTCGGTTGCTGATCATTCTTACTAGTGGTCTTCCTTGCCCTTTTTTTGGTTTTGAGGGTCCCTTGTACAGCTTGTTGCGTCCTTTGCCTGCACCTAGCCTGATGCTTGTCTGCTCGTACCTAGCCTGATGCTTGTCTGCTCGTCAGACACTGCATTTTGTTTGGCTTCCCTTAGTTTGGCTTTATTGGCCCCGACCGATTTTGTTATGTTTACGCGATTTGTGTTCACGCCTTAGCATTGGGTCTGCTGTTTATCCCAGGTTTGTGCCTAGGTCTAGATTTCCTTTTACCTGTGTGGATACTATTGGGTTTGGGCTCTAGCTAGTACTTGGTGTAGGCTTGCCCTTGTTAGATAGTGTAACTGAGCTACTATCTTTTGTAACTGTGGTGTGGTCCTTTTCGTGAGTTGATTTTATTTGTAAATAGTTTGGTTGTTGTTTATGTAATACACTTTTCCCTTTGTTAAAAAAAAAAAAAAAGATTCGTTCACAACTATGCAAAACACCCTTATTGCAAATTCAACGTATTGCACTTTCTAAAAATATTCTTAGAATTGGTAGTAAATTTTTTTTTTTTTAAATGTTCTCTTTCGTATTAACAATTTGAGGCAGTTCTTATTGGCGGCGAAAACCCTTACCTAAGTAAGACAACGATTTTGTCTCTATTGGGCTTGTAAGGGCTCGAATAGATGGCACATTGTCGGATAGATACAGAATGATTTTATACCAAATACAAAACATTTTATACGATACATATAATATTTAGTACCATATAACAGAATTTTATAGAAATATAGTAGATTTTCATGGACAATAAGTATGTGATATTAAATACTATCTAGGTATGTCGCAAAGAAAAAAAAATATTCAGGTAGGGTTGCAAATAGATTGAGCCGAGTCGAGTTTTGTCATGTTCAAGTATCGATTTATTTATTAAACTATCTTAAAAATAAGGATGGGTGCCGAGATCGTTTAGTAATAACCCGAGTTTGAACCGAACCTACTGTGATTAAGCCAAAATTTTAAACTTTTAATCAACTATATCATTTAATTTTATAAAATTAATAAAATAATTAAAATTATAAAATTTATTGTGGTACATACAATTAAAAAGGCAGCAAATATTTATTTACATCAAACTAATCAATTAAAAATAAATATTTATTTTTAATGTATAATTATAAATATGTGTAATATATAATTTTAAAAATAAGACTAATGAAATTATTTTTATTACACAATAAATAAATTTTTAAACGAGATGTTCACGAGTTTAATCAGACGAACCTGCCCCTTACTCAATTTTGATTTGTTTATTTAACAAACTTTTTAAAAAAACTCTAATATCACTCATTTATATAAATTAACAAGTTTGAGCGAAATTTTAACAAACCAAACCACCGAACATTAATGAATGTAACCATCGTTTGCAGTGCTATATCTAATAGTACAGTATGTTTGGTATGTACTATAAAACCAGACTGAGTTCACTTATGTTTACCAGACAGTATATAGTATTTCTTGGCTTGTAAATATTAACTGCCTAATTAGAAACAATTTATTCTTGGCTTTGTATTCTCGCTGATTTTCTTTGTTGACTTAGTATCCACCATCTTTTTGCCAGCGCTGTCGATGTGTCATACTAGATAGATACATAAGCAACATTACTTGTGTGGTTGAAATAACAAAGCTCCGTTTTCGAATTAAATGGTGAAATTAAATTTATGTAGGTCTTGTAAAATTACGAATGGTTAGTGATGCTTAATAAATTTATGGGGTTTATTTTTTTACAGGTTGTGAATAACTTAACTTATTTCACGCCATCATCCAGCACAATCTTTCTTAATAAATTTATAAAATATTATCTCAACTTATTTATTCTTGCATTAAAAGAAAAAAAAAGGAGAGAGAAAGAGAGACATGACAATTTACTGGTCCATCTGTCTATAATTACCACCAGATTTGAGGCAAAACAACAACATTAAGGTACACGGGCATTGATGGGCCATAAAAAATATTTACATTTGAGATAATAGTGCTGACATAGGAACAAAGCCTAGTTCTATCCTTAAACTTTATAAAATCTGTTTGATTACACTTGAATTTATTAAAAGTCAATAAGATAGGCGCCCTATATAGTGTATGTAGTGCTGCAAAATGACTTTCTCACACCTCTCGTCCAAGGGTAAATCTAGATAATTTAATTAACGGCGGCAAATTTGTTATGCATAATTAATAAATTAATAATGAAACTAATTTAAAAAATAATGTAATATACAAATTACTGTTTTTTACATAATTTTTTAGAGCAACTACGAAGACCTCAAATCAACTTTGTATAATGAATTATAATATTTGATATTCAACATTCTCTATTTTGTGAGAATTAAGACGATTTTTTTTTCTTTTCAGAAAAATATTATTATTGGTGTGCTTACATCACATGACTATAAAACAAAAAAAAAAAAAACCTAAATCTATAGGATTGAATCAAATTTCCAAGTAAAAATTGTTGTCCATGTGAAATCGAGTCAAATGAATTCGGCTAAGATAGCTGATTTGGTCTACTTTGGATAAGTGTAAATGTAAAGTTCAAGAGTATAGAAATTCCTATTAATTTGTACAAAATTGAAGGGGTATCTAGAGTGAAACAGAATCCCATAATTAAATCTAATTAGTAATCTTATATTTTGATGTTTGAAGTGTGAGATCGACAGACCATCCTAGTCTCACATATATCTAGTCTTAGTGGAGGTAACCTACCATCATAAAAATAGTTTTAATCAATTTCTTTATATATTTTTGTATATTATTTTAGAGCAAAAATATTACAAAAATAAGATAACATTATGAATCACATATACAGATATGCTAGAGCTCAATTAGCTGTAATACCACAGCAATTTAATTACTGAATTATACAACAGCAACACTTAATTTTATTAATCTCAAAAACACTACATACAATTAGTTGAGGACATACTCACGGGTCGCCTAATAACATCTATTGATCAGACATACCATAAATTGAGATAGTCAAATCTTTATACAGTAGACTATATTTATTCTTAATCAATCAACCACTGGAAACATATAAGAATATAACTTAAACTATTTAACTTATACTTGAATATGGAGTTTCAATCTGTGATGAATGTGGATTAACATAAACAATATATATCGATAGATAGTCTTCATCCATTGTACAGTAAAATTCAATTGCATGAGCCTGTAAATTCTCGTGTGAAGTGCATGCATGTATACAAAATTAAATAGGAGAAGGAAATTATGAAACAGACACCTCACTGATTAGATGATTGCTTAAAATAATGTGCTTCCCATTTTGTATTTTTGAGACCAAGTCACAGAGAAATAACTTTTTGGTGACTGGATCAATTTTGGTGTAAATGACTTGCATTGGGCATAGGAAAAAGACCTTAGTAAGTTGCATAAATCTTGTATATGACATCAGCAACCTTGGAAATGTAAAAAAGAAAAGGAAAAAAGAAATTTAGTTACTTCTTTTTAATAGTTTTAAGGTAGTTACAAATAATATGAGTGGTCGATAATTAAATTTATGAAAAATTAAAAATAAAAAAATTATCAGATATTATTGAATGAAATTACATAATTATTTATTGTTATTTATATAAAACTACATAGTATTACTTAAAAGAAAATAGAAAAGAAATAGAAAAACTTCGTTAGATAACAATGGCATTCAAATTTGGCACGCCTACTCAAGCTTCATGTTTTGGCCTTACCAAACAGATTTTAAGGATTCCAACTGTCTCAAAATTTTCTACTCATTACTTAAATGTAGTAACATGGTGCACTAAGTTGCCAAATCAAGCGCCCCCGTCCCCTCTGTAAACATTAAAAAAAAAAAAAAGAAAGAAAAAGAAAAAAAAAAGTCAATAGTCGACTTATTCCTTTCACATGTGTGCTTTCACACGGAAAAGTCGACTTATTCCTTTCTCACGCATATTTTCACACGAAAAAGTCGGAAAAGTCGACTTATTCCTTTCTTACGCGTGCTTTCACACGGAAAAGTCGACTTATTCCTTTCACATGGAAAAGTCGACTTATTCCTTTCACATGTAAAAGTCAACTTATTCATTTCACACGCATGCTTTCACACGAGAGGGGAAACCCTATAAATAGGCCCCTACCCCTCAGTTTAAAACAGATTCAGCAAATCTGTAAACAGAAAAATTCAGAGAATTTGAGAGAAAAAGAAAATTTTGAAAATCTCTCAAGAAAATTTCTCCTTTTCTTACGTACTTTTACTCTGCAGTATACTCTCCTAACTCCTTTTTGAGAGATATTTCAGGGGTCAGCCCCAAAAAATTTGCTGTTTCCATTTCTAAAATTATGTTTAGGTTAATATTCTCGAATCGCTCTAGATTTGAATTTCTGAGAATATAGATCTAAAAATATCAAATTACTACAAATCTGGCTGGGATTAAGCCTCATATGGCCCTCAGCAAAATCCAGGCAGCTCATCTGAGAACAAGTCTCTTCGACCCTCGGTGAAGTTAAGCCAAATCAGCTCAGATCTGGTCTCTGCGGTCCTTAACCGTAGTCTAAACGTCCAAATCAGATCCGGTTTCAGTCTACCCAGTTCAAGAAAAAGCTGTGGAAATTATTTCTGTCAAAATTAAGCTCGTGCAGCCCTTGACGGAGTCAAAAAAGGAACAGTAATCGAAGGATCTACGGAGATCGACCCCACGTAAATTTTCTTTTATTTTTAAATTTTTATTTGTAATTTATTTTTGTATTTTCGAGTTTAATTGTTTTAGACTCGAAATTTACCCGTTACAAAATTTTGGCATGCTCGGTGGGACCTCTTCACCTCCCATCTCTTGTTCCTTAAAAAAAAAAAGGGTAAAAGGGGAGCCGAGAGAAAAAAAAAAAAGACAAAAAAGAGAAAAAGACAAAAAAAAGTAAAAAGTAAAAAAAAAGTAAAAAAGTAAAAAGTAAAAAAAAAAGAAAGTAAAAAGGTAAAAAAAAATTAAAAAAAAAAATTTTTACAGGTGTTCAGCACATCAAATGGCACCGAAAAGAAATACAGCTGCCGGTACCAACAAGAAGGCAACGGCTCCACTGCCTGCATCAACTACCCTACCTGGGTACGCAGGTCCAGAAACTCGGGGACGAACACAATTTCTTGCCGTCCAAACCCGACAAAATATTGAAACGGAGAGTCCACAACAACAGGATCTCTCCTCTGACTCTCTTGCCGCATGGAGGAGTCGATCATCCACCCCGATCGAAGTCGGGGGCAACACGACGAAGCCCGCTCAACAGAATCAAACTCATTCTGTAGAGATCCACACAGAAGAATCAGAAGAGTTCTCTTCCTCAGTCTTTCCCGGAGCCTCATATGTTGCCGTCATGATGACCAACACAACCAGCACAGAAGAAAGGATTTCAGAATTGGAGAACAAGATTTTGCAGCTGATCAGAGTTGTAGAGGAAAAGGATCAACAGATTGCCGCTCTCAAAGGAAAGGCCCCGATCCAAGTTGATCCTGAAATTCGCGAGGAGCAACCATATCCAGCCGGTTTCACTCCAGAAGCCACACCAGCCGACGTCTTCACTGCAGAAAAGCGACCAGGTAGTTCTACACAGCTGCCACCTTCAAATTTTGTAGCTTCGCTATCTGTTCAACAATTGCAGGAAATGATAGCCAATACAATCCGACTGCAACAAGCTACATCTTTCCAAGGATCACAGATGTACGTCAAACCGTACACCAGACGGATCGAAAGTCTCAACATGCCTTTGGGCTACCAGCCGCCCATTTCAACAATTCGACGGACGAGGCGATCCCAAACAGCACATCGCCCACTTCGTTGAAACCTGCAACAGCGCAGGGACTTACAGATATCTCTTGGTGAAGCAGTTTGTTCGTTCACTCAGGGAGACGGCTTTCACCTGGTTCAAAAATCTTGAACCAGAATCGATCGACAGTTGGGAACAGCTACAGTGAGAGTTCATCAACAGATTTTTCAGCACTCGAAGGACGGTAAGTATGATGGAGCTTACCAGCACCAAACAAAGGAAATGAGAGCCCGTTGTCGAATACATCAACAGATGGCGTGCCCTCAGCTTGGACTACAAAGATCGTCTGACGGAGACTTCTGCCGTGGAGATGTGCATCCAAGGAATGCATTGGGAGCTGTTATACATCTTGCAGGGTGTCAAACCCCACACCTTCGAAGAATTGGCAACCTGCGCACATGATATGGAGATAAGCATCCAGACCTCTGGAGGCACGGTTCCTATCCAGTTGGACCAACAAGGGGACAGAAGGGAGATTAAGAAACCCAACAGCTCCGGAAAAGGAAAAGAAGTGATAACTGTTGAAGCCGCACTAGTAAAAGTGGGCTCCAAAGCTAAGGTAAATCCTCCGACCCAAATAACTCAGCCAAAACAACAGGAAAGGCGGAAGGTGACATTGCGAGAGTTGGAGCAGAAGTAGTATCCATTCCCCGACTCAGACGTCCCCGACATTCTTGAACAACTCTTGGAGGCAAAGCTGATCGAACTCTCAGAGTGCAAGCGACCCAATGAAAAGGATCGAGTCAACGATCCAAGATTCTGCAAGTATCACCGCATAGTAGGTCATCCAACCGAGAAGTGTTTCGTTCTGAAAGAGCTAATCATGAAGCTCAAGAGCCAGAATAAAATCATTCTGGACCAGGAAGGCATAACCTCGGCAAACCAAACCACCATCACTTCAAAACCATCAGAAGAAGTGACACACTGTAAGGAGGAGCCGCTCAACAACAAAAAGTCGACAACGGAGAAGGTATATGAAACTCTCCAAACCCTTCTTGCTAACCCTCAGCTATTTATAGTTTTGCAATCAACAGAAGTATGGCAAAATCAAATCAGCAATACTCTCCAGACTTCAGCTGAATCACAATCATCAAATGATTCTAACTCAGCGGAGCTGCAGGCGGACCAAAATCACGTCGGATGTTACTCCGCTATCTCATTTTCAGATGAGGATCTCCTGTTGGTGTCCAAACCCCACAATCGGCCGCTGTATGTATCAGGCTACGTGAGAGAACAGAAGGTCCGACGTATTCTGATCGACGATGGTTCGACAGTCAATATTATCCCAAAATCCATCATAAAGGAGCTCGGCATCGGCATTGATGAATTATCAGACAGTCGCTTGATGATTCATGGCTTTAATCAAGGAGGACAGAAAGCAATTGAGATGATTCGCTTGGAGCTAACTATCGGTAATCTCACTTCTAGCACTCTGTTTCATGTGATCGATGCACGTACCACATATAAGATATTGCTAGGATGACCGTGGATTCATGAAAATGGAGTTGTGCTTTCAAGCCTGCATCAGTGCTTCAAGTACTACAATGGTGGCGTTCAAAAGGTCAATGCTGACTTAAAGCCGTTCGATGATGCTGAATCACATTTGGCGGATGCAGTCTTGTACACTGACACAGATAATCCGGAGATCATTCCATCAAAAGCTACTTAGACCGGGGGCATCCACCAAAAGGGAAAATCTGTTGAAGAACCTGCCAATAACCAACCTCAAGCTCCGACAAATGAAAAGCTGCCACAGCTTGCTGAAGTTCGTTCGAAGGATGTCGCATCTTCAAGCTCCACTCCAGTCCTACGCTATGTGCCGAAGTCACGACGCTCAGAAGGTCAACCCCCTTTCTCTTATTGTATTGATCCTAAACAGGAGCAAGGACATAGCCAACCCAAAGCAAAGGAACTGCACAACCTGAAGGGGCCTTACACTCTGCCTATACCAAAGATTGAGCCGGTTTTGTCCTCAAAACCATTAAAAGGCTTCGTCAAACCACACACGGGGGCAGTCGAAGGCGGCTCACTTCTAGAAAGAAGAACACATGAAGGATTTGATTCTAATGCATACAAGCTTTTGGCAAAGGCGGGCTATGACTTCTCAAACCCGAGCACAATGGGTACGTTGCCATCCACACATGGCGCTGCTTCTCAAACATCACAGCTGATGCACGTGCCATCACCACCACCACCAAACAAGACAGGCTTATCCAGTCAAACAAAGAAGGTGAAGTCAGAGGCTCTACATTTCATGTCACAATTAGCGAGGAGGCTGAGTCTGACTCATCAGACGGTGAAGTAAAGGAGGCTCCCCCGGAACTTGAAGATGGTGGCCAAGCAACTGTTGATGAACTCAAGGAGGTCAATCTTGGCTCTTCGGAAGATCCTCGACCTACATTTGTAAGTGCTTTACTTACTGCAGAAGAAGAACAAGAATATGTTCAGATATTAAGTCAATACAGGGACGTGTTCGCATGGAGTTACAAAGAAATGTCTGGACTTGACCCGAAAATTGCGGTGCATCGTCTAGCAGTAAAGAAGGGTGTTCGTTCTGTCAAGCAGCCACAACGACGGTTCCGCCCGGAACTCATTCCACAAATCGAGGAGGAGGTTAACAAGCTGATCAATGCTGGCTTCATCCGAGAGGTCACCTACCCAACGTGGATTGCCAATATAGTCCCGGTAAGAAAGAAGAATGGACAGTTGAGGGTATGTGTTGATTTTCGAGATCTTAACAGGGCCTGTCCGAAAGATGACTTTCCATTGCCCATAACGGAGATCACAGTCGATGCAACAACGGGTCACGAAGCATTGTCCTTCATGGATGGTTCTTCAGGCTATAACCAAATCAAAATGGCACCAAAAGACGAGGAGTTGACAGCATTCCGCACCCCAAAAGGTATATACTGCTACAAAGTTATGCCGTTTGGATTAAAAAATGCTGGCGCTACTTATCAACGTGCTATGCAAAAAATTTTTGATGACATGCTGCACAAGATTGTAGAATGTTATGTTGATGACTTAGTTATAAAGACTAAGAAGCGCAAAGACCCCCTCGAGGATCTCAAGACGGTGTTCGAAAGACTTCGCAGGCATCAGCTTAAAATGAACCCTCTCAAGTGCGCATTCGGTGTCACATCAAGAAAGTTTCTTGGGTTCGTGGTGCGCCATCATGGAATCGAAGTTGATCAGTCAAAGGTTGAGGCAATTCAAAAGATGGCTAAACCTAAAAACCTGCATGAACTGCAAAGTCTACAAGGAAAGCTGGCCTACATGCGCCGTTTCATCTCCAATTTAGCTGGGAGATGTCAACCTTTCCATCGATTGATGAAGAAGGATGTCAACTTCGAGTGGGACGAAGCTTGCAGCAAAATCCTTTGAGAGTATAAAGAAGTACCTTTCCAATCCACCGGTCCTAGATGCTCCAATTCAAGGAAAGTCGTTGATTCTCTACATTGCAGCGCAGGAAAGATCTTTGGGAGCCTTACTTGCACAGGAAAACGAGCAGGGAAAGGAAGTTGCCCTATATTACTTGAGCAGAACACTAAACGGTCCGGAGCTGAGTTATTCACCCATTGAAAAGACATGTCTAGCACTGTTCTTTGCCATTGACAAGCTGAGGCACTACATGCAAGCTCACACGGTACGTCTCATTGCCAGAGCTGATCCTGTCAAATATATCTTATTTAGACCAATCTTGTCAGGACGACTTGCCAAGTGGGCAGTAATCCTACAAAGTTACGACATTGTCTACGTGCCTCAAAAAGCAGTCAAAGGACAAGCTCTAGCAAACTTCCTTGCAGATCACCCTATTCCGTCCGATTGGGAGTTCACAGATGATCTTCCAGATGAAGAGGTCTTTTACATTGAGACACTGCCACCATGGACGATGTTCTTTGATGGTGCAGCAAGGCGTGATGGTGCTGGTGCCAGTATAGTGTTTGTCACTCCTCAACGACAAATACTACCATATGCTATCATTCTCGGTGAGTTATGTTCAAATAATGTTGCTGAATACCAAGCTTTAATCATTAGTCTTCAAATGGCTGCTGATATGAAGATTCCAACTATAGAAGTCCATGGAGATTCACAGCTCGTCATCAACCAACTTACAGGGTTGTATGATGTGAAGAAAGAGGACCTTACGCCTTACCATCAACGTGCTCGACAGCTAATGGATGAATTTGAAAGCATCACTTTGGAGCATGTGCCTCGACGAGAAAATACTCAGGCAGACGCATTGGCTAACCTGGCCACCTCTCTTGCAAAGTCAGAAATCCAGGCTACAGTTGTTACCGTATGCTAGAAATGGATAGTGCCACAGAAGGATGGTGAAGAAACTACAGCAGCCAACGCTGTATCTATACGTCTCGCGGAGGACGAAGATTGGCGTCAACCAATCATTGACTACCTACAGCACGGGAAGCTGCCCGAAGATCGTCATCATAAGACAGAAATTCAACGACGAGCTCCCCGCTTCATATATCTCAAGGATGCTCTGTATCGAAGATCTTTTGATGGAGTTTTGCTTCGCTGTCTAGACAATGAAGAGGCAAAACAAGCTCTCGCTGAAGCACATTCAAGTGTTTATGGCGGACATCAATCGGGGCCTAAGTTGCACTTTCAACTCTGAAGGATGGGATATTACTGGCCAACCATGGTACGTGATTCCATTGAGTTTGCTAAAACCTGTCAAGCTTGTCAATTTCATGCAAATTACATACATCAACCACCGGAGCCACTCCATCCAACTGTCTCATCTTGGCCCTTTGAAGCTTGGGGTCTTGACTTAGTGGGGCCCTTGCCAAAGTCATCCTTGGGTCATCTGTACATCCTCGCAGCGACCGACTACTTCTCAAAATGGGTTGAAGCCATTCCACTTAGAGAGGTAAAGAAGGAACATGTTGCCAATTTTATCCGGACTCAGCTGATCTATCTCTATGGAGTCCCTCGATTCATCATCACTGATAATGGTAAGCAGTTGTACAACAGCTTGATCGACAAGCTCTGTGAGAAGTTCAAGTTCAAGCAGTACAAGTCATCCATGTACAATGCCCCAGCAAATGGCTTGGCTGAAACATTCAACAAGACCTTATGCAACCCGTTATGGAAGGTAGTCTCTAAATCCAAAAGAGATTGGCATGAAAGAATTCCGGAGGCATTATGAGCGTATCGTACAACTTACCGGACTCCAACACAGGCGACGCCATACTCACTTATCTACGGTGTCGAAGCAATACTATCGTTGGAAACACAGATTTCATCCCTGCGCATGGCTGTTCTGGAAGGACTCACACAGGAGGAGAATGCTCGCTTACGTCTGGATGAGTTAAAAGCTCTCGATGAAAGGAGGCTCGAAGCACAACAACAACTTGAGTGCTACCAAGCCCGGCTCACCAACACGTTCAACCGCAGGGTCCGCCCTCGATCTTTTCAAGTTTGAAACCTTGTTCTTGCAGTGCGACGGCCCATCAACATGAAGCATCGGCCTGGTGACAAGCTTACTTCCAAATGGGACGGGCCATACCTAGTGTAGGAGGCCTACACTCACAACGCTTACATGCTGTCAGACCAAGATGGCGTCCGAATCGGCCCGATCAATGGTAAATTTTTGAAACAGTATTATGTGTAAATATGTTTTTATAAAAAAAAAATCAAAAAAATAGAAAAAAAATAATAAAAAAAAAGGTTCGGAAGTCCCGATCTAAAAGTCCAAGCGAAAATCCAAACCCAAACACTTGAGCCCAACTCAAAACCCAAACACTCAACCCAAATCCAAAAGTCCAAGCCCAAACACTCAACCCAAATCCAATTCAAATCCCAAAACCCAAAAAATTCAAAGTTCCAAACACAGTCCAGAACCCAAGTTCAAAATCCAATCCAACTCTTGGCCCGCATGAGTATAAACTGTGAACGGCCCAAAAATATAAAAGCGACGGAGGGTTTGAGTCTGAAACTCAACATCATTCGCAATCGATCGTCACCACATACCAGACGTTTGCTCTTCTGCCACAAGAAAGATGGAACCAGTTGCAAAACCTCAAGACAAGGGAGAAGAAAGGTCACCCCGCACAAGATGGCAACCGACCATGGCACAACTGCAAATTTTGGAGGAAGTCTTCCACAACAATGGAGGTATTATTCCTAATGCATCTCAAATTTACCAACTTGTCTCACGATTGCGCCCGCTCGGGGCAATCAAAGGAAAAAATGTGTTTTATTGGTTCCAGAATCGGAGAAGCAGGAAGAAACCAGAACTAAAAACTGGTTTTTCCAAAGAACAGTCTGTCGTTCCGATAGTAGATCCCATCGGTACAGGTTCGCCCTCAAATGAAGCAGGTCCGAGTTCTTCCACTGCAATGGTCTCTCCACGGTATGTTCATCAAAGCCGTAGCCCATAGGAGCATGCATGCTGGTCCTGGTGATCTTACGGAGTCAGCCAAGGGTTCATCCCTCCTAGGTACTTAAGTCTAGGAGGAATTTTTCTAGCAGAAAGGAGTTATTCTGGCGAAACTTTGCCTCTCTTTCCAGAATATTCCGGCAGTATCAACTAGCTGGAAAGCGACGTCGACGTCGACGTCAACATCATCGGCCCACCAGACGAGGCCGAGCTTGACTTGGAGCTGCGCCTTGGGCCCCTCTAGGACGGCCGACAAGATAAGGTGCAACTACTTTGACAGCACACGGTAACGACTTCTGCAGCACACGGCAACGACTTCTGCAACACACGGTAACGACTTTCGTGACACGCGTCAACCGCTACCTCTTTTGTCTCTGATGCAGGAAAGGGACGTAGATGGCCCTACTCGATTCTGCATACCTTCTTTTGACTTTTCAAAAAAAAAAAAAAAAACTATTTATTATTTGTATATATATCCTGCATGCCGAGTTGTAATATTCACCCTTCAGCTCTTCTCTCAAAAGAAAATGACTAGTCTCTGCACTTGTCTTAGGAAGTTCTTTGATCAAGAGGTTGGAGGCGCACAAGCTAAGAAAAGAATGAGTAGTCTTCCTCGAGGGATCCCTAAAAACCCTCGAAACTCAATCTCCAACGCCATCGGTGTCATGGAGTTCTAACTACTCTCCTTAGTTTACATCTACCACAGAGGGATGAGACGCTGCAATCATCATAATCTTTCTTTGGATGCAGCGACGTACAGGGAAGTTCCAACTATTCTCCTTACATCGGAGCAGACTCGGGAATCATCACTACAGTCAGTCTCTCTGTGTGCTGGTCTTGAAGTTCCGAGGTGCTGGGCCTTCCTCTTGGGGAGGTTCAAGTTCTTTGCCTACCGGATCATCCTCACCAGAGCTTTGGAACTTCAAAAAACCTTTGTCAGCCTTTGCGAGGCATGGAAACTCGAATGCACCTAGAGTTAAAATGTCAATTTTTATATTGGCTGGGGTGCTAACTTTCTCAAGATCGTATCGGGTTCCTATTACGATCCAACAACAGCAGGCATAGTCAGAGTTAGAAGACTTCAACATTCAATGTTCATCAGGACATCTCAAGTTTCAAACTGGACTTCAAGACTCGGTGCGGATCACGTCTGCAAAGTTCTTCCTTACCGACCCTTGAAGTGGGGGCATTTGTAAACATTAAAAAAAGAAAAAAAAAAGAAAAAGAAAAAAAAAATCAATAGTCGATTTATTCCTTTCACATATGTGCTTTCACACGGAAAAGTCGACTTATTCCTTTCTCACGCATGCTTTCACACGGAAAAGTCGACTTATTCCTTTCTCACACGTGCTTTCACACGGAAAAGTCGACTTATTCCTTTCACACGAAAAAGTCGACTTATTTCTTTCACACGCATCCTTTCACACGAGAGGGGAAATCCTATAAATAGGCCCCTGCCCCTCAGTTCAAAACAGATTTAGCAAATCTGTAAATAGAAAAATTCAGAGAATTTGAGAGAAAAAGAAAATTTTGAAAATCTCTCAAGAAAATTTCTCCTTTTCTTACGTGCTTTTACTCTGCAGTATACTCTCCTAACTCCTTTTTGAGAAATATTTCAGGGGTAAGCTCCAAAAAATTTGTTGTTTCCATTTCTAAAATTATTTTTAGGTTTATATTCTCGGATCGCTCTAGATCTGAATTTCTGAGAATATAGATCTAAAAATATCAAATTACTACAGATCCGACTGGGATTAATCCTCATACGGCCCTCAGCAAAATCCAGGCAACTCATCCGAGAACAAGTCCCTTCGACTTTCGGTGAAATTAAGCCAAATCAGCTCAGATCTGGTCTCTGTGGTCCTTAACCGTAGTCTAAACGTCCAAATTAGATCCGGTTTCAGTCTACCCAGTTCAAGAAAAAGCTGTGGAAATTATTTCTGTCAAAATTAAGCTCGTGCAGCCCTTGACGGAGTCAAAAAAGGAACATTAATCGGAAGATCTACGTAGATCGACCCCACGTAAATTTTCTTTTATTTTTAAATTTTTATTTGTAATTTATTTTTGTATTTTCGAATTTAATTGTTTTAGATTCGAAATTTACCCGTTACACCCTCCCCACCTTCCCCCCGCTGCGCCCCTTTGTTCATTAATTAAGGAATTGAAACCCAATTTATTTAAATTTTTACAGAGAGTAATCTCTTTTAGGCAAATTCTAAATAGTTAGCGCAATCATGCATTTAAAACGTAGAATGCACTTTGTCTAATCTATACTTTCTTAAGTCCCCCAAAAACGAATGGGATGTAAACTCACTTACCTGTTAAGAATTTTGGTGCCATGTTATAATAGAATGGAAAATTTTTTTAATTTCATAAGATTAACTTCAAAATAACAACAAAGTGGTATTAGAAGTTGGATTTATCGAAAAAAAATAAATAAATTGTCATATACCATTTGATAGAATTGTATTTCTATTTATTACTATTTCAACATAGTTAGGTATAGTTTTACTCTAATAGAATGGTTAGGAACTTTACAAAAGATAATTGATAATTTAGGATTTTTTTCCTCGATTGCTACATTTGTTGGACAGTCTAGAAAAGGAATAACGAACCAATTAGTTGGCTTCCCCATGAGCCACCGGGGGTTGGAAAGAGGGAGAAAAACAATTATTGAATGGCCCAACAACCACATTGGAAGGGAATCCAAGAAAAGTCAGGAGATCATCAACCATTCGCCCATCATTATTTATGGAGGGTAGAGTTTTTGTAACTTTGTGGGTCACTTGTTAAAGTTATGTTTATGTTTGATCAAGAAACAGAAGGAGACAAACGGAAAGGAATAAGTTGAGCGTGCTAGGTATCCAAAGGATCTTGCCCGAATTTTTTGGCTGAAGAGTTGTGAAATTACAATGAACCTTCGATTTTTTTAATTATATTAATATAGTTAAAAAAAAAGGAAAGTTCGTTGTAATTTAATGGCTTCTCCAGCAAAAAAATCAGTCACAAAATGTCTGGATCCCTATTTTTTTCCGAATAAATTTTCTTATGAAGTGGGCGGGCCATGCACATATTTTTCCACCACATGTGATGATGAGCCCGACCAATTTAAACTCCACCACTCACTCAATCGTATGCTAGTCTTCCTTTGATGGGGATGGGGGGTTGTTTTTATTTTCTATTTCTTTAATTACTGGGCTTTTGAATTGTTTCAATCTCCATTTGTTACTCCACTTTTCGGAGAAGCAATAGCTGATTTTGATAAGTGCATCTTTTTTTTTTGGTGCAGATTTTGATAAGTGAATCTGAAAGCTATTCTGTAGATAATTCTTTCGCTATCAATGAAAAAGACGCATGGTACGGACATCTATCTTGTGAGCTTAGATTAGAGATCGCCCTGATCCATCTTCTTCTACATGCATAAAGAGGGCTTCACCATTCAAATGCTAATGGCTCCCGCAGTCTTGTTCATGCTAATACACGGCCGATATCGAAATTGAATCCCCACCATCTACAACTATGTTTTTCCTCTAAAAAATGAGGCGATATTGAAAGGGGATCGAGCCCCAATCAGACTGTGGCTAGACATAGATTTACCACCCAAATCCTATTTTTGGATGGTATTTATTAGAGAATCAGGTAAAATTAATTCTACACAGCAGGTATGGGCCAAAATAACAACATGTGAAGAATAATCCAAAATCTAAGCGTTTGCCAACATGTCAAAAATTTAAATAGTTAGGTGAAATGTAAATTTATTTTCTTAAAGCCTTCCCAAAGTTACATGTAGCATTGAGAAGTTGCATCCATTACAAGTACTCATATTACAAGCACTATGAGCTGTCCAGAGTCTTAAGAACATGCTAATAATATTAACTAACAATTTCTCTGTAAAGCGTAAATTTCGAGTTTAAAATAATTAAACTCGAAAATACAACAAATAAATTACAAATAAAAATTTAAAAATAAAAGAAAATTTACGTGGGGTCAATCTCCGTAGATCATCTGATTAGTGTTCCTTTTTTGACTCCGTCAAGGGCTGCACGAGCTTGATCTTGACAGAAATAATTTCCACAACTTTTTCTTGAACTGGGTAGACTGAAATCAGATCTGATTTGGATGTTTTGACTACGATTAAGAACCGCAGAAACCTTATCTGAGCCGATCTGGCTTAATTTCACCGAGGGTCGAAGGGACTTATTCTCGGATGAGCTGCCTGGATTTTGCTGAGGGCCGTATGAGCCTTAATCCCAGCCGGATTTGTAGTAATTTGATATTTTTAGATCTATATTCTCGTAAATTCAGATCTAGAGCGATCTGAGAATATAAACCTAAAAATAACTTTAGAAATGGAAACAGCAAATTTTTTGGGGCTTACCCCTGAAATATCTCTCAAAAAGGAGTTAGGAGAGTATATTGCAGAGTAACAGCACGTAAGAAAAGGAGAAATTTTCTTGAGAGATTTTCAAAAATTTTTTTTTCTCTCAAATTCTCTGGATTTTTCTTTTTACAGATTTGCTGAATATGTTTTGAACTGAGGGGCAGGGGCCTATTTATAGGGTTCCTTTCCCATGTGAACATCACATGGGAAAGGAATCTTTTTTAAAAAAATTTTCTTTGGCCGGCGTTGCCAATTCAAAATTGGCAACGCCGGCCATTGAATTCAATTTTTTTTTCTTTATTTACAAATGCCCCCACTTCAAGGGTTGGTAAGAAAGAACTTTACGGGCGTGATCCGAACCGAATCTTGAAGTCCAGGTTGAAACTTGAGATATTCTGACGAACATTGAATGTTGAAGTCTTCTATCTTTGACCATGCCTGCTGTTGTTGGATCGCAATAGGAATCCGATACGATCTTGAGAAAGTTAGCAGCCCAGCCAATATAAAAATTGACATTCTAGCTACAGGTGCATTCGAGCTTCCATAGCTAGCAAAGGCTGACAAAAGTTCCAAAGCTCTGGTGAGGATGATCCGGTAGGCAAAGAACTTGAACCTCCCCAAGAGGAAGGCCCAGCACCTCGGAACTTCAAGACCGGCACAAAGAGAGATTGACTGTAGTGATGATTCCCAAGTCTGCTTCGACGTAAGGAGAGTAGTTGGAACTTCCCTGTACGTCGTCGCATCCAAAGGAAGATTAAGATGATTGCAGCTTCTCATCCCTCTGTGGTAGATGTGAACTAAGGAGAGTAGTTGGAACTCCATGACACCGATGGCGTTGGAGACTGAGTTTCGAGGGCTTTTAGGAATCCCTCGAGGAAGACTACTCCTTTTTTTCTTAGCTCGTGCGCCTCCAACTTCTTGATCGAAGAACTTCTTGATCGAAGAACTTCCTGAGACAAGTGCAGAGACTAGCCATTTTCTTTTATGAAAGAAGAGCTGAGGGGTGAATATTACAACTCGAGAATGCAAGATATATATATACATACGATAAAGATTTTTTTTTTTTTTTGAAAAGTCAAAAAGAAGGTACGCAGAATCGAGTAGGGACATCCACGTCCCTTTCCTGCATAAGAGACAAAAGGGGCAGCGGCTGACGCGTGACACGAAAGTCGTTACCGTGTGTTGCAGAAGTCGTTGCCGTGTGCTGCAGAAGTCGCTACCGTGTGCTGCCAAAGTCGTTGCACCTTATCTTGTCGGCCGTCTTAGAGGGGCCCAAGGCGCAGCTCCAAGTCAAGCTCGGCCTCGTTTGGTGGGCCGATGATGTTGACGTCACTTTCCGGCTGGTTGATGCTGCCGGAATATTCTGGAAAGAGAGGCAAAATTTCGTCGGAATGACTCCTTTCTGCTAGAAAAATTCCTCATAGACTTAAGTACCTAGGAGGGATGAATCCTTGGCTGACTCCGTAAGACTACCAGGACCAGCATGCATGCTCCCATGGGCTACGGCAAACATACCGTGGAGAGACCATTGTAGTGGAAGAACTCGGACCTGCTTCATTTGAGGGCGATGCTGTACCAGTGGGAACTACTATCGGAACGACAGACTGTTCTTTGGAAGAAGCAGTTCTCAGTGCTGGTTTCTTTCTACTTCTTCGATTCTGGAACCAATAAAACACATTTTTTCCTTCGATTGCCCCGAGCGGGCGCAATCGTGAGACAAGTTGGTAAATTTGAGATGCACTAGGAATAATACCTCCATTCTTGTTGAAGACTTCTTCCAAAATTTGCAGTTGTGCCATGGTCGGTTGTCACCTTGTGCGGGGTGATCTTTCTTCTTCCTTGTCATGAGGTTCTGCAACTGGTTCCATCTTTCTTGTGGCAGAGGAGCAAAGGTCTTGATATGTGGTGAAGATCGGTTGATACTGATGCTGAGTTTCAGACTCAAACCCTCCGTCGCTTTTATATTTTTGGGCCGTTCACAGTTTATACTCATGCGGGTCAGGAGTTGGATTGGATTTTTAACTTGGGTTCTAGACTGTGTTTGGGACTTGGAATTTTTGGGTTTTGGGCTTTGGATTGGTTTTGGGTCGAGTGTTTGAGTTTTGGAATTGGATTTTTGGATTTGGGTCGAGTGTTTGGGTTTTGGATTTGGATTTAATTTTCAGGCTTTTGAGTTGGACTCTGAATTGGACTCAAGTGTTTGGGTTTGGATTTTCGCTTGGTCTTTCAGATCGGGACTTCGCAACTTTTTTTTTTTTATTTTAATTTTTGATTTTTGATTTTTTTTTCTTTTTTTTTCTATTTTTTCGATTTTTTTTCTTTTTTTTGATTTTTTTTAAACATATTTACACATAATATTGTTTCAGAAATTTACTATTGATTGGGCCGATTCGGACGCATTCTTGGTCTGACAGCATGTAAGCGTTGTGAGTGTAGGCCTCCTGCACTAAGTATGGCCCGTCCCATTTGGAAGTAAGCTTGTCACCAGGCCGATGCTTCATGTTGATGGGTCGTCGTACAGCAAGAACAAGATTTCCAACTTGAAAAGATCGAAGGCGGACCCTGCGGTTGAACGTGTTGGTGAGACGGGCTTGGTAGCACTCAAGTTGCTGTTGTGCTTCGAGCCTCCTTTCATCGAGGGCTTCTAACTCATCCAGACGTAGGCGAGCATTCTCCTCCTGTGTAAGTCCTTCCAGAACAGCCATGCGCAGGGATGGAATCTTTGTTTCCAACGGCAGTATTGCTTCGACACCGTAGATAAGTGAGTATGGCGTCGCCTGTGTTGGAGTCCGGTAAGTTGTACGATACGCCCATAATGCCTCCGGAATTCTGTCATGCCAATCTCTTTTGGATTTAGAGACTACCTTCCGCAACAGGTTGCATAAGGTCTTGTTGAATGCTTCGGCCAAGCCATTTGCTGGGGCATTGTACATGGATGACTTGTACTGCTTGAATTTGAACTTCTCGCAGTGTTTGTCAATCAAGCTGTTGTAGAACTGCTTACCATTATCAGTGATGATGAATCGAGGGACTCCATAGCGATAGATCAGTTGAGTCCGGATGAAATTGGCAACATGCTCCTTCTTTACCTCTCTAAGTGGAATGGCTTCAGCCCATTTTGAGAAGTAGTCGGTTGCTGCGAGGATGTACAGGTAACCCAGGGATGACTTTGATAAGGGCCCCACTAAGTCGAGACCCCAAGCTTCAAAGGGCCAGGATAAGACAGTTGGATGCAGTGGCTCCGGTGGTTGATGTATGTAATTCGCATGAAATTGACAAGCTTGACAGGTTTTAGCAAATTCAATTGAATCACGTACCATAGTTGGCCAGTAGTATCCCATCCTTCTGAGTTGAAAGTGCAACTTAGGCCCTGATTGATGTCCGCCACAAACACCTGAATGTGCTTCAGCGAGAGCTTGTTTTGCCTCTTCATTGTCTAGGCAGCGAAGCAAAACTCCATCAAAAGACCTTCGATACAGAGCATCCTTGAGATATATGAAGCGGGGAGCTCGTCGTTGAATTTCTGTCTTATGACGACGATCTTCGGGCAGCTTCCCGTGCTGTAGGTAGTCAATGATTGGTTGGCGCCAATCCTCGTCCTCCGCGAGATGTATAGATACAGCGTTGGCTGCTGTAGTTTCTTCATCATCCTTCTGCGGCACTATCCATTTCTGGCATACGGCAACAACTGTAGCCTGGATTTCTGACTTTGCAAGAGAGGTGGCTAGGTTAGCCAATGCGTCTGCCTGAGTATTTTCTCGTCGAGGCACATGCTCCAAGGTGATGCTTTCAAATTCATCCATTAGCTGTCGAGCACGTTGATGGTAAGGTGCAAGGTCCTCTTTCTTCACTTCATACAACCCTGTAAGTTGGTTGATGACGAGTTGGGAATCTCCATGGACTTCTATAGTTGGAATCTTCATATCGACAGCCATTTGAAGACCAATGATCAAAGCCTGGTATTCAGCAATATTATTTGAACATAACTCACCGAGAATGATAGCATATGGTAGTATTTGTCGTTGAGGAGTGACAAACACTATACCGGCACCAGCACCATCACGTCTTGCTGCACCATCAAAGAACATCGTCCATGGTGGCAGTGTCTCAATGTAAAAGACCTCTTCATCTGGAAGATCATCTGTGAACTCCCAATCTGACGGAACAGGGTGATCTGCAAGGAAGTCTGCTAGAGCTTGTCCTTTGACTGCTTTTTGAGGCACGTAGACAATGTCGTAGCTTTGTAGGATTACTGCCCACTTGGCAAGTCATCCTGACAAGATTGGTCTAGATAAGATATATTTGACAGGATCAACTCTGGCAATGAGACGTACCGTGTGAGCTTGTATGTAGTGCCTCAGCTTATCAATGGCAAAGAACAGTGCTAGACATGTCTTTTCAATGGGCGAATAGCTCAGCTCCGGACCGTTTAGTGTTCTGCTCAAGTAATACAGGGCAACTTCCTTTCCCTGCTCGTTTTCCTATGCAAGCAAGGCTCCCAAAGATCTTTCCTGCGCTGCAATGTAGAGAATCAACGACTTTCCTTGAATTGGAGCACCTAGGACCGGTGGATTGGAAAGGTGCTTCTTTATACTCTCAAAGGCTTTGCTGCAAGCTTCGTCCCACTCGAAGTTGACATCCTTCTTCATCAACCGATGGAAAGGTTGACATCTCCCAGCTAAATTGGAGATGAAACGGCGAATGTAGGCCAGCTTTCCCTGTAGACTTCGCAGCTCGTGCAGGTTTTTAGGTTCAGGCATCTTTTGAATTGCCTCAACCTTTGACTGATCAACTTTGATTCCACGATGGCGCATCACGAACCCAAGAAACTTTCCTGATGTGACATCGAATGTGCACTTGAGAGGGTTCATTTTGAGCTGATGCCTCCGAAGTCTTTCGAACACTGTCTTGAGATCCTCGAGGTGGTCTTTGCGCTTCTTAGTCTTTACAACTAAGTCATCAACATAACATTCTACAATCTTATGCAGCATGTCATCAAAAGTTTTTTGCATGGCACGTTGATAAGTGGCACCAGCATTTTTTAATCCAAACGGCATAACTTTGTAGTAGTATATACCTTTTGGGGTGCGGAATGCTGTCAACTCCTCGTCTTCTGGTGCCATTCTGATTTGGTTATAGCCTGAAGAACCATCCATGAAGGACAATGCTTCGTGACCCGTTGTTGCATCGACTGTGATCTCCGTTATGGGCAACGGAAAGTTATCTTTCGGGTAGGCCCTGTTAAGATCTCGAAAGTCAACACATACCCTCAACTGTCCATTCTTCTTTCTTACCGGGACTATGTTGGCAATCCACGTTGGGTAGGTGACCTCTCGGATGAAGCCAGCATTGATCAGCTTGTTAACCTCCTCCTCGATTTGTGGAATGAGTTTCGAGTGGAACCGTCGTTGTGGCTGCTTGACAGAACGAACACCCTTCTTTACTGCTAGACGATGCACCGCAATTTTCGGGTCAAGTCCAGGCATTTTTTTGTAACTCCATGCGAACACGTCCCTGTATTGACTTAATACCCGAATATATTCTTGCTCTTCTTCTGCAGTAAGTAAAGCACTTACAAATGTAGGTCGAGGATCTTCTGGAGAGCCAAGATTGACCTCCTTGAGTTCATCAACAGTTGCTTGGCCACCATCTTCAAGTTCCGGGGGAGCCTCCTTCACTTCACCGTCTGATGAGTCGGACTCAGCCTCCTCGCTAATTGTGACATGAAATGCAGAACCTTTGACTTCACCTTCTTTGTTTGACTGGATAAGTCTGTCTTGTTTGGTGGTGGTGCTGATGGCACGTGCATCAGCTGCTCGGCTTCGGCTCTTTAGCGTGATCCGCACAGGTGGCTTCTCCTGATAGCCTAAGCCAGGTCGGGACTGTGATGTTTGAGAAGCGGCGCCATGTGTGGACGACAGCGTACCCATTGTGCTCGGGTTTGAGAAGTCATAGCCTGCCTTGGCCAAGAGCTTGTATGCATTAGGATCAAATCCTTCGTGTGTTCTTCTTTCTAGAAGTGAGCCGCCTTCGACTGCCCCCGTGTGTGGTTTGACGAAGCCTTTTAATGATTTTGAGGACAAAACCGGCTCAATCTTTGGTATCGGCAGAGTGTAAGTCTCCTTCAGGTTGTGCAGTTCCTTTTTGGGTTGGCTATGACCTTGCTCCTGTTTAAGATCAATACAATAAGAGAAAGGGGGTTGACCTTCTGAGCGTCGTGACTTCGGCACATAGCGTAGGACTGGAGTGGAGCTTGAAGATGCAACATCTTTCGGACGAAATTCAGCAGGCTGTGGCAGCTTTTCATTTGTTGGAGTCTGAGGTTGAGCATTGGCAGGTTCTTCGACAGCTTTTCCTTTTTTGTGGATGCCCCCAGTCCAAGTAGCTTTTGATGGAATGATCTCCGAATTGTCTGTGTCGGTGTAGAAGACTGCATCCGCCAAATGTGATTCAGCATCATCGAACGGCTTTAAGTCAGCATTGACCTTTTGAACACCACCATTGTAGTACTTGAAGCACTGATGCAGGCTTGAGAGCACAACTTCATTTCCATGAATCCACGGTCGTCCTAGCAACATCTTATACGTGGTACGTGCATCAATCACGTGAAATAGAGTGCTAGAAGTGAGATTACTGATAGTTACCTCCAAGCGAATCATCCCGATTGCTTTCTGTCCTACTTGATTAAAGCCATGAATCATCAGACGGCTGTCTGATAACTCATCAACACAGATGCCGAGCTCCTTTATGGTGGATTTTGGGATAATATTGACTGCCGAACCATCGTCGATCAGAATACGTCGGACCTTCTGTTCTCTCACATAGCCTGATACATACAACGGTCGATTGTGGGGTTTGGACCCTAGCAGGAGATCTTCATCTGAAAATGAGATAGCAGAGTAACATCCGACGTGATTTTGGGCCGTCTGTTGCTCCGCTGAGTTAGAATCATTTGATGGCTGTGATTCAGCTGAGGTCTGGAGAGTATTGCTGACTTGATTTTGCCACACTTCTGTTGATTGCAAAGCTATAAACAGCTGAGGGTTAGCGAGCAGGGTTTGGAGAGCTTCGTATACCTTCTCCGTTGTCGACATTTTATTGTCGAGCGACTCCTCCTTATGGTGTGTCAATTCTTCTGATGGTTTTGAAGTGATGGTGGTCTGGTTTGCCGAGGTTATGCCTTCCTGGTCCAAAATGATTTTATTCTGGCTTTTGAGCTTCATGATTAGCTCCTTCAGGACGGATGACTTACTATCCGGTGATATTTACAGAATCTTGGATCGCTGACTCGATCCTTTTCATTGGGCCGCTTGCACTCTGGGAGTTCGATCAGCTTTGCCTCCAAAAGTTGTTCAAGAATGTCAGGGACGTCTGAGTCGGGGAATGGATACTGCTTCTGCTCCAACTCTCGCAATGTCACCTTCCACCTTTCCTGTTGTTTTGGGTGAGTTATTTGGGTTGGAGGATTTACCTTAGCTTTGGCACCCACTTTTACTGGTGCGGCTTCAACAGTCATCACTTCTTTTCCTTTTCCGGAGCTGTTGGGTTTCTTAATCTCCCTTCTGCCCCCTTGCTGGTCCAACTGGATGGGAACCGTGCCTCCAGAGGTCTGGATGCTTATCTCCATATCATGTGCGCGGGTCGCCAATTCTTCGAAAGTTCGGGGTTTGACACCCTGCAAGATGTATAACAGCTCCCAATGCATTCCTTGGATGCACATCTCCACGGCAGAAGTCTCCGTTAGACGATCTTTGCAGTCCAAGCTGAGGGCACGCCATCTGTTGATGTATTCGACAACAGGCTCTCCTTTTCTTTGTTTGGTGCTGGTAAGCTCCATCATACTTACCGTCCTTCGAGTGCTGAAAAATCTGTTGAGGAACTCTCGTTGTAGCTGTTCCCAACTATCGATCGATTCTGGTTCAAGATTTATAAACCAGGTGAAAGCGGTTTCCCTGAGTGAACGAACAAACTGCTTCACCAAGAGATCTCTATAAGTCCCTGCGTTGTTGCAGGTTTCAACGAAGTGGGCGATGTGCTGTTTGGGATCGCCTCGTCCGTCGAATTGTTGAATTTGGGCGGCTGGTAGCCCAAGGGCATGTTGAGACTTTCGATCCGTCTGGTGTACGGTTTGACGTACATCTGTGATCCTTGGAAGGATGTAGCTTGTTGTAGTCGGATCGTATTGGCTATCATTTCCTGAAATTGTTGAACAGATAGCAAAGCTACAGAATTTGAGGGTGGCAGCTGTGTAGAACTACCTGGTCGCTTTTCTGCAGTGAAGATGTCGGCTGGTGTGACTTCTAGAGTGAAACCCGGTGGATATGGTTGCTCCTCGCGGATCTCGGGATCAATTTGGATCGGGGCTTTTCCTTTGAGAGCGGCGATCTGTTGATCTTTTTCCTCCACGACTCTGATCAGCTGCAAAATTTTGTTCTCCAATTCTGAAATCCTTTCTTCTGTACTGGTCGTGTTGGTCATCATGACGGCAACAGATGAGGCTCCGGGAAAGACTGAGGGAGAGAATTCTTCTGCTTCCTCTGTGTGGATCTCTACATAATGTGTTGGATTCTGTTGAGCGGGCTTTGTCGTGTTGCCCCCAGCTTCGATCGGGGTGGGTGATCGACTCCTCCATGCGGCAAGAGAGTCAAGGGAGATATCCTGTTGTGCGAGCTGTGGACTCTCTATTTCGATATTTTTTTGGGTTTGGACGGCAAGAAATTGTGTCCGTCTCCGGGTTTCTGGACCTGCGTACCCAGGTAGGGTAGTTGATGCAGGCAATGGAGCCGTTGTCTTCTTTTTTGTGGCAGCAGTTGTACTCCTTTTCGGTGCCATTTGATGTGCTGAACACCTGTAAAATTTTTTTTTTTTTTACTTTTTTACTTTTTACTTTTTTTTTACTTTTTTGTCTTTTTTTCTTTTTTTTTGTCTTTTTTTTTTCTCTCTCAGCTCCTCTTTTACTTTTTTTTTTTTAAGGAACAAGAGATGTGAGGTGAAGATGTCCCACCGAGCGTGCCAAAAATTTGTAAAGCGTAAATTTCGAGTCTAAAATAATTAAACTCGAAAATACGACAAATAAATTACAAATAAAAATTTAAAAATAAAAGAAAATTTACGTGGGATCGATCTCCGTAGATCCTCCGATTAGTGTTCATTTTTTGACTCCGTCAAGGGCTGCACGAGCTTGATCTTGACAGAAATAATTTCCACAACTTTTTCTTGAACTGGGTAGACTGAAATCGGATCTGATTTGGATGTTTTGACTACGATTAAGAACCGCAGAAACCTTATCTGAGCCGATCTGGCTTAATTTCACCGAGGGTCGAAGGGACTTATTCTCGGATGAGCTGCCTGAATTTTGCTGAGGGCCGTATGAGGTTTAATCCCAGCCGGATTTGTAGTAATTTGATATTTTTAGATCTATATTCTCATAAATTCAGATCTAGAGCGATCCAAGAATATAAACCTAAAAATAACTTTAGAAATGGAAACAGCAAATTTTTTGGGGCTTACCCTTGAAATATCTCTTAAAAAGGAGTTACGAGAGTATACTGCAGAATAACAGCACGTAAGAAAAGGAGAAATTTTCTTGAGAGATTTTCAAAATTTTCTTTTTCTCTCAAATTTTCTGGATTTTTCTGTTTACAGATTTGCTGAATATGTTTTGAACTGAGGGGAAGGGGCCTATTTATAGGGTTCCTTTCCCATGTGAATATCACATGGGAAAGGAATCTTTTTTAAAAAAATTTTCTTTGTTTACACTCTCACTTAATTTTTATTGAGAGACTCGAATTCATAACTTTTTTCTAATATTAATTGTTAGGATCAAGTGTATGCTATCACATTAAAAATTTAAATTATTAATTGAGATATAACTTTAGTTCCTTAAAACTTCTCAAGCCTACTAGTGAGGAGCTGTCCTTATCACCATAGATGGAAATGTTAAGTTGAGAGTTTTAAGAGAATTATGACAATATTACCCAACACATAAAACTTTTTCTTTGTTTTCTTTTTTCTTTTTTTCTCTTAGAAGGGATAGCCTGTTATGACAAGTTGGCAACGTTGTTAATATGTGATACTCTCATATCCCCACACAATACACAGGAAAAGGGGAAAGGACCTATCATATTGTTGCTGTTGTCGACAAAAGTTCGCTCAGATGGTGCACGTACCGCACCATCTAAGAAAAAATTACCTCCGCAAATTAGAGTGTTAAAAAAGTCGAAAATTTTGATTAATTGATAAAATTGAATTAAATTGAATCAAAATTTTAGTTAACTGAACTAATTTGATAATTGGTTAGCTGAACTAATTAAAAATCAAAAATTTTAGTTCGAAAATAATTTTTAATATTAAAAAATCGTGATTAATCGAACCGAACTAATATAAAATGTTATTTTATCATTGATCAGTTTTAAGGACTCCACTCTTTTATCTTAGCACCTTGCAGCGAGTATTTTCATTATTGTTTTGTTTTGGTTTGGAAGTGTTTATTTCTAAATTTAATGGTGCTGCCCATTTTAAAGGACTGAATACATATTATATTGAGTTTTATTGTTTTGAGCCTCCTTTTGCTATTTGGGAATAATATTCTTTTGCTTAAGTCAATTTCTTTTAAACACGGTTGTTTGTCACGATTAATGAACTTCATGTAAAATTAATATTCCCATGTCAATGCAAGGAGTTTTGAACTCTTAAAAGATGTTTGAATACGTATTGAGAATTAATAAATTTTTTAAATTTAGTTTTTTCCGTTGGGTTCCAAAACTAAACCAAATATTTCAAATAACTGAAATTTCGGTTAACCGAATTTTAGCTTGGGAATGGTTTTCTTTTTTATATAACCGAAATTTCGATTCGATTTTTAGTTGTAAGAGTTTAGTTTGGTCACTCCTACCCGGAAAAGATTGATATTATTATTATTATTATTATTATTGTTATTATTATTGTTACGGAAAAGTTTGGAATTTGGTGGCTTTGTTTTATTGATGGGTGGCCTAAAGAAATTATTTAATTCAAGAGTTTTAATCAGAAGTACGAGAGTGTTTTGAACTCAAGATTTCTTTGTCAATAAATACTCCAACACAATGTTAATAAATCATTGAATCGAAAAATTTAACTTATCAGGTGAGTATCGAGAGGATCACATATTAAACTCCTCGTGCCTTAATATACTTGTTTATATTTTTAAGGGGTTAATCTCAAAAAAAAAAAATTATGAACTTTTCAATTTTTTTTCTTAATCTATCATGAACTTCTATTTTTTTGAAATATATCATGAAGCCTTTAATTGGTTGCAAATCCATCATCCTATCATTTTATAGTAACAAATTTCATATTTATTTTAAAAACTGCAACCTTAAATCTCTTTAAAAAATCATAAAATTTTCCTTTCGAAATGGAAATGGAGTTTAAAGGTTGGGAATTTTGGAAATGAATGTGAAATCTGTTATTCTGATACGATATGAAGTGATAAATTTAGAATCAATTAAGAAGTTTGTGATACATTTCAAAAAGATAAGAATTCATGCAAGATTTAAACAAAAAACCAAAAAGTTTGTGGGTTTTTTTTTTTTTTGGAGATTGACCATTTTTTTTAAGTGTAACACACACATAATTTTATACTATATAAAATTAATTTCTCTGTTTTTTTTTTTTTCAGTTGAATCCCACTCAAATTTTATGTTTCACTCACATTTCATAGTAAGTTAACTGTTTTTTTTGGTTTTGTGTGAAAGAAATGGATAAGTAGAAATGGTATATTATAAATTCACTAAAAAGGATTGCACTAGATCACCACGTAAGATGGGCTACACTATTTATACTGAACTTGTAAGAGAACAAACTCTACGAAGCCTAATAAACATCATCAGACTATTTGTGATGCTACAAAGCTAATATAGTTTAATTTTACTACTTAATTAAGTAGAAACTCAAACCTATAATTTTTCAAATGAGACAAACTCCTCCACCGTCTCAATCACAAAGCAGTGATATTAAGTTATTAATTTTAACTTGTTTTACCTAAAAAGCGAGTGAAATCAAAAAATCTCTAAACTCTGGCTAGTAGTAGAAATTGCAGTTCCCTCCATGTGGGCATGCATGTGAATTGGCAGTGACAAGTCTCTACATAATTGAACTTCCAACGTCGAGCCACCAGATCAACCAGATGAGCCCAAGTGGTCCATTAATATCATTAAGAAGTTCTGGTGAAATTACTCAAGCACACTTTTAATTTAAAATGTAATTTTGG
Organism: Carallia pectinifolia; assembly: GCA_037832335.1. Taxonomy (NCBI): domain Eukaryota; kingdom Viridiplantae; phylum Streptophyta; class Magnoliopsida; order Malpighiales; family Rhizophoraceae; genus Carallia; species Carallia pectinifolia. The sequence goes on from CM075453.1 coordinate 14,295,306, forward strand.
GCATCAAAATTATTGTGTCCTTTACTTGCTCAAACTTTCATACTAGGAGACGAAGTCATCCGGATTCTATCCTTTTCTAAACTCTTTTGAATTTGGCCATGGATAAAATAAGGTGGTATGATTGAGCAAGTAATCCAAAAGATGTCTCAATCTGAAAACATCATCGTCATTGGTGCACCATTTTTCTCGCCGTAATTAAACTGTTACAGGCCCACCAGGATAAGCCTGTGGATGACTTTGCAGATGACTTGTAGATGATTTTTTTTTTTTTTTAGGCAGCAAATGTTGACCTGTAGATGAGTTTAACCTTCTTTTTTCCAACTTTTTTGGGCATATTCTGAATACAGAACATGGAAAGGCAACTTGCACGAAATGTTCTAGAGCGAGCTGAGCTCATTAGATTCCATCCAAACAATTGGCCGTCTTCCCAATAACCCGTGCCAATATTGCTGATGAAAAAAAAAAAAAAAGGAAAGAATTTCATAAAAAATTGTCATTTTTAGTTTAGTTTCGATTTTAAGAATACAAAACTGACGAAATTATACTAAACTGCCTCATAATATTAAAGCCAAAATTCATATTTTATAAAGACACGGATTACTCAAAAGAAACCTACCATCCCCACATATCCCAAACACTGTCACCCACCCTCACCCAACAGACCAAATGAAAACATGTTCATAATTTCGTGATCAAGTTTTCAATCAATCAATGTTTGTTGAGCAAGTCAATTAAATAAAGAGTATCCCCAAACCGACTTATTTTATCCGCAATCTATAATGATAGTTTAACTGATTTTATTCTTATTTTGGTCAGTTGTAATTTTGAAGATTTTCAAACCGGCAATAACAGTTTCAGTTTAAATATAAACATTAAACCGGCTCAAACATAGCCGCTTACACTCTTACCTTTAATCAACCAATAATGAGTTATAACCTATGCAGAGAAAATGGGTGACCATTTATGTGGATATTAGATAACTGCTGACTCAATTTGGCATGGAATTGAAGCATGAAGATCAGTACTTTTGGCGGCCATGTAAATAGTCAATGCAGCCGAGTCTCCTTCTGGACTGAACGTGCAATCTGGACACGGTTTGGGCGGGCCGCTGGCATTCCTCAATGGAAGCATCTAAATAGCCTTCTGGCCGCACTGAATTGTCCATGGACACAGAAGCTTCTAAGCAACCATTTTCTGGCCTCCCTGAATTGTCCTTATAAACAGAAGCGTCTAAATAACCGTGGGCGCCGTCTCTGAAGAAATGTACATACGGAAGCTTCCGTAACATTCATTCATGCATCCATTTTAACAACGGAAATACTTGCTGAGATGGGATCAATGTGATATGGGCATTAGATGACTTAATTTGAAAAAAGAAAAAATAAATAGGTTTTTAAATGTTATTAAATAGACTGTATGACCAATTTTTTATGACTTAAAATACAACTATATAGTGAAGTTTCTTTTCTTTTTTTTTTTGTAAGAAAAAACAAAAAAAAAAAAAAAAAAAGGAAAGAAGCTTTCATGTTTAAATCTATCTCTTGGAAATTTCCCAGTGGCAGGTATAGCTTATAGGGCCGCCTTCAGCAGCCCGTCTCTGAGGAGATGTGATAAAATCAAAGTAAATCAGCTCATCTAGAAATTGGGTTTGGGTCTACTTGAGCCTGCTTTTTCAGTAGACTAATATTTTTCTTTTTAAGAAAATTTGTAGAGATTCTACCAAAAAAAAAGAAAATTTGTAGATTAGGGTTTGAACTCTACACTTAAAACTAAGAGTTTAAGTAAATCTAACACTATAGTTTATGGTTAATGGTTTGCGTTATGGATATTGCGACTTTTACTAATTAATTAGTGAAGATTATTCAGATGTTGATGTGCTTGAAGTGCTTAAAATCTATTATGTGCATACAATTTCGACTATAAAGACAATGCATCCAAAGCTCTTAAGCCTGACACATGAAGTGGTTCATTCGTTCTCATTTCTGAAGGAGACTTATTTGTGCAAATTCTTGAGTTGCAGTCTTAATATGACATGTAATATTTACAAAATAAATCATGAGCTCATATTATTAAATAAGGCGCTTGAAATTTTAAATCCACTTAAAAAATTAAGTTAGTGGCAGGAAAAGTACAAAAGTATTATAAGTATTTTAAGTCTTGTCAGATTTATATATTTTATCAATATAAAACTTTATACTTTCTAACAAGCTTCTTACTCAATGATTTTCCCTCTTTCTTGAATTTTTTTTCTCTATTTTACTAACAACAGTTTCTGTGGTAAAGTTGTAAGCAATATACCATCGATAAGTATTTTCTTTCTTGTTCCAAAGAGATATCTTACACATTTCAATTTTAAATCTGAGGAAAAATGAGAGCACTCATCTGAACTTTCTTTAAATTTTACAATTTATGTATGGAACTTTGTGCAACACGAACACTTTTTTTCCCCTCATGCGCAAATTGTTTTATGGAATGTGCATGAAAATACAAGTAAGAAGTAAATTTGAAGTTTAGTGTTCAAACATTGGGAAATTAAATTTTCCAACATTTCCCCCTACATCCCTTGCTAGAGGGAAACATTAAATCATTTTATGATGGAACAACTTACAAGGTAAAATACAATCTAAATAATAGTCTAAATATTATCTCATCTCTCTTCACAAATTTAACAATCATTCCTCTTATGCCCATCCTTAAGAACCAAAGTTACAAACTAGGAATTGACTCTTATGCAGAAGCTGCAATGCAATGTCAGGTGTCCCAATAACTTCCGTATTAACCACATGATCATATTGAATGGGTACCATCCCCAACCTCAAAATTAAATACTATAGTCTCAGAAAAAAATTAATGGATATGGATGTTAGGAAATGAAAGAACCAATTAATATGCTTACTATTTCCTAAAAAAAAAAAAAAAAAGCTTACTAATTACCTTCTGAGTCATGGCAGTGTCTGTTTTTTGTTTTTATTTTTTCCCTTTTTTCAGGGCTATTAGGGACGCATTGGTTATGGAGTTACACAAGTAGAGTATAAATATCTTTTATAGGTCTTTCCATATACATAAGAGGGCTTGGTAAGAAGTTAGCAGTAGCAGTAAGCTAACAGAAGAAATGAAAATAAGCCAGCTGAAGTCTTCCAGGTATTGGGCTTATGTTTGTGACATGAAGACCATTTATGAAGTTGCTTTTAGAAAGGCCCGTTGATATATTAACTTGGTATGCCTTAAAGCAGATGGTTACTGAATTGTTTGCCCTATTTAAGTACAAGAGTTCAAATTCGGTCCCTTCTCCATCAAGTTGTACGGGACTTGCCCCTTGTGCAAGACCATAACAAGCGTTTTCTTTTTTCCTAAAATTTTGTTAAGATGACTTTACATGCTATGTTTATCGATGTATTAAAATGAAAAAAGGAAAAGTTCTGTATGAACTTAAATTTCATGAACTCTAGTAGATCAAAGTGATTTTATATTATGTAAATCCTAGTATTAGACCTGCGCAAAGAGCCGGTTTATTAAATTTATTAAAAATTTTATTTTCGCTTAATCAATTATAATGAATTTTCTATTGCAACAAATATTTTCACATAATTATATGTTAAAAAAGAATAAAAAATAAAAATAAAATAATTATAATCAATTATAAGTACTAACCTTGATAAGATTGTTTGACTGAAAAAATTAAAACATGAAATTAGAAAAATATAGTTAACAGAAATTTAAAAAAATAATGTGAGTAAAGTATATTTCAATATCTTTTACTAGTATAATGTAAAAACAATAAAATCGGAAATTAAGAAATTTATTTGAGAGAGTAATAAAATCATGAGAAAGAGAATAACAAATTTTCTAATTTCAATAGATATTTTTATATAATTATATGTAAAAAAAAGTTACGAAAATAACTAAAAAAATATAATTGATTAGAAATATTAATTTTGGTGAGAAATTAAAGGTTGTACTTGATTTTCAAATATCAGCACGTGATTGGGCATTGATACGCAATAGTCATCGCTTCAGCCAAACAATTTTTTTTTTTAACAAGCTTCACAAAAGCTTATTCAATAGCCAATGAATGAAAAAACCCAACTTGTCTGTGAAAGCAGGACCTAAAGCAAACTTAGAATTAGTTGAAAGGTTATATATAGGATAACAAAAGTTAAAAAAAAAAAAAAAAAAAGGGTTGGCCTATCTCGTTCCCCACTTGCGAACTAAATACTACAAAGTTGTTGATGGAACAAAAGTAGAAAAAAAAAAAAAAAAGAGTGATGAATGGAAATTGTGCATTGGTCATGCAATTTATGATACTCATAGCTTATAAAAAGAGGTTATGCGATTCATGGTACAGCTTACAAAGGTCATGAAAAATAAACTGAAACAATGCATCTATCCAAACGCATCCACTCACGGCTCATTATACCATAAAAAACAAATCAATCAAAATTTTCACGTAAGTTCATAATCAATCAAATCAATAATAAGCAAAGAAAATTTTACTGCAGACTCTAACTTTTAAAAAATAGCCCAAGTGAGAATTAATATCTAAGATTGAAGAATATAGATGAAAGAAAACAAAAGAATAATAATATAAGTAAAAGATATTTGTGCTTTATCAATGTGAAAAAGAGAATTGAATGAGAATCTCAAAATTTATGGAAATTAAAATTTCAATTTTAATATAATTCTAAAAAAGAATAAAATCTTAATTGTAGCAGGATATGATGAAAGACTACAATTATAAAGAATTTATTAAATTAAAAAATTTAAAAATTCAAAATTAAGCGTTTGATAATTTAAGTACTAGAAGCTGCCATACTCGATGTATGATGTGCGCGATATACGGATTTATCAAATTTTTATTCAAAATTTGAATAAGAAAACAATCAAATATTAAGTATTTTATTTGTTTTCTAATTCCTTTGATAGTTAATTTACATTTAGAAAAACAAATAGTTGAATTAAATTGATTTTAAGAAGATAAAAAAAGGTTTCCTTTTGGTTAACTTAAAATAAGTTTCCTTTTGATTTTCATATATCCCTCTTTAAAACCTCTGGCATCGGTTTTACGAACAAAAATTTATATGTCCTCAGTGTAATTGATGGTTTCAGCTTCTCATGGCGGCAAACTCCCATTATCAGGTTTTCTGTGCTGCTGGAATTATATCATCCCTGTAATACTGCTTTTTAAATATTTTTTTTCACTAATTTCCTCGAATTTTATTAAAAAAAAAAAAAACTCATAACCTGGTTTATGCCCGATTATACCAACACGGAAACAAAAAACATGAGCACTATCTAAAAGGACAATACAAAAACCACGATGACTGAAAAAAAAAAACACAAAAAGACAAAGATAAAGGTCCAACACCACAAAGAGCAAACAATAATCAACACCGAAAATTCAATAGAGTTGAAAATCTATTTATATATTACTATTGACCACTCATATTGATTTTTGGGTCGTAGCTCGTATTAAACCAAAAATCTATTTTAATGAGTTGAAAATCGTTCAATGACCAATATGTATAAACAGTAAACTTCCATATCTCAAAATATATTTTTATATAGTTATATGTAAAAATAAATTGAGAAAAAATTATAATCAAAAACTAAAATAACTATATCAACTATAAGCACTAACTTTAATAAAAAATTGTTTGGGCGTAAAACTAAAATATGAAATTGAGAAATCTAATTAAGAGAAAGTAAAAGAAAATCACCATAAAAAATAAAGAACTTTATAATTTTCAACAAATATTCTTATGTAATTATATGTAAAAAAAAAAGGAAAAAATTATGATAAAGAACTAAATAACTGTAATTAATTATTAGCACTAATCTTGAAAAAAATTGAGCTTGTGTCCATATTAATTCCATCATTTAACCAGCAAGCTCAAGGAGGGAACAAAAAAAAAAAAAAAAACTGTATCTAGCTTTAAACTTTCTGTAATAACAATCCGTACTTGTAAACCAATGTTTGTAAACTGTTACTTGTTAGTTAAAAGTAACATGTTGATAAATCATAACATGTTAACGCCTCTTATGTTCGGAGCATAAACAATTAAAAATTCCATAGTTTTCCTACTTCCTAAGTTGTCGAACAATATAGGTTAAAGCAAAACTAAGCAAATATAGAGAACTAAAATGAAACACTGAACATACTTGTTTACAATATGTAGGGGCAACTCTTCCTTGGAACGAGAAAACTTTGCTGGAGAAATTTTACACGCATCTGCAAGGTGAATATCACTGATATGCAGAAAATCAAGATTAAAGGACAATTAAATAAATAGAGCATGAGACAGCCACAAGTGTCGTCCACAAAATCAACAACAACAATATTTTGCCGTAAAATATTATTAATTTAAACACTAACCTTGATAGAAAATTCTTTAAATGAAAAAGTTAAAACATGAAATTGCAGAGAGAAAATAAAAGAATAATAATACAAGTAAAGTATATCGTGCTTTTACAATAAGAAAAAGAGGACTACAATTATTGAAATCTGGAAAAATTGAAATTCTAATTATAATATAATACTAACAAAGACTAAAATTATTAAAATCATAATTCTATTAGAATACTAAGAAAGATTATAATTATTAAGAATATAATAAATTTAAAAATTTAAAAATCTATAAATTGAATTTTTGATAATTCAAACACTAGAGGCTACCACGTAAACATATGAATATTCTATATGCATTCATTATCATATTTTATATATGGTATATATAGACTAGTAGATAAGCCCAACGTGTGGAATTGTAAAATTTGTTAAGAATTTTATTTTCGCTTTTATTTTATTCAAAATAGAAAGATAAAAAGTCATTTAGTTGAGTACTATTTGTGTTTTTTTCAATTCTATTTGAACTAAGTTCGGTTTTGTAGTTAATTTAGATCTAGAAAAACAGATAATTAAATTAGATTATTTTAGGATAATTTTATGCTAAAAAAGTAGGATTTGAGAGAAGTTTTTTTTTTGACCTTTTGATAAAATAGTTCTTTTTTTTTCTTTTAAGTAAAAATAAGTGAATTTGAGATAATATTTTATCTATATCATATATATAAATAAAACAATGGAAGTATAGAGAATATTTACTTGGTTACGTAACAATTTCTGATACTAAGATTCTCAAAAACTTAATTTCTAGACTTTTAAAATTTTTAATTTAATAAATTCTCAATAATGGTAGTATTTGTATTATAATAGAATTAGGATTTTAATAATCGTAATTTTTCTTTGTATTCTATTAAAATTAAAATTAAAATTTTAATAAATTTTAGTATTATCTATATGTAACTATATAAAGCCAAAGTTGAGAGAAAATATTAGGCTTTCTCTCTCTATTATGTGGCAACTTCTCATAAATTTGTAAATTAAAATATTAAAATATTTTATAATTTTTAAATTTCTGTTATAATTAGGATTAGTATTTTATAAATATGATTGTAAGTAAATAAGAATTATATTGATTTTCTATAGTACTACTTTGAAAATATTAGGCTTTCTCTCTCTATCATGTGGCAACTTCTCATAAATTTGTAGATTAAAAATATTAAAATATTTTATAATTTTTAAATTTCAGTTACAATTAGGATTAGTATTTTATAAATGTAATTGTAATTAAATATGAATTCTATTGATTTTGTATAGTACTACTTTGAATCTAATTAAATCATTATAATTATAAATTTTTTGTAAATTAAAAATATTATAATATTTTATAATTTTCAAATTTCTGTTGCAATCATAATTAGAATTTTATAAATTAATTAATATAAATTTAATTTTAATCAAATAAAAATTTTATTGATTTTGTATAGTTATACTTTGACTCTAATTAAATATTTATAATTATAAAATTTATTTATAATAAAAGAAAATAAAAAAAATAATATAAAGTATTATAAAATTTTTATTCTAGAATAAAAATTATTTAATATAAGAATATTGAAAATGAAAAATCGGTTTGTAGTCTTTCTTAGGATTTGAATAAAATTAGGATATCAATTTATAAGATTTCTTAGAATTTAAACAAAATTAAAATTTTAATATGCACACAGTTATCTTTCTCACAATATAAAATCGTAAGTATATTTCACCAAAATCCATATTCTCCGTATTCTTTTGTTCTCAATAATCTTTGCCTTCTCTAAGCTATATTTCTCAATCATAAGTAGTAATTTCTCATCTGAATTATTATTGTTTTTTGGTAATCATATGTGTAGTCTTTTGTTCTTGGTTAGTTTCTCATCCTAATTTTTTTGGTAGTAATTTCTACATGTAAGCCAAAGGGAGTTAATACCCAGTTTCATATTGTCTTTTGTTCTTGAATGATTTCTTATCCAAATTATTTTGATTCTACATTTAGTCCAAAGGAATTTAATGTCCAGTTTCATATTATTATTTGCTGAGGTTGTTTCCAACTTTGAATTTATTGTCTATTCTTTATGTTTGCTTCAAATGTGTTTTATTGTTGTTTTTTTCTATTTTTGTCAGCTTATGTTGATTAATAATTGTGGGCATGTGTTTTGGTTAATAATTTTCATTGCATATGAATCATTGATGCTTTGAGGCTTGGTTATTTCTGTTGGAATTATCTATCTAAGTTGGTAGATTTTTCAATATTACGTTTTAACTTTTTCATCCAAATTAAGGTTGGTGCTTATAATATAATTATAACTATTTCAGTTGTTTTAGTTTTTTAATTATAGTTTTTTCTTAATTTTTTTTTTACATATGATTATGTAAGAATAGTTTTTGGTATTAGAAAAATTGAAAGTTACAAGAAGAAATTTGAGATTTTGAGGTGGTGTCGTTTGAAGACCAACAGCATGTCTCCCAAGTGCGGATCATCTTCTTCTAAAGGTTTGTGGCTTTGTGCTCTAACACTTTTCAAATAAATTGATTGTTTGGCCTTTGAAAATATAACGACCTGTGAAGAGTATGAAAATTTATTTCGTTGAGAGACGTAAAAGAAGATAGGGCTTGCTTCTGTGGAGATTATTGGTAGGCTTAGCATATATAGAGCAACTATTCATTGTTATTCACTGTATGTGATACCATTGATGCATTATACCCCCAGCAATAGAAATATTTTTACTTACACCTGTGCATACCTAATAAATTGTGATAAAATACACTATCTACCCATGCAAATTATTAATCTTTTTATTTTTAAATTGATGCACATGTAAATTGTGCATTATCTGCAAATTGTGTTATTAATCTTTTTCAGGTGGTAACTAATATTTTTACTATAGATAGCTTTTATTTTTTTAATCTACGTTGTGATTGTCTTTTTTATTTTTAGTATCTAATATATAAATTAATTTTAAATTAACTATAAAAAGAAACTTGTTTTAAATTAATTTCAGAAAACAAAAAAACTTAATATTTAATTTCTTTAACCAAATTTTAAACAAAATTTAATAAATCCGCGTGTAGTACGGGTTTAATTACTAGTTATATATATATATATATATATACCATCCTCTGCTTTTTCTTACTATAAAAGTACAAATATTCTCTGTTTGTATTATTATTATTATTTTTTATTTTGTTTTAATTAAATTTCTCAATTCTCAATTTAATGCTTATAATTAATTATAACTATTTTTTTAATTATAGTTTTTACGGTATATGCATATAATCAATTGTCCTTTAGTTTGCTTTTTTGTTTTGTTTTTTTTTTTTATTGTAATTATCAATTAGGTGCTGGTTTTCCTCTTTGCATATTCCTATACCGTACTTTACGAGGATTGAGTCACTGAATTTTGTGTCTCAATCTTGTGAATGTTGATATCAGTGTATATACATGTATATGGAAAAACATTGTTTTTTCTCTTTATTTTCATTTATTCATTTAAAGATACGAATGACAAGATTTTTCAAAAGTTAATTTATTTGAAATTTTATTTATTTTTTATGAATTACTGAAGAAGGACATACTTCAGCCAAATCTGTTAAAAAATTTTGCCTTCTAAGCTGTCCCAAAAGTTACTAAACCTCAGATAATTAATTCCTTTCATGTTTTCCATTATATATTGGCTGAGCTCTTTTACGGGATCATAACGCAATGCGGTGTATTGTATAATTAATTCAAAATATATCTGAATTTTCGGTTGTGGAACCAAAATTCCAATACCACGTCCTCTCTTTTACTTTCGGTGTTATAATAATACATTATTGTTACACACCCACACACACAATACATATATTGGAATTAACTAAAAATATATCTAAATTTTCGGCCACTGAACAAGAGAATTTCAATATCTATTATCTCTTTTGCCATGTCCTTCGCCCCTGCACAATATATGATGAGTTCTTACTCGGTGAAATTTTTGTTAATTTTGAAATTTTTAAAATTTTTTAATTTAATGAATTTTCAACAATTTTAATCTTTTTTCGAATAGAATTAGAATTTCAAAAATTATAAGTTTTCAATAATTATAGTCTATTTTAATATTCTATTAAAATAATTTTATACTTTAATTTTAGAATCAGTCAGTGTAGTATTTAAATGACTTCGACAAATTTTAAGGCACCAAAAAATAATATGTGTGTAATTATGAAATACATAACTAACCAACTAAAACAAAAAAAATTATTAATCCCGCGCATTGTGTGGATTATTTACTAATATAAAATATACTTACGGAGCTAGAGAGAATATTCACAAGTGGAAGCATCTCGTACTTGAATTTTCAAAATCCCAATTCTACAATTAATTGAAATTACAATTGTAATTTTAATAAAATACTAAAAAAGACTACAATCATTAAAATTTAAAATGAGAAAGACTACAATTTTAGAGAATTTATTAAATTAAAAAATTAAAAAATTTCAGAATTGAACTTTTAAGAATTTCAGTAACATAGCGTGTCATGTAAGTATGTAAATATTCTCATACTTCCAAAATTATATTTAATATATTGATTTTATACAATATGAGATATGCAAATAAATGATAAATATTAATATGTCTTTTTTTATATTGTATAAATTTCATCAATATTATATAATTCTTTGCATTTAATATAAATTCTTTTTTGTGTATATCTATCTATTTCAATTCACTTTGGAAACGTAGATCACGTCGTCATCGCCGGTTTCATCGATTTGCTCCATTTACCAATCTAAGGTAGATATGTCGAATTGAATCATCAAGTGGGATTCAGATTGAATCAGCTCGAATTTGAATCATGTCGGGCCAAGTTATTTTTAAGTCGAGTTTCTTTGGATTTAGCTGAACTTGTGGGTTGACAAGTTAACAGTTAAAAAATAATTTTTTTTAATTTTTGGCTAATTTTACCAAATATTAGAGTATTTTTAAATTTATTATTTATCATTTACATATGCATATTTTTTATTATTTTTATATTAAAATTTTTATACTATCACACAAATTCTCTTTCGTTAATTTTTTATTTTATCATATATCAGACTAGGTGAAAATATATTAAGACTTATATTTTATTTTTTTTTTGCATATACCTTGTTTTAAAAATGTATAATTATGGTGTATACACACACACACACACACACACACATATATAGGTTTAAAAATTTTAAAATATCATAAATATAAAAAAGAAAATTAATTAATTATATAAAATAAATAATATAATATTAATATAATATTATTAAATATAAATAGTAAATCAAAAAGTACATTAATTAGATTTAATATATATTTTTATGTTATACAAAAAATAAATTAGTCTGCATATATTGTGAGTAATTTTTGTGCGTGTAAATATAAAGTAATAAATAAAAATATAAAAATATAAAATAATAAGTTTATTTTGCTTTCATAAATGAATGTTCATCAAATCTATGGTGAAAATAATAGAAACTAAATTTTTCATAATATAAAATTTATGATTAAAATGTTATACTCTTTTATATTACTTTTTTTTATGCTCTATTGAGAAAAAAAGTAGGGTGGCGGGTCGTTACGGTTCAAGTTGAGTTTGACCATAATTTCAGATTCAAACTATATTTAGATGGGGTGGAGTCAATATTTGGCACCTCTACATAATAAATAGTAACTAAGCAATAAGTTTGATTAAGAGAAAGGAAAATTCTTAGTAAATTTCATAATTATCAAAATGGGTCTAGACATTGACATAATAGAAGACATGTCACTGATCGAACTTATTGCCTAGTTACTATTTATTATAAATAGGTACTTAAGATATAATTAATAGTTGAGTTTTGGTGTAATCAATAGCTTAAAAGGGAAATATTTGGTGACTCTTATCTATGACAAATAAATTTTTTTTTGTCAAAAAATAATTGGATGTGTAATCAGACTAATGAAATGTGTAACAACATCGATAAAGCATGCAACCATGCTAATAGTATGTGCACACAATGGCTTGTATATTTTATTGATACTGTTACATATTTATCGATCTGGTTGTACAACTAAGTATTTTTTTACAAAAAAATTTAAAAAATAATATTTTATGCACGATGATGTCAGATGATCAGATGGCGTTATTATGACAAAAGACGTGGCTAAAACCTAGGTCCTTGTACTCGTGCTCTATCTATAAATTTAGTAAACAAAAGAAAATGCTACTAAATGAATTATGTGACCATTTTAATCCTACCTAAAATACAGTTATTTAGTGATACATTTTTTAAAAATTGACCAACAGTTTGACTATCGATTAATGCAATGTTATCTGTCCATTTTGAAAATTCTCAATTGTGGGCAACGAGTGGCATGGATAAGAGCCAAAATTGTTGGGTCTTGAGTCCCTTCCTGTGTAGAGAAAGTCCATGTTAGATTGTGTTTTGTGTAATCCAACGAGGGGTATTTTGGTTCATAACCCAAAATACTTAATTATGGTATAAATATATGTTTAGGTTGTTAGAAAACCAAATTTGAGAGAGAGACCACAAAATAGAGAGAAAAGAGAGTACGTATGTTGGAAATTTTTCTCGCTTGAGGTAGTCATTTATGGCCTCACAATCAAAAGACGAGTCTTAGTCCGATCGAGCCGAAATTTGGTGAGTTGCTAGAGGACAGATAGTACTTGATTCTGTACATCAAAGATTGGCTTTTGTTGACTGTACATCTATGTTTTTATCAATTTCCATGGGTCCACATTCTAGGCAATTTTTCTGTGTGCAGTTTTAATTAACCTTGCAATTGGAAAATGATTTGTGGTCTGATCGAGCTGATTTTTTGTCAGTATATAGGAGACGCATATATCTTAATTGTGGACTGTTGATTGTTGTTTAGAGTTCTACATGTACTGGTTTTTGGGTCAGAATTGAGACTCAGATTTCTAATAATACTATGTTCTTTCATCTATGATAGTTTTAGTAAAACCATGTCGATGAATAATCGTCAGTGATCTGACTAAGCTGAAATTTGGTTAGTTGATAGGGACATATGGAAGTTTTGTTTGAACGGTTAGATTGTCGTTTGATGTGTTTGAGGTGTTTGAACCTTTGCTTCTCTATTGTTACAAATCAAGGTTGTTCGATTTGTTTGATGAGTTTGAGGTTATGTACCTTTTGTATAACTCACTATTGATTATAATGGAGTTGATTTCTTGATGGAAGCGTCTCATGGTTTTTACCCTTGATTTGGAGGGGTTTTCCAAGTAAAAATTTGATATGTTCTTTTTTGAGATTATTTGTTTGTCATAATTGTTATTCAATCAGTTCTTCGCAGGTTCAAGTAAGCGCAATGGGCTTCTTGGGATATTTGACTTTATTGTCCCTCTCCCAAAAAAGTGGTATCAAAGCTTCTTGCAGTGTATTTTGGCTTGTTTGAATGATGGATTCGACTTTGAATAAAATGATTTGCCTGAATGGCAGTAATTATCATATTTAGAGGAATAAAATGAAAGTTCTCCTATTTGTGAAGAAGTTGCATTTGTTGGTGTTTGTTACTACTAAACCTGAGTCAAATCCGATGAGGAATGAGAATTTGAGCATAAACAGGTTTGTGGTTTTATTCAGCAGTTTGTTGATGATATTGTCTACAATGACGTTAGCAGTGAGACACATGCACGAACTGTGTGAGCAAGCTTGAGACTTTTTATGCTTCAAAGTCTGGCAATAACAAGTTACTCTTTTTAAAACGATTGATACAGTTGAGACACCGAGAAAGAAGTTCAGTGGCCGATCATTTGAATGATTTTCAAGGAGTTACTAATCAGTTGTCAAGCATGGGCATCAAGTTTGGTGATGAGATTCTTAGGCTGTGGTTACTTGCTACTCTACATTGTTTTTTGGGAGACCTTTCGGATATCATTTACTAATGTTGCCACTAATGGTGGTATCTATGGAACTCGTGAAGGGCGGTGTGTTGAATAAAGAGATGAGAAGAAGGTCATAAGATTCATCTTTATGTTTCAAGGTTCTGGTTATTGATAATAAAGGAATAAGCCAAGACAAGAAAAATGGTAAAAAAGATAAAAGTGAAAGCCAAAGCAAGTCCAAGTCGAATTTTAAGAATCTCAGTGCTATTATTATGAGAAAATGGGTCATATCTAAAAGTATTGTTACAAGTAGAAGAGTGAAAATACAGATGTCAGTGATAAGAATGAGTAAAAGAATGATGATAATGACCGTGTTGCTACTGCATCTACTTCTAGTATAGATGACATCATTATTGTTTGTGACGAATATTTGATCAATTTGATATCTCATGACCCAGATTAGGTGATCAATAGTGGTGCCTTACTTCATGTTACTTCTCGGAAAGAGTTTTTCATAACATATACACTTGGTAATTATGGAGTGCTAAAAATGGGTAATAACGACTTAACAGAAGTCATTGGTATTGGTGATATTTGCTTGAAGCATACCAATGGAGCACAACTAACATTGTGGGATGTTAGACATGTCCCAAATATCCATTTGAATTTGATTTCAACGAATAGACTTGATGATGAAGGTTATTATAGTACCTTCAATGATGGTCAGTAGAAGCTTACTAAAAGCTCTTTGGTTGTGGCTTGTGGTATAAGCGACTCAGCGATGAGAGTGAAAAAGTGATGAATTGTTTGGTAAGGAAAAGCCAACTTCCAAGTTTGAAGAGTGCAGTTCTGAAGAAGTGCCCTCGCTATTTGGCTAGGAAATAGAGTAGAGTTACGTTCAAGAGTCACCCGCCTTCTAAATGTCAGAGTTGCTCGAGTTGGTGCATTCTGATTTCTGTGGTCCTTTGAAGGTACACTTACTTGTGACATTTATTGATGATCACTTTAGGAAGCTTTGAGTTTATGCTCTAAAGACTAAAGATCAGGTCTTCGATGTTTTCAAGTAATTTCATGCCTTGGTTGAGAGACTGATAAGAGAGAAGTTGAAATGTGTCTGTACTAAAAATGGTGCTGAGTATAGTGGCCCATTTGATGAGTATTATTGGACTAATAAGATTCGACACTAGAGAACACCTCCAAGACACTACAGTTGAATGGCTTAGCTAAAAGGCTAAACAGAACATTGATTAAGAAGGTTAGATGTTTATTTCTTAGATACGAACTGCCTAGATCCTTTTGGGGTAAAGCCTTGAGTACAGTGACACATGTGATCAACCTATCTTTTACTATTCCTTTGCATGGAGATGTTTTGAATAGAGTTTGGTTTGGCAAAGAAGTCTCTTATAATCATTTGCGAGTCTTTGGCTGTAAGGCTTTTGTTTGTGTCCCTATAGTGTATATTTCTTGGTTATACGGAAGATGACTTCGAGTGTCAATTGTATGATCCGGTTAAGAAGAAGCTTGTCAGCAGTAGAGATGTTGTGTTTTTTTAGGATCAGACTATTGAAGATATTAAGAAGGTAGCTTCTTAAGTTACAGATAGCTTGGCTGATATTGATCTAGTTGCTCAAACACCTCCAGTTGATTCAGTTGATGTTCAGGGTGACGTTCAGGAACATGATGAGAATGTTCACTAGGCTCATGGCAATATGCAGAATGCAGGTGATATTGATACTCCCATCAAAGATCACCCACTTGCAACTCCATCTCCTTTGTAGCCACAAAGGTCTAGCAGAATTACAGTGCCTTTTTACGTGATAATCTCTTGATACATATGTGTTGTTTATTGTAAGGGAAAACCAGAGTGTTGTGAAGAAGTTGAAAGTGAGCACAAGTATCGTTGGTTTGAGGCCATGAATGTTGAGTTGAGGAAAAGCTTGTATTGTTTGAAACAAGCGTTAATATAATGGTATAAAAAGTTTGAGTTTGTTATGGGGAGCAAGGCTACATAAAGACTACTTCTAATCGTTGTGTTTTTTAGTCTATGTTATGTCCTTTAATGGTTGGGACATTACCTCTGCATAGTTGGGAAAGGGAGAATGAATATATGTTTAGGTTGCTAGAAAGAGAGAGAGGCGCCAAAATAGAGAGAAGAGGGAGTTGTGGCTATTGAAAATTTTTCCAACATGAGGCAATCATTTTTAACATCACAATCACAAGACGAGTCTTGGTCCAATTAAGCCGAAATTCGGTTGGCTGATAGAGGATAGATAGTACTTGATTTTGAACAGTGGAGATTAGATTTTGTTGACTGTAAGTTTGTGTTTTTATCAATCTCCATGTGTCTGCGTTCTAGGTGATTTTTCTCTGTTCAGTTTTGATTAACCTTGTAATAGGAAGGCCATTTGTGTCCGATCGAGCTTATTTTTTATCAACGTATAGGGACACATATATCTTGATTATGGACAGTTGGATCATTGTTTGGAGTTCTACAAGAATATGGTTTTTGGTCAAAACTGAAACTCAGATTTCTAGTAATACTATATTCTTTTTTCTATGACATTTTTGGTAAAACCTTATCAATGAAATGTTATCCATGGTCTAATTAAGTTGAAATTTGGTCAATTGATAGGAGACATCTAGAAGTCCTGTTTGAACAGTTTAATTGTCATTTTGAGGTCTGCATCTCGGGTTGTTGTTGACAAAACATGGCTTGTTTGTCTTGGAGAACTTTTTGCCTTCTCTATTGTTACAAATTGAGGTTGTTCGATTTGTTTGATGTGTTTGAAGTTGTGTACCTCTTGTATAACTTACTTATTAATTATAGTGGAGTTAATTTTTGGACCGAAGCATCCTCTAGTTTTTATCTTTGATTTGCAGAGATTTTTCACATAAAATTTTGGTGTGTTCTCTTTTGTGACTGTTTATTTGCCATATTTATTATTCAATCTGTTCCTCACAGGTTCAAGTAAGTGGGAAAGGCTTTCTTGAATATTTTACTTTGCTATCCCTCACCCAACAAAATGGCATTGGAAACAACACTATTTTAATTTAAAGTCAGTCAGTTCGGTTCAATTGAATTAATGAATCATTTAGGTTACAAAACTCAGTCGAATTTTCTGGTTTTAGTGTCTATTTGGTTTTTTGGTCTACCTGACTAGTTCGTTGGGTACCTGTCTAATCCATTGAACCAAACCTAATTTGATTACACTAGTAATTATTATTTTGCAATTAGCAGTATACATAGGCAGTTTGAGTCGACTTAATTTTTAGGGCTCCCTTTTAAAGCCAGAGGATTTTGTAGCCGAGGGACGTCTTGAATGTAATAAACAATCAACTTTAAGTAAAATATGAATGTCGTTACTTAAACTTGATTGTTTATTACATTCAAGATGTTCTCTAACTCCAAAATGCTTATGACTATTAACTTTTTTCCTAATTCTTATATGCAAACCAAACCATTGGCAGTGTATTGAAAATCTTCAAAACTACATCCAAACCAACATAAGAGTGAAATCAATAAAATCATCATTGACTATTGCGAATTGATTTAGTTAATTTAATAGTTTAAATCATGTTATATAAGGAAAAAAAAAAAGTGTTGATTAAGGGTTTAAAGTTCTATATTATAATGTGCAGTAGCTAGTTTATTGGATTATCTCAGACTAATCAAACTAGACATGATTTGATTACACTAATAAATATTATTTAGCAATTAGGAGTATACGAGAGTGAGTTTGAGTTGGCTTAATTCATATATTTAAATCAAACTATTGGCAATAATTTGAAAATTTTTAAAACTATAATCAAACCAATGTAAGAGTGAAATCAATAAAACAGTCATTTGACGTTGCAAATTAATTTGGTCAATTTAATAGTTTGAACTATGTTGTAAAAGACAAAAAAAAAAAAAAATATTGAATTAACCCTGGTTTCTTTTTTTGTTGGGTGAAAAGTAATGATTTGACCTTACCGACGCCAAAATACAGAAAAATGGTCAGGATCTGTCATTTAATTAGCGGATTGATGGGGTTATCATCTATAATAATCGAAGATAGAAGCCCCTCTTTTTTCCTTCTTGGTCTAATATAAAACGTCGGATAGCAATGGCGGAAATGTACATAATAATGCACCCTTTAAAATGGAGTCACAATCTAGTCGATGCCAAATGATATATATTTTTATTTATTTATTTAGTCGATTGGAATTTAATTAGGTAAAAAGTTACTTGACAAACTCCTGGACTAAAAATTAAAATTGACTGCGGGTGACTATATAACAAATTCAGCCAACCATAACAAGATTTAAAAAGTTCTTCTAGAAACGGTCAGTTTTCAAATGTTGCAATTATTTTCATAAAAAAAAAAAAAAAAACCTTACCCAGATGTTTCATTCCGCACACCAACAGATTTCTCATTTTGTAGCCTCCCTCTGGAATTTTTTGTGCTCATATATACTTTTCATTGTTTTTTTCTTCGTCAACGCTGACTTGTGTTCAATGCAGAGACCAGTCAACCTAAGGAACCGTCCTGTGGTCTAATGTGTGTGGAATGAGAATTAGTCGGCTAGCCACCGATCTTTTTTCAGCAGTTGGCACGACGCTTTGACCCTTAAACGGGTTAAAACATGGACATGTTAGACTC